>VOIT01000065.1:0-600000 GCA_031010545.1 Laburnicola sp. JP_R_19 | reverse complement strand
CTTCTCGATTCCAGTGAGTCCGGTGATCTCATTGTTTGACTTGCCTATAGCCTTAAGAACGACTACCGTGGCACGAGTAGAGTTATCGTGATGAACCATAGCGACAGTACTAGATAGATCAATTGACAGAGAGTAGTAGTTACAGAGGGTAAGGCCTGAGGTTGAGAAGTGGCCACGTCAACTCGGAGATGCTTCCCGATCTGGAATGTGGCGCATACCCCTGCTCGCCAAGGTGGGCAAAAACTTTTGAAAGGCACCTCCGTACCGGCGTTGGGAATACACAATGAAGGCTAAGATTTGCGAGAATCGCCCCTTATTAGGGAACGCAGTTGATTACATTATAAGCAGGCTAACAGGTAAGGCGGCAGACATTGCACTAGCCTTTGTGGAGAAAGGAACCTGTTCTGAGGATGAATTCTGGAACTTCTTGGACACAAGCTTCTGTAATAAGTTAGCGGAGGAGCAAGTACAGAATAGACTGTTCCTTAGCTAGTAGGGCAAAACCCTACTAACAGAGTTTAATGCCAACTTTATGCGCCTGGCCACTGAGGCTAACGAGGATAATTAGGAGAACCTGAAGAGTATTTACTGGAGAGCCTTACGCACGGACTTACAGGATAGGCTAATCACGCTGGAGATCCCTAAGGACTAGGACCTTATAATGCTTATGGATAGAGTTAATATAGTTAAGGAAAACATTCGCCGCATAAAGATATTGAAGCCCTTTTACGCGGCGGCCTCCTCCTCTACTAAGTCCACTAACGCTATAGATTAGGAACCTACGCGCTTTAATACTGTGAAGATTACTAAAGCAAATCCTCTAAAGACTAAGAAGCGCGCTAAATGGGTTTCTAAGGAGGAGTTAGAGAAACGCTGTAAAGAAGGAGCATGCTTCTGCTGCGGCAAGAAGGGACACAGTGTCTAGAGTTATTACCTCTAAGCTGCGATACCCCTAACGCAAGCTAGGGCTAGCAAGGCCTAGGAAACAAACAGCGGTGACGAAGATGTTGATGGCTTAGCGGAGTTGGAAAACTAGCCCCTCCCCCTAGAAGTCGTTAGAGGGAGGAGACGAAGCGAGCTACGAAGGAACTAGAGGAGAACTTCAACATATATAGGAAGACATAGCTGGATTCAACACTAATTACTGTAAACACTCTTATTAATAATATCGCCTTTGCGTATACTATGCTTAATTTAGGGTGTTTAACTATAGCTTTTATGTTTAAGAAGTTCGCTAGGAAAGCTAACCTACAACGCATTAGTTTGAATAATCCCTGTTAAGTGATAGGATTTGGAGGAATGACCTCCTTAGTCTATGAAGCCGCTTGCATAGAGATAGACATTGAGGGGCACGTCGAAACAATATAGGCGTACATTGATAGGAAGGAGGAGGACTATGAACTGGTCCTCGGTTTGCTATAGTGGAAGAAGAACGCTGTATTAGTGGCCTTAGGGAAAAGATCTATATACATAGGGTCCTTCTGCACGAGGGTTAGAGATAAGTAGGGGAAACGAACTCCTGCTCCTAGTTGGAAAGTTTCCGCTACGTCGTTTATGACCCTAAATAGAAGAAATACGAAAGAAAAGAATGGACTAAAGGTTTTTGCTGTATCTCTTAAGGACATCTAAAAAGCCTTAGCCCTAAAGGTTAAGATGGACCTAAGAGACTACCTCCCTAAATAGCTCCTGGACTAGGTAGAAGTCTTCTTAAGGGAACAAGCCGACAAACTTCCCCTGTTACGAGGCTCTGGGATTAATTATTCGATCCCCCTTATTAAGAAGAACAGAGAGATCCTAGAAATCCCCTTTGGGCCCCTCTATAGTATGTCGAAGGAGGAACTGCTTGTTCTCTGTAAGGAGCTAATAGAGTACCTTGACTGCGGCTTTATTCGGGTGAGTAAGTCTAGCGTAGTAGCGCTGGTGTTGTTTGCGAGAAAACCTGGGGGAGGCCTACGATTTTGTGTGGACTATAGGGCACTAAATGCCCTGTTAAAGAAGGACCGCTACCCCCTCCCCCTCGTCGGAGAAACGCTACAGCTCCTTGCTAAGGCCAAGTGGCTGACGAAATTAGATGTGATTTAGGCCTTTTATAAGTTGAGGATAGTAAAAGGAGAGGAATGGAAAATAGCCTTTTGAACCCGATTTGGGTTATATAAGTGGCTAGTAGTCCCCTTCGGACTGGCTAATGCACTAAGCACTTTCCAGAGATATATCAACTTTGTTCTAAGGGAGTACTTAGATGACTTCTGTTCCGCTTATATAGACGACGTCCTTATATTTTCTAGCGGATCTTTAGAGGACTATTAGAACAAAGTAAGAAAAGTAGTGGAGAAGTTAGGCGAAGTAGGGCTGCACCTAGATATTAAAAAGTGCGAATTCGCGGTTACTAAGACTAAATACTTAGGATTCATTGTGGAGTGTAGGAAGGGGATTAGCATGGACCTGGAGAAGGTTGAGGCTATCCAGGACTAGGCCCCTCCTACGGACGTGAAGGGTGTCTGGAGTTTTTTAGGGTTCGCTAACTTCTACTAGAGGTTTATAGAGAACTTCTTAGGGGTAGCATTCCTATTAATAAAGTTAACTAGGAAGGAAACTCCCTTTTTGTGGGGGCAGGAGCAACAGCAGGCCTTTGACTACCTAAAGAAAGTATTCTGCACCGAACCTACGCTAGCCTATTTTGATGCTAAGAAGGAAGGAGTATTAGAGGCTAACTCCTCGGGCTGGGCCTCTGGAGCCTGCTTCTTGCAGTTCAACGCAGAAGGAATCCTTAGGCCGATTGCCTACTTCTCCGCTAAACACACTCCTGCAGAGGCGAACTACATAATCTATAATAAGGAGATGCTTGCAGTTATTAAGGCAACTAAGGAGTGGCATAACATGCTCTAGGCTGTCCCCTACACGCTTATATACACTAATTACAAGAACCTTACGTACTTTACAAAGTCTAGGAGGTTGGACAAGAGGTATGTGCGCTAGGCTAACACCCTTAGCAAATACAATATAATATTCTAATATAGACCAGGAACTATCAACTTAAGAGTAGATGCCCTTTCGCGACGCTAGCAGGACATACCCACTAACGCTAAAGACGACCAGGTTAAGTCCTATAAAACCTAACTCCTTAAGAAGGTCCCTTTAGGGAACAGAAATGTTGGGCTCTAAACATCTACAGCCCTAGCGATACGAGCTCTTCCCAAGAGGCTTGACCCCCCCGGAGAAGAAGGGAGCCGGGCCGAACGCGAGGACCAACAGTCCTCTCCTCCCCGCTCACTAGAAGAGTTTCCCCCTAGACCGGAAACGCGCCCCCTAGCGGACGCGGACTTAGACGAACTGTGGGCTCGCGGCTTAGAGGAAGACCTAGTGTTAAAGGAGGCAAAGGAGTGTGTCCTTTACTACAGGCGCACTTTCCCCTTCTCCCTAAACCTAAAGGTCGCTATACGAGAATGCGACATTAATGACGCCAGTCACCTCTAGTACTAGAAACGAAGATGGGTCCTAGACTAGGAACCCCTACGGACGATGCTGGTCGCTGCGGTCCACGACTCCCCTGCATCTAGGCATTTAGGGAGAGAAATTACCTACAAAATGGTCGCTAGATTATACTTCTTCCTAGGGATGTTAGATTTCATTTGTAGATTTATTAAGAATTGCGACGTGTGTAGGAGAACTAAGCTGTGGAGAGACATAAAGCAAGGGCTGCTAAAACCCCTCCCCCTCCTAGACTAGATATGGAAGGAGATCTCTATAGACTTTATCACTAAGCTCCCTATGAGTGGAGGGAATACGAACATAATGGTGGTGTGTGACAGGCTAGGGAAAGGAACAGTCCTAGTCCCCCTACTAGACCTGGAGGTGGAAACCGTGGTGGAGGCGTTCCTCCGCTACGTCGTAGCCTACTATTAGCTCCCCGATGCTATAACCTCTGACCGCGGAGGTTAATTTGTGAGCGACTTTTGGAGGCATCTATATAAGAGGATGAAGATATAGAGGAGATTATCCTCCTCTAAGCACCTAGAGACTAACGGCACTATGGAACGCATGAATTCCATAATTAAGGCATACCTCCGCGCTTTCGTGCAGTGGGACTAGAAAGATTGGGCCCTACACTGCCCTATGGTGCAGATAGCTATTAACAGGCGAGAAGCTACCTCTACTAGAGTGGCACTATTTTTCCTCTAGCATAGATATAATATAGACCTAGCTAAGCTGGACGCAGAGATGGAAGCTATTAACTATTACTGGTGGGATTTGCAACCAGCAAAGTCCGCCGAAGCTTTGCTACAGAAGTTCTAGGAAGTTTTCGCGTTTGTCTAAGCCAAAATGGCCAAGTCCTAACAGGAGCAGGAGCGACAAGCGAACTAGCATCGGAGGGACGCTCCCGTATTAAAGGAAGGAGACAAAGTTTGGCTCTAGTATGGGGACCACCTGTCCAACTCCCGCCCTAATAAGAAGTTGGACTAGAAAAACGCAAAGTTTACAGTTACGCGAGTAGTGGACTCCTATAATGCGGAACTAGATGTTCTACCTAGAGTCTACCTAGTGTTCTTAGTGAATCGCCTACGCCTAGCTGGAGGAGACCCTCTCCCTAGCTAGGCCACAGATGACAGGAAACCAGAGGCTGTCATTGTCGAAGGAGAAGAGGAATGGGTTGTAGAAGATATCTTGGCTGAGAAACCTACCCGAAGGGGGAGGGGGCTATGGAGATTACTATACCAAGTCAAGTGGTTGGACAACGCCAACCCGACTTGGGAACCCGCTGCAAATCTCTCTGCTACGGAGGCATTGGACCGCTAGGAGATGTACACCTCCCCATTCCGAAACGATGATAGAGAGTTACCTGCGGACTTTTGTAGGAACTCCCTAAACTAACGAACACGCTGCAGCTTCTAATACAGGAGTCGCATCTTTAGTGGAGAACTCTGGAAGCCTCCACGCACAGAATATAACGCTAGAATTTTTTCCCAGGGGAGGGAGATATGTGAGGGGCTGAGCGCCCTTCTATAGTTACTCGGCCTGCGGCCTCAGAGTTCTAGGTCCGTGCTCCTGCCAAGCCAGGAGTATATATATAAGTCCATAGCCGGAGTTACTATTAGACTCCATCGAATTCTTAAGTTTACTTAGGCGACTCTGACCTCTTGGTCCAAAGCCCCTTACACATAGTAGGTAGTTATATTATAATAGTATTATTAGTAATAGTGGGGTCTTGGCAAAGGTAGTGTGCTTACTAGTATAGGTTATTTGCTAGTAAACCACGTTAGTTATATATTAAATTCTTAGCTTAGCACCTATACGCCTTTTTTAATAGCGTAAAACAATGTATATTAAGTAGCTATAAGAGGTGCAATAAATATAAAGGTATATAGAAAGTAATAATATTACTTTTTTTATAGTAATCCTAGAAACTAAGTAAGTTATAACTTTTATAGCTATTAATAATAAGTAAATATACTTTACTAGTAGTACACCTCTTTATATACTTATTAAAGTGCTTTAGCTATTATAAACTAAGCTTATTTATTCTCTAGCTATTCTTAAAGACTATAATAACCTAATTATAAGGTAGATTCTTCTTATACTAGGTAAAAAAGTAGTGCTTACCCCTAAAGATAATAAAGAGTTAGATTTACTACCTTATTATATTAATACTTTAGATAACTATTATCTACTTCCTATTACTCTACTATGCCTATTTTAGCTATTCTTAATACTTAGAGCCTATAACTATTACTTTAATTAATATTGTACCTATTATAAAGCTAAACTTATTAAAATTATAAGTATTTTTATTTACAATACTATATTTAGCCTTTATATTCTTTATAAGCTAGAACTAGTTCTATATTATTTTAGAATCCTTTTAAAGGGCTTTTTTATAGTTATACTTTTAATTAAACTTAACTTTAAGCTTTAGCTAGTGCTTAGTAAAGTTTAAAGCCTAGTTATAGCCTATAAAGTTATAATACTACTTAGCTAGTAAAGAATTAGCTATATTCTCTATAAAAATAAGCTATAGTAGAAAGTTTTATAAGTCTAAGTTAAGTATATATTATATAATTACCTACTTCTCTTCTATAGTAAGCTTTATTATATTAAGTAAGTAATTATATTAAAAGGCAATTCTAGCGTATTATTAGCTAAGGGTCTTTTAAGGAATATTATAAATAGCGGCAGTGCGTCTTTATAAAAGTAACTCGTTTTATTTAATTGCCTAGATTATAAGCTATATATAGGCTTTATTTAACACTAGTAGTTTATTATATTATTAAAGTATTATATTATACTATTACTAGTAGTATATTTTAGTAAAGTCTTAGTAAAAGTAAGTTGCTTAGTTAGGTAAGTTACTTACTTATAAAGTATATTAATTAATAACTAAGCGTATACGCTTATAAGAGGCTAAGCGCCCTTCTATAGTTACTTAGCCTACGGTCTTAGAGTTCTAGATTTATATTTTTACTAAGCTGGGAGTATATATAAGTCTATAGCTAGAGTTACTATTAAACTCTATTAAATTTATAGATTTTCTTAGGTAACTCTAACCTCTTAGTCTAAAGCCTCTTATATTAAATTTAATTAACTTCTTATAATAGGGGAGCTTATAAGACTTCTCTAATACGCTAAAAATAACTTAATAAAATAAATATATTGTTAAGCTAGATATTAGGATCTCTTATCCCTATAAATAAATATATAGTTAAGTTAAATATTAAGATCTTTTAACTCTATAAAATAAATATATAGTTAAGGTAAATATTAAGATTTTTTAACTCTATAGGAGAACTATAAGTATAATAGAGGGAGCACTAGAGTCTTTCTATAAAAGAAACAATATCCTTATCCCTTGCCTAGTATAATAAGTTACTAAACTCTAATAGTTAAAAGCTATAATAATAGATATTACTACTAACTTTACTAAAAAACTATATATAGAAGGTTATAATAAGATAAAGTATATATTAAAAATTAAGCTAGTTTACTAGTATTTATAAGACTAAAGGCTAATAAGATCTTAAACACTTTTCTAAAGGGGGAAGGAGGCTTAGAATATAAAAAGGGCGCCTTTTAAGATATATTAACGTAAATTATAAGCTATTTTACTACTTTAAAGTAACTTTAAAGTATACTAGCGCCTTAATAAAATACTAATAAGTAGCTTTAGGCTTTACTAGGAATAATTACTTATTAGCATACCTAATTAAAGTAATATACTAAAGTAAAAACTGTACCTTTAGCCCCTTTTTAAGTAATAGTAGTAATACTAGCACTTAGTAAAGTGCTACTAAAGTGCTAGTGCCTTTAACTTACTAACCTAGAGTTATTCTCTAGAATCTATTAGAATTACTAATAATAGAAATATATAATAAAGGCTAAAATTTATAAAAATTCTCCCCTTTTAGAAAATATAGTTAATTATATTATAAGTAGGCTAATAGGTAAAGTAGTAAATATTATACTAGCCTTTATAGAGAAAGGAACCTATTTTAAAAACAAATTCTAGAGTTTTTTAAATATAAGCTTCTATAATAAGTTAGTAGAAAAGTAAACTTAAAATAAACTATTGTTTAGCTGATAGAGTGAAACCCTACTAACTAAGTTTAATACTAACTTTATATGTCTAGCTACTAAGACTAATAAAAATAATTAAAAGAACTTAAAGAATATTTACTAAAGAGCTTTATATATAGACTTATAGAATAGGCTAATTACGCTAAAGATTTTTAAAAATTAGAACCTTATAATACTTATATATAGAGTTAATATAATTAAAAAAATATTATATAAAAATATTATAGCCCTTCTATACGGCACTCTGCTTTTCTACTAAGTTTACTAATACTATAAATTAAAAACTTATATATTTTAACACTATAAAGACTATTAAAGTAAATTCTTTAAAGACTAAAAAGAGCGCTAAATAGGTCTCTAAGAAGGGGTTAGAAAAATACTATAAAGAAGAAGTATACTTCTACTATAGTAAAAAAGGATATAATATTTAGAGGTATTACTTTTAATCTATAATACCTCTAACGCAAGCTAGGACTACTAAGGCCTAAAGAATAAATAGTAATAAAAAGAATATTAATAGCTTAATAAAGTTAGAAAACTAGCTACTCTTTCTAGAAGTTATTTAAGGGAGGAGATAAAGTAAGCTATAGCGAAACTAAAAGAGAACTTTAATATATATAAAAAGATATAACTAGATTTAACACTAATTACTATAAATACTTTTATTAATAATATTCCCTTTATATATACTATACTTAATTTAGAGTGTTTAACTACTACTTTTATATTTAAAAAGTTTATTAGAAAAGCTAATCTATTCTGTATTATTTTTAATAATTCTTATTAAGTAATAAAATTAAAAAAAAAATCACCTTTCTAGTCTATAAAGCTACTTATATAAAGATAGATATAAAGAGGCATATTTAAATAATATAGGCTTATATTAATAGGAAGAAAAAGAACTATAAATTAGTTCTTAAGTTACTATAGTAGAAGGAAAATTCTATATTAGTTGTAAGAACAAAACACGGCCTTATAGGACTAACCTATTCAGAATAGCTAGAATAGTTAAAAGAGCTAGTTTAATTAATACTATTCTAAGATAGTAAATAAGAAAGGAACCTAGAGGGCCCTTTCTTATATAGAGGGCGGCGTGGGGCATAAGCCTACGCTAACTACTACGCTAACACTAACTAGGAAAGGCGCCTTTAGAAAGATAAAAGGCACAAATAGGAAAAAATTAGGTATAAAGAAAAGGTAATAAAAAGTGCTTAGTAGAAAGGCTAGTAGTTACTATTATATAACCTCCCTTTTAATATCTAAAAATAGAAAAAAAAGTATATAAAAATTGAGTATTTTAGCGGATTTATAATATAACTAGTACTATTTTAGGGCTAAAGAGGGTTATAATAGGGGTATTAGGCCCCTGTAGTTCTAATAGTAGCTTTAGTATTTAATTTAGTTGCTATTTAGTAGAAATATTAATAAAAGTAGTTAGAGGTAAATTAGTAGATTTAGAATTAGTGCTAGGTTAGAAACTATATTTTAGTGTTTAGCGTTTTACTAATAGAGTGTATTCTTAGCTCTAATATTATTTAAAAATATAATTAGCTAAAAAATTTCTAGTTAGTTTATTACGTGTAGGCGTAATTATATTATATAATATTTCCTAGTACTATAAAAGAGCGTTTTAAAAAAAGTGTTAACCTAACTATATAGTTTCTAATTAGAATAGAGCAGCTCTAAAGCTATAGGTACTACTAGCAATAGTAAGAATATCTAGAGATAAAGATACTAAAAGTTATAGGTGCGCTATATATATATAATAGACTAGCTAGGTAGCTACTAAACTAGTAGTAAACTAAATTACTCGTTTTAGTAGCTTAGAGTGCCTCTAGGGGCAGAATAAGTTAGGTAACTAGTAGATTAAAGTAAGGGCTAATAGTTAGGAGGTAGCTTCTAATTATTAGCGTTCTAGAAGATTTTATTACGTAGTTTACTATCTAATTTATTATCTAGGTATTCTTCTTATAAGAAGTTAGACTTAGGGTTAATTAGGTTAGTAAATTTAGGGTTATTATTAGGGAGGTTATTATAATAGGCGGCGCTATAATCTTTAGAGCTATTACTATAGTAAGTAATACTAATTTTTCTATCTAGGTTAGTAGTTTAGTAGGGCAAAAGGGTGCTAACTTAGATTATTTTAGCTAGAGTAGTTTTATTTAAATACTAAATTTTATAGGCTAGAGCTGTCTAATCTATAGATTAGCTTCTCTAGTAGGCTTATAGTCTCTAGGTCTAGGATTAAAAATAAGACCTAGATTCTACTATATAATTTCTAGAGACTAGTCTAGCTAGTAGCTTTTATAGGTAGTAGTAATAGAGTAACTAAAAGGCAATTTGTTGTCTAATAGTGCCTTATCTAAAAAAAATAGCTTAATAGCCTTAACACTACTATCTTTATTAAAGGCATTCTTATAGCTTAGTTTTTAGTAAGCCTTTAAGTATGTTCTAATAGCCAAGATAGTTAGGCTAGGAAGCTAGATAGAGATCTCCTCAGAAACGCTCTAGTTGGCTTTTAATAAGCGAGTTGTTTAGTAGATATAGTTCTACTTTTTAAATAGGCCATCTCGCTAGATAGTATTATTCTAGTAGAAAGAATTAGGTAGTAGAGAAGTCTATAATAGAATAAGGGTACTAGTAAATATTAGATTCTTATTATTTTTCTAATATAGGTAGTAGTCTTAAGCGTTAACTAGGCAGTTAGCTTACTTAAAAAATTTCCTACTAATAATAAGATTATTGTCCCCTATTTTATAGAAAATAAATTATATAATAATACTATATTTATTAATATTAAGCTAGACTATAAAATAGATATCTACTTTTACACTTCTCTTTTCTATAAAGTTCTTAAGTGGGATTAGTGTTTTTAGGCAGAGTAGTTTAGCTTTAAGATATTTTTAAATAGTCTTTATATATCTTAAAGCAATAAGGTTATAAGCACTAGTACTAGTGTCTATTAAGACTTATAACCTAAAAGCTAACCCTTTAAATATAATTTATACTAGCATAACTAGTTAAGGGCCTCTAAATAGCTTAGAAACCCTTACTATCTTACTGTCTATAGGTAGCAATTTTAGTTTAGTATCTATATTTTATAGTTAAAATTATAGTTTATCTAAATTAATTAGTTTAGTAGCTTCTATATAAACTACTAGGTTAGAATAGTCTAGTAGTACGCATTTAAAGCCTTATTATCTAATAAATTACCTACCTCTAAATTAGAGTAGTAGGTAATACTAAGTTTATTTAAATTAAAATTATTTACTACTTTTATATTTACTTATATAGCTGTCTTAGAGTAGTAGTGTAAGTGTAGGCCTCTAAGTTTCTCGCTATAGCCAAAGTAGGCGTTATTCTTAATTTACTATACTTTAGTCTAATTATAAAGAGTTAAAAAGAAAGAAGTAGATCTAAAATAAAGTGTTTATTTTTTAATTACTATATATAAGGGCTTTAATCTAGATAGTAAAACCTAGTAAAGAGTTCTTATATATGCCTAGAAAGGGTTTATTATACTATTATTTTAGAGAGTGTAGCTAACTATAGTTATCTAGTATTAAATTACTAGGTAGTTAATATTAGAGTCTTTTATCTCTTTCTAAAGTATTAACTTAAGACTTCTAGTTAACTTAAGTTATAATTTATCCTTCTAGGTCTTTACGTCTAGTCTAGCTTTCCTAGCTAGACTCTTAAAAGCCTATAGGAACGTCTAGGCGTCTATTCTACTAGAGAGAAAGAGCTTATAAAACTTCTTGCGTGCTCGCTAGGGAGTAAAGGGGTTATAGTAAGTCTTTTTTAGAAATTTAAAGAGTGCTTTAGGTCTATATTCTTCTTAGAGAGCCTAATTTCTTTAATACTAATTTTACGCTATCTCTTAAGGCGCGCCTTTAAGGTAGCTAGGGATAGCTTCTATTTAGTTATCTTAATCTTTCTTATTATTATTTTCTTAGTAATAATCTACATTTACGCGGATCTTATTACGTATATTCTCTAGCTAATCTTTAATATAAAGGCTAGGTTAACCTTTTCTATAGTACTTATTAATATTAGGTAGCTTTGCAGAGTGTTCTAGCTTAAATACACTAGAAATAGTAGAAGCGTGTCTACCCTAGAGTATATTTATCTAGGCACTATTAGCAAGTATAGTTTATATATATTCTAGAACTAAAAAGTAGTAAAGAGTTTTATTTTATTATAGAGTTGGCACTATAAGCTAGGATAAATATTATAGTACATATTAGAACGTAACTAAATAGAATAAGCTCTACTTAATTACCTAAGAATAGCGTAAACTATATAGTAGATTAGGAATTTTTAGGCTAGAGGATTTTAGGAAAACTTAAGTGTAGTACTATAAATTATAACTATCTTTAATAAAGAGAAGAACTGTCTTAGGGCTAAATAAGCCTTATTTAATAACTACTTAATTAGTAATATTAGACTAGGAGTAGAAATCTTCTAAGACTATATACACTAGATAGTAAGGTATTATTACCTTAAGTATAGTATAAGCTTATTTAAATATATTAGCGCGCTTATCTAAAGTCTAAATATAGATTTCTATTTACAGTCTTCTTTAAACTTTATAATAGCCCTAGTTACTAAATCTAATACTACCTCTAAAAATAGGCCTTAAGAAAAGCAATATTAAGACTAAAGCTAATAGGTAGCTAGTAGCTATCTTATTTCTAACCTATGCTAAATTAATTAGTCTGGCTTAAATTTTTCTATAAACGCGTTATACTTACTAGTAGCTTTAAGTTTAGCTTTGCCTTAGTGCGTATACTACTTAAGCTTTACTATTATAAATTTATTAATTAGCTAGTCTATTTTAAGTATAGTAACATAGGGGAGTCTTATTATAAGTTTGTACTACTAAAAAAGACTTCTTAGCTTTGCGTAGCTATAGTAGCCGCGTAAAGAGGCTATATAATATAAAAAGTAAATTAAATAGTAACTTAGTATATTATAGGTTATAGTAGGCTATTATAAGTTACTATAAAGTAATATTAGTAGTATTCTATAATAAGTTATAAGGGACCTTAAAGTTGCTAAGAAAAACTATTCGGCAGACTAATCTATTCGGGCTACTAATAGAATATAATATAAAATCTTTAAAATTAGATAGGTTAATAAAAAGAATAACTTTACGAATACCTATAGAAAAAATGCTCTAAACTAGGCTTTAAAGCCTTTAATCTCTAGTAACACTTTTATAATTACTATTAAAGTATTAGTAAATTGCCTTAAGCCTGTCTATGCAAGCTCTTCCTAGCATTTATATAGTACTAATAGTACTATTTTTTTATTATTTACTTAGTCTTTTGTGTAATATATTTATTTAATTCTTTCTATATATATATATATATATTACTTTTACAATGTATATTTTTCTCTCTATTATTTATATAAAAAGAAAAGAGATATAGTTTATATTTATTTAAGAGGCGATTCTTACTTTAGTACTTATAAATATTGTCTCGAAGTGTTTATTATATTATTTAGCCCTATTCTATACAATAATTATACCTACCACTATAGCTTTACTATATATAAAAACTATACAATTCTACTTAGAAGTTTACTACTATATAATACTTAGTAAAGAGTCTAGAGCTAAAGTTACTACTATAGTAGTAAGTATACCTAGTGCCCCTAAAAACACTATGCAATTAGATAAAAGGTGTATAAAAGTAGCTCTTATACTAAATAAGCTTAGTAACCTATAAGCGTAGATCTATACTAGCTATAAGAATAATATTAATATTATATAAAGGTAGATATTTATTATATAACTTCTTAAGCTATTTTTTATAATTAGTATTATATAAAAGTAAAGATTAAAGGAACTTATATTAATAGAGATACTTTATATAAATATATAGTTTTTATAGAAATTAGTTAAAAAAGTAATCCGTATTCTTTTATTTAAAAGAGTTACTATAGTAGTATTAAAGCTAGAAAGGCCTAGCTAGTTAAGACCTACTAGTATAAGCGCTATTATCTACACTAAGTTAGCACTATATAAAGATAAAATATTATTTAATAAGAGATATAGTTTAGTACTATATAAAATAGAGAATTAGCTTAATAAAAAAAGAAAAAAGCTAAGGAGAAAAGATATATATAGAAAGATATTTAAAGTAAAGAATAAAAAATAATAAAAAGAGGAAAGCCTACCTTATATATTTCTTTCTCCTATCTAAAGCTTTAATTTTTACCCCTTATTAGTGTTTATCTTTCCCTTATTTACTATTATATAATTGCCTAATATTACTACCTAAATAGATAAAATAAATAGGTCTACCTATTATATAAGAAATAAACTAAGCAAAAAAACTGTATATAAATAATATATTATTACTATAATTTTATTATTAACTGCGTAATCTTACCCTTAACTACTATTAGCTAGACTACTACTCTACTACAAATAAGTCTAATTATGCCTCTAATAAATAGTAGTAAAGTATAATAAATAGTTACTTAATAGAATCTTTCTACTAACTAGAGTAAAACTAGCTAGAAAAGGAGACGTATAAGAAAGAAAATAATAAATAAATAGAGTTTATATTAGTAAGTAGATAGTTTATATAAAAAAAGAAAGAACTACTAATAGTAACTTTAAAAATAAAAAATTGCTAGTGTCTATATACTATATAGGTAAGGCCACCTAAAAGTGTTAAAGTTTTAATATTACTATATAATAGTATTATATAGGGATTATATAATACTTATACACTATAGCCTATATGCTATAGAATATTCTTCTTTTTATTTGCACCCTTTTTAGAGAAAAGTAATTAATACTAAAGTTATTTTATTATATATTTTCCTTTCTTTATATAATTATTCTATACACCCTCTATACTTACTAATATAGAGTATTAGAATTTAATATCTCTATAGCTAGCTATAGAGTCCTTATTTAACACTTCTAACTATTATTACTATTATTACTATTAAGTTAGCTTATCTAGTATATAATTATAAATAACTAATAATAGTAATAGTAATAAGCTAGATTGGCTATATATAGTGTAAGTAAATCTTATATTAGTGCTAGAAGCTTATAGATATTAGGAAGTGTAAGTAAGTTTAAAGTTTAAACTATTATTGCGTTAGAATATTTAAGATTAGTTTTTACTTAAAATTAGGTTCTATCTATAGTATATATAACCTTCTATCTTAATCTACTTTAACCTTAAACTAAAAAAATAGGTTAAAAAAGATATTTTACAAGCTAATAAAGATTAGAGATAATCTAAATAGCTTATTAGATAAAATTTCTAGAATAGTGTAATTAATTTAGTTCTCTAGTAGCTTTGCCTATTAAACTATATTTTACACTAGTTTTAAATTCTCTAGTAGTTATCTAACTATAGGTATTAGATAATATAATCTTAAAACGCTAAAAAGGTATTATATTACTATATATAATAAAAAGTTAGATGTAAAAGACTTAGTATTATATACGTTAAAGAAAAAGAATTTTTAGATATTATAAATATTATAAGAGGCAGACTAATATACTATATATGTAGCAAACTATAGTTATAACTTTACGCTCTACTATAGCTCTCTAATAGTCTACTAGTTAAGGGATAATATATAACTTAGTTATAGTAAATAGTAGACTATTTATTAACTACTATTAATAATACTACTATGTAAAATATTAATAAAAAATTGTTATTATTTTATATTAGAAAGAGAAACATCGCAGACCTTTTAGTATAAAGTATAATACTATAAGAGAAAGCTATAGGTATAGTAAAAACATATTAAAAAAGGTAAAGAAGTAAAATAGATTAGGCTACAAAGTTATTACGTGCAAATTAGCCTTGCACTAGAATTAGTTAATTATAAAATATACTAGGTACTAAAGTTAATAATATAATACGTAGTTACCTATGCGTAATATAAAATCTATAACTAGATATAGATTAAGTGTTTATCTATTTACTATATAATATTTTTAATTATTACGCAAGACCTTAAGATTACTATATCTATTTTTTGCCCTAAAGACACCATTACTATTACTACTAGATATATAGTGTTACGCCCCTACCTAAGAATATAAATAATAACGCAGCTAGATATAATAGCTAAACACTACTTAATATTAAAAACTATATAGTTTATATTAAGAATCTATATAGTAGGTAGATAGCTACTATAGAATTAGATTACTATATTAAGGAGAATATAAATATTAGTAAGTAAAGCCTAAAATTAAAGGGAAAATAAGCCTTATAATATAGATTACCTTATACTAGTTTAGGTATAAAGTGCTTATAACTATTAAAAATTAGAACTAGAAGAATACAAATATTTTATAAAGTAAAAGTCTAGACTAGTAGCTATATACTATTACGTAGCTTATAAAAGTAGTTACTACTAAGGGCTATAAGTAATATTAGATCTCTAATTAATAGCTTGTTACTTTTATAATAATAACTATACTAAGTAGGTACTAGAGGTATAAAGAATATATAGATACGCGCTTATACTATAGGATTTCTATAAAAATAGGTAGAGTAATATCTAGGTGTCTAGAGGTTAATAGGTTAATAAGTTATTAGTAGAGGATAGTAAGGTACTATTTAGTATTAGAGATAAGGAGCAAGCGCGTAATTTATTATATATTATAGTAGTAGAGTATACTTCTAAAAGTTCTAAGTAGTTAATTGTCTAGTAACGTAGTAAAAAGTTAAAAGGTAGGCGGGTAGATAGAGTGTTATTATTATAGGTTGTCTTAGAAGCTAGTAGAGACGTTAGAAAAACTTTAACGTGCTCTAGTTCTTAGGCTTAGCACTTATATATAATATTATATAATATTATATAGGCGCTAGTAATATAATAAACAAACATAGTAATTAAACATAGTAGGGCTACTTAAAAACTAATAAGTAGAGGTAGTTTATACTTCTACCCAGGAGGATTATTTTATATATATTTTATTACTACTACTATATACTACGTACTAGATTATACTCCCTTCTATTTTACTCCTCTCTATATATAGTATAGACTTAACCTTGGTTAGAATCTCTATATAATAAAGATTTTTAATAGGATAATATAGAACCTATATTAAAAAAGCTTAAAAATAAAAACTAGTAAGGTTATTATATAAAGTAGCTACTAGATAAAACATAGTACTTTTTTAAAGACTATAAAAGTATCAAAGCGTAGTAGTATAAAAAACTTATTAAGGTAGTAGTAATTATCTAGAGTGCTATTAAGATAGAGAACTATAAGTAATAAAAATTAAAATAAATAGTAGTAATAAAAATATAAAAAAGATAGGTAGTAATAGTAAGATTCTAAGAATAGTATATAGCTTACTAGTTATAAACAAGAATTTTCTATAGAAAAGAGTTAACAAAATAGTTAAGTTAGTTATTATTATAGTTAATAAAATTAATACAAAATTATTAATTATATAATATTATAGTTATTTAAATAGCCAGTGTAAAATTATATAATAAACGTTTATAAGTATATATACTTTATAATAACTTACTTTTATATATAGTGTTAATTTATCTATTTAAGAATAGGATAATAAAGTCTTTTATCTTAAATAATATAATAAAAAAGCAAAGTGCCTTACTTAGTAATTTAGAAAAGTATAAGAAGGTAATTAGGTATAAAAAAGTGTATTTAAACTACTAAATAAGGTTAGTAGTCTTAATATAAGACTTCTATAAGTAAAATTTTTATATAAAGGCTATAGTTAAAACTTTAGTAGAAAAGAAATAAAACAGCTTTAGCGCTACTATACTATAAGTTAATATATTATTAAGTATATATTATCTAGCTATAAGTAGAGTAAAGGTAATATATATTAAATGTATATTTATTACTTTATTACTATATTAAAGTTATTCTTAATAAATTGTCTATTATCTCTCTATGTCCTATAATCTATCTAGGTATTAATATTATTTCTAAACAAGTACTTACTATTACTAAAAAGTATATGCTAAAAATATATACGACTACTATTAAAGTAGCTATTAATATAACTACGCTAGAGTTCTATTTTATTTATTAAAAACTTTTTAGTATAAGGGGTAGGTATACATAACTATTTATAACGCAGTTCTAATATAGTAGTTAGGTTAGTAGCTTATTTAGTGTATAGAGAAATTATAATATTAATTTCTACTTTAGTAAAAGTAATTACTATTTATTAGTAATAAGATTATTTAGTAGAAGACGTAAATAACAAATAATAAGATATTTATTAATAAGCTTTATAGTAGTAAAATTATATAAATCTATAAAATTCTTTTAATTATTATTACTATTATTACTATTAAATTAGCTTATCTAAGTAAATATACTATATACACTATAAATAAACTTTATATTAAACTAAGAGCTTATAATATAGCGTTAGTAAGATATTTAAAATTAGTTTTTAATTAGAATTATATATAGTATATAGTAGTATATATAATCTTCTATCTTAATCTACTTTAATCTTAAATAAAAAAAGTTTAAAAAAGATATTTACTAAGCTAATTTACTTTTATATAGTATATAATAATTGACTATAAAGGTTTTTTAACTATTTATATATATAGTAGTAAAATTAATTAATATATTAGATATTATATTATTTATAAGTATTAGTAGAACTAATAAGCATAGTATCCTTTATAGTTTTTATTTATTTTCCTTAGGTAGAAGTATAAACTATGTCTACTTATTAGTTTTTAAAAAGCCCTACTATACTTAATTACTATATATTTTTATATTATTACTAGCGCCTATATAATATATATTAGATAATATTATATATAAACTCTAAGCTCTAGAACTAAAGCGTATTAAAATTTTACTAATATTTCCCTTTTAGCTTTTAAAATAATAACTTATAAGAGTAAGACTTTTAACTTATTTACTTACCTATTACTTTACTAAATAATTAACTCTATCCTTTAACTTTTTACTAACGTATTCGTGCGCATAACACTCAGATTCGCGTAACGCCCCGCTTTTTACTAGGAAAAAAAACCAAGGTAGTTTAAAGTAGTATAACTCTTTAACTACTTTTCTCTTCTAAACTCTTTCTTTATTTAAGTTAGTAAAAACGACGTTTTCTATAACCTTAGAATTCTAGTTTTCTAATAATAGTTAGTTTTAAGAAAAAAGTATAAAAGTCCTAAAATTTAAGTCCCTAAAATTTAAAAATCTTACTTTTTTCGAAGTAAAGTATACTATTTACAATAGATTCTATATTAGGTTTTTTTAATAAAACTCTTAACTAAAACATTTAATTATCTTTTTATATATCTAAGAAAAATATATTAGGAAAGATAATTTATCTTCTAAAGTAGCTCTTTTTAAGAAAAAGTTCTAATATAGAATCTATTGTAAATAGTATACTTTACTACGAAAAAAGTAAGATTTTTAAATTTTAGGGACTTAAATTTTAGGACTTTTATACTTTTTTCTTAAAACTAACTATTATTAGAAAACTAGAATTCTAAGGTTATAGAAAACGTCGTTTTTACTAACTTAAATAAAGAAAGAGTTTAGAAGAGAAAAGTAGTTAAAGAGTTATACTACTTTAAACTACCTTGGTTTTTTTTCCTAGTAAAAAGCGGGGCGTTACGCGAATCTGAGTGTTATGCGCACGAATACGTTAGTAAAAAGTTAAAGGATAGAGTTAATTATTTAGTAAAGTAATAGGTAAGTAAATAAGTTAAAAGTCTTACTCTTATAAGTTATTATTTTAAAAGCTAAAAGGGAAATATTAGTAAAATTTTAATACGCTTTAGTTCTAGAGCTTAGAGTTTATATATAATATTATCTAATATTATATTATATAGGCGCTAGTAATAATATAAAAATATATAGTAATTAAGTATAGTAGGGCTTTTTAAAAACTAATAAGTAGACATAGTTTATACTTCTACCTAAGGAAAATAAATAAAAACTATAAAGGATACTATGCTTATTAGTTCTACTAATACTTATAAATAATATAATATCTAATATATTAATTAATTTTACTACTATATATATAAATAGTTAAAAAACCTTTATAGTCAATTATTATATACTATATAAAAGTAAATTAGCTTAGTAAATATCTTTTTTAAACTTTTTTTATTTAAGATTAAAGTAGATTAAGATAGAAGATTATATATACTACTATATACTATATATAATTCTAATTAAAAACTAATTTTAAATATCTTACTAACGCTATATTTTATAAGCTCTTAGTTTTAATATAAAGTTTATTTATAGTGTATATAGTATATTTACTTAGATAAGCTAATTTAATAGTAATAATAGTAATAATAATTAAAAGAATTTTATAGATTTATATAATAATTTTACTACTATAAAGCTTATTAATAAATATCTTATTATTTGTTATTTACGTCTTCTACTAAATAATCTTATTACTAATAAATAGTAATTACTTTTACTAAAGTAGAAATTTAATATTATAATTCTCTATACACTAAATAAGCTACTAACCTAACTACTATATTAGAACTGCGTTATAAATAGTTATGTATACCTACCCCTTATACTAAATAAGTTTTTAATAAATAAAATAGAACTCTAGCGTAGTTATATTAATAGCTACTTTAATAGTAGTCGTATATATTTTTAGCATATACTTTTTAGTAATAGTAAGTACTTGTTTAGAAATAATATTAATACCTAGATAGATTATAGGACATAGAGAGATAATAGACAATTTATTAAGAATAACTTTAATATAGTAATAAAGTAATAAATATACATTTAATATATATTACCTTTACTCTACTTATAGCTAGATAATATATACTTAATAATATATTAACTTATAGTATAGTAGCGCTAAAGCTGTTTTATTTCTTTTCTACTAAAGTTTTAACTATAGCCTTTATATAAAAATTTTACTTATAGAAGTCTTATATTAAGACTACTAACCTTATTTAGTAGTTTAAATACACTTTTTTATACCTAATTACCTTCTTATACTTTTCTAAATTACTAAGTAAGGCACTTTGCTTTTTTATTATATTATTTAAGATAAAAGACTTTATTATCCTATTCTTAAATAGATAAATTAACACTATATATAAAAGTAAGTTATTATAAAGTATATATACTTATAACGTTTATTATATAATTTACACTGGCTATTTAAATAACTATAATATTATATAATTAATAATTTTGTATTAATTTTATTAACTATAATAATAAACTAACTTAACTATTTTGTTAACTCTTTTCTATAGAATTCTTGTTTATAACTAGTAAGCTATATACTATTCTTAGAATCTTACTATTACTACCTATCTTTTTTATATTTTTATTACTACTATTTATTTTAATTTTTATTACTTATAGTTCTCTATCTTAATAGCACTCTAGATAATTACTACTACCTTAATAAGTTTTTTATACTACTACTACGCTTTGATACTTTTATAGTCTTTAAAAAAGTACTATGTTTTATCTAGTAGCTACTTTATATAATAACCTTACTAGTTTTTATTTTTAAGCTTTTTTAATATAGGTTCTATATTATCCTATTAAAAATCTTTATTATATAGAGATTCTAACCAAGGTTAAGTCTATACTATATATAGAGAGGAGTAAAATAGAAGGGAGTATAATCTAGTACGTAGTATATAGTAGTAGTAATAAAATATATATAAAATAATCCTCCTGGGTAGAAGTATAAACTACCTCTACTTATTAGTTTTTAAGTAGCCCTACTATGTTTAATTACTATGTTTGTTTATTATATTACTAGCGCCTATATAATATTATATAATATTATATATAAGTGCTAAGCCTAAGAACTAGAGCACGTTAAAGTTTTTCTAACGTCTCTACTAGCTTCTAAGACAACCTATAATAATAACACTCTATCTACCCGCCTACCTTTTAACTTTTTACTACGTTACTAGACAATTAACTACTTAGAACTTTTAGAAGTATACTCTACTACTATAATATATAATAAATTACGCGCTTGCTCCTTATCTCTAATACTAAATAGTACCTTACTATCCTCTACTAATAACTTATTAACCTATTAACCTCTAGACACCTAGATATTACTCTACCTATTTTTTATAGAAATCCTATAGTATAAGCGCGTATCTATATATTCTTTATACCTCTAGTACCTACTTAGTATAGTTATTATTATAAAAGTAACAAGCTATTAATTAGAGATCTAATATTACTTATAGCCCTTAGTAGTAACTACTTTTATAAGCTACGTAATAGTATATAGCTACTAGTCTAGACTTTTACTTTATAAAATATTTGTATTCTTCTAGTTCTAATTTTTAATAGTTATAAGCACTTTATACCTAAACTAGTATAAGGTAATCTATATTATAAGGCTTATTTTCCCTTTAATTTTAGGCTTTACTTACTAATATTTATATTCTCCTTAATATAGTAATCTAATTCTATAGTAGCTATCTACCTACTATATAGATTCTTAATATAAACTATATAGTTTTTAATATTAAGTAGTGTTTAGCTATTATATCTAGCTGCGTTATTATTTATATTTCTTAGGTAGGGGCGTAACACTATATATCTAGTAGTAATAGTAATGGTGTCTTTAGGGCAAAAAATAGATATAGTAATCTTAAGGTCTTGCGTAATAATTAAAAATATTATATAGTAAATAGATAAACACTTAATCTATATCTAGTTATAGATTTTATATTACGCATAGGTAACTACGTATTATATTATTAACTTTAGTACCTAGTATATTTTATAATTAACTAATTCTAGTGCAAGGGGCTAATTTGCACGTAATAACTTTGTAGCCTAATCTATTTTACTTCTTTACCTTTTTTAATATGTTTTTACTATACCTATAGCTTTCTCTTATAGTATTATACTTTATACTAAAAGGTCTGCGATGTTTCTCTTTCTAATATAAAATAATAACAATTTTTTATTAATATTTTACATAGTAGTATTATTAATAGTAGTTAATAAATAGTCTACTATTTACTATAACTAAGTTATATATTATCCCTTAACTAGTAGACTATTAGAGAGCTATAGTAGAGCGTAAAGTTATAACTATAGTTTGCTACATATATAGTATATTAGTCTGCCTCTTATAATATTTATAATATCTAAAAATTCTTTTTCTTTAACGTATATAATACTAAGTCTTTTACATCTAACTTTTTATTATATATAGTAATATAATACCTTTTTAGCGTTTTAAGATTATATTATCTAATACCTATAGTTAGATAACTACTAGAGAATTTAAAACTAGTGTAAAATATAGTTTAATAGGCAAAGCTACTAGAGACTAAATTAATTACACTATTCTAGAAATTTTATCTAATAAGCTATTTAGATTATCTCTAATCTTTATTAGCTTGTAAAATATCTTTTTTAACCTATTTTTTTAGTTTAAGGTTAAAGTAGATTAAGATAGAAGGTTATATATACTATAGATAGAACCTAATTTTAAGTAAAAACTAATCTTAAATATTCTAACGCAATAATAGTTTAAACTTTAAACTTACTTACACTTCCTAATATCTATAAGCTTCTAGCACTAATATAAGATTTACTTACACTATATATAGCCAATCTAGCTTATTACTATTACTATTATTAGTTATTTATAATTATATACTAGATAAGCTAACTTAATAGTAATAATAGTAATAATAGTTAGAAGTGTTAAATAAGGACTCTATAGCTAGCTATAGAGATATTAAATTCTAATACTCTATATTAGTAAGTATAGAGGGTGTATAGAATAATTATATAAAAAAGGAAAATATATAATAAAATAACTTTAGTATTAATTACTTTTCTCTAAAAAGGGTGCAAATAAAAAGAAGAATATTCTATAGCATATAGGCTATAGTGTATAAGTATTATATAATCCCTATATAATACTATTATATAGTAATATTAAAACTTTAACACTTTTAGGTGGCCTTACCTATATAGTATATAGACACTAGCAATTTTTTATTTTTAAAGTTACTATTAGTAGTTCTTTCTTTTTTTATATAAACTATCTACTTACTAATATAAACTCTATTTATTTATTATTTTCTTTCTTATACGTCTCCTTTTCTAGCTAGTTTTACTCTAGTTAGTAGAAAGATTCTATTAAGTAACTATTTATTATACTTTACTACTATTTATTAGAGGCATAATTAGACTTATTTGTAGTAGAGTAGTAGTCTAGCTAATAGTAGTTAAGGGTAAGATTACGCAGTTAATAATAAAATTATAGTAATAATATATTATTTATATACAGTTTTTTTGCTTAGTTTATTTCTTATATAATAGGTAGACCTATTTATTTTATCTATTTAGGTAGTAATATTAGGCAATTATATAATAGTAATAAGGGAAAGATAAACACTAATAAGGGGTAAAAATTAAAGCTTTAGATAGGAGAAAGAAATATATAAGGTAGGCTTTCCTCTTTTTATTATTTTTTATTCTTTACTTTAAATATCTTTCTATATATATCTTTTCTCCTTAGCTTTTTTCTTTTTTTATTAAGCTAATTCTCTATTTTATATAGTACTAAACTATATCTCTTATTAAATAATATTTTATCTTTATATAGTGCTAACTTAGTGTAGATAATAGCGCTTATACTAGTAGGTCTTAACTAGCTAGGCCTTTCTAGCTTTAATACTACTATAGTAACTCTTTTAAATAAAAGAATACGGATTACTTTTTTAACTAATTTCTATAAAAACTATATATTTATATAAAGTATCTCTATTAATATAAGTTCCTTTAATCTTTACTTTTATATAATACTAATTATAAAAAATAGCTTAAGAAGTTATATAATAAATATCTACCTTTATATAATATTAATATTATTCTTATAGCTAGTATAGATCTACGCTTATAGGTTACTAAGCTTATTTAGTATAAGAGCTACTTTTATACACCTTTTATCTAATTGCATAGTGTTTTTAGGGGCACTAGGTATACTTACTACTATAGTAGTAACTTTAGCTCTAGACTCTTTACTAAGTATTATATAGTAGTAAACTTCTAAGTAGAATTGTATAGTTTTTATATATAGTAAAGCTATAGTGGTAGGTATAATTATTGTATAGAATAGGGCTAAATAATATAATAAACACTTCGAGACAATATTTATAAGTACTAAAGTAAGAATCGCCTCTTAAATAAATATAAACTATATCTCTTTTCTTTTTATATAAATAATAGAGAGAAAAATATACATTGTAAAAGTAATATATATATATATATATATATATATATATATATATAGAAAGAATTAAATAAATATATTACACAAAAGACTAAGTAAATAATAAAAAAATAGTACTATTAGTACTATATAAATGCTAGGAAGAGCTTGCATAGACAGGCTTAAGGCAATTTACTAATACTTTAATAGTAATTATAAAAGTGTTACTAGAGATTAAAGGCTTTAAAGCCTAGTTTAGAGCATTTTTTCTATAGGTATTCGTAAAGTTATTCTTTTTATTAACCTATCTAATTTTAAAGATTTTATATTATATTCTATTAGTAGCCCGAATAGATTAGTCTGCCGAATAGTTTTTCTTAGCAACTTTAAGGTCCCTTATAACTTATTATAGAATACTACTAATATTACTTTATAGTAACTTATAATAGCCTACTATAACCTATAATATACTAAGTTACTATTTAATTTACTTTTTATATTATATAGCCTCTTTACGCGGCTACTATAGCTACGTAAAGCTAAGAAGTCTTTTTTAGTAGTACAAACTTATAATAAGACTCTCTATAATATATAATATAATATCTACTATACTATATATAGACAATATATAGTATACTTATTATAATTCGTAGCAAAGTATACTATATCTTAAGTAGTAATTTATCTAATTTTTAGTTACTAAGTGCGTACTATTTTAAGATAAAGTTAATCTATTATTTTTAGGCTTATAGTAACCTATACTAAAATTACTCTAATTTACTATTAACACTATTTAAAAGTAAGCTACTAAGAGTAATATCTAACTCCTTCTCTATGTCTTTATCTATCTAATAGGTCCTTATATTATGTCTAGACTCTTTGTACCTTCTATAGCAGCGTTGTGTTAAGGAACCTGCCTCTCCCTTACTACTACCTCGCGTCCTTTCTAACAACTTCGCCCTAATAGAAGGGCTTTCTACTTCCAAATCTACTCCCTAAGTAATGCCTAGCGTTTTACCTTTCTAAATGCGCTTTCTTTTACGCGTTTTTTACTTTGTTAGAACCTTAATTTGCTTCTTAAGTTTCTTAATATATATCTCTTAAAGTACACTATAGTAAGTATTAGTTTAGCACCTTTTATAAGCTATAAGTATCTTAATTTAGTATTAGATAGAGACTAAATAAAAAAGTCGCGTACGAGCTTTTACTAGGATCCAAACTTAAGGGTATTACTTAGGGTTCTGGCTTGCTATAGTGTATCTAGTAGGGTACTCTAAGGTAGAGTGTAAATATGTATATTAAGGCAATCTACTACTACTAACGTATTTAAAAAAACAAGCCTGAGGGCTTTAAAGACTTTTTTATAGTTTTCTAGTATAAATATATTAAAAAACGTGTTATAAAAGGCTAGTAGGAAGCTCTCTTTATTAATATAAAAGACGCGTTGGCACGCTAAGTCCCGTACGCGCTAAAAGTACTTTAGCTTTAGTGGCGCAAAATAGACTATATTAAGCGGCTAGAAAATATAAGATAAGTGCGCTAGTATATAGAGTGTTAGGATCTTCTATTTTAGGTAATAATTCTTAAAATCCTAGAAGTGGTAGCTTTTATAGCTATCTAGAATAAGTAACCTCTATAACCCTACTATACGGGGCCTTATATACGCGCTAAAGTACTTTAACTATGCGACTCTAAGCTTATTATTAGTCTAGCTAGTCTTAGAGACTAAGAGCTTCTAATTGCGGGGGATACTAGTCTCCTTATACTACGCTAAGATATAGACTCGTTCTTTATTATTAATAAAGGGCGGGGTAGTATGCCTAGAAGTACAAATACTTTATATTACTATAACCTACTTATAGTTATCTAGCTAAATAAGCGTAGGTTAAGAATATTTTTCTAAACTAGTTATAACCTTTATTAATGTAAGGGATCACTCAAGGCATCAAAGGTTGAAATCAAGAAGTTGATTTTACTAAGATATCGAGGTGGCGTATAAAGACTGTTAACAGCTGCCTTATATACCCACACGTAGCCGAGGCGCTAATGCCTAATCGGGTAAGGTTCCGGGGCTCGGCGGAACCTTCCGCCGGGCGCGCCGCACCTCAGGAATCCCTAACATCACCTCCCCCTTCAACAAGCTTCGTCCCGAAGCGTTAATTCCAATGTGGGCCTTTCGTGGCAGTCGCGCCATACCCATTCATACAAAATCGTGTGGGGCTCGATGTGGGAGGTCGCAGATGTGGTGGATGCGTGAATCGCATTGCCTATCCTGGCAACATCGATCGTGCGGGTGTGCGGTCGCTTCGCAACGGCGGGGTGGTCGGATTTTGGCCCTGTCCTGGGCGCAGGGGCACCAAGCTGTCGTGCTTAGAGACCCTACAGCATGTCGCAGCTGATGCGCGGACCTCGATATAGTGTAAGGGATCACTCAAGGCATCAAAGGTTGAAATCAAGAAGTTGATTTTACTAAGATATCGAGGTGGCGTATAAAGACTGTTAACAGCTGCCTTATATACCCACACGTAGCCGAGGCGCTAATGCCTAATCGGGTAAGGTTCCGGGGCTCGGCGGAACCTTCCGCCGGGCGCGCCGCACCTCAGGAATCCCTAACAATTAAGCTATTAACTTCTATCTAGAAGCCTATCATATTAAATTTATAGATATTTTTATTCTACACTCTATACTTAGCTTTTATATTCTCTACTAGCTAAAACTACGCGTTTATAACCTCTAGGTCTTCCTATTATATTCTCTATTAGTTTTTTGCCTAATAAAAAGCTATTTTAAGCTTAGGTACGCGCTTTATAAAGCGCTAAGCCTAGTATTATTCTATAGAGTCTTTGTGCCACACAGCTAGTAGTTTATTAGCTATGCTTTCTATTTTATCTAGCTAGAGTGCAAATTCTTGCAAATCTAGATTAAGGATATACTATATAAGCGTCTACTCTTTAGTTATAGTAAGCTTTGCTATGCCTAATTATATATCTACTTAAATATTAATTCTATTAATTTAATTACTTAGTATAGACTTTGGGATATTATCTACTATAGCAGCCTATTATAGGCTTAAAATTTGCTTATTCTAATAGGCGTAAAGGGCAAGCTTAATTCTGCCTTCTTAATTAGATAATAATGCGTTATATTATTAAGAAATTATATTTTATAGTAAAGTGTTGTAATCTTAGTAAAAACTATTCGGCGAACTAATCTATTCGGGCTACAAATAGAATATATTATAAAGAGAGTTAGTAATAAAATTATTATTATTTTATATATATTTTGTTACTACTACTGTGTGCTAAGTACTAGATTTTAGTGCCTTCTGTTTTACTCCTCTCTATATATAGTGCGGACTTAACCTTAGTTAGAATCTTTATATAATAAAGATATTTAATATATATATATATATATATATTATTAGTATAGTAGTAGTATTTTTTTATAACTAAGAGCTTTCTAATATAAATATTATAATAATAGTAATATACTTTACACTTAAGTTAATTAAGTTAATTACTTTACTAAGATTCTACTAAGTTCTATACTATTTATAATAGTATAGAGTTAATATAAACTATTTTTAATAGTCTAAATAGGCTAATCTATTTAGAATATACTTTTATAGGCTACCTATACGTTATTTTATTATACCTAGACTTGCTATAGCGTATATAGCGTTATTAAGTAGATTTGCCTCTATTAGTGTATACCTTTTTCTTTGTCTTTTGCCTATTACTGCGCGCCCTAAACTTCTTTAAAGTAACTAGCTACTAGCCCTCTTTAGCTATAAGGACTTTTCTATACTATACTTATTTTCTTTTATATAATTTATATTATATAGTAGCCTTATTAGTAGCTTAAAGTTTAGTGTTATATTTAATTATTAACACTAAAAAATATCCTATTAGCTTAGCGTCTTTAATAAGCTTTTTTATTATCTTAACTATATAAGTTAGAGAACTATCTATGTGTCTTTCAAAATTTTATTTAACTAGTGTTAATTATAGTCTAAGCTTTATACTATTTTGTAAAGTTTATAACTTCTATAATATGGTTTACTAGTAAGTAATCTACACTAGTAAGCGCGCCACCTTTGCCAAGACCCCACTATCACCAACAATACTATTATAATACAACCACCTACGATGTCTTCTAAGCTATCTAATAAAGCTTAGTTACTTATTGCTATTAGAGCTATTAAACAAGATCCAAATCTTATAGAGCGAGCTGCAGCAGGGCTGTATAACGTTAATTGTAGAACGCTTAATTAAAGACTCAACAGAACGACTGCACGACGCGATAACCCACCTAAATCAAAGAATTTTACTCTCCTTAAGGAGCAGGCGCTTGTTGATCGTATAATTGAGCTGGACATGCGTGGATTCCCTCCTACAAAGCTTATAATACGCACAATAGCCAATTCACTACGTTTATAGAGAGGAAAGCTACCTATTAGTATTAACTAGATAGACAGGTTTATTAAGCGTAGATATAAAGTTAAAACGCGTTAGTCTTAGTTATATAATAACTAAAGGGCATAATAGGAAGATCCTAAGGTTATAAACGCGTAGTTTAAGCTTATAGAGGGCATCAAAGTTAAATATAGTATTATAGATAAGGACACCTATAACTTTAATAAATTAGGCTTCCTAATAGGGGTTATAGGGTCCTAGCTTATAGTTACAGTATTAGAGAGGCGTGCAAAACCCAAATTAATACAGCCAGGCAACCGCTAGTAGATTACAGTAATCTAGAGTATCTGCGCTACTAGATAGGCAATCCCTCCCTTTATTATCTACGCCGGCAAGCGTTATATCTCTACCTAGTACAAAGACTCGTTAATTCCTAGCGATTAGGTAATTGCTGTTAGTAAGAACGGCTAGACAAATAATAAGCTTAGTATTGCGTAGTTAAAACACTTTAACGCGTATACAAAGGGACGCGCTAAAGAAACTTATTAGCTGCTAGTTATTAACAGCTATAAGAGCTATAACTTAATTAAGTTCTAGAATTACTATATAGAACATAAGATTATTACTCTCTATATGCCGCCATATTTGTTACACCTACTATAGCTATTAGATATAGGCTATTTCTCTCTGCTAAAGAAGGTATATAGTTCTAAGATCTTAGGCTTAGCATATTAGCTAATAACCTACATTATAAAAATTAAGTTCCTTCTAGCCTTTAAAACCGCGTTTTTAAAGGTTTTCTCTACAGAGATAATTAAGAGTAGTTTTCGCGGTGCTAGGCTTGTCCTATTAAATCTAAAGGAGGTATTGCAGCACCTTAATATCTACATCTATACACCTAGTCTGCCTATTAAAGAGCCTACTACCTAGAAATCTAAAACACTAAGTAACCTACGCAAATTTAAGGCATAATCAACACTAGTTTGCAAGAGAATTAGAGATTACTTTAATTTATTACTAACTTTAACTATGCAGGTGCTTAAGAAGCTTAAAAAAGGCGCTCTAAGTGTAATACATAGTTAGATACTAGTGTGAAATAAAATTATAAGCCTTCGCAAGACAATTAAGGAGACTATAAGGCAAAAATTGCATAAAAGGAGGTATATCTAGTATTAGGAATTACTTACAGTAGTAGAGAGATCTTAGCTAGCCACTCCTAAGAACACTAGTAAATAGAAGAAAGGTAAATAGTTATAAGGTACTAGTCGCGCTGCAATAGGGCTATTAACTTAATAGCGTTATAGTATCTATAGGCAACCTAGACACAATGCGCAAACCTGCTAGGGAGTTAAAGAGGAAGAATCTAAATTAGATACATTAACTTAGTATATATTTTTAAGTAGTGTTGCGACGCAGTCTAATAATAAATAAAATAGTTTAGTGGGGTCTTGGCAAAGGTAGCGCGCTTACTAGTGTAAGTTACTTGCTAGTAAACCATATTATACTATTATAAATAGTATAAAGTAGAGGCGTATATAGGTAGATATTAAGCTGCAATATTATAACTTTTAGGTGATAGGGCACTAGGCTAGCACCTTAAAAGCCTTCTTTAATATTACTTTTAGTAATTAAAGCCTTAAAAGTAGTAATAAAGTAAAGTAGAAACTTAATTTTAGGAATATGTGTAATATAGTTGCGTATTAGTTTCTTAGCTTAGCGCCTATACGCATTTTTTAATAGCGCAAAATAATCTATATTAAGTAGTTATAAGAGGTGTAATAAATATAGAGGTATTTAAAAAGTAATAATATTACTCTTTTTATAGTAATTTTAGAATTTAAGTAAGGTGTAACTTTTATAGCTATTAATAATAAGTAAATATACTTTACTAGTAGTACACTTTTTTATATACTTACTAAAGTGTTTTAGCTATTATAAACTAAGCTTATTTATTATCTAGCTATTCTTAGAAACTATAATAATACAATTATAAGGTAGATCCTTCTCTTTATACTAAATAGAGAGGTAGTGCTTACCTATAAAGATTATAAAAGGTAGAATCTACTACCTTACTACGTTAATGCCTTAGATAACTATTATTTACTTCGTATTACCCTAATATACCTACTTTAGCTATTCTTTATACTTAGAGCTTATAACTACTACTCTAGTTAATATTGTATCTATTATTAATCTAGACTTATTAAAATTATAGGTGTTTTTATCTAGAATACTATACTTAGCCTTTATATTCTCTATAAGCTAGAACTAGTCTTATATTACCTTTGAATTCTTTAAAAGGGCTCTTTTATAGTTATACTTTTAATTAAACTTAACTTAAAGCTTTAGCTACCAATTAATAAAGTTATAAGGCTACCTCTACCTAATTAGCCTATAGTAGCATATAGCTAGTAAAGAATTAGCGACATTTTTAATAGTATTAAGCTAGAGCAGAAATTCTTGCGTTTAGATTAAATATATACTATATAATTGCCTAATTTTTTTTATAGTAAGTCTTATTTTATTAGATATATAGTTATATCTAAATATTTTTTTTATATGTTAGTTACTAAGTGTACTTAAAAAAACATTATAGAGGGCTATAGAGCATTACTAAGAAAGTGTTATATCTTATTTAATACTCTAGATTATAAGCTATATATACGCTTTTTCTAACACTAGTAGTTTATTATATAGATAAGATATTATATTATAGTATTACTAATAGTATATTTTAGCAGAGTGTTTACAAAGTAATTAACTTAATAGAATAATTAATTTAAGTGTAAAGTATATTAGATATTTCTTCTACTATTATATATATATATATAAGCGTTTTAAAGTGTTAATAAGGAGGGTTATTATTAGTATAGTAGTATTTATTATTAGTATTATTCTACTAAAATTTAAAGATATTCTAGTTATTATATATATATAGGCGTTTAACTACCTCTCTAGTAGAAAGTATATTAATAGGTTAAAGAAGGAATATTATAGATTATTACCTTAAGGTCTTATATAATAATTAAATATACTATATATATAAGAATAAGTAAATAAAGATAATTTATATCTAGTTATAGATTTTTATAAAATAATATATAGGCAACTATGGTTTTTTTTTTACAACTAAGGGTTTCTAATAAAAAGATTATAATAATAGTAGTTATCCCTTTTGCTATTATTAACACAGAAAAGCGTTTTAAGGTAGTGCTAATAAAAAAGAGGTTTATAGGCAACTACATTAAATATCTTAATTATATAGAGATTCTAACAAAGGTTAAGTTTGCAATTGTCAGATTTAATGGTTGAATGCGATGATGTGTCTTTATGGATGATGATGATTGTGTTCTCTTTTTTGTCCACCGTGTTTAGCTGGTTCTGACTCCTTCGCTAGTGTGCCAAGCCAGATGGTCCCTGCTTAATTGCACAGATCCAACCTCAACGCGCTTGTTCTATCTAACAGCTGCATATCTGACAGCAATATATACAAAGAGAAGCAAAATAGAAGTTAATAGATAGTCTACTATCTAGTATAGTTAAGTTATATATTATTTCTTAACTAGTAAACTATTAAAGAGCCGTAGTAGACCGCGGAGTCGCAAACACAGGAGCAGTGTGGGTAATAGAACCCTTAGCTATAGTTTAGTTGTCGCGTTCGCGATCTAGTAGTAGCGCAACTAATAGGCAACTATATATTATATTATTATTATTAACTTTAGTACTATAGTATAGCTTATAATTAACTTTATAAAGGGCTAATTTATATATACTTATAAATAGTTTATAAATAGCTACTAAACTAGTCTTATTACTTTACTTAATTTACTGCGTTTTTTAGCATACCTACTACTTTTCCTTATAGTGTTATACTATATACTAAAAGTATAAAAAGTCTTTTTAATTATAGTTTTTATTTATATATAATTATTAGTAGGGTTAATATATATATAGATATCCTATTCTCCCCTAGAGTTAATCCGTAATATCACGTGGTCCCAGGCTGGCTGTTTGACCAACCACCGTGTTACGTAATTAATAATTTTTTCAATAATATTTTTTGCTGTAACAACAACAATAATAATTACAATAGTAACTAATCTAACTATTTTGTCTAACTCTCTTCCTATAGTGGATCTCCTCTCGTAATCGGCGATTAGGCCGTATACCGCCACCTAGGACTTCGCCGCCACTATAGTTGAGCGTTCTATCGCCCACACTGCTCTCGCGGTTGCAACTCTATAGTCTACTACAGCTCTCTAATAGTCTACTAGTTAAGAGATAATATATAACTTAGTTATACTAAATAGCAGATTATTTATTAACTACTATTAATAATAGTACTATAAAAAAAGTTAATAATAAAATTATTATTACTTTATATATATTTTGTTACTATTACTTTATACTTTATACTAGGTTTTACTGCCTCCTATTTTACTCCTCTCTCTATATAGTGCGGACTCGACCTTAGTTAGAATCTCCACACAACGAAGATGTTCAATACAGATATCCTAAAGAGCAGGCTCTTTGGATGCTCAAATGCTGCATCCACCACCAGGGCAGCAGCTGACTATTCCAGGTGGCATGATCTACATAAGACATCACTTTGCTATCAAGGTTTCAGACCTTGAGGTGATAGGGTGAGAGATAGGGTGAGAGAGAGGGGTGAGCGAACTTGAAGAGTTGTCAAACCGCATTGTCCGCCGACGAGCTGTTGTGCACAAATAGGATTGACCAAAATCCTAGCCTGGTGCATAAGTAAGAGTAGAAAACATCTGAGCAACGGCTCTCTGTTTCCAGACATTCCGTTTGCAACGTCGTCTTGATGGCCTGGTCCTTGGTAAGCTGTAAGAATCACTTGAACGACCCCGCCACACGACTATGTAGATACGAGACTGTTTATAGGACCGCTACCACAGACCAGAAGGGCGGCACTATTCAAAACATGCGCGACATCTTTTTTATTTATTTGGCTATTCTCATCGAGAGGGACGTTAACCGGCCGTAGTAAACAAATATTAATATTGATCCGTGGTGGAGAATCAGGATATACAGGATCGGTTCCTTGAAATGGGTCCAACGACATGGCTACCTAGTAATATTATTGTGTGCTGGACTGCCCGACTCAAGACCACTGTACCTTAGTTGATAACCTGGGGTGAAGTCTGGACCATGGGGGTATTGCGGAGAAGCCGCTCCTGGATCCACTGAGACCCTCGCGCAAACAGGCGCTGGCCTCTGTGACGAAACATAGGGCCAATGGCTTTAGTACCTTAGCCGTTTAATGAAATGAAGATCATTTTTATACACAAGTTTTGTTTGATATGCGGTAGTACCTTGAGGCATGCTTCTATCTGCCCAACAAGAACGACGATGACGAGGTGTACCCTTCCAAGAGCAACTACGCAAATTTCAACCTCTCCTCCGTCCACCCTGGCCTCAGATACTCCGAGTCAAACCTCGAGCTCCAACTACTTTCAATAGCATAGTCCTCCTCTAGCCTAATATCGACCTTCGCTCCCTCTTCTGTCTGTGCCCACACACTCAATCCAATCGTATTATCCCCCGCATAATTAAGCACACCCGGTGGAACCGGAAAGCGCCTCTCTTTTCCAACAGATGGATTGAATCGCGCATACTGGTATCCATTAACGAAGAGCTGCACGCGGATGTTCTGTGATGCAGGGACGTCGAACACGAACGAGAACGCTGCATCTACACCTTTTGGAACATCGAGAGAGACAATGGTGCGGTAGAACTGGATACCTGCACCGGAGAAACCTGTGGATGGGGAGCTGGAGTTCCAAGTGCCATCGTCAAAGTTGGGGAGGTGCCAGCCGAGGCGCTCAGCTATGAGACCGCCTTCGCTCAGGGGTCCACGGATGGGGTCAATCAGTTGTCTTTCGCCATTTACCTCACCCGTAATCTTCCACTTCGTGAATGAAGCACCGCCTGCAAGGGCAGCACCCAGGATGCCGCGGGGGTCAGTTGCAGCTGCGCGGAGTTCGTGACCGGTGTTATCTTGCGCAACGATCAGGACGTTTGTGGAGTTTCTGTTCATCGTTGCGTTGGTGAAGGGGATCATGAGGCTTCCTTTACCACTGTAGAGTTTTCCCAGGTAGGAGCCAACGAAGTTGCCGTTCAGCCATGCGCTGAATCCGAAAGCCATGCCCCCTTGCAAAGTGAGATTGACGCCGGTAGCAGATCCTTCAAAGTAGCCGCGGAAGAGGTGGAAGCTGTTGTGGAAGCCATAATCATCAACGTAGAGAACTGGAAGAGTCGCCGGCTTTTTCGGATTCGGGGTCGTTTGGTGATTGGCCTCGACCCATGCGGGGCCGGAGTCATTGTAGGTTAGGAACCTCTCGGGGAGTCCGTCGTGAACTTTCCATGAATCTAGGGACGGAACTGCAATGTTAATATTAGGACCCGCAATGCTCCCTTTGAGACTCCCGTATGGTGTTTTGGAAACTGGCACTTTCTTTCCGTTCCAAGTGAGTGACGTTATAGTTTTCGAGGTGAAAACCTCAATTTCGGTCGTGTTCGACGCGTCGCCATTCAGTGACAAGGTTTCTCCCTCTTGAGCTGCGCTACGAACAAGATATGGGCCTTGGACAAGCACTGTTGTACAATTAGATATGAATACATCTATCGGAAATAGACGGCGACTTACCAGATTGGTCGACCGGGCCTAGTGGATCATTGGAAAGGTTCGGTGCCCAAAACAAGTACGCCACATACCTGTCGGCAAGTACGACTTTGACGCTGTTGTCAAATTGAAATACACTCAAACCAGACACAGATTGAACACTAGTGGTAACACCGTGCTTGACTGCGTGGAAAGTGGCGTTCGAACCAGTTGCAGCCTGCACCGAGCCTTTCCGCGCCCCCTTGACATGGAACTCTGCTGATTCTCCTGCCGGGGTCCAGAGCACTACCACGGGTTCCGAGTCAATCATAGCATACGTGAGGACTTCTGCTGTCGAGTATGTCAAGCTATTGTTTCCGATGCTAAAATCTGTAACTAAGACTTTTGACTGGTGGCCATTTAGCACGATGGAGTCTGCATGTCGCGGTATCGTCAGGTTGCCAATCGATGTGCTCACACGAAGTTTAAACGACTCCCGCGTGGCTGAAGATGATGTAGCATGAACAGTGACGTAAAAAGCTGCGTTCGTCTCCGGATTTCGAAGCTCACTCGTGGTGATTGCTGCATTCGTAGAATAACCGATGCCGTTCCCCAGCCGGTTGGTCACGGTGAGATCCTTAGCAATCCGGGTGAATAGAGCGAGGTTCTTTGTCTCATAGTACTTGGTGTCGATGCGCCGAGTTTCACTGATTGGACTAGAGTAGTCGTAACTGGTTGCAACAACTGGGCAGGCGAGTGCTCCCCAATTCGTTCCACCGTACATCATGTAGAGCGATATTGCTGTGACGCGTTGGGAAATGAGGTTGCGGTAAAATCTACAATCCGTCAGTCAGTTACGTTATTTTCGCCTAGGAGCTTACAAGTTAGCAAAATCCGCCCCAATATCTGCAGGACAACCACCCTCTGGGCCGCCCCAGGGGTTATACGATCCTCCTTGGAATTCTGGAAAGAAGTTCGGCTGTGTTGGGGTGAACTCGTTAAAGTAATCGTAGTAGTTAATCACCTGGTATGGAACATATTCGCCGTTGGTACCTGTGCATTCGTCTAGGTTGCAGCTCCAGCAGGACGGGTAGCTGTCAAGGCCTGCAACATCATTTCCAATAGCATTTGGGGCATAATCTTCCGACCAGCTCTTGGTGTTCATATTTGGGTCGTTATGAATCAACGGTACGTCAATTCCGTGCTCTCGAGCATTGTCCTCCATTGCTTGCATGTATCGACCGGCCCCGGCATTTGGAGTCTTTGTGGCCCGGTTGCTCCATTGTTCACCGTATTCGTTTTCGACTTGGTATATGATCGCGTTACCTCCGTTCGTCACGAGATGTTTGCTCGTGATTTCCGAGAACCTGGAATGGTACGGCTTCCAAGCGTTCGTGTAACGCGCGTCATCATTGCGTAGAGTGCCGTATGCTCCAGTCGTCAGCCATAGTGGGAAGCCTCCCGCATTCGCCTCCGCGTTGACATATGGCCCCGGCCGCACGATAACGTACAGACCGATACGTTTCGCAGTCTCGAGAAGCCGTTCGAAATTATGAGCGCCAGTTTCGAAGTCCAGAGTTCGGTTTGTAGGAGTGTGCCAGCCCCAGTTACCGTAGAACGCAACTATGGTCGATGTTAAGACGTGGTATTAAACGAGATTAGGAAACTCACATGCAGTGAAGCCGGCCGCTTTGATTTTCTCTAGTAGATCATCCCAAACCTCGGGGACAGGTATTCTCCAGTAATGAATCTCCCCAGAAAAGATGAACAGACGCTGGCCGTTAACCTTGAAGCTGTAATGGTCCCATTGAACGACCTTATTCAAGCCATTGTCATGAAGCGGGTATTGACTCGGCTGGCCAGACTGCGCCTGTACACCCGTAAACAGGAATGGAAGATCTAAGAGGGCCAGCGAGAATGCCCACGTTATTCCGCGAAGCAGCCGCATCTTCACAATCACACGAGAGTCGAGACGCAAGTTGAAGAGCTGCGAGCGCCATTTTATCGTCCCCGGCCTCTTTAATGAACCGGGGTTCCAAGAAGGGTGGAGAGATCAAATTGGTGGGGTTATCCTAGCCGCGCACTATCGGGAAAATTACGCAAACGACGACGATTATCATGCATGTCGGGCGAGTAGCGACCGACGCGCCCAGAATTGCGGGGGGAAGAATTGTGGAAAGATGTCTGTTCTATTTTGATGGGAAGGGCGACGGAGACGAACGACATCTCATCCGTCTGCATTTCTCCAACGCCAGGCTACTAGCTCGAAGAAGACTAGCTTGGAATCATGTTTGCGCCGATCTCATCACGGCCTTTCGCAAGCGAATAAGGAATCGCTGCAGGCTATTTGGAGAGTAAAATACGTGCGCCAAGCTGTCAAAATTCCAGATTAGAAATTCCGATTCCCATTTCCATTAATGCTGGGGCTAAAATCACGGAAACTCCCCCCTGTGGTGGATGTCATTGATGAAAAATCGAACACGATCATACTGAGTTGGCCGCCTTGAGTAAGGTAGTCAGAACTTGCCGTTCTGCCACTCAAAAGTAGTATCCTGTGCTGATGTCGAGCTCTTGAAAATTCGCATCGGGAACGCATGGTCTAGACTGAGGCTCACCAACTAACCTGCTGGTCGCCACGTCTGATGAAGAACATGATGCTTCAAACTCCCACAATAGGAGCGAGGTAATAGATATCCCTGATTTTAATATTCTCGTCGTTGGTATTAGAATCCAGGCACTTAGGCCACGTGATTACCAGCCATCTATTATATATATATATTACTAGCTAGCTTCTTAAGTTAGTAACTTAATTAATTCTATACCTTATCTTTAGCACCTTTTAATAGGTTATAAGCCTAGTAGCTTTTTAGCTACTTAGCTATCTTAACTAAAGAATAAGAATTATATAAAAGGCTACTATTTTTAATAACCTACTAGATTATATATAGTTATAATTATATTATTTATTTAGTCTCAATTACCTTTTTAATATCTCTTTTAGTTTTAAGCTTATAACATGTTGGTTCAGCACTTGGCGCGGTTCGGCAAATGGCGCACCCCCGCATTTTCCACCCAATCCTTCACCCACCCATAACTCAGCCAACATGGATCCAATTGACAAGGCAATTGAAGAAATCGAATCGCGCGGACTAGGAGAAGAATTCTCGTATCGAAAAATAGCGAAAAAATATGGTGTACCAGACACTACGTTGAGGAGGATACACCAGGGCAAAAACGTGCCGAGGAAAGAGCAACAACTCCAACGGCGAAAACTTACCCCTTAACAAGAACTGGAGCTTGTAAGTTATATAGAAAAGCTTACAGGCTGTTGTCTACCACCTACAAGGGAGATGCTGCAGAATTTTGCTTTATTAATTGCAAAAACTAACGGCGAACAACTAGTAGGAAAAAGCTGGGTTACCCGATTCATTAACCGTTACAACGTCGAAATCACCCCCTATTGGGTTACTGGAATGGATCGCGCGCGCCACTAAGCTGATTCAGGGGCTAAATACGAGCAATTCTTTCAACTTCTGCTAGAGAAAATGGAGGAGTACAATATAGAGCCTCGTCACACGTACAATATGGATGAGAAGGGCTTCCTTACAGGAGTGATTGGAAGAAGCAAAAGGATCTTCAGCAAAGCTATGTGGGACCGCGGGGAAGTGAAATCAGCCCTCCAAGATGGCAACAGAGAGTGGATGACCATCCTAGCTTGCGTCTGCGCTGATGGAACTGCGTTGCCACTAGGGCTACTATTTGCAGCTGCCAATAACGCTCTCCAATCGGCCTGGGTAGAGGATATTGAGGCTGGGAAGCATGAGGTATTCGTCACTACATCTCCTAATGGATGGCAGCGTTGACAACGTACCGTAGCGAGTACGGCCGCAAGTACGGCCGAGCCGTGCACGGTGTATAGAGTGCGCTTTCAACCTTGAAATTAGCCAACATACAATCTGTGCACGGCTCGGCCGTACTTGCGGCCGTACTCGCTACGGTACGTTGTCAACGCTGATGGATGGACCAACAACGATATAGGCCTTGCGTGGCTCGAGCAGGTCTTCGATCGGTACACAAAAGCGAAAGCTTGTCGATCCTACCGACTACTGATTGTGGATGGCCATGGGTCCCACGTAATGAGAGAGTTTATCGACTACTGTGACCACAATCGGATTCTCCTTATGATATTCCCCCCTCATAGTACCCACACGCTGCAGCCCTTTGATGTAGTACTCTTCAAGCCTCTCTTATTAGCCTACTTAAAAGCCCTCACTACTTATCTCTATGAGGCCTAGGAGCTACTCTTAGTAAAGAAAGGAGACTTCTTCCCTCTCTTCTGGGAAGCCTGGACTATTTCCTTTAAGAAGAAAACGATTCTAAAGTCCTTTGAGGCCACTGGTATATGGCCCCGTAACGCTGAGGTTATCCTTCAGAAATACAGGCTATTAACTCTAGTGGAGCAGGATTTGAGAGAGAGCAGTACCTCTGTACTCAGCGGCAAGGATTGGCTTAAAATTGGGACCCTCGTGCGTAATACTGTGAGGGAGGAGGGCAGTAGGGAGGTGCAGAAGCTGAAGCGTTCTCTCCACCACATCTCTGTTCAAAATGACATCCTCCACGCTGAGGTACAAGGCCTGACAAAGGCCCTATAAGTTAAGAAGAAGTAGTAGAAGAAGAGCAAGCCTCTAGACCTGCAACAACGCAGGGAGTACTATGGTGGTGCAGTTTTCTGGTCCCTGAGGAAGCTGAGGGAGGCTAGAGTACGCGAGAGCGTTGTAGATAAGGAGAAAGAGAAAGTAGAACTCGAAAAAGCGCGTAAGAAGATAGAAATAACCTTAGCTAAGCTACGAAACCTGCAGGAGAAGAAAGAGAGAGAAAGGTTGAGGGTTAAGAAAAGGGAGGAAAAGGAGAGGGTCGCGGCGGAGAAACAGGCTGAGCAACAATGGAGGATTTAGGAGAAAGAAAACTCTGAAAAGGCTATACAAACTTCCTAAAAGGGAAAGAGGAATGCCTTAAAGCCTGCCACGGCGCCAAAACAGAAAAAAAAGCAACGTGTGGTGGTTGCTGAGGGTAGGAGGGATAGGGGTGATGAAATGGGGCGTGATCCAGCACCCACAACAACAACGCGCCGTGGCTGTAACATCAAACTTCCAGCGAAATTCTAGTAGTACATCTTTTTCGCAGCAATTTATATAGTAATTGAATGAATTATTAGAATATTCTAGCTATTGTGGATGGCTCAGTAACGAGGTGTTGTAAACTGCGTGATTTGGTTGGGGTGCGCCATTTGCCGAACCGCGCCAAGTGCTGAACCAACATGTTATAGATTAGAATAAAAAGGCTACTCTAGCATAGCGACTAAAAATATAGTCTACTCCTAGTCTTTACTAATATAATAATAGTTTATAATAATAGTTTATAAACTATATACTTATTTTAATATTTATAAGTATTTTAACTAGTCTTAACTAAGACTTATAAGCACTTTATAGTTAGATTATATAATTAAAAAAACGTTTTAATTTTAGAAATAATACTATTATAGGTAACTATTAATAATATCTCTACTAGTATCTTTACTATCTATAGTATACTTACTAATATCTAGATATTTACTAGCTACTATATACTTTTCTTATTATATACTTATAATATTTTAAATCCTTCTAGGCAGAGGTATAAACTACCTCTACTTATTAGTTTTTAAGTAGCCCTACTATATTTAATTACTATATTTTTTTATTATATTACTAGCGCCTATATAATATTATAATATATATATACTAAACTCTAGAACTTAGAGTCTATTAAGATTTTACTAATATTTCTTATTCTAGTTTTTAAAATAATAACTTATAATAATAACACTCTAACTTGCTTACCTGCCTACTATTTTTTCTGGTTACGATTTTTTATACTTTATATATAGGCAATTATATTATATTATTATTATTAACTGTAGTACTTATAGACTCTAGATAATTAACTATAGTATAGCTTATAATTAAAATTATAATAGGCTAGCTAATTTATATATACTTATAAATAGTTTTTAAATACCAAAACCTATATTATTGCTTTACCTTATTTTGAAGTACTTTTTTAGTACCCCTATAGTTTTCTATAATAGTGTTATACTATATACTAAGAGTACGTAAAGTAGTCTTAATTATAATACCTTAAACAACTTATTATTATTTATTATTTTTAGTAATACTTTAAGGTACTTTACCTATTTATTAATGTTATTTATATTTACTTAAATTACTCTATAACTAGTTTTTATAAATACTATTAATAAATTATGTAAGTTAATAATAGCTTATAAACTATATTCTTATATATAATAATAATCTCTTTTTATTAACTACTATTATTATACTATATTATTAGAAACCCTTAGTTGCAAAAAAACAACTTGTATATAATAATAGTTTAAGATAAGTAATTTTACTAGTTACTTATTACATATTACTTTTTTTAGCTTTTGTCTTTTAGTAAATAGCGTAACTATTTTTAGAGTATTATAGTTTAGAAGCTTAAATATAGTATAAGAGATATTAACCCTTCTAGATAGAAGTGTAAAATACCTCTACTTATTAGTTTTTAAGTAGCCCTACTATATTTAATTACTATATTTCTTTAGTATACTAAGAGCGCCTATATAATATAATATTATATATATACTAAGTCCTAGGACTAGAGCACGTTAAAGTTTTTCTAATGTCTTTCTCTAAGTTCTAAGATAACTTATAATAACAATACCCTACCTATATACCTACCCACCTACTATGTTACTAAATAATTAATAACTTAGAACTTTTACTTTACTTTACTACTATAATATATAATAAGTTATATATAAACTTTTTACTTCTAATACTAAATAGTATTTTAATACTTTACTAGTTTTACTCTACCTATTATTTATAAATATTTTATAGAATAAGTATATACATATATATATTTTATACCTTTAGTAATTTTTTCTTATAATTACTTTTTTTATAATCTTTTTAATTACTAAGTAGGGGACTCTGCTTTTTTTATTATATTATTTAAGATAAAAGTCTTTCTTCTTCTACTCCTAGGTAGATAATTTTATAACATATACCTTTAGTAATAATTTATTATATATTTCTTTCTTTTAGTAAAACTATAAGTAGCCTAAAATATATCTAACCTTTTACTTTGAAATTTAAGTAAATCTTACTTTTTACTTTTTAAAAGCACTTTAGTAATACGTATAACTAATATAGCTAAGTACTAGGTAGCTAAACTAGTAATATTAAAAAGAGAAATATTGCATACCTTTTAGTATATAGTACAACACTATAAGGAAAAGCTATAGGTATGCTAAAAACACATTAAAAAAGGTAAAGCAGCTTAGAAATAAGTTAGACTAGGGACTATTTATTAGTATATACAAATTAGTTCCTTATAAGGTAGTTAATTATAGCATACTATAGTCTATAGTTACTAAAGTTAAGAATAATAATATAATGCAGCCTATACACAAAGTATAAAAATCTATAACTAAATATATTAAGTGTTTATTTACCTTATATATAAAGTATATTATTGCTTAAAACCTTAAGGTTACTATCTATAATAGCCTTCCCTTAACTAAATAACGCGCTTTTTGTAGGATAGGTAGTTACGCGCCTATATATATATAATAAGTAGAATAATAATAATAATAATAATAATAATAATAATAATAATAATAATAATAATAATAATAATAATAATAATAATAATAATAATAATAATAATAATAATAATAATAATAATAATAATAATAATAATAATAGATATATATAGAATAGGTATTATAAAAGTTAGACACCTACTATTTTTTTAAAATATATAATAGTATAGTATAAGTTAGGTAGTAAATAGATTACTATAGCTAGTTTATTATATTATAGCTATAAGGACAAAACAATTCCTTATAGAGCTAACCTATTAGGGATAGCTAGAATAGTTAAAAGAGCTAGTTAAATTAATACTATTCTAAGACTATAGATAAGAAAGGAACCTAAGGGGCCCTTTCTTATATAAAGGGCGGAGTGGAGCACAAGCCCACGCTAACCACTACGCTAACACTAACTAGGAAAGGCGCTTTTAGAAAGGTAAAAGGCATAAATAGGAGAAATAGAATATAAAAGAAAGGTAATAGGGCGTGCTTAATAGGAAGGCTAGTACAGACTATTATATAATCCCCCTTTTAAGATCTAAAAATAGAAAGGAAAGTATATAAAAATGGGGTGTTTTAGTAGATTTTTAATATAACTAGTACTATTTTAGGGCTAAAGAGGGTTATAATAGGGGTAATAAGCCCCTATAGTTTAAATAGTAGCCTTAGTGTTTAATTTGGGTGCCATTTAGTAGAGATATTAAGGAAAGTAGTTAGAGGTAAATTAGTAGATTTATAATTAGTGCTAGGTTAGAAACCACATCTTAGTGTTTAGCGTTTTACTAATAGAGCGTATTCTTAGCTCTAACACTATATAAAAACACAGTTAGCTAAAAAAAATTCTAGTTAGTTTATTATGCGTAGGCGTAATTATATTATATAATATTTTCTAGTACTATAGAAAAGCATTTTTAAAAAAGTGTTAACCTAACTATATAGTTTTTAATTAGGGTAGAGTAGCTCTAAAGCTATAGGTAGTACTAGTAGTAGTAGGGACGTCTAGGGGTAGAGGTGCTAAAAGTTATAGGTGTCCTACACGCGCGTAGTAGTAAGCTAGCAGAGAGGGAACAGCTAGGGGTAAGGGCGCCGAAAGTAATAGGTGTCTGCGCGTGGTAGACTAGCTAAGTAGCTACTAAACTAGTAGTAAACTAGGCTACCTATTTTAGTAGCTTAGTGTTAGATAGACGGTCACTGTGCATTCTAGTGATAATCTCTCTGTGAAATACACTAAGAAGGCTGGCGCACTACTGTTTTGCATTGCCCCTATACTATCCTAGATAGTATAAGGGCCTTAGCATAGATAGAAACTTCTCGCGATAGCTAGGCTTCTCTAATTTAGACAATCAATTATCACAGTTATTAATTCTTATTAATATATTATCTCAAAGTGACAGAACACTATCAAATCTAACAATTAAGAGTCTCACTGCCTTAATCGATCCTAAGAAAAGACAATATTGCTGTTAACGCTTTGCGAGTTTACTAAAATACCCTATTTTTATATACTTTCCTTTCTATTTTAGACCTTAAAAGGGGGGTTATATAATAGTCCTTACTAGTCTACCTACTAAGTATACTCTATTACCTTTCTTTTATACTTTATTTCTTTTTATCTACACCTTTTACTTTTCTAAAGGCGCCTTTTTTAGTTAGTATTAGTGTAGTAGTTAGTATAGGCTTATACCTTACGCTATCCTCTATATAAGAAAGGGCCCTTTAGGTTCTTTTCTTATCTACTATTTTAGAATAGTATTAATTTAATTAGCTTTTTTAACTATTCTAGCTATTCTTAATAGGTTAGCCTTATAAGGCTGTGTACCGCTCTTATAATAGCAATTCTCTAGTTACTACTTTTTAAAGTTTTATTATTAAATAGTAACTTTAACGTTATTATTCTATAGTTTACTAATATATAATTACCTTTTATAATTTTTATATTATACTTTGGCTTCGTACTATAGTTAATTCTAATTATGCCCTTTTTTATATACTTTAGCTATCATACCTTAGTTATATTTATTATTAAGTCTTATAATTTGTAAAAGGTTAGGTTAACTATAAATAGATATAAATAAATAAAACTCCGAAAGCTATGAGTATAAAGGCGGCCGCTTGTTTTCTAGCGCACGCGTGTCGGCTTTGACGTGTTTTTATACCAGTGGTATCGCTTCAGCCGCTGACGTTACAGAGGGATGCCCTTTTCGGACTCTCCGATAGTACCCCGCTACAGCTTTTCGGGGGGTCCGATCGTCACCAAGTCCACTCAGGTGAGGCTTGTGACCGGCCGTGGTTCATGAAGCATTCACAGTGAATAGACAAGAGGGATTTCAGACCCAGGTTGCGCAAAGTATACAAGCTGTGGTTCGTACACCCAGGCCTTGACAGCACTGCTCAACATGTCCACGAAACAAGACTTATCGGCGCTCTTCCTTCGCCTCTGGCAAACTCCCCATCTGATTTCCACGCTGGTTTCTACTGTGGTTGTATTGTTAGCTTATGTAGTCTACCAAGTAAGTTGGTATATCCGGGTACTGCGGCAAACGCCTAACAACGTTGTAGACATGCTGGGCGACGGACATACCCAAAATCAAGGGCATTCCTGAAATTCCGGGAGCAGTGCCTATTTTTGGCCACTTACTCAAGTTAGGGGAGGACCATGCTTCCGTCTGTGAAAGATGGTGGCGCAAATACAACCAATCCGTCTTCCAAATCAAACTTGGCAACACTCGAGCTGTTGTCGTCAGCTCCTTCGAAGACTGCACGAAGATGACCGTTGGAGCCGGCATCCAGAATGCTGTCATCGACAGACCAAAGCTATACACGTTCCACGGTGTGATCAGCTCCACGCAAGGCTTCACGATCGGCTCTTCGCCTTGGGACGAATCATGCAAGAAGAAGCGAAAAGCGGCCGGTACCGCTCTCGGCCGGTCTGCACTGCGAAACTATTACCCAATGTTCGACCTCGAGAGTTACTGCATTCTTAGGGACTTGCACAAGGAAGACCAAGAATACACTAGCGTCCGGCCCTTCATCCAGCGCTATGCGCTCAATACCACATTGACTCTGTGCTACGGGATTCGCATGGACAATGTATATGACAATCTCCTCCGTGAGGTTCTCTACGTTGGATCCGCCATTTCGCTTCTTCGCAGTGCCTCGGAGAACCTGCAAGATTATGTCCCGATTTTACGCTACACTCCGAACAACACGAAGAACGCCCGGTCAAAAGAGCTCCGTGACCGACGCGATGCCTATCTAAACCTTCTTCTCGACAAAGTGCGCGAAATGATCAAAAATGGCACAGACAAGCCTTGCATCTCTGCTGCTATCCTCAAAGACCAAGAGACGAAACTCAGCGGCGTCGAGGTGTCTTCGATTTGTCTTTCTCTTGTTTCCGGGGGCTTCGAGACCATTCCTGGAACTCTTACCTCGTGTATTGGTTCTCTCTGCACAAAAGAAGGCAAGGCCTGGCAGGACCGCGCCTATGAGGACATCAAGAGACACTACGACGGAGATATCAGTGCAGCCTGGTCTGATTGCTTTGTCAACGAGAAGGTCCCTTACGTCAATGCTATTGTTAAGGAAGCAAGCCGATACTACACTGTTAGCTCGATGAGCTTGCCACGCAAGACCGTATCCCCAGTGAACTGGAACGGCGCGATCATCCCAGCTAAGACCATGATCTTGATCAACGCTCAGGCTGGAAACCACGGTAAGTTTATTACGATTTAATCAACAGAGCATATTCTAATCTTTTCACAGATATCGATCACTTCGGCCCAACTGCAGACAGGTTCAACCCGGAGAGATACCTCAGTTCAATCGATCCGCCGACAGAAGCCGAGATCAAGGGCCTGCCTCATCTAAGTTTCGGCGCTGGATCGCGCGGATGTTCGGGTCAATTTATTGCTCAACGGCTCTTGTACTGTGCTCTTGTTCGACTTTTATCAGTGTACGAGCTAGTAGCTAGCGAGACTGAGCCGCCGAACACAGACTACGTGGACTACAACCAGTTCAAGACGGCTTTGGTTGCGATCCCGAGAGACTTCAAGGTCAAGCTGATTCCCCGCGACCCCGGTGTTCTGGACCAAGTTTTGTGCGAGGCGGAGACTCGCACCAAAGATCACTACAAGACGGAGGCGTGAATGAGGCGTTACACTGTGATGTGAGTGTAGGTAAATAGAGATTAGGAGGCAAATGTGAGCTACCTATGTAACGTATACGTTCGCGTAATGCACGGATTCGCGTAATGCACGGCTTTTTACTAGGAAAATCAAGAAAAATAAGAAAGTTTAAAGTAATACAACTTTTAAACTACTAATTATTTTTAAAACGTTCCTTAACTAGTGTTATAGAGAAAGATTCTATCTATAATTCTGGGATTTTAGTTTTTTAATAATAATAAAGTTTAGAAAAAAATGTATAATAGTAGAAAAATAAACGTTGTTAAAATTAAAATATATTAATTTCTTAGAAGTAAACTATATAATTTTGAATACTTTTTATATTAAGTATTTTTATACAATAGCTTACTTTAAAAGATAGATTATCTTTCCTAATTTTTTCTTTTTAAAAAAATAAAAAGATAGTATAACTTTGTATCTAGATATTTTATATAAAATACCTAATATAAAAAGTATTTTAAATTATAGAGTTTACTCCTAAACAATTATTATATTTTAATTTTAAGAACGTTTATCTTTCTACTCTTATACTTTTTTTCTAAACTTTATTATTATTAAAAAACTAAAATCCCAGAATTATAGATAGAATCTTTCTCTATAACTCTAGTTAAGGAACTTTTTAAAAATAATTAGTAGTTTAAAAGTTGTATTACTTTAAACTTTCTTATTTTTCTTGATTTTCCTAGTAAAAAGCCGTGCATTACGCGAATCCGTGCATTACGCGAACGTATACGTTAAGGCTGGGTCGCGCGGACAACCCCGCAAAGTTCGTCGGCAGCTCCGACCATACAAATGATGTAGTAAAGTTCAGGTATCTTTGGTGGCAATATAACAAATGAACCATTATTCTGCAAGATTCTAAACCGTCGCACGACTTGGTCTATTCAACAATGTCTAACCTATTCATTAACAAACTCTTTGGGGTCAAAGGCTATGTCGCCGTTGTATCCGGAGGTACCAGTGGTATTGGATTGATGATCAGCAAGGTAACAACTCATGTCAGAGCTTGCTATAAGATCCTTGAGCTGATTTTTTGAACAGGGCTTAGTTGCAAACGGGGCTGAGGTTTACGTCGCGGCATTGCCGTCGGATCCAACAAGCGAAGTCGTAGCGGACTTGAACTATCATGAAGAATACTTCGCGCACGTTCCGTACACGGTATAACGCTGTGAGAGAAAGCTGTAGGTGTGCTAAAAAAACGCTGTGAATCAAGGTAAAGCGCGGACTTGAACAAGCTCGGTCAACAGCCGGGAGGTAGCGCCCAAGGGTATGGAACAGAACCGTCCTTTTGCAGACATATGGCTAACTGCGCCTTTTTAGTGTGCCATGCGACGTTTCCTCAAAAGAGGAGATTGAAGCATTTGCGGCCTACGTGAAGGAGAGAGAGGACCACGTCGACATCCTCATATCAAACGCTGGTATACGGCGCGATCCCCAGAAACCATGCAACGTACTCCAAGCTCCACTTGATGAATTGCAAAGTTCAATGTGGTCGATTCCATCCTCGGACTGGGCGGATACATTCAGTATCAATTCGACAGCGCACTACTTCGTGTCTATAGCATTTCTGCCACTGTTAGCAGCAGCATTAATTCATTTATTTATTTATATCTGTTTATAGTTAACCTAACCTTTTATATGGCGTGAATTAAACCTACCTAAGAGTAGAACGACGAAGGCTTTTATCTCAAATAATATAACAAAAAAACCTTTTATAAATTGTAAAACTTAATAATGAATATAACTAAAGTTTAATAGCTAAAATGTATAAAAAAAGATAAAATTAAAATTAGCTATAGTAGAAAGTTAAAGTATAATATATATAATTACTAAAGGCTAATTATACAATACTAAACGATAAATAGTAATTTTAAAGTTACTATTTAACTATAAAACTTTAAAAGGTAGTAAAAATAATAAAATTACTATAGGTAATAAATAGCCCTTTATATTACCTAAAATTTATATTTTAGTACTTTAATTATATCTTTAATATAAGTTCTTTTATTATTACTATTTCTAAAGTAGTTAGCTATTATATAAAAATATATACTAGTCTTAACTAAGACCTATAGGTGCTTTATAGTTAGATTATATAATTAAGAAACTTTTTAATTTTAGAAATAACAGTATTATAGATAATTACTAATAATACCTTTACTAGTATCTTTACTACCTATAGTATACTTACTAATATCTAAATATTTACTAGTTAGTATACGTTTCTCTTATTATACGCTTATAATATTTTAAGTATTTTTTTCTACCTTTTTACGCCTTTTTTAATTACTAAGCAGGGGGCTCTGCTTTTTTTAGCATATTATTTAAGATAAAAGCCTTTGTCGTCCTACCCCTAGGTAGATAAAATAACGCTACATAATATTTTAAAAACTTTATTATTATTTATTATCTTTAGCAATACTCTAAGGTGTTTTACTTGTTAATTACTAAAATTTATATTTGCTTAAATTACTATATTACTAGTTCTTATAAGTACTACTAATATTAAAAATCTTTGTTATATAAAGATTCTAATTAAGGTTAAGTCTACACTATACATAGAGAAAAGTAAAATAAAAGACACTAAAACCTAGTACCTAGTATATAGTAGTAGCAATAAAATATATATAAAATAATAATAATTTTTATTTAACTTTCTTTATAGTAGTATTATTAATAGTAGTTTATAAATAGTCTACTATTTGGTATAACTAAGTTATATATTATCTCCTAACTAGTAAACTATTAAAGAGCTATAGTAAACTATAGAGTTATAATTATAAAAGTAGTATAGATAATAAAACGCTTAACTATAGTTTAGTTATTACGCTTATAACCTAGTAGCTATAGTATAACTATAGTTTACTATAGGCTAGTAAATAAGTTTAGGGTACCTAGCTTAGGTATATAGTTAGATTAGAGTCGCATAGACCCTAGGTATAGGTTAGGTTAGATTGTATAGACCTTAGGTATAGGTTAGATTAATTACGTAAGACCCTAAACCTAACCTAACCTATAGCTACTCTAATTTTGTAAGACCTAACCTAATTATATAAGACTCTAGCTTAATTTAATATAGTTTAAAATATATTTTTAATTAATTATAACAGCTATTTATTATAGACTAAAATAGATACCCTATAGGTTAGGTTAGGGTAGAGTCTTACGTAAGTAGAGTTAGGTTAGAGGAATTAATAGGGAGACTACTACTTTTACTAGTAGCACTACCCTGACTAAGTATTACTATAACTAAGCCGCTGACTCTATATAGCACTCTAGCAATAACTATTTATATTCCTATTACTATACACTCTACTAGAAATAACACTATTATAGAACCTTCTTCTAAATCTACTTATTTTAACTAAGAAGCACTTATTTCTTCTGTGCGACAATTTATTCTTAATTATAGCTATGTTTTTATAATTCGACGCTTAACTATAAATAAGAATATAGTATTAGGCTGCGATCTTAGTAGGAAATACTACAACCAAATTAATACACTTAATAGTTCTAAGCGTAGAAAGACCTTAACATAACAAATTAGCTGTCTTATTTAGCTTTATAGTACACGCCACAGTAATAAAACTTAGAATCTTAAAGTAAGAAACCCGCAATATATATATAGGGCTAACAATTTAGTAGCATATCTGTATACGTGAAAATTTACAGCCAAACAAAGGGTAGATATTGCTTAACTATCTAGACTTAATATTAAACCGCAAGCTATTAAAGCCATTCTATAAGATAAGAACCCTTCTACGCTCTTTACTTGCCACAATATCTATAATATACGTATAGCTAAGTGTATTAAGTAATTAGAAAGGAGATTACTAGTAAAACAGCTTATAAATTAACTTCTAAAAGAAGGAAACTAGAAATATAGACTATAGTGTAATAGTAGTAGATATATAATATTTCTTATATTTGCGTATAAAAGATTAATTAAGTTTGCTAACAAATATAATAAAGTCTTTCTTTTTAATTATACTTACAAGATAAACTAATACTATATATCTCTACTCTATATTATTAGTATTGCTCTAATAAATACTAGCTTCTTAATTATATTTTACTTTATATAGGACAAATAAGCTAAAAGCTACTTATAGGCTCTACGCTCTTTTCTTTTACTTTTTAAGCTACCTATTAAACCTCCTATACTGTGTACAAACTAAGATACTACACTTCTATCTATAATTAGTAATAAAGCCCCTTATTTTCCGCATCTTCTTTATATATAGCATATTTATAAGAATGTCTAAGCAAATTATAAAAAGAAATTCTTAATAAATAAGAAATATAATAACTTTTTTAGCCGCTAGATTAAGATTTATACTATATATATAGAGAGGCTTTATAAATAAGCTAAAAGCAAAATAGAGGCGTTTCTTATAGATAAGTAGTATGTGTTCTACTACTTAAATAAAATATAGCTTATATATTAAGAGACATTTGTAGTAGTATAGTCCTAATAGTAGCTATATCTAGAAAATACTATAACCTTATAAGTAAAGAGAGTACATACCACTATAAAGCACTAGATTACTAATTCTATAGCTAATATTTTGTTAGTATTTAAGCTTATAGAGAAGAGTATTAAAGGGCAGCTTAATACTCTTACTACGGCACTTGTTTAGGACTACATTTTTATTTCTATATTCCCTAGTAAGACGCTTTTTGTTAATATTATTTGCAGAATCTTAAGGCACGCTATTATTCTCCTAGTTTAGTAGTATAACAAAGTTAAACAGGCTATAGGAACAACTCTATTAGCCTAATGTATAAATATTTTTAGCAGAATAATAGAATTATCTTACTTCTATTAAATTTTAGATATATTAGAGTTAAAATCGGCTATTAAGCTTAAGGAAATACACCCTTTCTAGTAGATTAAGAAGTCTTCTCTTTTATATAGGTACTAAATCTCTCTATATTCTATTATATATTCTAATATTCTATTTTGTTTAGGCTAATTCTAGAATCTTGTCTTCTAACATCTACAAATTAGTGCTATTCGCTCTTTCCAACCTCTTAAGGTAAAGCTAAGAAGAGGAGTCCTTTATTATTTGAGGTTAGAGAAGCTAAGGCATTAGAAAAACTATTAAGGGAGAGTGGGTTGCTATAAGGATATAAGAAAAGGCCTCTAACCTATTCTAATTGCTATATAGAAGGTTATATAAGGACTTAGTACCCTATAAAATATAGGTAGAGTTATTAATTTAATTAGTTAATTTATATGATTCTATTTTAAATATATCTAGCAACTGTGCCTCTATATATTAATTCTCTATTTGTATTATTAGAATCGCGATATTATATATTGGCGGCTTAGAGATAGTAACACTTAGTTAGGGTAGTGCTACTAGTAAAAGTAGTAGTCCCCCTATTAATTTCCTTAGGTTAGGGTTAGATTAGATTACGTAAGACTATAACCCTAATCTAACCTATACCTATTTACTAGTCTAGTTTACTATATATATAGTATATAAAGTCTATCTTTTATAATATTCGAGACGCCTAAGACACTAAATTTTTATCTTTTTATCTATTATATTTAGTAATATAATAACTTTTTAGTAACTTAATATTATATCTAAATCTAATACTTATAGTAATATAGCTATTATTAAATTTAGTTAGGGTATAGATAACTAGCTAGGTAAAATTAAGAATAATTCTTAGAAATTTAGCAACCTTATATAACTAAAAGAATTATTAAAAGGGCCTCTAAAGCTTATTTTTAAGTACTCTACTAGTAATATTATTAGTCTAATTTACTGCGCTTTATACCTCTAGATTCTAAAGTATAAAATATTTCTTTAGTATCTAAATATTAGTAAAAATATAGCCTTTATAACGCAATAATAGTGTAATATAGAAATTATATATTTACCTTTTTTACGCTCTTTTTAATTACTAAGCAGAGGGCTTTGCTTTTTTTGTTATATTATTTAAAATAAAAGCCTTTGTTATGCTAACCCCTAGGTAGTTAATTTAATACTATATAGAAATTATACTATAAAAAAATAAAAACATAATTAAAACTAAAAATAATAAAGGCTATAAAGGTAAGAACTAAAGTAAAAGAAAAAATTTTTTATTATAATATATAAGACGCTAGAGGCATAGTAGTAGTATAAAAAGCTTATTAAGGTAATAGTAATTTTTAAGGCTACTATTAAGGTAAAGGACTATAAGTAATAAGGGTAAGAGTAAGTAGTAGTAGTAGAAGTATAGAAGAGATTATAAGGGGCTTTAGACTAAGAGGTTAGAGTCGCCTAAGTAAACTTAAGAATTCGATAGAGTCTAATAATAACTCCGGCTATAGACTTATATATATACTCCTGGCTTGGCAGAAATACGAATCTAGAACTTCTAGGCCGCAGACTAAGTAACTATAAAAGAGCGCTTAGCCCCTTACAGAGATAGGCAATAGTAGTAAGGTTCTAAGTAGTAGTATATAGCTTACTAGGTATTAGAAAAGATTTACTATAAAAAAAAAGTTAGATTAAATAGTTAGATTAGTTGCTATTATTAATATTATTATTATTATTATTATTATTATTATTATTATTATTATTATTATTATTATTATTATTATTATTATTATTATTATATTATTATTATTATTATTATATTATTATTATTATTATTATTATTATTATTATTATTATTATTATTATTATTATTATTATTATATTATTATTATTATTATTATTATTATTATTATTATTATTATATTATTATTATTATATTATTATTATTATTATTATTATTATTATTATTATTATTATATTATTATTATTATTATTATTATATTATTATTATTATTATATTATTATTATTATTATTATTATTATTATTATTATTATTATTATTATTATTATTATTATTATTATTATTATATTATTATTATTATTATTATTATTATTATTATTATTATTATTATTATTATTATTATTATTATTATTATTATTATTATTATTATTATATTATTATTATTATTATTATTATAGTTAAAAAACTTATTAAAGAAATTATTAATTATAAAACATAGTACTTAGTTAAATAGCTAGCCTGGAATTATATAATATTACAAATTAACCCCAGGGGTAAAAAGTAGTATTAAAATATTATATAGCTTAGTAATTGCTTACAAATTATATTTTTATATATTATTAGGAAATTTTTTTAAAAAAGGCTAGTTAGACGTACGTAAATATGCGTAAAGTTGTATATTTATACGCATTTTTATATAAGTAATTTATTAGCACAAAAATACTTAAAAATACGTAAAGATACGCAAAGATATGTAGACTTACGCAAATATATATAAATAGTCTAAATAAGTAATTTTTTTAAAGCTTTATAACTTTGTAACTAGTAAATCTATAATTTTAGTATTTTAATAGATTTATAGAGAAAATACTAGTCTTTTACTATTTACTTTAAAAATACTATTTTTATTATATACTTTGTTAGTAATTAATAAAAACCTCTTTATTTTACTAGTTATTATATATACTACGTAATATTATTATATAATAGTATAGCAATAGTAATATATTATTTAAATTTTTAAAAAAGTGTTAATAAATATAAAGTACTTAAAAAGTTATTAAAAGTTATGCTTTTTAAAATAGTGTTTTTTACTAAGCTACTAATATTCGCCTAATCTAATTCTTTTAAATAATTATAAAACTATATATTTTCTATTTTTAAACCTATAAAATCTAGAATTTAGAGTTAGATAGAAGTTCTATATAACACGCTAGTAATTAATGCTATTATATTAACTACTAATTACTATATAGTAAGAGACTTTAACTTTATACTTTAAAAAATCTTTTTTTAAAAGCTTACTAAGTAGTTTACTAAGCTTTTTTTATATTCTAGCTAATTAAAAAGGTTTATTTACTTATTTATTAGTATTATATAGGTAGTATAAGCACCTAGGATGCTCTAGCTGCCCTAGCTGCCCTAGGTACACTAGTAGTATAGGTGTATATTTTTACACAACCTTATATATATATATACACTAAGAAAAAGTAGTATTACTAGTATACTCTAAGTATATTTAGTGCGTAGGTATACGTATCCTTATATAGAGCTACTTAGGTACCCTAGGCGCTTATACGCGCATAAAACTTTTCCTAATAATAGTAGTAGGCTAAGAAAAGTAATTTTACTAATTGCTTATTATTTATTAATTTTTTTTAATTTTAGCCTTTTAGTAAATAGTGTAACTATCTTTAAAGTATTATAGGAATAGCTTAAATATAGTATAAGAAATATTAAAATTTGCTTTATAGTAAAAGTATATTATTTTAATAACTTTATAGTTTAGTTTTACTTAAGTTAGTTAATTATTATAGTAAGTAGATAGAGCTAAATAACTAAAGAAGACCTTCTTATATATAGCTAGAAACTTATAGTCTATTTAAAGTTACTATAATTTAAACTATAAATAACTTTTTTAGCTTACGCTAGAAAGTAGAAAGCTAAAAAAAAATTATTAACTTAGTTATATATATTTATATAGTATATTATAGAGCTAGTATATAAAAAAAAGATTATAACTAGATTTCTTTATTTTAGTATAGTTATAAAATATATCTTTATTTATAAAAAAAATACATATTTATAATAGCTATAATTAATTTAAAAAGCTTTTTTTCAATTATAAAAATACTATAAGTGAAAAAGTAAAATTATTAGTAATAATAAAGATAATAAGCTTTTTAAAATACTTTAGCTACTATAATTATACTTTTAAATTTTAAATGATTAATATAATAAGAATACTTATTTAAATTATAGTATTATTTTTTTAAAAACAAAGGGTATTAATAACATTTCTATACGGTTGCATTGTTTATTTAGTGTTAATTACCCTTTTTAACTATATTTTTTTAATTTAAGCCTGCGTAAATTGGGATAAAAAGGCCACTCTAGTCTAGCACCTAAAAATATAGTCTACTAGTCTTCGCTAATATAATAATAGTTTATAATTGTTTATACTAGCTTATAAACTATATACTCACTTCTTATTATTTATAAGTATTCTAACACTTATTAAAATTTACCTTAAGTGTATATAGTAAACTAAATTCTTATTTTATTATTACTATTATTAGTAATTATGCTATAAGTGCACTACTACCCTAGTGTACTTACGCGTTACGCTTACTACCTAATACTATAACTATAAGGATATAATATATTTACGTAATACTCTTCTCTACTAGCAACTTATTAATAAATACCTTTTTTTCTTTTCTTTTAATTTTGCTCTTTAATACTACTATCCTAACCTATAGTAATATAAAAACTTATAGTAGGAACTTTATATATTTATTATTACGCCTATAGTTACTAATCTATTACTGGCCTAATTAGTACACTAGAACTAGCTTATATAGGCTAAAGTATACTTTTTTTACTTTAACCTATTAATAATCTTTTAGATAAAATAGTACTTTAGTGTAGGTATAGTAACTTTAAGTAGATAAATTAGAATATACTTTTAGGTAGTGTTAATAGCGTCTTTAGTATTTCGGTTTAAATAGATAGTAGGAAATATAATAGTAGTAGAAGTCTTCTTAAGGTTAACTTTAATCTAGAGATAGAGTATTAAGGTTAGTATACTTATAGTATATATAAGCTTTTTATTTAATATATATTATATAAGTAGTATATAAACCTACTAATATAGCTACTAGCTATTACTTTTAGTAATATTTTTAGGGATAATAGTAAAAGAGATAATAGTTATAGTGTTATACTAGTTGCAGCGCTAGCGCTATTATTTTTATTTATTTTTTTTAACTTTAAACTAGTATAGTAAGTTAGCCTTACTATATTTTATATATAGATTTTTTTTAGTTAGAGTAGGTGCGCTAAGCCTACTAAGCTTGCTTATAACGCACTAACTCCTTTTTATTAATACTACCTTAAAACACTTTTCTATATTAATAATAGTAAGAGAAATAACTACTATTATTGTAATATTCTTATTAGAAACTCTCTTAGTCCTAAAAAAAAACTATATATTTCTATAAAGTAAATATAGCTATAGGCAAATTATACAGAAAAACAAAGGGCATTTTTCCTTACTAAAAAAGGCCTTTAAATATAGTTAAGAGAAAACTAATACTAGTAGCGTATTATTTGTTTAAAGTATAAATTGAAATTTCTACTAAGTTTTCCTAAAATAGAAGATAGTATTATGCCTTAATTAGCTTTCTTATTCTATAAGTTTAGATCTTAATAAATTATTAAGACTAATTAATAGGAGTACTTGTTAGGGATTCCTAAGGTGCGGCGCGCCCGGCGGAAGGTTCCGCCGAGCCCCGGAACCTTACCCGATTAGGCATTAGCGCCTCGGCTACGTGTGGGTATATAAGGCAGCTGTTAACAGTCTTTATACGCCACCTCGATATCTTAGTAAAATTAACTTCTTGATTTCAACCTTTGATGCCTTGAGTGATCCCTTACAGTACTTACTAATAGCTTTCCTTATCCTATTACTAGCTTAATCAGTTAAAAATTTCTTAATTATTAGAGGTACTAGCTTATATAGGCTACTTTTTTTCTTATTTATAAAAATTTAGTTTTTTAGTGTTTAAAAACTGGAGGGAGAGAGGATAAGATTTAAACTTGCTAAGGAGACTAAGTTTTGCTTATTTTTAGACTAAAATCCTTACTTATAGTCCCCTACCACAGCGTAGATTTACTATCTAGACGTCTGCTTAACTTAGATAGCCTTACGCCTATACTTACTATAATACGCCCCTTTGTATATAACAGGTATATAAAAAAGAAGGTTGGCTTACTAAATACCTTTTTTAAATTTTTTTGTTTAAGATTAATATAGGTTAAAATATAAGGTTATTATATACTACTATATATAGCGCCTAATAATATAATAGTAGTTTAAACAGGCTTTTTTTATAAATACTTTTTTTATAAATACTTTTTTTATAAATATCTTTTTTATAATCTTTTTAATTACTAAGTAGGAGGCTCTGCTTTTTATTATTATATTATATAAGATAATAGCCTTTATTATTATACTCCTAGGTAGATAATTTAATAATATATAAAAAATAAAAATAAAAACTATATTAAAAGGTAATATAATACTTTTAATACTATTCTTATAAAATAGTTTTATAATTTTACTATTAGTAATAAGGCTATAATTAACTAAATTAATATAGCGTTAATTAAATCTACTTAGAGGTAGGAGGACAAAGGCTTTCATCTTAAATAATATAATAAAAATAATAGAGCCCCTACTTAGTAATAAAAAAGAGCGTAAGAAGGTGTTATAAAAATGCGCAACTAAATTAATAAGTAGTAAAATAATAAGTAAATTTAGAACTTTAAAGACTTAAAGTGGAAATAACTTTAAATAATTAATATAATTATTAACTTTAAACTATATATTATGTAAAACTTAATAAAGTACTTAATAGGTCTGCATTAAAGACCTAGCAGCATTAAAGCTAGACAAAGGATGAGGCGTTGTCATCGTCACCAGCACTTGTGCAAGCATGCACAACATGACTAACATTGATCTTACAAGTTATGCCACTAGTAAGGCTGCGACAGACCATCTTGTGAAATTGCTCGCATCCAAATTCAGCCGCTTCTACGTCAGGGTAGTTGGTATCAATCCCGGCTGTAAGTGCAGCCCAAAACAAATTCGCTCCATTCGATTGCTTGCGACTAATACATTACCATTTAAGTTGTACCTAGCAATATGAACCCAGTCGGAAAAGAAGGTAACATTTTCAGTAAACTCTTCGACAAGGTCCCTGCAAAGCCCGCTGGCAGTGAAGAGGATATGGCTGGGGCGGTATTATATCTAGCCAGCAGAGCTGGAGTGAGTATTCCTAGACTTCACAAATCCCCTGCAGCTGTTAAACTAACCTTTTTCCAAGGCATATGTTGATGGGGTGTCACTGTGTATTGATGGTGGACGTATTCTTCTCGCGAACGGTCAGGAATGAGCTCCACATAATCTTCGTTCCGCACAGTCAGTAATACATTAGATAGAGTAAATTGATGAATGGAGTTGACCGACACGGGCTTTACGACCTTGTGAACTTCGTGGTGCGCGCGCTCCGTTACGCTTCGGGCCCTGCGCCACCACTCCGCGTCGGATTACTGTGTCCGTGCACTCAACGCCCGGATTCAGTCAACGCCCGCCTTTTACTAGGAAAATCAAAGAAAATAAGCAACTTCACAGCTATATAACTCTTTAGCTACTTTTTCTTCTTAAAAGCTTTCTTAATTAAAGTTATAGAGAAAGACTATCTCTATAACTCTAGAATTTTGGTTTTCTAATAATAATTAATTTTAAGAAAAAAGTATAAAAGTACTAAAACTTAAGTCTCTAAATTTAAAAATAATATTTTTTTAGAAGTAGAGTATGCTGTTTAGAATATAGTTTATATTAAGACTTTTTTTTATAAAGGACTACTTAAGAAGATAGATTATCTTTCCTAATTTTTTTATTTAAAAAAAATAAAAAGATAATAGAACTTTCTAGTTAATAGTTTTATTAGAAAGAACTTAATATAAACTATATTCTAAACAGCATACTTTACTTCTAAAAAAATATTATTTTTAAATTTAGAGACTTAAGTTTTAGTACTTTTATACTTTTTTCTTAAAATTAATTATTATTAGAAAACCAAAATTCTAGAGTTATAGAGATAGTCTTTCTCTATAACTTTAATTAAGAAAGCTTTTAAGAAGAAAAAGTAGCTAAAGAGTTATATAGCTGTGAAGTTGCTTATTTTCTTTGATTTTCCTAGTAAAAGGCGGGCGTTGACTGAATCCGGGCGTTGAGTGCACGGACACAGTACCCGTTTTTCTCGCCTGACGCACGGGCTCATCTGGCGCACGGTTTTTGCCGAACATCGTCAAATGCTTTTGAAGCTACTGAGCCTCACACAAATCTCTATATCGTCTAATTTTGAACAGTAGTAGGCAATCAAGTATGGCGAAAAAGTCTACTTGATTATCTAATCACGATATCTTGTAGGGAGGTTGATATGCCGCCCCCGACGATTTGTCGCCTGCGGGGCCTCAATGACCTCAACAACCAATTGCTCGCTGCCACGAACCTCCTGAGGGACAATAGACTGCTGCTTCCTTGCTTTTCTAGCCTGTTTAGCAAATTGGATGTCCTTTTGAAGCTGCGCAGCAGCAAGCCGAGCCTGTCTATTGTCCTCCTTTTCCTGCTGCTTCTGTGCTTGCTCTTGAAGCCGGATCTCCTTTGCAGTAGCCTTCATACGACGCCTCTCCTCTAAAGCTCGTTGCTTCTCGGCTTTCTCAATTGCCTTGCGCTGACTATCCTCCTCTTTTTAGAGCCTCTCTGCCTCTGCTGCCTCTGCCTTTTGAGTTTCACGCTCACGCGCTAGCTGCACCTTGTTTAGGCTCCAAAAGATAGCACCACTATCCTAAACTAGAGGCTGCTCAAGCTAGAGCGCTTTGCCTCTCTTCCAACGCTTCTTCTCGTTAACTAGCGCTTTTTTAAGGCCTTAAACCTCAAGTTTCAACATTATATTTTAAGTAGAGAGCGAGTGAATTGTTTGTGAGAGCAGCTTAGCCTTAGAGTCGTATACGTCGTCAACAACTGCTTGTAGAATCTTAGTAACCTTCCTCTAATTGTTAGCCGTAAGGACAGACCTCGAGCTCTCGCTAGATGATGGTCTCTCAGCCTCAGTGTGGCTAAATCGTTCTAAGATGACCTCTGGCTTGAAGGGGTGAAGGCCACACGATTTAAAGCCAGAGAGGATATTCTTTACAGTAAAAGCTTTCTCTTACGCAGTCTAGAACATGCAAAAGAAGTCTCGCTTAGTAAGTGCAGAGAAGGCTTGAGATTCCTCTATAAATCGTGCTACCTCGTACGAGTAGGCTTGTGAGAGTGGCCTGAACAGAGTGACGTTAAGCGGCTGCAGCGTATGAGTACTATAAGGAGGATAGACTGCTAGGAGGATCTTGTTGTCGTCGCAGTACTTAATAAACTTTATATTGATGTAGGAGCCATGGCCATCGAGGATAAGCAGTCGATACTGTCGCGGTTGAACCTTTGATTTAGTCTCTTGATCAAAGATAGTCTTTAACCATTAAAGCCCAAGGTTATTGTTCGTCTATCCGCTAGGAGAGGAAGCAAAGAAGGCCGTGTGTATTGTAGGATCAAAATCCTACAGCCATGAGTCTTGAATATTGCCCGAGACAGCCTAGTAGATAAGGCCTGGGGATAGAGACGATCTATCAGCGCATATGCAAGCAATTGTCGTAATCCATTCACAATTGCCGTCCTGAATCATTTGCCTAGTTCCCCCCTCCTTATACCTCCGTTAAGAGAACACCCGCTTCATCTTTGATAGTACGCTGATAAGGAAGCCCTTCTCGTCCATATTGTAGGTGTGCTGTGGCTCAATCTCGTACTGCTTGATCTTACGCTTCAAGAGCTCGAAATAGAGTGCGTACTTAAAGGCAGAATTAGCTCTCTTCCTCTCCTTGTCCATGCTATTCGTCCATTTTGATACTAGGTCGAGATAGTAACGCTTAATGAACTAATCCGGCTAAGAGCTTCCTACTTATTTGCCGCTTATTTTAGTAGCAAAGTTGCGTAGCATATTTCTTGTAGGCGGTAGCCCTCGCTAGCAGAGCTTGTCAACGTATTGTACTAGCTCTAGCTCCTAACAGTCGTTAAGAAGTCGTTGATTCTTATATTAGGCTGCACGGGAGCCCTGTACACCGCGCCACCTTCGCGATAGCGTAGATTGTTCAACACTATACTTTTTTGCTGTCTGCGCGATATTAACTTTTCCTCTAAGCTCCAAGGATTTCAAAGATGCCAGCGCCTGCTCAATTGGGTCTATATTGGTGGAGCTACATCTATTTCAATTGTGGGGATTTTTGGAAAAGTGTGCGTCAGGTGAGCCCGTGCGTCAAGCGAGAAAAACGGGTAACGCATACGCTATAGCCGCTTAACGTTGTTATGTTTAAGCCTCTCTCCACTACCTACTTAGCTAAGCTCTCAGCCTTCCTACACAGGTGCCAGGGACTATCATTAATCACAAAAAAAGACTTCTTTAGCCTATTCTAGAGGGCTTAGGGTAGCTCATTTAGGAAGCTATTAATTATTAAGGCCTTTAAGGCTACTAGCATAGCACCACTTAACCTAGAGGTTATACTTAAGAGATTCACTAAGACTAGCCTACCTAAGTGGGAATCAAGAGAAAGCTCAACCTTAGTACTCAGCGCGTCTAACTGGAGGAAAATCGACCGGCTCCTAAAGGCTGCAGTAGATATAGGGAATAGTAATAAGGCAAAGAAGCTGAGCCGAATAGTGCACTCAATTGCCGTACAAAAACAGCTACTACAGCATGAAAATGAGGGACTAAGAGCAGCACTAGGCAATGAGAAGAGGCGTAGGAAGCGTGGCAAGCCTTTGCTGGATAACCAGCCTACTAAGTACTCAGGGGGTGCTGTTTTCTGGTCCCCAAGGAAGGTGCAGGAGGCACGTGATCGTCTACAGCAAAAAGAGGCTGAGGTAGAGCAGCTAGTACTCTAAAAAACTAAGGCAGCTAAGGCTCGGAGGGCTAGCTAGCAGCTAAAGGCTAGACTATTCCAAGAGAAGCGCGTTGCAAGGGCTAAGGCTTAGGCAGCTTAAGTGAAGGCAAAGGCGGATCAGGCAGCTAAGCGAGCCTAGAAGCAGCAGGCTCGCAGGGCTTAGCAACACTATAAGAATTATATAAAAATAGCTAAGAAAGGTAGCAAAAAGGTATTAAGGCTACCTAAGTAGGGTATAAGGGAAAAAAAGCTTATTAATAAGGCTATAGATGCTGCTGAGGCCTTAGGTGCTGCATCACAGCCTCTACAGCCTCAGTCGCGCCGGGGCCGGAATATTAGAACTCCGAGTAGATTTTTATAGCTATAATTAATTATTAAGATTTATAGACCTTATCACCAGAAATTCTTATAATAATAGCAATTGTAGGGAGCTCTGCAGCTTCAAGTTTAGCTGAGCTGGTTTGGTGTTGAGCGCGCATTGAGGCTCGGCGCGCATTGACCCCGCACCCATGGTATCTGGCCCGAGATATGTCCGCTTCACGACTTCAACGTACATATATACCCTCGGCGCTCCAAACGTGGTCTTGTAGTTCTGGCCACTCCAGGGCTCTCTTATCAATCCACTAGGCTTCTGCCTCTTGGATAGCAACTCATTCTACGCGCAGATGTTTTCTAATTCTGATTCTTGACCTCGGAGGGCGTCCCGGTGGTGCCGGGAAGGTTCCGAGATTTGAAACCAAGCCTGCGACACTGGAAAGCAACGCTTCACGACAGACCTGGAGAACACTCGCTCTCCTTGTACAACGCAACCGCATGCTTTGAGTGTTTTCTCCCAAATGCAGCCCGGAAGCGCTTGCACCTTTGCACCATAGTCAAACGAGTCTGTCCGCTTCCCCGCACTGCGCGGCTCCGGTAAGGTAATTCGCCAAGACGGAACCGTCTGATAAGGGACGCCTTCGCTTTTACACTTCGATCCTATTCCCCACGCTGCCGCTACGGCCGGCTTGTTGCACTATGGCTCCACCACAGCTTGCCATCGCACAGGCCAAGGCGTCGTGCCAGAGATGCTATCGGAGGAAAAAGAAGTGCGATCGCTCGCTGCCGCAGTGCCAGAACTGCGAGCTTGCCCATGTTTCCTGTAGCTTCCTAGAAGAGAATATCCAAGAGGGCTCTTACTCGATCGCGTGCGTAGCCCCTAGAGAAGGTTCCTGGCGCGCCCACTTACATGATCAGCTTCGTGAGCGGGCTGCAGGATCAGATCCGCGAATTGGAAGAGAAGGTCCGAATTCTAGAGCAGAAGCTTGCTGAAGCCACAGAATTGCAACACCAAGTAGCGCGAGAGGCGTCTGCGAACTTGGCGGATCCAAATAACATGATGGACCCAAGTCTGCCCAACATTGGCATGCAACAACAAACTTCCGTGGATTTCTTCTCATTTTCTCCCATTCAGGGCTTCGAGGGGCCCAGTCACGACCGAGACCCCTCACCATCTTCATCAGAACCCCCAGCTTCTTTAGTCTCGGAAATGCAATCACTCTCGCTACATGCAGCCGCTGAGAAACATCTGGGGACCGCCTCGGGGATTTCTTTTGCCAAGCTCACCCAGATGGTGCTTTCGCGTCTGTCTCCTGATAAGGCCGAGTTCGTCTTCGAGATTCCGCCTCCGCCGTACGAAATTAACTCTTCACCTAACGCTAATGCGCTAGAGACGGTCTTGAACGAATTCAGCAGCTCGCTGTCCTGCTTCCCTACACTTTTCACTGGCATCTCGCTATCAGATCTCACAGAATCGGCTGATGTCCTATCCGACCTGAGGTTACCGGATGATCCTCATCTAAGCAACCTCGTCGATTTTTACTTTGCCCATTCACATACATTATATCCGATCATCAGCCGTCAGGAACTCCTCACGGCGCTGGCCCAGCTCAGAGCGAACCCTAACGACCCTTGGGCAAACTCCCCTCTATCTCTGTTCCGAATATGGATCGTGCTAGCCATCGGCGCAACAACGTACTGTTCCGTCACCCTAAACGAAGAATCCGAACCCATGTCCTACTACAACAAAGCGATGTTATACTTCGAAGCGGCCCTCGGCTACGGCGACATGGCCACCCTGGAAGTCATCATGCTACAAGTCTCCTACTCCTTCTTCAACCAACTCGGCCCAAACACCTGGTTTCTCGTCGGCGTGGCCGCCCGCGTAGCAATCGGCATGGGTCTCCACACCTCCTCCTCCTACGAAAACGTAACGCCCGCCCTCGCCGAGCGGCAAAAACGCCTCTTCTTCTCCATCTACATGATGGACCGTGTCGTCTCCATGGCGCTCGGGCGCCCCTCAGCCATCCACGACGACGACATCGACATCACGCCCTTCGCGCCGCTCGATGAAGACACATGCACGCGCTTCCCCGACGCCCCAGCCACGCCGCACAACACCTTCCAACCCTCCACCCTCGCCATCCCCCTGCACATCCTCGCCCTCCGCCGCATCGAAAGCCGCATCGCCGCAACGTCTACTGCACCGCCACCGCAAAGGACAAAACCCCCGAACAGCGCTACCACATCCTGCAATCCCTCCACCAAGAACTCATCCAATGGCGCCGCAACATGCCCTTCCCCCTCCCCGATCTGCACCCCCAAGTTCCCCAGATGAGCACAAACTGGTACGACTTCAACTTCTACACCCACCTCGCGCTCTTGTACCGGCCGTCTCCTCTCTCCCCGACCCTCGACGCGCAGCGCGTTAAAATCCTCGCTGACGCGGCGAGCATGTCTATCCGCCAGGCTACCAATATGCATCGGCAGCAGCGCTTTGCGTATAATTGGCTCAACCTGCTGTCGATATTTACTGTCACGTTGTCGCTTGTGTATGCGACGACGGCGTCGCCGGAGAATCTGAAGGCCGTGTTGAAGGAGGGAAAGGCGATTCAGGATCTGGAGGCTGCCATGGAGCTGTTTGAGATCATGAGTTTGAAGTTTCCGGCTGCGAAGAAGATACGGAGGATGGTGGAGCAGATTGTGCTGCGGTATAGGGATATTTGTGATGGGCATGGGTGAGCTGCGTAGGTGGGAGTGTGTGGAATTCGCTCCATGGGATGGAACATGCACTGGTTCGGAGTGAGCAGTGAGGATGCATCCATTATTCGGAAGGAAGGACTGCCCCGGCTGCGGGCTGCGGGCTGCGGTGGAGCGCGAGCTGAGAAAGAAGTGAGCAAGACGGCGCGTGTCCGTTTAGGCTGTTTAGGAAGGCGTATACAGTACTAGGACGAAAGTAAAAGTACTGTGTGTTACCCCAGGATAAGCATTACCAAGATCAATTTGGAAATTCTGAGTACCATGCGTTACCCCAGGACGCGTAAACGGGTAGCGTGTCAACAGGTGCTGCCTTTTCACGGTGGGTGAAAGTTAGCGGGCGCTGCACGTTATTCCAACGATTCTGGGGATGTATAGAGGATGTTTCAATCACTTGCTCTTCGTAGAAGACGGGTGACGAATGGTCTACCTCTAAGGCGACGTCCTTCATAGTTGCTAACGTAGTCTTACTATATTGTCTAAAGGCATAAGTTTGCTAAATTACTTTATAAATATTTATATAACTATCTATAATCTTAAATCTAACTATGTAGTATTAAATCAACTACCTAGGAGTAGAATAATAAAGGCTTTTATCTTAAATAATAATAATAAAAAAGTAGAGCCCCCTACTAAGTAAATAAAAAGAGTATAAAAAGAAAATTTAACTATAGTGTAGTACTAGTGTAAATAAATAGTACTAAACTAGTCCCTTAGGTTATAGATAAGAAAAAAAAACCCCTTTTTATTAATACTTTAAAACGCTTTTCTATATATATAATAGTAGGGAAAAAAACTACTATTATTATAATATTTTTATTAGAAACCTTTTAGTTATAAAAAAGGAAAAAAAAACTAAACTATAAATAAGAAATAACTATTCTTATTAACACCTCAAAAAGTTTTATGTGTTAATAATAATAGAAGAAATAACTACTATTATTATAATATTTTTATTAGAAACCTCTTAGTTGTAAGAAAAAAACTAAACTATAAATAAGAAATAACCTTTTTATTAATACCTTAAAATGCTTTTATGTGTTAATAATAGTAGGAGGAATAACTACTATTAGTATAATATTTTTATTAGAAACCTCTTAGTTGTAGAAAAAAAAACTATAAATAATAAAAGTATAGTAAAAAAAAGATAGGGAATTTAATTTATTCTAATCTATCTAAAGAGTAAGTAAGATAATAAATATAAGGTTTGTAATATAGACTTATTAAGTACTTTATTAAGTTTTATATATATAGTTACCTTAAAACGCTTTTCTGTATATATAATAAAAGAAGCGATATTTACTATTATTGTTGGGAGGACTTGTTGCACTAGTGCTGAAAGGAAATACTTGATAACGATTTACATTTGTTGATAGATGGATTCTCATTGTTCTATCTACTGAGGAGCGAAGTATATCGCGGGGTATGGAAGCTAGTCCTATATAGGGCTCGCTCCACACATGTAGTGTTTTGCAACACAACAGAGGCCTCAACGACTATTAACAGAATGCTCGCTCCTCCACACACACCTTCCTGTGATATACCTAAGGCCTTTGAGATTGTTAATCCAACACTAGAAGTCTTTTCTTTCTCGATATTAATTGTACACATAAAGGATCGAACATCTAAACTCAAATGCGCTAGGCAGAGGTCGTAGGTCTCTGCACCTAGCCCTTAACTCGGACTGTCACCTTATTGCTATTAACAAATCGTTCCAGGGCGCGGTTTGGTGATGCCTTCGTGAAAGCGTCCGCAGGGTTGTCTTCACCGTTAATCCATCAGATCTCTGTAATCTCGCGGCATTTATATAACTGGCGCAGTGCCATGATATCAATCATAAGGCGCTTTTCCTTAGTCGTCCTAAGCTTTACAAGGCACTTGTATAGGGAGTACGAGTCTGTACAAATAACTAAGGGAACTGCAGGCAGACTAAGGCGCTCTGTGATCATCCGTAAGGTAGTGGCAACAGCAATGCCCATGTCAAACCCGTTGACCATGCCGTAGATCTCAGAGGCTAGTACGCTCCGTGTAACACGCTTGCACTTCGTTGAGCTGTAGTGTATTACGTTGCCGCAGATTGTAAAGGTATTGTCGACATCTGTGGACTCATTGACAAGCATAAGTATGAAGCCTAGCTGCGAGCTAAGGTCCTTGTTGTTGGCAAAGGAGCCGTCCACGAATACCATCAGCTTAGCGTCGATGAGGTTGACAGGTACGTAGCGTAGTCCACGGTTAAGATTCTCCATCTGCCATTTGAGGCGCTTGTTGAGCGCCTTGATGTCCTCATCCAAAGGTTGCTGCGCTTGAGCTGCCACGGACAAGTCAAAAGACGCTTCTGGTTAACATGTTGACGCGATATACGCCCCGCGGGCGCGCTGTTCAGTGTACTATTGCGCGCGATTAGGAGCATTAATATCCACAAGCTTAATCTTTCCTCCTTGTCCCTTCTGCTTAAGGTTCAGGGTTGCTTTGTAGTTGTCTATGTTGCTAGCGTCTATTGTGAGTGTGCAGCCGTTGAAGTCTAGTTGCGCGTCTGGCGTTAGCACAGTCTTTGGCTTTAATCTAAACTGTGCCTTCTTAAGCCTTTTCTCTTTATGCGCTGAGAATGTGGCTATTCTAAGCATAAGGGTATTATTAGTCTGCATACTAATAATGCTAAAGTTATCTGCATTACTATTTGTCACTAATAAGCATGGGTCGTATATTAACATAGACATGTCCAGTTCCTCACAGTAATGTCTGTGGTACGTTGTCCACCAATGGACTCCTGCTTCCGCAATTCCATATAGCGGCTTGATCACATGGAGCAGCGTGCCTTCTAGATATCTAGGTGCTAGCTCAGTGGGGAGGTGTGCGAGTATTATCCTCTTGAGATTTGTCTGCGCCTGTGGATATGCCTGCGTTATATCGCGGAGCTCAAGATTCATCCCACGTCGTACGAGCATGGGCGCCAGGGCCATAATCACACGCTGGCTACAGCGTTGAATAGTCGGAGATTGCGTCAAGATAGCCTGCTTGCCATAGTCCTAGTATCCTTAGATAACGAGACGGGATTTTTCGTAAGGCTTAGTTGTCTTTCCCTTAACTGCTTGCACTAGACGCAACTTAAATATGCAGATTCCGCCATGTAATTCCTGATTGTATTGTTTAAACTTAAACACTCCACAGCCTACTAGGTCACTAATCTCTTGATTATCAGATGCCTCAAAGGGTGCGCCAGGCGTTGTGATAACTCTATCATTGCGTAGCTTTATAGCAAGCTCAAGGTTGGCCTCTTCCTTCTTGGTCATGTAAACGTTTGCCTTCCTCTTGTTCCTTGATCCTGGGGGGCGGCCTCTCTTACGTGGTTGCGCTGCCAGCGGCACTGTCGTATCTGCAGGTGGCGCGTGCTGCTGTTGCGGCGCATCAGGGTCACTCTAGAGGTTGTCTGGTCTGTAGTACGGCTTGACAACTGTCGACCGAAATGTTGTTAGGCCATTGACCATGTCGACAGTGACGTCGTGGCCGTCTATAGCGGCGATTTTGTACGGGCCATTCCAGCCGTCCTTTTCTCTCTATACCAAAACCTCGCTTTGTAGCAGGAGCGCAAGCATGTCTGCGGTAGCAGGTCTATTGCGGGTGTTTAACGCATCCGCGACCTAGCGTTCAGCAGTAAGCTTGCGCAGGTCTTTTATTGCCTTTTGAATAGCCTCACTGCGCTTAATTATTAACAGTGACGGTGGTGACTCCATAGTTATACGTAGGTATGCGCCAAAGACTAGTAAGGTCAGGACTAGACCATCAGGGCCGGCCGTGTCGTTAACGGCTTTCACAGCTATCTGAAGGATCGCTTTATTAGACATAGTGCCAGCAAGCTCAGCGTGGAGTATATCCCATGCGCGGTGTAGGGGCGCGTGATACCTCTCTATCTTGCCAATAGACTAATGCGCCTTTGTAGGTACTTGTTTGCATATAACTCCTATAATCTTTGCTTCTACGCGAAATTCTGCACTTACAAAGTTTATGCCTGCGTCGTATGTGAGGATATCTAGTGGTCCTTAGTAGGTGTTAATCTACAACATCCGCAGTGCCTGCCACATCTCCTTAGCTAAAATAGCGTTGAGAAACTTTGCGCCTTAGAACAAAGTTAATAAATCCACTACGTGCAACATAGGCTTGCTTCCTAAGTATATTACGTCCACAAGGATCTCGTAGTTAAAGTAATAGTCGTCCTTAAGGGTGAACTTGAAGCGGCGCGGCGCGGAGCTATTAATCTAACAATGATAGCAAAGCTTCGCAATTTGCTTAAGAGTTCTTTCTTTAAAGTCATTATAACTAGCGTCTTTTAAAAGCTTAGCTAGTCTCATAATAGCTAGGTGTCCAAAACAGCGATAGAGCCATCTTAACTCTGTCTCTGTAAGAAATACAGTTGCACGCTCTCTCTTATTAAGATAGAACTATAGATATCCCTATTTGCAGATCACGGGGATGCGTACATTGCCCTGGACAAGCTTATCTGTAGTGTTGTTAAAGTAGACTTTTAGCCTATCCATATCCGCAAGGCATAGCAAGAACAGTATGGGCGCATCTAGCACCTTAAAGTTAATTTTTCCAATCTCTGTTAGAATCTGTGCGGTGCTAATAGACACCGTAACACTACCTTTACTAAATTTAATAGACGTTTTTCCTACTATAGATGTGTCTATTATAACTATAGGGTCTTCCTGTATAAGCGCGAGGTACTGTTCCTTGCTGACTATAGATACATTAGCGGCGCCTATATTAGGGAGGATTCCTTGGTACACAGATCGCGTGTAGCGGTCCTTAATAAGGAATTGCAACGCTAGCGATAACAGTGCGTCTCTACTATATATGTCTTCGCCAGAGACATAGTGTATAAACGCTTAATCTGCAAGTTGTTGCTCCTTGAAAAATTAATGTTCCGCGTACGCAGTTGTGAAGTGCTGCTCGTCGATGTCATACTGCTAATCGCTGTCATTATCGTCGTCCTCGTAGTTCTCCTCTCTCCAGCTTTGCTGATTATACTAGTTCGTGTGCTCACTACCTTCATACTCTGCAAGGTGCACAAAGAAGTCTACAGGCAGTAGTGTGCCTATAAAGTAACATGCGGAGAAGAACTGCGTGCGGGCAGCTTTGCGTTCTTCGTTGGTATGGTTGGTTAACCAGCAGCCCTCTTTCTAGCAGACAAAGCACTTCTTCCTCCAGCGTAGCGTTGTGAATTCACGTCTGCTGTTATTACTGTTAAAGCGCTAATTGCCTCTATTACCTTAGCCTCCTTAGAATCCGCCTATAAATCCACTTTCGCCTCTAAATCCTCTTTAAGCTCTTCTATTCCTATTATTATAGCGGCGGTTAAGGTAGTACTAGTCTATAGTAACTGTCTTACTCCTTACAAGCATTTATCTTATTTACTAACGTGCAAGATGCGTCTTAACTACAGACCGTAGGTCTGAAAAGAGTCCTTCGCAGATTATAGCTGGCTTAAAGAGTGCTATTTCAAGTTCTAGGACTCCACGACACGCGTTAATGACAGTCGTACGTAGGGCATCCTCACCCTTAAAGTTCTTACTAAGCGCGCGTTAGCACAGCTGTAGCTTGTCAAGCAAGATCTGCAGCACCTTATGTAAGCTCTTATTAGAGTTCTCTATGCGCGTATAGGCGAAGGTTGTAGTTGTCTAGTCTGTGTAATAGTGTTGATAGTAGACGTTATAGTCAAAGTAGTTCTTAATCGCCGTGTACGTATTAGAAAAGCTATTATCTCTGTCCACAACTTGTATATAGAACATCTCTGCTCGCCCTGTAAGAATACGAGGAAACACGGCATAGAACTGCTCTTCGTGGATGTCCACCTGCCAACAGATGCTAAAGAAGATCTTGATTTTATCATCAAGCAGATCGTACGCGTCTCCCGTGTATTTCTTGCCATTGTCCCAGAGCTTAGAGAACTGCGTGATTGTGTTGGCATTAAGTCGGTCGTTACGGGACCAGCGCGGCGGCAGCGTCTTATACGGGTCATGTAGTAGCTCAGGTGGTCTACCAGGTACACCGTTCATAGGTTGTTGTGGAAATGGCGTGATTTCGCGATATGCAGTCGCTGGCGGCCGTGTCTGCAGTCGCCATTGCTGCGATTGCGCCCCTTGTTCCCACTTTTGTCGAGACTGAGGTCTTCTAAGCGCGCTACTCATGAAGGGTGATTGTTAACCCGTTAGTGCTCTGGTGTCTTGGCAGTTGGGCTTGCTCTGTCTGGTGCACTAGTTGTAGCCCCTGTGTTTTAGATCGGTTTTGAGCGTCGTGTCCCGCTCTGTGCTGCTCGCCTTGCTGCTTGAGCTCCGGCTGCTGCTCGCCTTGCTGCGAGTGCTCTAGCTGCTGCAGCTGTGACTGCGGCGCATGTGTACCAGCTGGCGGGCTGTCCTGCGGCGATTGTTGCTTGGCCATAGGAGTTGTCTGTTGTGTGTTCTGCTGACGCTTGTACGCCCTAGATCGTTGGTTAAAAGTTGTGGCTTAGAACTCCACGGGATCCTATTCAGGAGTGTTCTCTATAGTTAATAGATTGTAGAGGGAATTAGTAAGCCTCGCGCAGTTGTTGCCTGTGTAAACTCCTTTATGCTATAGGACTAACTTTAGAGATTTTAATGTATTGCGGTTAACCTTAAGGAATAGCTTCTTTATCTATCTTTTAAAATCGCAATAGTAGTCTGCACATAGGTTATCGTCCTAAACCATTAATGCGTTGTAATTGTAGATAATTTTAGCAATCTAGGTTGTTGCGTGTATCTCGTTCGCGTCTGCTAGTGCGGGTACGTCCTAGAGAGATGTGTTAACAGATTCCAGCGCTACTAGATATAGGCAGTCTCCTATAAGGTGCTTTGCAGTGTATTTAGCCCAGCGTAAAGCAGCTTCCTAGCGTTCACTTAAGCTATACTCTAACTAATTATCGCGTAGTTGAGCTTAAGCATCAGCAGCGTCTGCGACGCTGTTGCTGCTTCGGTCGTCTGCCATTGTGCTGGCAGGTGTTGTTGACTCGTTGTCGGTGTAGTTGTCTCGCTAGTTGGTCGTTTCCGGCGTGTGTTGGTGTACGTAAATAGATCGTCTAGGGACGCTTGTACGAATAAATTGTATGCGTTGCTGACGCGCTCTGTGTCCGCGGATCGGCCTGAACCAGCAGCTTTAGAGGTTAGTTAAGAGTGCTTCGTGTTATCTCTGCCTCGCTCTGTTCTTAGCACAGTCTGCATCGACCCGAGATTTCTCACGTCGGGCTGTCAACAGTCTGTCTCTTCTTCCTTGCTGTCTGTGATGGCTTCTCGCGATCACTAATCAGTGTTAGGAGGACTTGTTGCACTAGTGCTGAAAGGAAATACTTAATAACGATTTATATTTGTTAATAGATAGATTTTTATTGTTCTATCTACTGAGGAGCGAAGTATATCGCGGGGTATGGAAGCTAGTCCTATATAGGGCTCGCTCCACACATGTAGTGTTTTGCAACACGACAGAGGCCTCAACGACTATTAACAGAATGCTCGCTCCTCCACACACACCTTCCTGTGATATACCTGAGGCCTTTGAGATTGTTAATCCGACAATTATTATAATATTTTTATTAGAAATCTCTTAGTTGCAAAAAAAAAACCATATATATGCTCTTAATTTTTCTATCTAGAAATAAAATAAGAAAGGCTTTTATTTTAAAAAATATAATAAAAAACGTAAAGCCCTTTACTTAGTAACTAAAAAAAAGTTTTGTATAGTATATAGTTTAAAGATATTAATAATATTAATTATTTAAAGTTACTTTTTTTATTACTAGTTTAGTAGTACCAATATAGGGTATAGACTTTTTGCTTTTTTATTATTATAAATAAGGCTACATTTCGTAGTTATACTTTAGTAAAATAAATAACTAGCTATAGTCTATTTTTCTATGTACTAGCTCTTAGTAAAAAAATATTAAATATATATAATTAAATTAATCTCTCCACTAGGTTTAATTCGTAATATTACGTAATTCTAGGCTCGCTGTTTAACTAGCTACTATATTATATAATTAATAATAATAATAATAATAATAATAATAATAATAATAATAATAATAATAATAATAATAATAATATTAATAATAATAATAATAATAATAATAATAATAATAATAATAATAATAATAATAATAATAATAATAATAATAATAATAATAATAATAATAATAATAATAATTATTCTAATAGTAACTAACCTAACTATTTTATCTAACTCTTACTCTATAATAAATTTCCCTTTATAACTAGCGAGCTATATACTACTATTTATTTTTCTTATACTTTTACTACTACTACTTACTCTTCCTTTTATTACTCATAGTTCCCTATCTTAATAGTAGCCTACATAATTACTATTATTATAATAAGCTTCTTATACTATTACTGTATATAAGGGCACTATAGGGGTTATTATAATATATATAAGATAACTAGTAGTTAGAAGCTAAATATAAGATAGTAGCAATACCTATATAAGATATATACGTAGGAAGGCTATATATATAGTCTTACTTAGAAACTTATTTACTAATTATGCTAGTCTTAAAAGGGTAATATAATATAAGTAAAGGGTCTATATTTTTGATTAGTAATACTACTTTTATCCTTTCTCTCCTCTTTAGTAGTAACTCTAGTGCTACTAAAATTCTTATAACTATATATTAATCTTTATATAACTATTGCGCTCTATTACGCTCTATTACACTTTATTATACTCTATTACGCTCTATTATACTCTATTGCGCTCTATTATACTCTATTTACACTTATTATAACTATTATAGTAATTTAGTAGTAATAACTATAACTTTAACCTAACTTATTAATATCTACTAGTATTATTATATTAAGGTATTTATTATCGCTGGGGTTATTATTATATAAAATATTACAAGCTGCCTCGCTAAGAGAATTACTATAAAAAGGGTTCCTAGGTAGACTACTATTTATTACTAACTTAAGACCTATATCTATCTATCTCAAAGTATCTAAGTAGGCGTTTATAATAAGAATAGTAGTAGTAAAATGTATAATAATATTCTAATATATAATAAGCTTATTAAAGTTATATAGTATAATAGGCTTCTTTAAATTCTTAGTATAGAAACTAGTAATAAGTTAAGGGTAATTAAGTAGGTTATAGTAAGACTCCTAGGTAGAATTAATAAATCTATTTTATATAACTTTATACTCTATAACACTATAGTTAGATATGTATAAGTCCTTTTTTAACTTATTTAAATAATAGGTAAGTATAATCTTTACCTTATACTCTTTATTAGTGCGCTTATTTAGTAGTATATTATCCTTATTATACGTTTAACTATTAAGTAGTTACTTATTATAGAGATATAATAGCTATAGGTAGAAAATATTATATAAACAGTCAATTTACTTAGGTAAGTTAAGCTTAACGTGGTTCACCAGCGAGTAACCCACACCAGTGAGCGCGCCACCTTTGCCAAGACCCCACCATCACCAACAATACCATCATAATACAACTACCTACCATGTCTTCTAAGCCATCTAATAAAGCTCGGTTACTTATTGCTATTAGAGCTATCGAACAAGACCTAAATCTTACAGAGCGAGCAGCAGCAGGGCTGTATAACGTTAATCGCAGAACGCTCAATCGAAGACGCAACGGAACGACTGCACGACGCGATAACCCACCTAAATCAAAGAATTTTACTCTCCTCAAGGAGCAGGCGCTTGTTGATCGTATAATCGAGCTGGACACGCGTGGATTCCCTCCTACGAAGCTTATGATCCGCACAATGGCCGATTCACTACGTTTACAGAGAGGAAAGCCACCTGTTAGCATTAACTAGACAGACAGGTTTATTAAGCGCAGACGTGAAGTTAAAACGCGTTAGTCTTGGTTATACAACAACTAGAGAGCATAATAGGAAGATCCTAAGGTTATAAACGCGTAGTTCAAGCTTGTAGAGGGCATTAAAGTCAAGTATAGCATTACGGATAAGGACACCTACAACTTTAATGAATCAGGCTTCCTAATAGGGGTTATAGGGTCCCAGCTTGTGGTTACAGCATTAGAGAGGCGTGCGAAACCCAAATTAATGCAGCTAGGCGACCGCTAGTGGATTACGGTGATCCAGGGTATCTGCGCTGCTGGATGGGCAATCCCTCCCTTCATTATCTACGCCGGCAAGCGTCACATCTCCACCTGGTACGAAGACGCGTCAATTCCTGGCGATTAGGTAATTGCTGTCAGCGAGAACAGCTAGACAAACAACAAGCTTAGTATTGCGTGGTTAAAACACTTTAACGCGCATACAAAGGGACGCGCTAAAGGAACCTATTAGCTGCTAGTTATTAACGGCTATAAGAGCTATAACTTAATTAAGTTCTAGGATTACTGTAAGGAATATAAAATTATTACTCTTTGTATGCAGCCATATTTGTCACACCTACTGTAGCTGTTAGATGTAGGCTGTTTCTCCCCACTGAAGAAGGCATATAGTGCTGAGATCTTGGGCTTAGCGCGTTAGCTAATAACCTATATTACAAAGATCGAGTTCCTCCTAGCCTTTAAAACTGCGTTTTTAAAGGTTTTCTCTGCAGAGATAATCAAGGGTGGTTTTTGCGGTGCTGGGCTAGTCCTATTGAATCTAGAGGAGGTGTTGCAGCACCTTAACATCTGCATCTGTACACCTAGTCTGCCTATTAAAGAGCCTACCACCTAGGAGTCTAAAACACCAAGTAACCTACGCGAATTTAAGGCGCAATCAACACTAGTTCGCAAGAGAATTAGAGATTACTTTAATTTATTACTAACTTTAACTATGCAGGTGCTTAAGAAGCTTAAAAAAGGCGCTCTAAGTGCAATGCATAGTTAGGTACTAGTGTTAGATAAAATTGTAGGCCTTCGCAAGACAATTAAGGAGACTACAAGGCGAAAATTGCGTAAAAGGAGGTATATCCAGCATTAGGGATCACTTACAGTAGCAGAGGGATCTTAGCTAGCCACTCCTAAGGACGCTAGTAGACAGAAGAAGGGTAAACAGTCGTCAAATACTAGTCGCGCTACAATAGGGCCATTAACTTAACGGCGTTATAGTATCTATAGGCAACCTGGACATAATGCGCAAACCTGCTAGAGAGTTAAAGAGGAAGAATTTAAATTAGATGCATTAACTTAGTATATATTTTTAAGTATTGTTGCGACACAGTCTAATGATAAATAAAATAGTTTGGTAGGGTCTTGGCAAAGGTGGCGCGCTCACTAGTATAGGTTACTCGCTGGTGAACTACGTTATATACTATATTATTAATAACTCTTATAATATAAAAGGGTCTCCTATTCTTATAATTAAGCAAAGAGCTAGACCTTTTAGTCTTACGGTTGCACGCGTCTAATATAACTTTATTACTAACCTTAAAAAAATATTAGTACGCACTTTACGTTAGCGCACTTAGCCTACTTAGCTTACGCCTACTATAGATTATTATGTAAAAAGTTGTATAAGTAGGTAAGAAAGCTATTAAAGTTATTTATATATTAATAATCTCTATAGGCAAGCGCTATAAGTAAGAGCTTACTAGTGTCTCTACTTATTAACTTAATATTATATATTTGCATAGGTTTAGTACTATTATAAAATAAGTAGCTCTTAGTAGTAATAAAAAGTGCTACCCTAGTTAACTTACTAACTAATAAGTTAGTAATAAACTTAGCTATAAGTAAGTATAAAGTCTAGTTATTCTATTAGTAGTTAATATATATACGTAAGTACTCCTTTAGCGTAGTATTAGTAACTTTAGTCTAACTATTAGTCTTAGAATACTAGCTAGTAAATAATTGTAGTTTTATACTAAGGTATTTATAAAGTTATTTCTAAAAGTAGGATATAAATTAGTAATTATAGTTACTAATAATATCCTCTAGAAAACCTTTCTTACGCTAAATATATATAATAAAGACCTTTATAACTGCGTCTACTATAATCTTAGCTATAGAGATAAACTTTTTTTCCTTACTAAGTTAGTATATAATAACTATAATAGTAGTATATATCTATTTATTATTATAGTAAGATAATAAACTAATAATAAAGTTTATAGAGATTAATTTCTAGTATTAGTCTAGAATTAGAAGTAGGTATAGTAAGCTATATTTAGCATTATAATATAGCTTACTATTGTAGCAGAATATATAGGCGTATATATAATAGGCAATAGTATATATTATCTATAGCTAGTAATACTAATAACTAACCCGTTTATAGGTACCCTTATAGCTAATATAACTAGTAGTAATACTATTATAGGCCTACTTAAGAACTTGCGTATAGAGTTCTTTATTATTAGAGATATACAGTTAATTTTTAAAGTATAAGAGTCTCTTACTTAGCTAATAACTTACTACTTCCATTCTACGTTCTTACTTAAGGAGTCTTTTAGGCAAATAATAGACCTTAGACTTAATATTAGTAATAATATCTTAAACTATCTTATTAGAGACATAGGTAGTTTTAATATCCTTAAGTAATTACGCTATTTTCTAAGTTTCTATTATAGCTATAGTAGTAGATTTATTATTATTAGTAGTAAGTTCTATAAAGTAGTATAGTATAGTTATAAAATATACACTAGAGTAATAACTTTTATCTAATAAAGTGTAAATAGTAGCAATTATATAATATAAACTCTTACTCTTAAAGATCTCTAGTTATAAGACTATTTAAACTTAGTATTACTAGCAAGAGTTATTATTGCCCTTAGGAAGGCTACTAAATTGCCTAGTAAGTACGTTAGGTTTTGTATCTTGTTTTCTGAGACAGTATTAAATATAGAAATTAAACTTAGCTAGAAACTTTACCTATTATACTTATTATTAGTTAAGCCGCTTACTAGTTATAAAATACTATAAAGCTGAGTAATTAGTAACAATATTAATAGGATCCTAAGTCTCTAATAGTTTAGATCTCTATTTTTAAAAGCTTATACTATAGCTAATAGCTTCTTATTATAAATCTTATAATTGTATTCTATAGGATTTATTTTATATAATAATAAAGTAATAGATTATAGTATATTTTAGTTATTCTTTTATAATAGGACTATAATTATAACAAAGTTAAACACGTTTATTTCTAACTAAGTTTCCTTATCTAGGTTAAAATAGACTAAGATAGGCGTAATTATAAAGGTCTACTTAAGTGTCTTAAAAGTAGCTACTATAAAAGAACCTAGTTTAATAGACTAGTCTTTTAGTATATTACTTTTTATTAAATTTATAAGTAGGTATAGAATCTAACTAAAACCTTTAATAAACTATTAACGTACTTTGCACTCGAGTCGGACACTCCATCGAGTCGGACACTTTGCCAAGACCCCACCAAGTTCTGTACTATTCACGATAGTATAGAGTCAACATGAACTATTTTCAATAGTCTAAATAGGCTAAACTATTCAGAATCTACTTCTATAAGCTGCCTACAGGTTTTTTTATTGTGCCCAGGCTTGCCGCAGCGTCCACAGCGCCGTTGAGCGGATTCGCCTCCATCAGTGCGCACCCCTCTTTTGCCTTCTTGCCATCACTACGCACCCCAAAGTCCTTTAGAGTAGCCAGTCGCTGGCCCTCTTCAACTGTAAGGACTCCTTCTTGCTGCAATCGCTTTCTTTTATATGATTTACGTCGTGTGGCGGCCTTATTGGCAGCTTGAAGTTCGGCGTTGCGTTTGGTCATCAACACTAAAGAATGCCCCATCAGCTCGGCGCCTTTGACGAGCTTTCCACCGCCTTAACCATATAAGTTGGGGAACTATCCACATGCCTTTGAATCCTCTGCTTAACCAGCGTCGATTGCGACCTAAGTTCTGTACTATTTCGCGGAGTTTGCGACTCCCATGTACTATCGCGAATAGTACAAAGTGGAGGCGTACGCAGGCGGACGTCAAGCTGCGATATCACAGCTTCTAGGTTGTGGGGCACTAGGCCAGCACCTCGAAAGCCTCCTTTGATATTACTTTCAGTAAACGAAGCCTTGAAAGCAGCAATAAAGCAAGGCAGGAACTCGATTTTAGTGATGTGCGTGATGTGGTTGCGCATCAAATCCTCAGCTTGGCGCCCATACGCCTTTTTTAAAGGCGCGAAACAGCCCACATCAAGTGGCTGCAAGAGGTGCGACGAATGCGAGGGCATACAGAGAGTAACAATATTGCTCTTCTTGCAGTAATCCTGGAATTCGAGCGAGTTGTGACTTTCGTGGCCATCGATAATGAGCAAACGTGCTCCACCAGTAGTACGCCTCTTTGTATGCTCATCAAAGTGCTTCAGCCATTGCAGACCAAGCTCATTTGTCGTCCAGCCGTTCTCAGAGACTGCAATAACCCAATCATGAGGTAGATCCTTCTCCTTATACCAGGCGGAGAGGTGGTGCTTGCCCCCGAAGATAATGAAGGGTGGGATCCACCAACCCATCGCGTTGATGCCTTGGATGACTGTTGTCCACTCCCTATTGCCCTGCTGCACCTGCTTTGGCCGTCCTCGACGCTCAGAGCCTGTGACTACTGCTCCAGTCGATATTATGCCCATCATGAAGCCTGCTTCATCAAAATTGTAGGTGTCCTCGTCCAGGATACTATGTTTAGCCTTCATGTTCTCCACAAGCTGGAACCAGTCTTGTATCACCTCAGGATCCTCCTAGAGAGCTCTCTTGTAGTCGTACTTTCGATTAAACTTGACTTTAAGCTCTAGCTGGCGCTTAACAAAGTCATAAGGCCACCTCTGGCCAACTAGCTCGTAGTAGCGTGCAGCCAGTAAAGAATCAGCCATATCTTTTATAGCATCAAGCCGAGGCGGAAATCCTCGCGCGTCTAGGTCGAGTATATGCTCCACAATCGCCTGCTCCTCTCTTATAGTAAGTCTTATTTTGTTGGGTGCGCAGTCGCGTCTAAACGTCTTTCCAGCGCGTTGGTCGCTAAGTGTACTTTGAGAGATGTTGTAGATAGCTGCAGCGCGTCGCTGAGAGAGTGTCGCGTCTCATTCGATAGCCTGGATCGCAAGCTGTATACGCGCTTCTTTTAACGCCAGTGGTTTGTTGTGTGGTTGAGGCATCGCGTTATACTATTGCTGATAGTACGTTTTGGTGGGGTCTTGGCAAAGTGTCCGACTCGATGGAGTGTCCGACTCGAGTGCAAAGTACGTTAGTAGAAGTTAGTAAAACTAAGAAAGGCCTATATATCTTTAAGTAACTATAGCAGTTACTAATTATAAACTATCTATACCTTATTAGGGTCTATTTTAATACCCTTAGTAATTAGAATAATCCCTAAGTACTTAGCCTTCTTAACTTTAAATTAATACTTATTAATATTAAGGTATAGGTTAGCTTATTTAAGTTTATTAATTATAGACTATATATATTCTATATAATCCTGCTTAGTTTTACTATATATAAGTATATTATCGAGACAACCTATATAAGAATTATCTAAATGCTATTATAGCGTTTTATTAATATATATTTAAAATATACTAAAAGCTCTAATAAGTCTAAATAGTATAATAGTGTATTTATAAAGTCTATATTATATAAGAAATACTATTTTTTCTTTATTACTATTCTTAATATATATATTATTAAAACCTATAATAATATCTATAATAGATATAAACTTTATCTTATTTATATATACTAGCGTGTCTTTTAGTAATAGTAGCGCGTTACAATTACGCTTTATAATAGCGTTAATTGCGCAATAATTAATATAAATATATAATCTACCTCTTAGCTTTTTAATAATAAGGATAAGTAACGCAGACTAAGACTTGTTATATAACCACATAGGTAATAACTACTTTATCTTATCTACTATTTAGGGATTATTAGATAACTTTTTTATAAACTTATTATAGTCTATTTAATTACGTATAGTAAGTTCTATAGTAGCGTAAAATGTCTATATATTGCAATTGCCTATTATTACGTTAGGTAGTTAACCTAGCTAGACCTAGTTATAAAGTTCTAGCTAAGTAATAGAGTCTAGATTATAGACTACTATTAGATAAGCTGCTTAGCTAGTAATTAGACTAATATCCTTGTAAGTTATTATAGTATATAGTTTAGACAGCGCATCTTTAAGGTAATAAACTAGATAATAATACGTATTAAATATTATAGATTAGTTATATAAATCTAGTCGTAGATTATAAGCAAATATCTAATTTATATTAAAGATAATATTAAAAGTAGTAGTATAGGTACTATATTATATTATAAGGTTTATAGCTTAACTAATCTTATCTATAATTTACTATTTATACGATATAGAGTAATTAAGTTATTAATATAGTATAGTCTTAGCTAGTATTATTTTATATATAAAGAACTAATAAAACTTACGCTAGCTCTAGTGTTAGTAAGATATTACGCCTTTGCCTATTTTTAAGGTATAGCTAGTTTAACTAAATAAGTAAACTAGAGTTATTATTTTGTTTTATCTAGTTTATTAATATTAATTATAGAGATCTATTATATACACTATATATTAAGACTTAGTTTTACGTATAATTTAAACTTATTAATATTTTACTATACTACTATAAGGTTTATTTATATATACTATTATTATTGCTCTTTTATACAATTTTGCTCTAGAGCTATTAAAAATATAACTTATCCTTATTCTTATAGTTCTAACCTTAATATACGTCTAGGTTATTATTAGTTAGATTATTAGGTTTAGGTAACTTCCTATAGAAGCTATTATATCTATATATCTTATATAGTTAGTTAAGGTTTATTTAAATAGTATAGACGTGCTACGCGTCTTTAAAATTAATAGGGCCTAAGAGGATAATATAAAAATAATTAATATCCTACTATGCTATATTTAAAATAGGCATTAGCTTTAGCTAGTAGGTCTAATTTGCGTAATATGCGCCTATAGTTATTACGCCTAGTAGACTTTATATATAAGGCTGATAAAGTAATATATATAGTAGTATTAGATCTAGTTATAGTTATATTTATTATGTAAGCTTTTAAGTAGTTAGGAGCTATTATAAAAGCTTCTAAATAACCTATTATAAATTTTAAATTAAGGCATTCTATATATAATAAATATTCTATATAAGTAGTAAAAGAGTTACTAAAAATAGATAATATATTAGTAGTATATATAACGTAAGTATATATAAGCTAGTAGGCGTAATTTATTAGTAAGTAGTTAGGTATACTAAGGTAGTTAACAACTACTATAAATCGCGCGTGCTAATCTATAAGACTCTCTTTAGGGCCCTAGGCTAGAATATTGCCTATAATTTTTTCCTAGGCGTCTAATAATTTATTCTCTAATAAACAAATCTTATTAAGATAGTTAAGTATATTAGCTATATTTATAGTAGCCTTAAAATATAGGTATATAAGAGTCTAGACTTATCCCTTTAGTTAGCTTTGTAAATATATAATATAAAGCTACTTAGTAACTAAAGCCTATAGTTTATCTATTAATATAATACGTTAGCGTTTATAGTTATCCTTATCCTTATTCTTACTAGAAAAGAAATCTACCTTAGGCATTTAGATATTTAAGTATTAGGAATCTGCTATAAGTCCTAGTAATAGAATTACCTTATAAGGGGGTAGTAGATAAGTCTATTATTATGCGTAACTTATATATCTAATAGCACGCCTATTATAATATAAATCTAGAGTAAGAGATAGATATATATAATTAAGTAATAGATTATTTGCTAAAGTATAGCGAACTTTAATATTAGGAAGTTACTTAATAGAAAAAATAGGCTAATTAGGATCTCTAAACTATTATATATTATAAGGTTAACCCTACTATATAATATATATAGGCGGTTGCCCCCTAAGCTTAGTAATATAAGTATAGACTATATTTAGTTCTTATTAAATTATATATTTAGCTTCTGCCAGTTATAAGATATAGTTCTCTAAGTCTTAATAGTTAATATATAGAATATAATTATCTAGTAGTTAACCTTAGAGCTTTCTAAGTTATTATTATAGGGCTATATAATAAGTAGTAGCGATTTTAAATCTACTAAAAGTAATAAAGTCCTTTTTTAACAACTTATAATATGCCTATAGCTAAATATTATCTTATTTTACTACCTTACATAAGTCCTTATATAATAATACACAACTCTCTAATATCTTAACTTATTCTAACTTTATTCTAAACTATTATTCTAATACTTTATAACTAGCCTTAAGTTGTTTAAACTCTTAAAGTTTAGTCTAATTATTTTCTAATTTGTTAGTAATTTATTGTATAGTTATTAATAGTAATATAATAGTATTCTACTAGAACTTTAATTTCTAGTTAATAGTATTAATAAACTATATATATTCTTAACCCTTAACTTTATCTAGATTTAAACTATTCTCTACACTAGTTATACTAACTTAGAGTTAGTAATCTAGTATAACATATTCTATTAGTAGCCCGGACAGATTAGTCTGCCGGATAGTTTTTCTTGGCAACTTCGAGGTCCCTCATAACTTATTATAGAACACCACCAACGTTACTTCATAGTGACTCATAATAACCTACTATAACTTACAATATACCAAGTTACTATTTAATCTACTTTTTACGTCGTGCAGCCTCTTTGCGCGGCTGCTGCAGCCGCGCAAAGCTAAGAAGTCTTTCTTAGCAGTACGAACTTACAACAAGACTCCCTATAATATACGATATATTATCTACCATACTATACGTAGGCAATATATAGTATACTTATTATGATTCGCAGTGAAGCATACTATATCTTAAGTAGTACTTTATCTAATTTTCAGTTACTAAGTGTGTACTATTGCAAGATGAAGTTAACCCGTCATTTTTGGCCTTATAGTAACCTATAATAAAATCACTCTGATTTACTATCAACACTATCTGAAAATAAGCCGCTAAGGGTAATATCTAACTCCTCCTCTATCTCTTTATCTATCTAGCAGGTCCTTGCGTTGTGCCTAGGCTCTCCGCACCTCCCACAGCGGCGTTGTGTTAAGGGACCTGCCTCTCCCTCACCACTACCTCGCGCCCTTTTTAACAACTTCACCCTAATAGAAGGGCTTTCTACTCCCAAATCTGCTCCCTGAGCAAAGCCTAGCGTCCCACCTTTCTAAATGCGCTTTCTTTTACGCGTTTTTCGCTTTGTTAGAACCTTAATTTGCTTCTTAAGTTCCTTAATGCGGGTCTCTTAAAGTACACCATCGTAGAGCATAAGTTTAGCACCTTTTATGAGCTGTGAGTAGCTTGATTTAGCATCGGGTAGAGACCGAATAAAAGAGTCGCGTACGAGCTTTGACTGGGATCCAAACTCGAGGGTATTGCTTAGGGTCCTAGCTTGCCATAGTGTATCTAGTAGGGTACCCTAAGGAGGAGTGTGAATACGCACATTAAGGCGATCTACTACTACTAACACATCTAAAGGAATAAGCCTAGAGGCCTTAAAGGCTTTCTTGCAGTTTTCTAATATAAACATATTAAAAAACACGTCGCGAAAGGCCAGTAGGAAGCCCTCTTTGTCGATATAAAAGACGCGTCGGCGCGCTAAGTTCCGCACGCGCTGGGAGTACTTCAGCTTTAGTAGCGCGAAACAGACCACATTAAGCGGCTGGAGGATATAAAATGAGTGCGCTAGCATACAGAGTGTTAGGATCTTCTGTTCCAGGCAATAATCCTTAAAATCCTGGGAGTGGTGGCTCTTATAGCCGTCCAGAATAAGTAACCTCTATAACCCCACCATGCGCGGCCTTGTATACGCGTCAAAGTGCTTCAACCACGCGACTCCAAGCTCGTTGTTGGTCCAGCCAGTCTCAGAGACTAAGAGCTTCCAATCGCGGGGGATACTGGTCTCCTTATACCACGCTGAGATGTAGACTCGCCCTTTATAGATAATAAAGGGTGGGGCAGCATACCTAGCAGCGCAAATACTCTGAATCACTATAACCCACTCGCGGTTGCCTAGCTAAACAAGCGTAGGTTAAGAACATCTTTCTGAACCAGTTACAACCTTCATTAAGCCAATAACTCCCATCTAGAAGCCTGTCTTATCAACGTTATAGATGTCTTTATTCTGCACTCTATACTTAGCTTTTGTGTCCTCTACTAGCTGAAACTACGCGTTTATAACCTCTAAATCTTCCTGTTGTATCCTCTATCAGTCCTTTGGTCGATTGAAAGCTATTTTAAGCTTAGGTACGCGCTTTACGAAGCGCTAAGCCCAGCATTGTCCTACAGGGTCTTTGTGCCGCGCAGCTAGCAGTTTGTTAGCCATATCTTCTACCTCACCTAGCTGGGGTGCAAATCCTCGCAAATTTAGGTCGAGGATATACTGTATAAGCGTCTGCTCTTTAGTCGCGGTAAGCTTTGCCATGCCTGATCGTGTATCTGCTTGGGCGGTAATTCCGTTAATTCGATCGCTTAGTGTAGACTTTGGGATATTATATGCTGTAGCACCGCATCGCAGGCTTAAAATTTGCTTATTCTGATAGGCGTGAAGGGCAAGCTTAATTCTGCCTTCTTAATTAGATGATAACGCGTTGTGTTGTTAAGACATTATAATTTATAGTGAAGTGTTGTGGTCTTGGCAAAAACTGTCCGGCGGACTGATCTGTCCGGGTGTCAGATACCAGGTCACTGGAAATCACTGTGATTTCACTGTGAAATCCAGTAGTCACGTGCGTCCGATCACATAGTCTCCTTATAACGACAGTTGGTGTGACTCACAGTGATGTCACTGTGAGATCACTGTGAAATACACGAAGGAGACTGGCGTACTACTGTTACACTACTCCGCACTAGTACTAGTGTGTCTTGGCGCTAGATAGATATTGCGTACGATAGCTCAGCTCCTCCGACAGAGATCACTCCACAATCAATCATCTCAACCATCATCAAAATCAACCACCTTTCATCTGAACCATCAAGGATTACGAAGAAACACTGTGAAAGCACAGTGAATCTGACACCGGGCTACTAATAGAATATGTTATCTGTTTATATATATTCCTTTTTCTTAGCTTTTTTCTCTTTTTATTAAGCTAATTTTATATTCTATATAGTACTAAACTATATCTTTTATTATATAATATTTTATCTTTGTATAATACTAACTTAATATAGATAATAGTGCTTATAGTAGTAGGTCTTAACTAGCTAGACCTTCCTAGCTTTAATATTACTATAGTAACTCTTTTAGGCAAAAGAATACGTGTTACTTTTCTAACTAGTTTCTAAGGAAACTATATATTTATCTAAAGTATTTCTATTAATATAAGTTCTTTTAATTTTTACTTTTATATAATACTAACTATAAATAATAGATTAAGAAGTTACGCATTATATATTTACTTTTATATAATATTAATACTATTTTTATAGCTATTATAGACCTATATTTATAGGTTGCTAAGCTTATTTAGTGCAAGGGCTACTTTTATACACTTTATATCTAGTTATTTAGTATTTTTAGAGGTACTAAGTATGCTTACTACTATAGTAGTAACTTTAGTTTTAGGCTCTTTACTAAGTATTATATAGTAGTAAATTTCTAGGCAGGATTATATAGTTATTACGTGTAGTAAAGCTATAGTACTAGGTATAATTATTATATACAATAGGGCTAGATAGTAAAATAGATACTTTTAGATATTATTTATATATACTATCTTAAACAATCCGACGGCATTTTGGCTGCCGATTTAGGGTGCTGGTGCTGCCGTGTTCTAACGCTGACTTGCCACTAAACCTCCCTACTTATGCGCCGGACAGCTCAGGCGCACGTGCTCTCGGATTACCCACTTCAGCTAGCGTAGTTGCGCTACTACCCCAACTTCAAGGAAGCTCAGCAGCAGAGCTCTTGGCACGCTTTCACAATCTAACGGCGCCCAGATTACATTACATCCTACGTTTCAAAACACCACGCGCTCTCCTTTCCCTCGCACGGATACCTCATCGCCATCGCCATGGCACTCTCGTCCGGGCTCTCGCCCAAGCGGCGGGTTGCGGCACCCCTGCTGCCAGGATCGCGAGGGTGGGGCACAGCTCTCGACACCACTCGCTATTCTTGTCGCCAGCAGCATGCTGACCTAAGCCGAGGCCGCCCTCTCGGCGGCGTACTTAAAGCGGTTTCCTCGCCCTTCACAGAACCACCAGCAAGGACCGCCGCTTCTCTCGCTCATATACTCAACTAACCACCCTACCTATCATCCGATACGCCCATGCACCCCCCGCGACCCCCGCACCAACGCAACCTGCGACGCCGTCTACCCATCGACAATTCCTCCAACGAGAGCGAATATACCAAGTCTAATGCTAACGGCAGTGTCACGTTAGACACAGACCTTACAGACAACAAAACGTGCAGTAACAAGGATAGCAAGCAAGGCAAAGAGGTAGAGGACCAAGCATAGCTCTTTGCTGATAAGAATTATCCGCCTTAGCACTACACCAGCATACTAGAAACGTTTAACGAAAGAGAGTATACTAAGGAGGACTATAAAGAGAGCAGTACCCGTCTACTAGATTATATCAAAGACCAATAGAAGCAGTAAGTCACATACTCCAACTCTTTGGACTAAAAAATGCAATAGTAATACGAGATAGATGCTAGACCTACCTAGAAAGAACAGACCTCTGCTCCTATACAACCGTGTCCGTCCGCACCCTATACACCTTCTTTAACTGGCTACTTGATCAGCGTCAAGGAAAGGAAGGTCGGAAACGCCGGGGTATCAAGTTCGCCAGCTCCCTTAGGACGTACTAGAAGGTGTACCGCCTCGTATACAAGAGAGCAACAAGTCTTAAGCTGGATAGGAAGATAAACCAGAGCATGCATAAGGTCTGTCCTACCTCTTGTTACATACCTCTTCACCCTATAGCACGTCTAAGCTGCATTGCAGGTGTTACAAAAGCTAGCTAAAAAGCACAGCTTAAAGAAGATAGGCCAAGACAAGGCCTGTATGTACGTAGAGGACTTCACTCAAGTCCTAGAGACAAACCTTGTAACAACTAAAAAGCAATATTCCCACAGACGCTATTAGATACAAACCTAAGTCTACCTACAACTTAGCGGTTTCACGGCAAATTAGCCAAAAGCTCTTCTTAGCCTCTGCTATTAGCATGTCTAAGTTACGCTGCTCCAGGATCTAGAGGGTGGGCCTTATTAGGTGTTACTTAAGCTAACCTTTGAATTTACAAAGGAGTTCCTTAGGATTAAAGATATACAAGTTTTTTTCTTCTTCTAAGATCTATTTATCTTATAAAGATGCTAATAATCTAGTTAGGAACACTTTCCCTATCCCTAAAGTTATCTATAACAAGACCCTCACCTTTAGCCCCTACGTGTTCCTACTTGGGATGCTCTTCTATAATGGGGCGTTTGCTGCGTACAATCTGACAGGTCCGGAAGAGCTAAGCAGGCTCTCTATCTCGCCAGAGCGCAATGAGCTCCCATTGCGTCTTAATCGAAAGCTGGATGATATTCCCGTCTTCCGCATGGCGGAGAGGACCCTAGAAGGCTAGGTTATCTCTAAGGATAAACGTCTCCCAGACTCTACGTTACGGCCTTAGATTAAAACCCTTGGGGAAATTACAGGGTTTGCACAGGTCACCTAGCCCTATTCACTACGCTATGCTGGAGGCAAGGTATTTAACAAGAATAGTAACATCAGTCTTAGCTACTAGTCCTAGCAGATCTAGAACTAACATATATATAGGCAACGTTAGCGAGGCAATGCAAAACCTAATAATAGGACATGCTAACATACGGACATTCTTAAAACACTACCTGTCGCGGCATGTCACAGTAGATACACAGGCGGTTGTGCAAGGCATACAACCCTAGGACGCGTTAATACGAGCAGCTTGCACAATGAGTCGATCAATTGATTCCCGAAGGCCAAGAAGCCTCACACCGGAGCAATTGGCATCGGTAAACGATTATCCTATCGTTCGCTCGCTGCTGGCGCAGCGGGAGCGACTCAAACGTAGCCTTAGAACAAGACATCCACGCTACCAAGCGCTTAACCGCCAGATTAACTAGACAAGGCAGCGATTGCGGCATGCTCTTCTCTAGGAGATTAAAGAGCGCTAGGAGTACAAGCAACCCGTGCGCGATGTTAAGCAACAGCTTGCTAGCATTAAAGCTAAAGACGTTGCAGCAGCGGCGATGTCTTGTGACGCTATGCTCCCGGCCTAGAAGGCATTAGTTAACGCCGTCCTAACCCAACTAGGAACATCCCTACAAGAGGAAGTTAGCCAGCGCAATAGGGCTATTTGTGCCGTTATAGATTACTATAGAATTAAAGAGAGTGGAATACACCTTTATCAACTAAAGCAATCGAATAGTTATGCCGTACCACTGGTCACTAGGGAAGAGGAGTTACAGCGTAAGGTCAATAAGGAAGAGTTAGAAGCAGCTAAGGTGTTAGTATGCAAGGAGGAGAGGCCAAGGATATGTTTCGTATGCCTAGGTAACAAGAAATTGCCAACAGCTAAGCGCACACACTCGTTTTATACCCTAGGCAATCTTAGCACATATTTCATAAGAAAACACCTAGCAAATATACAGGACGGAGATCTCCTTAGGTGCGGTGTCTGCGGGATCGACGTTAAGCACAAGATGCACTGGCAGCGACATGCGCATAAGGTCTACAGTATCGTCTTATTGCAAGTTGCATAAATCGAGGCTACTACCCCTTTGTTACAACGCTAGTATAGTATTAACTAATTTATTCTACATTCCCTAGTATTCCCTTATTGCCATTCTTAACACTACTTTAGTAGCAAGCTTATGTTTTCCTTTATTTACAGTATGTAACTCTTTGTGTAGTCTTAAACTCCACAGATCTCACACAGCAGTTGATAAAGGTAGCTATATAAAGCATCAAGAAGACTAAGCCCCAGTACCATAACGCAAAGTAGGTGATAGCAAGCTAGTTTGATACAGCTTCATACGCCACCTCGCTCTCGCTACAGCCATTTTCGGTTAAGATTCTTTATTGCTGTAGTATCCAAGGGTTGAAAACGATTCCAAACGAGAGGTAGATTACTGAGATAACAACAACAACTAAAGTTAAGTATATATTAAATAGCTAATTAGGTAACATATCCTATTGTAATAATAAAATCAATTATAATAGGAAGGATCTTAAAAACAATTAGCTAAACTAAGTTGTTAAAGTTAACAACCTAGCTTAATCTACCTTAAGCCGATATATGCTTATCTCCAGAATAGTACTAGTTCCTGACAGGCACAAGAAGAAAAATGTCTCCTGCCTTACTAGCGTCTCCTACTTCGCGCTAGCCCAAGAAAGCATGCGTAACGTAACGTTACCCTTCTACTTCTATCAAATCCCGCCATGTTCCGCGCGCAGCCGCATAATTAAACCCGCACTTAGATCAATACTATACATATAGTAACTAATAGCGATCATGCAACCTGTTTTAACTTCCGGCAGAAACGTAGACGGTTAGCGCAACAATATTAACTCTAACAGCGCTGTTAGCATATTACGTAAGCATAGTCATAACCTTAAATTAGACAACAAGGCATTATTAGCAGGGGCAGCGCGAAGTAAATTTTGCGCTTAGCTATCCTGGCTAGTCCGTAAATAATGTTCCGCAATCCGCCGCCACTATATTATATGACACTAGGCGACATATGCTCCACCGGCTTCGACAATCTGAGACTCTAGGTATTTAACAATTTAGAGGAGACTCTGGACCTTTTTAGAGCACTATAAAGGGTCAGAAACAATGGTATTTTGGTCCATTATTAGATCCCTTGCATGGATCGTATAGTAACACAGCGTATTAACCGTCCAATTCTGGTCTAGGTGATCCAAACACATAACTTAGGGCTCTGTGCAGCATATTTTGGCGCAAGCCAAATGGCCCAGCACAAAACAGGCCCCAGCACAAAACGGGCCCCCGTTTTGCTCTGTTAAGGACAGTACGTCTAGGTCCTTCTACCCCTTCTGGCCTCGTGCTGTGCGTCTACTTCTCCCTCTTTCCACTTTACAGTCTCTAATTAAGGACATTTTATTCTAGATCTTTTCTATACTGCTACTTTAAACACATCCGCTTCCTAACGTCATGCGCTACATCTTTCTAGTGGGTAAACCTCACCTCAACGCGACTAGTACTTACACTAAGCAGGATTCCAACACTAATAAGTCGCTCCTAAGCCATACGCGTGCTCGAATAAGAGAAGAGGGGGTATAATAGGTATCCTGCTAACGATTTTGCTAACTCTATAGTTTATTTCCTTAGTTAGGGCTTTCCTGTCTCTGCTTGCAGTTGCGGAAGCTAAGGATCTAGACTACGTCTAGTCAAAGCTCCTGCCACACAAGCTGTCTCTTAATCACTACCTACCCGCTTCGCGTGCCTGCGAAATACCTCAAACTACTCTAGACAAGTCCCCCTCTCGCCCACACACCACTGCGAATGCCCAGCCGTCCAACTCTCTCCCTGCCATAGGCGACTAGCAGTCACACCCCGCAGGTTCTGCTCCTCAACTAACTACACTAGGAACAGCGGATAGCAATGGCCTCGTTGCCAAGTATACTACACTAGAAGATCACCTATCTCCCTATAAGCAGGCTGCAAGTGTTGATACAGAGATGTTAGACTGTAGTAAAGATACCGCTATAGTGCCAATAGCAAGCTGCTCTATGTCCTATATTCTAACGCTTCTAACGTCTAAAAATGCGAGCGACACACTAACTACAGCTGCTAACTTAAATAAGCTAGCAAACAATATTATAAGTAATATAGTGGAGACTACTCCCCTGCCCTTATCCTCCTAAACAGAGCGTTACACCAAGTGCTCTTTGGCGTCACTATCCTAGGCCTTTTTAAACTAGAGCCTGATCCTAGTACATAATAGTATGTATGCATAGTCGGCATTATCGCCCCCGCCCACTTGTTACCTTCGCGATTTGAGACGGCTAGACTCTCTATACAGAGGCAGTTCTCTGCGTGGGCTTAACAATGTAGGAGAGATTATTAAGCTTAGTGACTATTTTCTTTAAGAAGATGCAGTAAGCTTTATAGAGTCCTGTCGCTATAGATAGCAACCAGAGGGCCTCTGGCACCGCCCTCCACTAAGCAATCCAACTACCGGCAGCTTAGTAGTAGAGAGGATGCTTAAGAGCCTCCGCTGTGCCAAGACTACTGAGCATGAGTCTGCTGTAGATCTAGTTGGGCTTAGAATAGCGAGGATTTTTCTTTACTATTATTTCGAGCAAAAAAGCATTAATATACAGAAGGATCCAAACCTCCTAAACCTACTTTCCTAGGGTAAGAGGATATCCAGCGTCGTCCTAGACATAATCCTAGAAGACATGTATGGCCGCCACGACAAACAGGTTAGTCTACGAGTAAGGAAGAAGCGCCGACAGAGCGTAAAAGATCATAAGAAGCTGGGTAAACGATAGTCTATTCTAGTAGCCTACCTAGGAATTGGGATTATAGTAACTTGCAGTAGGAGCCTTGAAACTCGCATGTAAGATCTAAGTCTACGCTTGGGAGTTTATTATCTGTTAATACTGTTAGGAATAACACAAAATTTACAGAGAGAATGATAATGGCTCTGTTAACATATATACTAAACGTATACCCTTAAGGCGTTAGAGCCAACCGAATAGCAGACCCTTTCGTTCAATGCATTATGGAGGGAGCCCTATTATCTGCTTGGCCAGCAGCGGAGACATTGGCTGATATTGACGGATATAAATAGGAAAAGGAGAAAGAGCGCTATGAAAAGGATGAATGGCAGCTAGTGGCCCCTAAAAAAAAATTTGTGCGGCTTATCTTGATGTAAGAGGCTTAGCGTTGTCGAACTACGCTCTAAAGAAAATGTTATATAATCTATTCTTGGCAGGTTGCGGGAGAGAAATCCTCTAAAACCTGCTTAGTAATAAGCATAGCCACAGTAGGGGGCCGCTCCTGCGCATTATGCCTTTCTGCATAGCCCTATGGGGCTCTGTGCAGCGTATCTTGGCGCAAGCTAAACAGCCCAGCACAAAACAGGCCCCCGTTTTGCTCTGTTAAGGACAGTACGTCTGGGTCCTTCTACCCCTTCTGCCCTCGTGCTGTACGTCCGCTTCTCCCTCTTTCCACTTTACAGTCTCTAATTAAGGACATTTCATCCTACAATCTTTTCTGTGCTGCTACTTTAAACACATCTGCTTCCTAATATTATTCGCTACATCTTTTATAAAATAGCACACTATTCTTTAGAGTATTTACTATCTTAGTGTTAGTATTTAGTAACTATACTTAAGATCCCCTTAAAGACAAGACTATAATAGAGATTATAAAACTTAGTAACTTATTCCTGCAAGAGGATGCTAGGAGCTTTATTAAATACTTCTGTCTTAGCTAGAGTTAGAATGGCCTTTAGGATCGCCCTTTGTTAACAAACCTAACTAGTGGCAGAACAGCGATAGAAAGCTCTTTAAGTTAATAGTTTCTGCTGTGCTAAAGTACTTAAGCAGAATTCTATATTAGATCCTTTCAGGCTGCGAATAGCAAGGATCGTTCTCTATTACTACTTTAAGTAATTACGCGTTAGTTCGCTAAGTAACCCAGACTTATTAAGTCAACATTTACGTGGCAGGGACATAGCTAGCATTATAATAGACAAAATCCTTGAGGATATGTATCGCTCTAAAAAAGATTAAATTAATTCGCGCGCATAGTAACGACGCCAAGCTAGCCTACATAAGCACAAACAAATCAGGAAACGATAGTGCATAGTAGTCACTCACCTTAGGTTAGGTATTCTAATAGCTTGTCACCCTAGCTTTGCAGCTCAAATGTAGGTGATCGTCCCAAATAGAGAGCAAGCTCACCAAGCATACAGCAATGGCACCACATTCACTAAGGAAATAATAGCAGTTCTTATAACGTATATAATTAATGCATACTCCTAAGGCGTCGATTTTAGTCGCACACTGGACCCTCTAGTCAGGTGCTTAATTAAAGGAGGGCCACCTTCCTCGCCGTGGCTTGGCGAGGCAGTTTTAACCACTATCACCGAATACACACAGGACGCAAAGAAGCAGAGCAATGCATTTAGAGAGTATTAGCAGTTGTTAGAGTTTCCAAAGGGCTTTGTACAGATATTGTAGTACCTATTGAAATGAATATTATTCTGCTTCGGTCAACCTTACGTAATGGTACGATGGGAATGTATTTTGTCGGCTGGGAGCCCACAAAATTCTCCAGGATCCTAACGGGCCCCTTAGGTTAGAGTCACTATGCCATTTATAGCCCTTCTAAGTTATATAAGTGCCTAATCTCTTCTTTCACTTCTGCCAGATATAAACCGTTGGGACGCAGTTATGTAATCAGATGACTGGAAATTATATAGTCAGTCTAACGTTGGTTCCCTAAGTCAGACTTCAATCAATCAAGCACACATAAACAACCATGCCGGTGGATTGGAGGCCAGACACGCCTCTCGGGGTATTTATTAAAGAGCATCGCCATACAACCCAAGCGAAGAAGTTCAAAGGCAGAGTCTTTAATAATAAAGGGAGGGAACAAACGACTAGAACCCACCATAACTCAAAGCTCGATCCACACGAGATTGAGGGGGTTTTAGAGGTGCAGAGGTTTCTTTTACTAAAACTAGCAAGGCAGGATAACGGAGCGAAAGGGCTATCTCAAAGTAAGCCAACTAGTCTTGAAGACCTCGGGCGATTCATGGCAGATACAGCCTAGGCAGTCCAGGCAACATGGAATAAAGGTGGCAAAAAGGGGCGCACTTTGAAAAGCTTGTATGCAAGTACTGTGATTACTGGGGAAAGTAGTGAATGAGGGGACCCCTGGATGTAGGAATCTCGACGAGAACTCATCTGGTTAGCTAGTACTTTGTACGGCCGCCCTGAATGGAAGGGAAACTCCCTCCAACGGAAAAAAATTTGTTAAAGCCCGTTGGCTTATCAGTGATCGTACTAGCCGAAAGGGGTTGGATATGGTAAGCCGAAGGCTGGGTTGGTTCTTGGGGATGGGGTAGGGTTGCAAAGCACGAGTGCAATAGAGCGTATTGAATACTTTGTAATCTTAGTGAAAAGACTCGTTGCAAGTAGTTTAACATTGTTATAGATAGTCTTAACTTAACTAACTTATCGGTGGTTTAATTTAGTATTCTATCTAGCCTCGACAGTTGCATTTGCCGTCCTAACGTTATAAGGTCGGTTAATCTAAATATTTATAAAAACTAAATGTTTATAACAACTAAATGTTTATAACAACTAAATGTTTATAAAAACTAAATGTTTATATAAGTAAGAAAGAGGTCCACTAGAGAATTATTATACCTTACCTAAATACTTACTAAAGTAAATAATATAAGGCTTATAGTTACACTTTTTTCTTATAAGCCTTTATAGAAAATAAACTACTTAAGGTAGTGCTAGTAGATTTTCTTATAAATATAGGTAGCTCTAAAAACGCATTTATTAAATATTATATAAATAGTATAAGGAATCTTCTAAGTATAGCTTACGTTGTTAAAGAACTACTTAGAATTAGTAAGAAATAATATAGAAAAACTAAGAAACTAACCTTATAATAGTTCTTTATAGTTTTATTATATTTAAACTCCTTAAAGTCCTTTACACTATAAGAATTTAAATTAGGTAGTAAAGGCTTACTATTATACGTAAAAGTGCTATAAGTTCTAATCTTTATAGGGAAATATTAAGCTATAGTAAAGCTAGACTTTACACGCTTACTTAGAATTATAAAAGCTACTATAAAATATTACTTATTAGCTCTAACTATAATAAAAATAAATAATAAAAAAGATAGTAAAAATAGTATAAAAGTAAAAGTGATAATTAAAATATAGCATAATATTAATAAGAAGTGTTAGAGATATAATAGTACAGTAAAGAAAAAAATAAAACTAAAGTAAGAATCTTTTTATATACCTTAGCTAGAGCAAATAACACTAGCGTAAGTCTTTAACTAAAATAGGCAGCTATACTATAGAAACTAAAAAAGATAAATATAAATGTGTTAGATATAATAACTAGATTACCTTACTAAAGAAAAGAGAATAAAAGTGTAGTACTCTCTTTAGCCAAAGAATATTTAAGACCTAATAAAGGCTTAGAGCACTATTACTAGCATATATAGTATTAGACTTATTTTTAAGACTTTAGACCTGTAAAAGAGAAATTAGTACTACTACTATAAAAAGTATAAAATATAATACTAGAATTGCTTTTAAAGGGGGAGAGATATATAAGTAACTAAGCGCCCTTTTATAGTTACTTATTCTATAGCCTTAGGATTATAGGTTTGTGCTTTTGCTAAGCTAGGAGTATATATAAGTCTATAGCTAAAGTTACTATTAAACTTTATTAAATTTATAGATTTTTTTAGGCAACTCTAACCTCTTAGTCCAAAGCCTCTTACAACGCTTACTATAACTAGCTAATATTTCTTTTAGTAAGAATAGCCTATTAAAAATAAATAAATAAAATTCTCTATAAACTAAAATATTTATTAAAGACCTTTATTCTATGCAGGAGTATAAACTACCTCTACTTATTAGTTTTTAAGTGGTCCTACTACGTTTAATTACTACTTTTTTATTATATAACTAGCGTCTATATAATATTATATATAAGTGCTAAGCTTTAGACTTAAAGTATTAAAAATCTTTATTATATTAAGATTCTAACTAAGATTAAATCTACACTATATATAGAAAGAAGTAAAATAAAAGATATTAAACCTAATATTAAATATATAGTAGTATTATTAATAATAATAATTTAAAAACAGTTTACTATTTAGTATAACTAAGTTATATATTATTTCTTAATTAGTAAACTATTAAAAAGTTATAATAAACTATAAAGTTGTAACTATAGAAGTAGTATAAGTAATAGAATACTTAACTATAGTTTTATTATTATACTTATAATTTAGTAGTAGTATAATTACAGTTTATTATATTTATAGTGTATAAAATTTATTTCTTATAATATTAGTAATATTTAGTATACTAAATTTTTACTTTTAACTTATATAATATTAAGGTATTTTTAATTTAATTCTCTATTATATATAGTAATATAAGGTTAACACTACCTTAAAACGCTTTTCTATATTAATAATAGTAGGAGGAATAACTGCTATTATAATAAGATTTTTATTAGAAATCCTCTTAGTCGCAAAAAAAACCTATAGTAATATAACACTTTTCTACTATTTTAAAATTATATTATCTAATACTTATAATTACATAGCTATTAGAGAATCTAAAACGAGTATAGATAACTAACTAAGTTATATTAGCTATTTAGTCTACTTATTATAAAATAAGGTTTAATAGGTAAGAATCTTAAAAAACTAAATTAATTATAATTATACTATTTTATAAGTTACATTTAATAATTTATTTAAGCTATATATAATTTTTATATAACTTTAAATTTTTAAATACTAAGTTATCTTTTTATATAAAAACTTAAGAAGAGATAAATTAAGTTTTCTAAGAAAATAATAGTGCTTTAGTATTATATTACTAGGAAAGCAAAAGAATTAACTAAAATATAGTAGTAGGTATTTATTAGAAAAAAAGTTAAATTTATTTATATTAGTAAAGTGTGTTTGTATAGTTATAGCAAAAAATGTGAGGGGCTGAGCGCCCTTCTATAGTTACTCGGCCTGCGGCCTCGGAGTTCTAGGTCCGTGCTCCTGCCAAGCCAGGAGTATATATATAAGTCCATAGCCGGAGTTACTATTAGACTCTATCGAATTCTTAAGTTTACTTAGGCGACTCTGACCTCTTGGTCCAAAGCCCCTTACATAGAATTCGATCAACTCCTTATAATGTGGGAGCTCGCGAGACCTCCCTAAGACGTTAAGGACCCCCCCACGGGACGAACACGTAGTTGAGTTGGACATCGAGATCCCTCAACCTTACGAACGAATACGCAGTTGAGTTGGACATCGAGATCCCTCAACCCCACGGAACGAATACGCAGTTGAGTTGGACATCGAGATCCCTCAACCCCACGGGACGAATACGCAGTTGAGTCGGACATCGAGGTCCCTCAACCCCACGGGACGAATACGCAGTTGAGTTGGACATTGAGATCCCTCAACCCACGAACGAACACGCAGTTGAGTTGGATATTGAGACCCCTCACCCCACGGGACGAACACGTAGTTGAGTTGGACATCGAGATCCCTCAACCCCACGGAACGAATACGCAGTTGAGTTGGACATCGAGATCCCTCAACCCCACGGCGAATACGCAGTTGAGTCGGACATCGAGGTCCCTCAACCCCACGGGACGAATACGCAGTTGAGTTGGACATTGAGATCCCTCAACCCACGAACGAACACGCAGTTGAGTTGGACATTGAGATCCCTCACCCCACGGGACGAACACGCAGTTGAGTTGGACATTGAGATCCCTCAACCCACGAACGAACACGCAGTTGAGTTGGATATTGAGATCCCTCAACCTCACGAACGAATACGCAGTTGAGTTGGACATCGAGATCCCTCAACCCCACGGGACGAATACGCAGTTGAGTTGGACATTGAGATCCCTCAACCCACGAACGAACACGCAGTTGAGTTGGATATCGAGATCCCTCACCCCACGGGACGAACACGTAGTTGAATTGGACATCGAGATCCCTCAACCCCACGGGACGAACACGTAGTTGAGTTGGACATCGAGATCCCTCAACCCCACGGGACGAATACGCAGTTGAGTTGGACATTAAGATCCCTCAACCCACGAACAAACACGAGTAGTTGAGCTGGATATTAAGATCCCTCACCCCCACGGGACGAACACGAATACGATAGAGGGAACACTAGGGCCTTCCTGCAGAAGGGGAGACATCCTCGTCCCTCGCCTAGCGTAACAAGTTACCGAACTCTAATAGCAAGGAGCTATAGAGGCAGACATTACTGCTAACTTTACTAAGGAACTACGCATAGGAGGCTGTGACAAGGCTGAATGTATATAGAAGATTAAGCTGGTCCGCTAGTATCTACGAGACCGAAGGTTAATGGGGCCCCAGGCACCTCCTTAAAGAAGGGGCGGGGGCCAGAACACAGGAGACGCCCTCTAAGACGCGCTGGCACAAATCATGAGCTGTCTCGCCAACTTAGAGCAACTCCGAGTCGCACCGGCGGCTCAACCAAACGCTAACGAGCAGCTCCAGACCTCGCTGGGAGTGATCGCCGATCGACTCGCCCAATTGGAGCAAAGTGCCGGAGTAGGGACCGTGCCCTTGGATCCCCCCTAAACGACATTGGCGACACCAACGACTAGCGAAGCGCCAACAGAGCGTCGACGTCCCCGACTCCCTGACCCGGAGTTGTTCTCTGGAAGCCGGCGGGATTACCGGCGTTGGGAATACACAATGAAGGCTAAGATTCGCGAGGATCGCCCCTTATTAGGGAACGCAGTTGATTACATGAGCAGGCTGACAGGTAAGGCGGCGGACATCGCACTGGCCTTTGTGGAGAAAGGAACCCGTTCTGAGGATGAATTCTGGAACTTCTTGGACACAAGCTTCCGTAATAAGTTAGCGGAGGAGCAAGCACGGAATAGACTGTTCCTTAGCCAGCAGGGCAAAACCCTACTGATGGAGTTTAATGCCAACTTTATGCGCCTGGCCACTGAGGCTAACGAGGATAATTAGGAGAACTTGAAGAGTATTTACTGGAGAGCCTTACGCACGGACTTACAGGATAGGCTAATCACGCTGGAGATCCCTAAGGACTGGGACCTCACAATGCTTATGGACAGAGTTAATATGGTTGAGGAAAACATTCGCCGCATGAAGATATCGAAGCCCTTTTACGCGGCGGCCTCCTCCTCTACTAAGTCTACTGATGCTATGGATTGGGAACCTACGCGCTCTAACACTGCGAAGACCACTGAAGCAAATCCTCTAAAGACCGAGAAGCGCGCTAAATGGGTCTCCAAGGAGGAGTTGGAGAAACGCTGTAAAGAAGGAGCATGCTTCCGCTGCGGCAAGAAGGGACACGGTGTCTAGAGTTGTTACCTCTAAGCTGTGATACCCCTAACGCAAGCTAGGGCTAGCAAGGCCTGGGAAACAAACAGTGGTGACGAAGATGTTGATGGCTCAGCGGAGTTGGAAAACTAGCCCCTCCCCCCGGAAGTCGTTGGAGGGAGGAGACGAAGCGAGCTACGAAGGAACTAGAGGAGAACTTCAACACATATAGGAAGATATGGCCGGATTCAACACTAATTACTGTAAACACTCTTGTTAATGATATTGCCTTTGCGTATACTATGCTTGATTCAGGGTGTTTGACCACAGCCTTTGTGTCTGAGAAGTTTGCTAGGAAAGCTGACCTACAACGCATTAGTTTGAATAATCCCTATTAAGTGATGGGATTCGGAGGAATGACCTCCTTAGTCCATGAAGCCGCTCGCATGGAGATAGACATCAAGGGGCACGTCGAAACAATATGGGCGTACATCGATAGGAAGGAGGAGGACTATAAACTGGTCCTTGGTTTGCCATGGTGGAAGAAGAACGCTGTATTAGTGGCCCTAGGGAAAAGATCTATATACATAGGGTCCTCCTGCACGAGGGTTAGAGATAAGCAGGGGAAACGAACTCCTACTCCTAGTCGGAAAGTTTCCGCTACGTCGTTTATAACCCTAAATAGAAGAAACACGAAAGAAAAGAACGGACTAAAGGTTTTTGCTGTATCCCTCAAGGACATCTAAAAAGCCCTGGCCCTAAAGGTCAAGATGGACCCAAGAGACCACCTCCCTGAATGGCTCCTGGACTAGGTAGAAGTCTTCTTAAGGGAACAAGCCGATAAACTTCCCCCGTTACGAGGCTCTGGGATTGATCATTCGATCCCCCTTATTGAGAAGAACGGAGAGATCCCAGAAATCCCCTTTGGGCCCCTCTATAGTATGTCGAAGGAGGAACTGCTTGTTCTCCGTAAGGAGCTAATAGAGTACCTTGACCGCGGCTTTATTCGGGTGAGTAAGTCCAGCGCAGCGGCGCTGGTGTTGTTTGCGAGAAAACCTGGGGGAGGCCTACGATTTTGTGTGGACTATAGGGCACTAAATGCCCTGTCAAAGAAGGACTGCTACCCCCTCCCCCTCGTTGGAGAAACGCTACAGCTCCTTGCTAAGGCCAAGTGGCTGACGAAATTGGATGTGATTTAGGCCTTTCATAAGTTGAGGATAGCGAAAGGAGAGGAATGGAAAACGGCCTTTCGAACCTGATTCGGGTTATATGAGTGGCTGGTAGTCCCCTTTGGACTGGCTAATGCACTAAGCACTTTCCAGAGATATATCAACTTTGTTTTAAGGGAGTACTTGGATGACTTCTGTTCCGCTTATATAGACGACGTCCTTATATTTTCTAGTGGATCTTTGGAGGACCATTAGAACAAAGTAAGAAAAGTAGTGGAGAAGTTGGGCGAAGTAGGGCTGCACCTAGACATTAAAAAGTGCGAATTCGCGGTTACTAAGACTAAATACTTAGGATTTATTGTGGAGTGTGGGAAGGGGATTAGCATGGACCTGGAGAAGGTTAAGGCTATCTAGGACTGGACCCCTCCTACGGACGTGAAGGGTGTCTGGAGTTTTTTAGGGTTCGCTAACTTTTACTGGAGGTTTATAGAGAACTTCTTGGGGGTAGCATCCCTATTAATGAAGTTGACTGGGAAGGAAACTCCCTTCTTGTAGGGGTAGGAGCAACAGCAGGCCTTCGACCACCTGAAGAAAGTATTCTGCACTGAACCCACGCTAGCCTATTTTGATGCTGAGAAGGAAGGAGTATTGGAGGCTGACTCCTCGGGCTGGGCCTCTGGAGCCTGCTTCTCGCAGTTCGACGCAGAAGGAATCCTTAGGCCGATTGCCTACTTCTCCGCCAAACACACTCCTGCGGAGGCGAACTACACGATCCACGATAAGGAGATGCTCGCAGTTATTAAGGCAACCGAGGAGTGGCACGACATGCTCTGGGCTGTCCCCCACACGCTTGTATACACTGATCACAAGAACCTTATGTACTTTATGAAGTCCAGGAGGTTAGACGAGAGGCATGTGCGCTGGGCTGACACCCTCAGCAAATACAATATGACATTCTAATATAGACCGGGAACTGTCAACTCAAGGGCGGATGCCCTTTCGCGACGCCAGCAGGACATGCCCGCTGACGCTAAAGACGACCGGGTCAAGTCCCGTGAAACCCAACTCCTCAAGAAGGTCCCTTTGGGGAACGGAAATGTTGGGCTCCGAACATCTACCGCCCCAGCGATACGAGCTCTTCCCGGGAGGCTCGACCCCCCCGGAGAAGAAGGGAGCCGGGCCGAACGCGAGGACCAACAGTCCTCTCCTCCCCGCTCACTGGAAGAGTTTCCCCCCGGACCGGAAACGCGCCCCCCGGCGGACGCGGACTTAGACGAACTGTGGGCTTGCGGCTTAGAGGAAGACCTGGTGTTAAAGGAGGCAAAGGAGTGTGTCCTTTACTATAGGCGCACTTTCCCCTCCTCCCTGAACCTGAAGGTTGCTATACGAGAATGCGACATCGATGACGCCGGTTACCTCTGGTACCGGAAACGAAGATGGGTCCTAGACTGGGAACCCCTACGGACGATGCTGGTTGCTGCGGTCTACGACTCCCCCGCATTTGGGCATCTGGGGAGAGAAATTACCTACAAAATGGTCGCCAGATCATACTTCTTTCTGGGGATGTTGGATTTTATCCGCAGATTTATTAAGAACTGCGACGTGTGTGGGAGAACTAAGCTGTGGAGAGACATGAAGTAAGGGCTGCTGAAACCCCTCCCCCTTCTGGACTAGATATGGAAGGAGATCTCTATGGACTTTATCACCAAGCTCCCTATGAGTGGAGGGAACACGAACATAATGGTGGTGTGTGACAGGCTAGGGAAAGGAACAGTCCTAGTCCCCCTACCAGACCTGGAGGTGGAAACCGTGGTGGAGGCGTTCCTCCGCTACGTCGTAGCCTACCATTGGCTCCCCGATGCTATAACCTCTGACCGCGGAGGTCAATTCGTGAGCGACTTTTGGAGGCATCTATGTGAGAGGATGAAGATACAGAGGAGATTATCCTCCTCTAAGCACCCGGAGACCGACGGCACCACGGAACGCATGAATTCCGTGATTGAGGCATACCTCCGCGCTTTCGTGCAGTGGGACCAGAAAGATTGGGCCCTACACTGCCCTATGGTGCAGATAGCTATCAACGGGCGAGAAGCCACCTCTACTGGAGTGGCACCATTTTTCCTCCAGCATGGATATAATGTGGACCCAGCCAAGCTGGACGCGGAGACGGAAGCTATCGACCGTCACCGGTGGGATTTGCAACCAGCGAAGTCCGCCGAAGCTTTGCTGCAGAAGTTCCAGGAAGTTTTCGCGTTCGTCTAAGCCAAAATGGCCGAGTCCCAACAGGAGCAGGAGCGACAAGCGAACTGGCATCGGAGGGACGCTCCCGTATTGAAGGAAGGAGACAAAGTTTGGCTCTAGTATGGGGACCACCTGTCTAACTCCCGCCCTAACAAGAAGTTGGACTGGAAAAACGCAAAGTTCACGGTTACGCGAGTAGTGGACTCCCACAATGCGGAACTGGATGTTCTACTTGGAGTCCACCCGGTGTTCTCAGTGAATCGCCTACGCCTAGCTGGAGGAGACCCTCTCCCTAGCCAGGCCACGGATGACAGGAAACCAGAGGCTGTTATTGTCGAAGGAGAAGAGGAATGGGTCGTAGAAGATATCTTGGCCGAGAAACCCACCCGAAGGGGGAGGGGGCCATGGAGATTACTATACCAAGTCAAGTGGTTGGACGACGCTAACCTGACTTGGGAACCCGCTGCGAATCTCTCTGCTACGGAGGCATTGGACCGCTGGGAGATGTACACCTCCCTATTCCGAAACGACGATGGAGAGTTACCTGCGGACTTCTGTAGGAACTCCCCAAACTAACGAACACGCTGCAGCTTCTAACATGGGAGTCGCATCTTTAGTGGAGAACTCCGGAAGCCTCCACGCACAGAATATAACGCTAGAATTTTTTTTCCCAGGGGAGGGAGATATGTGAGGGGCTGAGCGCCCTTCTATAGTTACTCGGCCTGCGGCCTCGGAGTTCTAGGTCCGTGCTCCTGCCAAGCCAGGAGTATATATATAAGTCCATAGCCGGAGTTACTATTAGACTCCATCGAATTCTTAAGTTTACTTAGGCGACTCTGACCTCTTGGTCCAAAGCCCCTTACAAAAAAAGCTTTAAATAATAGTTAAAATTATATAATATACTTTATATAATTGTGACTTATATAGAATTATAAGCTAGTTAGACTAAAAAAACACTAACTTATATTTAAACCTATAATGCCTTAATACTAACACTAGAAAACTATTTTAAAGAAATTTAATATTATTCTTACTATTCGCGCTATTAAATAAGGTAATTTTAAGTCTATATAAGAGGCTACACACGCCTATTATATTAATTAATTAACCCTATAATAATAATATAATTAGAGACCTATAGTAACAAACCTTACTTTAGTAAAAGAGTAGATAAATATTAATAAAATTCTTAACCTTAATAAATATAGATACGCCCCTACCTACTACCATTTTTAAAATATAGCTAATCTTTTATATATAGCTTAGGGTAAAAAGAGTATTTGCTATAACTAGCTTATAACCTTTTTTAAGCGCTGCCCTAAACTTAAAGTGTATTTTAATTAAAAGTATAACTACTAGTAAGCCTTTTATAAAGACTATAATATAATTTTAGCTTAGTTTATATTAGTAGTAAATATAAAAATAAAGTAGTAGTAGTAGTAGTAGTATTGATTAACGTCCAGGAACGTAATGTTCTAGCCTCCCATGGGGCATGGGGACGTGCTAAGCTGTATTTACAGAAAGCATTTCGTGCCTGCCGGCTGGCTACCACAGTAGCCTTGTTGTACATAGCCCATCCTCCCTTTAATAGGTCTACCTGCTACTACAGGCACCTAGATACCTATAGTAGCCGGCCCTCATCTGTGAGGGTGTTGTTGTCCTGCCCCTCTCTCCCTCGCCCTTGTAGCTCTGCTCCCGTACTGTCTTCCTCCCCCTACCTCGTACGAAGTAGGACCTCGTACGAGTTAGCAAGCTGCCTTGTACCTTGAGTAAAAACCTCGTAGGGGAAAACCTCAAGCTTGAACAAGTAGTAGTAGTCGCCTGAGCGGTACTTAGTTTGGGTGAAAGGTTTTGACCAAGTCTTGGCAGAGCGAAAACTCTGCATCTTGGCTTTTGGTCTCTTTATCGCAACAGCGCCAGCTTTTTGCGGATAAAGAACGTGATTCTAGTAATCAGCTTGTTCAGGCGAACAATTTCATACTACAGGAACCCCCCACACGGTCGTGTGGGTGGAATCACGATTTTGGTGTTCCTGTGTAAAAATAAAGTATAGTATACTAGATAACGTACTTCACAAGCGAGCGACTCACACAAGCGAGCGACTCACTCCATTTTACTAAGAAAACCGTGATTTTTACACCTCTATAACTTCTTTAATACTTAATAATAAATTTTGTAAAGTTATATACTCGGCTGCACTAATATATATAATCTATATTTAAGATTACTAAGCTCTAGCCTAAAGGGGTTAGACGTTATTTAAGAATTACGAAATTATAAGGGTCTTTTGGCCCCCAAATTTTATATCTCAAGCACTATAGGCACTAGAGCTATAAGAATTTGATAGGTTAATCTTTACATATATAGTAATACTGTGTAAAAAAAATTTAAATTTATTGTCAAGTATTAAGGAAGTTATAGCGGTATAAAAATCACGGTTTTCTTAGTAAAATGGAGTGAGTCGCTCGCTTGTGTGAGTCGCTCGCTTGTGAAGTACGTTAAGGGTATATAAAACTTTAATAAAACTTACTTTATAATACGTGTTATTTTAAGCTCCTTTAGAATTATTACTAGATTTAAGTAATAGTAAAAGCTAAAGTAAGTTTACAAAAATAATTAAGAGTAGATAATAGTTATTATAAGTGTTAGTAGAATAGATAAATCTATTTTAGTATTTATTATCTTTTAGGGTAAGATATACCTAAGTTCCTAGTACTAAAAGATAAACTTACTATATTAATAGAAAATAGTAGTTTTTTAAAACAGTAAGAAAAATAATAAGCTTAGTTTTATATATCTATAATATTTTAATATATTTATAAAGAGACGTATTAAAAATACACACTAGCTTTTAATTTTAAATAACTATAAAAGCTATAACCTAGCTATAATTAAGTAATACTATTTAAAATATAGAATTATTACTCTATATATAGTATTACACTTACTTTATCTTTTATAGTCCTTAGATATAGGTTATCTTTTACCTTTAAAGATAGTATACTCCTTCTAAATTACTAATCTAGTCTATACCTATATTAACTATATTACTAAAACTAAGCTTCTTTTTATATTTATTAATACGTTTAATGCGTTACTTATATTAAGTTAGATTAATAAAGGGTTTAAACGTACTAGATAAATATTTTTTAATCTAGAAGTAGTGCAAGATAAGCTTAATATTAGGCTAAAGACTTTACTCGAATAATTTTTTTCTAAAGCTTCCTAGATATTAAAAACACTATAAAATATTACTAAAATTTAAAACTAATTAACTCTAGTTCTTAATAAGTTTACTAATCTGCGTTTAAGTTTACTAATTTAACTATCTAATATATTTAAAAGCTTAGTTAAAGGTTTTAAAATTATAGCGTATTAACTTGCGCTTACTTTCTACAAAAATTATAAGTTAAGCTTTAAACTTATAATACTACTTATAAAGAGTGCAAATTATAAAAATATAAAACTCTCTAAATAAGTAGTATAGTAAACTCTAGTTAGGTAAAAGTACTACTGGCTAAGAAGAGTAGTAGTATAAAAAATTATTAGTTAGAGGTAGAAAATAGTAGTTATAGTTAGGGTAGCGGCACTTATTAATAGCGCTATAAAAGTTATAAAAAAAACTAAATATAACTTATAAATATATACGCAAATTAAAAAAAGGTATCTAAATTAAATGCCTCCACTTAGTATATATTTTTAAGTAGTAATACGGCTATTTCTAATATTAAATAAGATAGTTTAGTGTTCTCTTAGTATAACTAGCTTATAATCCTATATAGTTTAGAATTATATAAAGTATATTATAGTGTTGCTTAAATTTACCTATTAGAAATTACTACCTATTATTTTATTAGAGCTCTAGTTAGTCTAATATTAATCTAACCTAATTAGTCTAACGTTAATCTAGCCCTACGCACTAGTCCTAATTACGTAGTATTAGTGCGCTCTTAAGACGACTACTATATAAGTAGTATATAGTACTTAGTATTCTTATTATAATAATTTAACTAATTTAATAATTAAGCTTAATTACTTTCTCAAATTATACTAGATTTTTAAAACTACCCTAATAATAAAGCGCTAACTATGGTTTTTTTTGCGACTAAGGGGGTTTCTAATAAAAATATTACAATAATTGTCCGTATACTATACAGGCAAGGACACCTAAGAGTGTTAAGGTTTTAGTATTGCTATAAAATAGCATTATATAGGGATTATATAATGCCTATGCGCTATAGCTTATACGCTATAGCATCTTCTTTTTTCTATCTATATACTTTCCAGTAATAAGTAATTAATATAAAAGTTATTTTATTATATTATTTTCTTTTCTTATATAATTATCTTATACACCTTCTATACTTGCTAATATAGAGGATTAGAGTTTAATATCTCTATAGCCAGCTATAGAGTACTTATTTAACACTAATTAGTAGTTAACTAATTCTTAACTATAAATTAGTCAGAGTAAAGATAGATTATAGAAGTTATTATTAGGTATATATTTTATTTTATTATACTTTATTCTTTATATATAAGAGAATAGTAAATTAAACCTTTATAGAATTAGTAAATAGATATTACTAGTATATAAAATAAAGGAAGCAATTGTATAAGATATAGAAAACCTATCTTTATCTGTAAAAATAGAAAATTAAGTCTTTTATTAAGTTAGTACGTGGATATTACTACTATATAAAATTTAAAAGGAGATAGTATACTAAGCATACTACTAGTAACTATATAAATATATAGTTAGATAATAATAAACCTTAATATAGCGTAACCTTTTATATAACTAACCTACTAAACAAACTAGTTACGTAATAACTACCCCTACTACTACTTTGTACAACGCCTCTATCTTTACTACCTTTACCCTATAAAATAATACTAATATACTTAAATATACTAGATTATATAATAAATATAAAAAAGAAATAGGAATATTAGAGGTAATACTACGTAAAGAAATAAAACCTAAGTACTAAAAGTATAAGATTAATCTAGTAGATAATTTCTTTTTATTAGAAATATAATTATATATAGTATATACTATTACTAATTATTATATAATATACAAAAAAGGGATACTTTTTTAGAATTATTTTAGGAAGACTTTAAAGAATAGAAAGAATACTATTTTTTAAAAATAAACTATGCTTTTAGAAGAGAGCTTATTATAGTCCTAGAAAAAAAAATATTATATTAAGAATAAATACTAAAGCTATAAGTGCTAGTAAACTATATAAAGTATTCTAAGGTAATACTAATACTACTTATATAACACTACCTTCTTTAGCCTACTTAATTTCTTATACGTAGATACTATGGCTAATTTTACCTAAGCTAGTTAAGCTATTATATAAACCTAAATAGTGTAAGCTATTACTACTATAGGCAGCTATATAGCTATAGATCTCTATAGATATCTTAAAAGAATCTTTATATGCGTACTAAAGATAATCTTATTTATATAAATAACTAAATAAACTACTACGTTTTATATATAGTATCTAACTACTACTTTATCTATCTACTTATAATTATTAAGCACTATATAGAATAAAGCTACTACTAGTTAAATATAAATTACAAGTACTATATTAATCTATATAGACTAAGCTTATACTATAATCTAATCTATATAAGCTTCTACCTAAGCATAACCTACCTCTAAGAAGATTTCTAGCTAATAAGATAATCTAATTCTAAAAGGTATAGAATAAGAATAATAACTATACTAGAGTTCTATATAATATATTAGTAGATAAGACTAGGAACTTTATAGATCTATATAGATACCTAGATATTACTAAGGATTAATACCTAAATATCTTTCTAAATATCCTTACTAGGTGTGCGGCATAGTATTACCTCTATACTATCTATCTTAGATAATTGTAAAAGTGCTTATATAAAGCACTTAATAGTTACTCTAACACTACTACTAAACATAGCTAGTATTAGATAGACTAGACTATAATAACTTTTATATAATACTAGCGTAAGAAAATTAATAAAAGTCTATATAAAGTCTTAAAGGTAATAATTAATAAGCTTACCCTTGCACAAAGAGCATTAGGTATAGAATTTATTAGGAAAATCCCTCTCTATATTATTATTATATAAGTATGCTATAGATATCCAAAGCTAGAGTAGGCTATATCTACCTTTAAGCCTACTTAGGAAGCTCTATTTACTAATCTCTGTACGTTAATTTAAGTTATAATTAATTGCTAATCTAATTAGGATTAATAAACAGCTACTATATACTACGCTAATTATAAATATAACTTTTTATATAAAAAATATTACTCGTCCCTTATAGAAAAGGATTTTTTAGATAATTTATACTATTATTATAGCAATTTAAATTGTAATTAAATAATATTTATATAAGACTAAAGAGGTGTTTTATACACTATAAGAAAGGTTGTTAGTCTTCTAACTATTTGCGCGATAAATGCATCTACGCAATAAAGTAATATATTACCTTCTATAAAAAGTATAATAATAAAACGCCGTTATACAAAACTATTTAGTCCTGTATCTAGAATATAAAAAAGTATAATAATAAGGAACTTATCTTATATAAAAAAGAAAAACAAAGTAAAAATAATAAAGATAGTAATAGCTAAGTATCCTACCTAACTACTACTACTTATCTTTATTATATAACTAGCAAACATATTCATAAAATAGAGCTAAAGAAATTCGTAGAATAGTTTATTCTTAAAAATAAATACTATATAATATGCTTATGTAAACTATAGAATATAGATATAGTAAAGATTTTTACTACTAGTAAAGTATAGCTAGAGGTATATATATAAAATAACCCTTATATAAAGATTAATTAGACACTTAGTAATACTAATATTAGCTTTAGAGGTTAGAACTTATAAGAATCTATAGAAACTATATAAATTATAAATCTAATAGGAATAGTTACTTACTATATTCTAGACACTCTAATACTATTTCTATTATTACTAGTAGATATTAATAGGCTAAGTGCCTATTTTAATAATATTCTAAATACTATTATATAAAACGATAGCACAACTATACCTATTATACACAAATAGAGACACCCTTTATTTAATATTAGTAAGAAAGAAACTGTGTCTTTCTTTACTAAATAAGAACTCTACTACTTTTATTAATAATTTAGACATCTTTATATAAAAAGACTTTAGAAGATACTTATTAATACTAGCTATTAAGTAAATACTATTATACTAAATAATATTTAGAAGTATTACTACTACTATTAATTATATAAATAAGCCCTATATTGCGTTAAGTTTACTATTAAGAATAATACTTATTTTTATTATAAGATTATTATTAATATTGCATATATTAGAACTAAAGACATATTACATATTGTTCATATAGATATATTATTTTAAGCTATAATCTTCTTAAAATTAATATTTATATAAGATATATAGGAAGCTCTTTACAAATACTAAATTTATATTTACTAAAGTCTATTTAACTATATTATATATAATCTAGGTACAACCTTTATATTAGATAAGTTTAAGAACTACGTAAGAATTATTAGCGCAATCTATAGACAAATACCTATAGAAGTATATTAGGTAATAGGGAAGGTTAAGTGTTTATATACACTCTGTTATAAAGCCTTTAATATTTTTAAGTCTAAACTAAAAATTTTTATAAATAAGAAGGATATTTTCTAAATAGCTATTAAAGCTATTAATAATACTATAGGCCTATATAGTCTTATACCTACACTACTAGTCTTTAGCATATATTCTAGAATTAGTATAAACTTTTTTTATTACTTAATATTATTATACACGCAAATACTATATAAAAGGCAATAAAGATATTAAAAAAAGAATAAGACTAATATTAATTATGCGCTAAATACCTATAATAGTCTATTAGTAGTGTATAAAGTCCTTAAGCTTCTGCTTAAATCTAAGGTTATAGTCTAGAGAAAGAAAGAAGAATAAATAGGCCTATATAAGATTAAGAGTATTAAGGATAAAGATATAATCCTTAATTTAGAAAATAGTTTAGAAAGGTTTTCCTATATATAAGTTAAGGTATACTATAACAAAGACAATTACACTATTTTATTATTATATAAAGTAGATAATATTGCCCCTATATAAAGAGATTTTCTAAAAAAAAGGAAAAGAGGCTGCCTAAGAAAAAATACTATATTCTATTTCGAAAAGGAGACTAGTAATTAGAAACTATCTTTAAAACTTTGTGCAAAAGATTTAATTATAATACTTAGAGCACTCTTTAAAAAGTTAGATTATATAAAGATAAATACTCTTATTACTAATAGTATATTTAAAATATTTTCCTTTAACCTATCTAAGTATAAGGGTAGAATCTTTAACCTCTACCTTATATAAAAAGTTAAGGGCAAGACTACTTAGCTATATAAGAAATTCTACCTTATATTTACTAGCTACTTTAATAAAGAAAAGGAAAACATCCTTACTTAATTACTTACTATCTAAATAATAAGCTAGCGCCTACTCCTTATATTAGGAGTAAGTATTTAGATATTATATAAAATGTATTTTAAACTATAAAATATTACCTAAGCCTATATTAGTTTACTAATAAGCTAAATTATATACTTTATACTAGACTACCTAAAGAACTACGTGTAAACTTTCTATAAAATACAATCTTCTATATTATATAACTACTCTATAGTGTAGCTAAATTAGGTTTTTGCTTATTTAAGACCTACTATAACTACTATAAAAAGGAACTTAGTATAAAGACTTTTTTATATAACTTATATTTACTTATTACTATACAGAAGAGTATATCTTTAGAATTACTAGCCTTTAGATAAATAATACCCTTAGTACTATTAATAAGAACTTTACACAAAGAGAAGAAAAAGCGCTAAAGAAGGCAGCCTTTTATATAAAAGATAAGACTATTCTTACTAAAAACTAGCCTAATAAGTTTACTAGTAAAAGAATTTAGCTTATATATAATACTATAGTCTTTATATAAAAAATCTAAGTAAAGGCCCTTTGTATAATTAACTTTAATAATAAGGATATTACTTAGAGATATATAGAGTAGCGTGTAAAAGGCGCCTATATTATATTTAATTTATCTATTTCTACTTAAACTATATTACTTTTATATAAAGATATTAAGGTATTAAATGTATAAATCTAATAGTAGATTAATAATAGTAAGCATTGCCTTACTTTTATACTATTAGATCTCTATTATACAAAGCTATTTATTTTTACTAATAGTTTATTTGCTAATAATAAGGACCTAAGCTTATAGCTAGGATTTCTAATTGCTCTAGGTAATAAGTATTATATAGGTAATAGTAATAACTTTAAGATTTTAGTAAATATTATATACTAAAATTTAACTAAGTATAAGAGAGTAATAAGGAGCATTCTTACTAGCAAGCTATATAGTATAGTAGAAGGCTTTAATAATAGTATTACTATTAGTATAATCCTTTAGAAGATTATATACACACTTAGTCTACTACTAATTCTTATTATTATCTATATAGATTTAAAGTCTCTTAATAACTGCCTTATATAACTAGAAACTATAAATAATAAGCGTTTTATAATTAATATTATATTATTCTACAAATTATACAAGCACTATAAAATATCTAATATTAAATAGATTAATAGGAAGAACAATCCTACTAATACCTATATAAAGAAGACTCTAAACTAGGCTCTAGAGTCCTTAATCTTTAGCAACACCTTAATAATTACTATTAAAGTATTAGTAAACTGCCTTAAGCCTGCCTATATAAGCTCTTCCTAGCCTTTAGATAGCACGATTTCTTTATTATTTATCTATTCTTTTATATAATATATTTATTTAATTCTTTTTATACGCATATATTCCTTTAAAATATATATTTCCCTATCTATTATTTATATAAAAAGAGAAGAGATATAGTATATATTTATTTAAAGAGAAGTTTTTTATTTTAGTTAATATATGTAAGACTGCCGCAGGGCTGTATGGTCGGTCCTTGGTCACATGACCTCGGCCGGAATAACCTTATGCCTAGCCTCACCCATACACCTTCAGGGGCCTCGGTCCTCCATAGCAATAAACACACCTCTTTTCTGGTGGTCAACCTATATCACTATGAATTACTGTGATCTCCACTATCTTATAGTTATAAGCCCGGCACGACGCTTATTGCGCACCCTCTAAAACTCCTTACCAATTAGTCCTGCTGCCACATTATCGCTCGCATGGACCAGAGCAGAGTTTTCACAATAATAACAAGAAAAAGTTATTATAAAACCACAATTACAGTTACTATAAATCACTGTAAAACACTGTGAGACTCTGAATTACGACGAAAAGCCCACACCGGTGGCTAAACACGCGAAAAGTTATCGCAGACGCGTTATAATGGCAACGCTAAAAGACGAAAAAGTCATACTAAAAGGGATGGACAACTTTGAACTATGGTACACAGTTTTTAAACGTACCGCGCGCACACTACGCGTCCTGAAATACGTCGACCTAGAGGCTACAAACCTTGCAGTGCTGGAAGACGTTAAATCCGACCTTGATAAAAACCTTAATATTGTAGTGTGGAAAGAGAAATATAAGCGTAAATAAGAACGCGAGAAATTACTAAGTAAGCTTAAAAGCCATATTACAAGTATAGTAAGGGACAATATACTAATTTCTATGCCTGCTGACTACACCATTGCAGAACAAATTAGGTTCCTGTACAAGAACTACTTAAAACTAATAGTCACCAAACAAGAAGAAGCAGACCGTTAATACAACAAGGCGAAGAAGTACACACCTAGTCGCCAGTCAATTAAGGACTAGATAAACGACTTCTAAATTCATCTCAACAAGGGCATTGAACTGAAGGTTCCAGCTGTCCAGGGTTTCGCTCCCCAGCAAGATCTTCTTAAGGTCTTTCATGCTATCGATTCAGGGTTTGCAGCGACAATGAACGAGAAAGTCTACAAGGCCTGTTTAGCATACGTTAACGCAGAACTTAATCCACCAGCTTCGACAGTCTACACTATACTAGCTGTCATTAATCGCGCAGGCGTCGTTGTTACACCAGAGCAACTTATTACAGTCCCTGCACCACCACCAAGTATACCTGACGAGGTATCTGTCGCGGCGCTTATTCAACACTACCGAACGACGCCGTACCTACACAGCTTAAACAAGGGCAACATACGAGGCACCGCCTATGCCGCGCTCAATAGAGCACAGTCTCCTTACTATACAGATGCAAGAAATTAGAGCTGTAGCTTAACGCCTTTGAACAATGTGGGAGGACTTTAGAACAATAGGAAGCGCACTAACACTGAGATCGCTGGTGGTTCGCAAAGAAAGCCTTGTCCTTGTGGCAAAGGCGACGCCCACCTAGGTAACCCACAATAGGGAGCTTGTCTATACATCTGCACCTGGCTGCAAGGAATTAGGTTTAAAATCGACCTAGCTTGCGTCGAAGCTATTTAAAGATATAGTGAGGTTAGTAGACAGGCTAAGCTGCTTAACAAAATACAAACAAGAGAGAAGGCGAAGCGAGATTGCGTTACACCTACAGGTTATATCAACGCTGGCGACTAAGCCTCTAATAGAGAATACAAATAGGCATATGTAATAAAATACCTCGCAATAAGTAATAAGTAACATCTAACCTTAGTACTCTGTTACTCTTAGATTCTTAATTATAGTTTGGATATACACGTCTGTAATAAGCCTAACAAGTTTACATAGATTTGTCCTGCAATACTAGACGAAAGGATTAGTTGTGGAGAAGACTTAGTAGAAATCGCCGCATGGGGTGAATGCGACATCGAAATCCAGACACTAGGTGGACCTATAAGGACTATATTGAGGAACGTTGCCTTATGTCCAGGCTTTATTACCTTACTAGTGTCGCTCTCGAGGCTTAGAGGAAAAGATATCTACTTTGACTTAGGGCGTGAATGCCTGTACACAAAGGATAGCACTAAGAATCCTATCTAGGCAATAGTTGAACCCATAGGCGGTCACTATGTTCTAGTGGACTGACGGTCTCCCCCGGCACTACTAGAGGACTACACCAACAGACCTTTCCTGGCGCTTGCCAACAAAAGGAGCTACAAGAAACCCTCTATCGCTCATCTACGCATCTACGGATGTAGAGCATACTACCTTCGCAAGAAGATTCCCCGAACAGACAAGCTTTCCCCAAGGGCGCTTATTGGTTACTTGGTAGGCGTAGACTCACGCAATATCTACTGTATATGGGTACCAAAAGCTGTATCCCGCGGACACAGAGGCAAGGTCATTTAAACAAAGGATGTTACCTTTAATAAAGAACTATTCTTTAGGTCCACTAATAAAGAGAGCCTACTTAGCATTTAGTTAGATTAAGCCATCAACAATATTAAGGTTAAAGAATTAGAAAGTAAGCAGGAAGATTCTAATAAGGAAGTATATAAAGATGCTAAGCTGTCTATCCTTCCCACTAAAACCCTACTCGCAGGCGAGAAATCAGGCTAAGCTCATGATGTACACCGTGGCAGAGATGCATACCCTTCACCAGTTTCTATGGTTAATCGGACCTCCGCGCCGCCAACGTCAGTACCAGCTACACCGCCAACGCCCTCTCAGTCCTCTGCGTCCCCTACACCTACATTAATAGGACCTCCTGCGCAAAGAAAGCGATATAGGACTAATACCTATCTCTAAACTACTAACGTGTTACCTAAACGCACACGAAATTCTGCTGCTAACGCTATCTAGACTTATTAGAACACGTTCGCGTCGGCCTCACTACTAGACAAAGTGCCCCAATCAATCGCACTATCACGGCGAGTCCACAGAGACCAGCTTCCGCCCCTGCCTTAATTTTAGAATGATGTCCTAAAACTCCCTACGTGGTTTAGAGAAGGCTTTATAGCAGCTGCGAAGAAGGAGCTGAATACTATCGCTAGAAAGGAGATATACACTAAGATTCTGCTCTTAAAGCTCCCTCTAAACACTAAAGTTTTGCCACTTATGTGGGTCTTTACATACAAATTTAACTAAGGCTACCTAGCTAAGTTTAAAGCACGAATTGTAGTAAGAGGAGACTTGCAGACTGTTATAGGTAACACCTATGCTACTACTCTTGCTGTACGAATATTCCGCGCTCTTATAGCAATTGCCGCCTACTTTAACATAGATATACATTAATATGACGCTGTTAATACTTTTACTAACGCTAAACTCCCTGAACCTGTTTACACCTTTTAACTAGAAGGTTTCTGTGACAGTGGGCACTACTGGTAACTTCATCGCGCCCTTTATGGCCTCAAGACGTCACCACTACTCTGGTACGAAGACTTTACAACTACACTTAAGAGCTTTGGTTTATCACTAGTACTTAACGCACCCTGTCTATAGAGAGACGACCGCATTATCGTCTTCTTTTACGTGGACGATATTATTACTATGGCCCTTCTAGGTCATTTATCCTTCCTTAACGCCTTTAAACGCAAGCTTGTTAAACGGTATGAAATTACTAACTTGCAAGGCTAAGAGAACTCTACTTTCTGTGGTATTACCACACACAGAGACCGCGATAATAGTTATCTTTAGTTGTCACAAGGTGACTATATCTAGAAAATCTACGCCAAATACCTGGCACCTTAAAAGTCGTCCTGGACTAAGGCACCTGCTTCACCTCTACCTTTTAAGGAGCTTGTACCATTAACAGAGTCTAAGAACAAGGACGCATCTTATTATTACTCCTAGATAGTTAGATTAATTAGCTACGCCGCTAGTGCTACACGTCCAGATATCGCTAAAGCTTATTTAAAATTAGCTAAATTCCTTACTAACCCTAGCCCTAAACACTTATCAGCTATATATCAGTGCCTCGCATACCTACATTACTCCTAGGACCTAGCACTACACTACTTTGTAGACTACACTACTCCGCATCTCTATTAAAAAGATACTAAAGAGACTGACTTCTATAGCGCAACTAACGCGTCTTACGCCGATTATAAGGCAACCCGCAAGTCCTTACAAGGCTACATCTTCTTCCTATTCGGCAGTCCAATTGACTAGAAAGCAACGCTCTAACGCTGCGTTGTTAAGTTAACTACTAAAGCCAAACTCATCTCACTCTCTATAGGGTACACTAAGTACTACTAGTAGTCCAGAATCTTTAATAATCTCTACCTAGACTTTAAGGAACAACCCTCTATGTACTGTAACAACAAACAGACAATTTGTCTACTAGTTATAGAGTCCCCTTAGCTAAAGACAACCCTTTGACACGTAGATATACACCACTATTAGTTATAGGAACAGGCACTATAAGGAACTGTTACTCCTACTTATATTAAAACTAACTCTTAGCCCGCTAATAGCCTTACAAAACTTCTACCTAAACAAAAGTATTAAGAATAGTTAAAGCTCTTACAACTTAAGCCTATTCTAAAGCAGATTATAGGTGAACAAGTAGAGCCTTTAAGCTCTTCCACTTCTGCGACCTTACAGCAGAATATTGGCGGTTTAGGTGACCTATAAATCTCACCCCATCCCTACGCCTACAGTCTCTAGAATCACTGTGTTTTACTATATCAATAAGGCCTATAGCTACGCGCTCCTCTAGTCTAATGCTCCTCCATCTCTACATATTAATAAGGCACATAGCCACGCGCCCCTCTAGTCTAATATTACCCCTAAGCACTGCTCTGTTCTAGCACCCTACTTTCCCTATATTTCACAGTGATAAGACCTTACACGTGTTGTATTACAGCTCTAGCAAGAAGAATCTTAACATCCAACGCAGAGCACTATCTATTAAGAAGTTAATAATAGCTAATAACTGTCTACACCTAAGTAGATTAGCTACCTATCCTGCGGATTAGTTCCCTTAGTACATACACACCCAAGGCACAAGTCTAGGTATTAGCAAGAAGTTCTATCTCCTTGTGCTGGCGCAGCTATATAGAGTGGTTCCGCCCACTTACGCTAGAGTTAATCACACTGGAGTTAATTAAGACAGCTCACATTAATAACAAACACGGGCAGACCTCAGCACTAGACTAGGACCCACCTTTTCTTATTTTAAGACTAGACTCTCCTGTAAGGTACGCCCTTACTTGCTGGCCTAGCTATATAGAACAGTTACAATTGTTTACGCTAGTACCTGGGCAGACTGCTTTCTTATAGTAATTTCACATTAAAATAGACCCAATCTACTGTTACAGGCTATATGCTGAGGACACTCAGACGCCAACCCACACACAGACGGCTCAGGTGACCTATCAGTCTCACCCCGTCCTGGCGGTTCAGGTGACCAATAAATCTCACCCCGTCCTTGCACTCACAGTCCACAAAATCACTATGTTTTACACTGTCGATGAAGCATATAGCCACGCGCCCCTCTAGTCTAACACTATGTTAATAAGGCACATAGCTACGCGCCCCTCTAGTCTAACACCTTTTAGCTCACTCACACTGTTGTCACAGTGTTTTAGGGTAACTTTCACGGCAAGCAGCCCACACAAAAACCTGCTAACAACTCCTTTTTCTTCCCCTCACTAAGGTTAGGAGTTGTTTGTTGCCTATCGCGCCATTTTAACTTCATCTCTTGTCGCCACGCATACCTGTTTTGACTCAGGACCTGGCGTCTCTCAGATCACCACTGTTGGCAATCTGAAGGGGGTGTGTAAGACTGCCGCATGGCTGTATGGTCGGTCCTTGGTCACATGACCTCGGCCGGAATAACCTTATGCCTAGCCTCACCCATACACCTTCAGGGGCCTCGGTCGTCCATAGCAATAAACACACCTCTTTTCTAGTGGTCAACCTATATCACTATGAATTACTATGATCTCCACTATCTTACAATATATCTAATTTAGATTTTTCCTCTTTAACTTCTTAGTAGGTTTGCGTATTATATCTAGGTTGCCTATAAATACTATAACGCTATTAAGTTAATAGCCCTATTGCAGCGCGACTAGTACCTAACGACTATTTACCCTTTTTCTATCTACTAGCGTCCTTAGGAGTGGCTAGCTAAGATCCCTCTACTACTGTAAGTAATTTCTAATGCTAGATATACCTTCTTTTACGTAATTTTTACCTTATAGTCTTTTTAATTGTCTTGCAAAAGCCTATAATTTTATCTAACACACTAAGCAGAGCTTCTTAAGCACCTATATAGTTAAAGTTAGTAATAAATTAAAGTAATCTCTAATTCTCTTACAAACTAGTATTAATTACGCCTTAAATTCGCGTAGGTTACTTAGTGTTTTAGACTCCTAGATAGTAGGCTCTTTAATAGGCAGACTGGGTGTATAGATATAGATATTAAGATACTATAACACCTTCTTTAGATTTAATAGAACTAGCCTAGCACCGTAAAAACTACTCTTAATTATCTCTATAGAGAAAACCTTTAAAAACGCGGTTTTAAAGGCTAGAAGGAACTTAATCTTTATAATATAGGTTATTAGCTAACGCGCTAAGCCTAAGATCTTAGCACTATATATTTTCTTTAGTAGAGAGAAATAGTCTATATCTAATAGCTACAGTAGGTGTAACAAATATAGCAGTATATAGAAAGTAATAATCTTATATTTTTTATAGTAATCTTAGAACTTTATTAAGTTATAGCTTTTATAGCTATTAATAACTAGCAGCTAATAGGTTTCTTTAGCGCGTTTCTTTGTATACGTGTTAAAGTGTTTTAATTACGCAATACTAAGCTTATTATTTATCTAGCTATTCTTGCTAATAGCGATTACCTAATTGCTAGGAATTAACGCGTCTTTGTACTAGGTAGAGATATAATGCTTGCCAGCGTAGATAATAAAGGAAGGAATTGCCTATCTAGCAGCGCAGATACCCTAGATTACTATAATTTACTAGCGGTCGCCTAGCTATATTAATTTAGGTTTCGCACGCCTCTCTAATACTATAACCACAAGCTAAGACCCTATAACCCCTATTAGGAAGCCTAATTTATTAAAGTTGTAGGTGTCCTTATCTATAATACTATACTTAACTTTAATATTCTTTACAAGCTTAAACTACGCATTTATAACCTTAGGATTTTCCTATTATACTCTCTAGTTATTGTATAACTAAGACTAACACGTTTTAACTTTATGTCTGCGCTTAATAAACCTATCTATCTATTTAATACTAATAAGTGGCTTTCCTCTCTATAAACGTAGTAAATTGGCTATTGTGCATATTATAAGCTTTATAGGAGAGAATCCACACGTGTCTAGCTTAATTATACAATTAACAAGCGCCTACTTCTTAAGAAAAGTAAAATTCTTTAATTTAGGTGGGTTATCGCATTGTGCAGTTATTTTGTGGCGTTTTTAATTAAGTATTCTACAATTAATATTATATAGCCCTACTGTAGGTCGCTCTGTAAGATTTAGGTCTTGTTTAATAGCTCTAATAGTAATAAGTAACCGAGCTTTATTAGATAGCTTAGAAGACATAGTAGGTAATTGTATTATAATAGTATTATTAGTAATAGTGGGGTCTTGGCAAAGGTGGCGCGCTTACTAGTGTAGATTACTTAGTAGTAAACTATATTAGTTAATTATATTATAAGTAAGCTAATAGATAAATTAGTAAATATTATACTAGACTTTATAGAAAAAGAAACCTATTTTAAAGATAAATTCTAGGGTTTCTTAAATATAAGCTTCTATAATAAGTTAGTAGAGAAGTAAGCTTAGAATAGGCTATTCTTTAGCTAATAGGGTAAAACCTTACTAACTAAATTTAATACTAACTTTATACGCCTAGCTACTAAGGCTAATAAAAATAACTAAGAGAACTTAAAGAATATTTATTAGAGAGCCTTATATATAAACTTATAGGATAGGCTAATTATGCTAAAAATTTCTAAAAATTAGGACTTTATAATACTTATAGATAGAGTTAATATAGTTAAGAAAAATATTTACTATATAAAAATATTAAAGCCTTTTTATATAGTAGCCTTATTTTTTTACTAAGTTTACTAACACTACAAATTAGAAACTTATATATTCTAGCACTATAAAGACTACTAAAGTAAATTCTTTAAAGACTAAGAAGCGCGCTAAATAGGTCGTTAAGGAGAAGTTAAAGAAATACTATAAAAAAGAACTATACTTCTACTATAGTAAAAAGGGATATAGTATTTAGAGTTGTTACTTTTAAGCTATAATACCCCTAATATAAGCTAGGGCTAGTAAGGCCTAGAAAATAAATAGTAGTAATAAGGATATTAATAGCTTAGTAGAGTTAGAAAACTAGCTCTTCCCCCTAGAAGTTATTAGAAGAAGGAGATAAAGTAAGCTATAGAGAAACTAGAGGAGAACTTTAATATATATAGGAAAATATAGCTAAATTTAATACTAATTACTATAAATACTTTTCTTAATATTATTGTCTTTACATATACTATACTTAATTTAGAGTATTTAATTACTACTTTTATATCTAAGAAGTTTACTCAGAAAGATAATCTATAATATATTAGTTTAAGTAATCTCTATTAAGGAATAGAATTTAAAAAAAATAACCTCTTTAGTTTATAAAGCTGCGTATATAAAGATAGATATTAAAAGGTATACGTATTTTTATAATTACCTTTTACGCTCTTTTTAATTACGAAGTAGAGGGTTCGGCTTTTTTATTATATTATTTAAGATAAAAGCCTTTATTGTGCTACTCCTAGGTAGTTAATTTTACGCTATATATTAAGAGGTATATTAAAATAATATAGGCTTATATTAATAGAAAAAAGGACGACTATAAATTAGTTTTTAGATTATTATAGTAGAAGAAGAACTCTATATTAGTAGCCCTAGGAAAATAGTCTATATATAAGATCCTTCTATATAAGAATTAGAGATAGGTAAGAGAAATAAACTTTTATTTCTAATTAAAAAGTCTTTACTATATTATTTATAACTTTAAATAAGAGAAATATAAAAGAAAAGAATAGACTAATAGTCTTTACTACCTCCCTTAAGAATATTTAGAAAGTCCTAGCTCTAAAGACTAAGGTAGACCTAAAAGACTATTTCCCTAAGTAGCTTTTAGACTTAGTAGAGGTTTTCTTAAGGGAATAAGTGTAAAAACGCCACTAGAACACCCAATAGTTAGTAAGGCAGAATAGGATAATATTAGGAGGTAAGTAGTAATAAGACGAATTGCTACTCGCTCTTATCTAAAGTGAGGTGGGTTTTTATCCAAACCCTTACTAGACTTAAAGGAGGCATAAGGCCCTATTAGGCTAGCGAAGCAATAAGGAGGCCTTATAATAAGCTAATAAACTTCTCCTATTATAAGGCCTTAGGATTAATTACTTAATCTCCCTTATTAAGAAGAATAGAAAGATTTTAAAGATCTCTTTTAGTCCTCTCTATAGTATATTAAACAAGAAATTACTAGTTCTCTATAAGGAACTAATAGAATACTTTAACTATAGCTTTATTTAGGTAAGTAAGTTTAGTGCTATAGCACTAGTATTATTTATAAGGAAATTTAAATAAGGTCTATAGTTCTATATAGACTATAGGGTATTAAATACTCTATTAAAGAAGGACTACTACTCTTTTCTCTTTATTAGAGAGATAAAAGGAAAAAAATAAAAAATAGCCTTCTAAATCTAGTTTAAGTTATATAAGTAGCTAGTAGTGCTCTTTAGACTAGCTAATATACTAAGCACCTTTTAGAGATATATTAACTATATTCTAAGAAAATACTTAAATAACTTCTACTCTACTTATATAGATAATATTCTTATATTTTCTAGTAGATTTTTAAGGAACTATTAAGGTAAAATATAATAGATAGTAGAGAAGTTAGGTAAAATAGAGCTATACTTAAATATTAAAAAGTATAAGTTTATAGTTACTAAGACTAAGTACCTTAAATTTATTATAAACTATAGAAAAAGAATTAATATAGATCTAAACAAACTTAAGGCTATTTAGAATTAGGCCCCTTTTATAGATATAAAGGGTATTTAGAGGTTTTTAGGGTTTACTAACTTTTACTAAAGGTTTATAGAAAACTTTTTAGAAGTAGTATTCTTATTAATAAAGTTAACTAAGAAGGAAACTCTCTTTTTATAAGGGTAAGAGTAATAGTAAGCCTTTAATTACTTTAAGAAAATATTCTATACTAAACCTATACTAGTCTATTTTAATACTAAGAAAGAAAAAGTTTTAAAAGCTAACTTTTTAGGCTAGGCCTTTAAAGTCTACTTTTTATAGTTTAATATAAATAAAATCCTTAGACTAATTATCTACTTTTCTACTAAATATAATTTTATAGAGTCAAACTATATAATTTATAATAAGAAGATACTTATAGTTATTAAAGTAACTAAGAAGTAGTATAATATACTTTAGGCTATTCCTTATACACTTATATATACTAATTATAAGAACTTTATATACTTTATAAAGTTTAGAAGGTTAGATAAGAGGCATATATACTAGGCTAATACTCTTAGTAAACATAATATAATATTCTAATATAGACTAGTAACTATTAACTTAAGAGTAAATACCCTTTTATAATACTAGTAGGATATACCTACTAATACTAAAGATAACTAGATTAAGTCTTATAAAATCTAACTTTTTAAAAAGGTTTCTTTAGAGAATAGAAATATTAGGCTTTAAATATATATAGCCGTAGTAATAACAGCTCTACTTAGAAGGCTTAATTTCTCTAAAGAAGAAGGAAGCTAGGCTAAATATAAGAATTACTAGTCCTCTTCTCTCTACTTGCTAAAAGATTTTCCCTTTAGACTAGAAATATATTCCCTAGTAGATATAGACTTAAATAAACTATAGTTTTATAGCTTAGAAAAAGATTTTTTATTAAAAGGAGTAAAGAAGTATATTCTTTACTATAGGCGCACTTTTTTTTTCCTAAACTTAAAGATTACTATATAAGAATATAATATTCATAATACTAGTTACCTCTAGTACTAAAAATAAAAATAGGTCCTAAACTAGAAACCCTATAAATAATACTAGATGCTATAGTCTATAACTTTCTTATATCTAGGTATCTAGAAAGAGAGATTACCTATAAAATAGTTATAAGATTATACTTCCTTCTAAAAATATTAAACTTTATTTATAGATTTATTAAGAAGTATAATATATATAGGAGAACTAAGCTATAGAGAAATATAAAGTAGAGGCTACTAAAACCTTTCCCTCTTCTAAACTAGATATAAAAGAATATTTTTATAAACTTTATTACTAAGCTTTCTATAAGTAGGGGAAATATAAATATAATAGTAGTATATAATAAGATAGGGAAAGGAATAGTTTTAGTCTTTTTACTAGACTTAGGGATAAAAATAGTAGTAAAAGTATTTCTCTATTATATTATAGCCTACTATTAGTTTTCTAATACTATAATTTTTTACTATAGAGGTTAATTTATAAGTAACTTTTAGAGATATCTATATAAGAGAATAAAAATCTAGAGGAGATTATCCTTCTTTAAATACTTAAAGACTAATAGTACTATAGAATATATAAATTTTATTATTAAGGTATACCTCTATACTTTTATATAATAGAACTAGAAGAATTAGGCTCTATACTACCCTATAGCGTAAATAGCTACCTCTACTAGAGTAGTATTATTCTTCTTCTAGTATAGATATAATATAATCCCTTTTTGTTAATACTACCTTAAAACGCTTTTCTGTGTTAATAATAGCAGAAGGGATAACTACTATTATAATATTTTTATTAGAAAACTCCTTAGTCGCCAAAAAAACCCATAGATATAATATAGACCTATCTAAGCTAAATAGAGAGATAAAAGGCATTAACTATTATTAGTAGGACTTATAGCTACTAAAGTCTACTAAAGCTTTACTATAAAAGTTTTAGAAAGTTTTTATATTTATCTAAGCTAAAATAGCTAAGTTCTAATAAAAGTAGGAGTATTAAGTAAACTAGTACTAGAGAGATACTTTTATATTAAAGAAAGGAGATAAAGTTTAGCTTTAGTATAGGGACTACCTATTTAACTCTTACCTTAATTAGAAATTAGACTAGAAAAATATAAAGTTAATAGTTATATAAGTAGTAAACTTCTATAATATTAAACTAAATATTTTACCTAAAGTTTACTTAGTATTTTTAGTAAATTACCTATACCTAGCTAAAAATATCCCTCTCCCTAGCTAGGCTATAAATAATAGGAAACTAGAGGCTATTATTATTAAAGGAGAAGAAGAATAGGTTATAGAAGATATCTTAGCTAAAAAACCTACTTAAAAAGGGAGGAGGATATAGAGATTACTATACTAAGTTAAGTAGTTAGATAATACTAATCTAACTTAGAAACCTACTATAAATCTCTCTATTATAGAGGTATTAGATTACTAAGAAATATATACCTTTCTATTTAAAAATAATAATAAAGAGTTATTAATAGACTTTTATAAAAACTTTCTAAACTAATAAATATACTATAGCTTTTAGTATAGGAGTTATATCCCTAGTAAAGAACTTAGAAAGCCTTTACTAGAGAGAGGTTAAAATAAGCCTACACCTCCAGCCCTTCTTACTAATTACTTAAGAATTAGTAGGAAATTAAATTTTAATCTGCTTAGAAGAGTAGGGAATATATAAGAAAGTACTATAAATTATTTAAAAGTGTAAGCTCTAGTATAAGCTGTTAGAAAAAGGGAGAATTATTCTCTCTATAATAAAATAATATTTATCCTAAGTAATTGGGAGTAGAGTTATTAGAAAAAAAGAGAAGAAGAGCTATTTAGAAAAGAATATTATAAAGGTAAAAGAATAAATATAGCATAATACAAGAAATTAAAGTATTTTAAAAGCTAATCTTATAGCTTAGCTATACCTATAAAGCTATAGTTTATATAGGAAAATATTTTTAGCTCTCTATAATAGAGCTAAATATAAGAATAGAAAAATCTAATATTCTAAAAGAATAAATAGGGATACTACTCCTTCCTTATAAACGTACTTTTACCTAGATTAAAATTAAGGTTTATCTCTTTAACCTTTTTATAAAGGAGAGAGATTTAATTAAAACTAATAGCTATAAAACCTAGAGTCTACCTAATACACTTTAGATAAGTAGTAATTTTATATTTTTCTAATATCTTACTATTACTAATAGTCTTTATAATATTAAGGATAAGCTTAACTAGATTCTAATAAAGAGGCTCTAGAATAGGTAAAGTAGAAGTAGTAATTAACTATAGTATAATATTAGCTAAAGAAGATAAACTCTAAAAAACCTAGAACTTATAGTAAGTTTATTAGAAAAAGCTTAAAGGATAGTATAAGTATTCTATTAAACTATAAGAATCTAATATAGAAGCTTTATATTCTATTTAAAATACTTAGTATTAGTAGTTTCTATCTTTTAGAGCTTAACTTAAGCACTTTAGATAGTAGAGCTATACTTATAGATAAATATATTAAGATAAGCTTACTAGAAATTAAAAATAGGTCTACTAGTATATTTATTACTATAAAAAATATATTCTAGAATAAGGTTAGTAAATTTAGTTTTAGTAAAGTCTTCTTATAAGCTATTCTAGATCTAAGATATAAATTAGAAAAGAAAAAGTCTACTAGAGAATTATTATACCTTACCTAAATACTTACTAGAGCAAATAATATAAGCCTAATAGTTATACTTTATTTTTATAAGCCTCTATTTATAGAAAACAAGCTATTTAAAGTAGTGCTAGTAGGTCCTCTTATAAATATAGATAGCTTTAAAGATATACTTCTTAGATATTATATACATAGTATTAAGAATCTTCTAATTATAGCTTAAGTTCTTAAAGAACTACTTAGAATTAGTAAGAAATAATATAAAAGAACTAAGGAATTAACCTTATAATAGTCTTTTATAGTCTTATTATATATAAACTCTTTAAAATCTTTAGTACTATAGGAATTTAAAGTAAGTAGTAAAGGCTTACTATTTTAAATAGAAGTACTATAAGTCCTAACCTTTATAGAGAAATATTAAGCTATAGCTAAGCTAGACATTAGATATTTACTTAAAGTTATAAAGGCTACTATAAGGTATTACTTATTAGCTCTAACTATAATAGAGATTAATAATAAGAAAGATAGTAAAAATAGTATAAAAATAGAAGTAGGAATTAAGATATAGTGTAATATTAATAGGAAATATTATAAATATAGTAGTAAAGTAGGAGAGAAGGGTAAAACTAAAGTGGAGACCTTTTTATTTACATTAGCTAAAGTAAATAATACTAGTGTAAGTTCTTAATTAAAATAGGTAGCTATACTATAGAAATTAAAAGAGATAAATATAGATATATTAAATATAATAACTAGATTGCTTTATTAAAAGTAGGAGGATAAGAGTCTAGTATTCTCTCTAGCTAGAGAATATTTAAGACCTAATAGAGGCTTAGAACACTATTACTAGTATATATAATATTAGACTTATCCTTAAGGCTTTAGGTATATAAAAGAAGAATTAGTGCTACTACTATAAGAAGTATAGAATATAATACTAGAATTTTTCTTAGAGAGAAGGAGATATATAAGGGGCTAAGTGCCTTTTTATAGTTACTTAGTCTATAGCCTTAGAGTTTTAGGTCTATACTTTTACTAAGCTAGGAGTATATATAAGTTTATAGCTAGAGTTACTATTAAACTCTATTAAATTTATAGGTTTTCTTAGATAACTCTAACCTCTTAGTCTAAAGTCCCTTATAAGAGATAAGTAATTAATACTAAGTTATTCTATTATATTATTTTCTTTCCTTATATAATTATCCTATATACCCTCTATATTTACTAATATAGAGTATTAGATATTAATATCTATATAGCTAGCTATAGAGTACCTATTTAATAATTAAGGTGCGTATTACCTATATAAAGAGAGCCTAATTCTGCTTCTATCTTATATAGTATTATAACTAATAACTATAGCTAAATTAAATAAGATAAAGATATAACTGTACTATAAAATAAACTTTAACTTTAAGTATATGTAATCTACTATAGACTCCTTCTTATATTCCTAAAACTTAATTAATAAGCTTATAATTATTACTAAAAAAAAGCTAAAGCTTAAGATAGCTAATAGTAATAAGCTTTTAGTTAAGTTACTTATACTATATTACTATATAATATATATATATATATATATAGGGACTACTTAATACTCTAAATAATAATATATTTTTTAGAAGCTAAGGAAGTATAAAAAAAAGGTCCTAAGTAATTAAATAATATTTAAAAGCTACTAAACTAGCTATAGGTAGTAATTACCTATAACTATATTATTTCTAAAATAAATAAAAATTAATTATGTGATTTAACTATAAAGGGCCTATAGGTCTTAGGTAAGACTACTATATTGCCTTATTATTCTAGTATAAAGGCCTAACCTAATTCTTTTTTATTTAGGTACTAGAGAAGTGCTTTATACTCTAGAATCTAGAGTTATAAAATTAGCTAATATGGCCTAAATAGCTAGATTTAGATATTATTAAAAATACTAAGATTAAGAGGTCCCTTTAATAACCTTACTTGCTATATAAGATTATAACTTCTTTTTATTAATACTACCTTAAAACGCTTTTCTATATTAATAATAGTAGGAGAAATAACTACTATTATTGTAATATTTTTATTAGAAATCTCCTTAGTCGCAAAAAAAAATTCCAAACTATATAAGATTACTAAATTTCCAAAAATAATTCTTAACTTTGTCTAGCTAATTCTTTATATACTCTTAGAACTCTACTATAGCTATATTACCCTAGGTAAAAGTAGTGTTCTTAGGGCGCTAAAATAGTATTATATTACTAGATTTAAAAGATAATAATAATATACTTTACACTCGAGTTAATTATTCTATTAAGTTAATTGCATTGCTAAGACCCTTCTAAAACGTACTATTAGTAATAGTATAACGCGATACCTTAACTATATAATAAACTCCTAGCATTAAAAAAAGCGAGTATATAGTTTATAATCTAGGCTATTAAATACAACGTAATATTCTCTTAGTAACGCGCTATAGCCCTCTATAATATCTCTTAAAGTACACTTAGTAACTAATACGCTAAAAAGATATTTAGATATAACTACGTACCTAATAAAATAAAACTTACTATAAGAGAGAAGTAGGTAATTATATAGTATATACTTAATCTAAACGCGTAAGAATTTTTATCTTAGCTTAATACTATAAAAGATATAGCTAATTCTTTACTAGCTCTACGCTACTATAAGCTAGTTAGCTAGAGGTAGTCTTATAACTTTATTAAGTGCTAGCTAAAGTTTAAAGTTAAGTTTAATTAAAAGTACAACTATAAGAGAGCTCTTTAGAAGAATTCTAAGATAATATAAGGCTAGTTCTAGCTTATAGAAAATATAAAGGCTAATTATAGTATTTTAAATAAAAATACCTATAATTTTAATAAGTCTAGCTTTATAATAGGCATAATATTAACTAGAGTAGTAGTTATAGGCTCTAAGTGTTAAGGACAGCTAAAGTAGATATAGTAGGGTAATAGGGGGTAGATAATAGTTATCTAAGGCATTAACGTAATAGGGTAGTAGATTCTACTCTTTATTATCTTTAGGGGCAAGCACTGCCTCTCTGCCTAGAATAAGAAGAAGGATCTACCTTATAATTAGGTTATTATAGTCTCTAAGAATAGCTAGATAATAAATAAGCTTAGTCTATAATAGCTAAAGGACTTTAATAAGTATATAAAGAGACATACTACTAGTAAAGTATATTTACTTATTATTAATAGCTATAAAAGTTACAACTTGCTTAAATTCTAGAATTATTATAAAAAGAGTAATATTATTACTTTCTCTATGCCTCTATATTCGTTGTACCTCTTACAGCCACTTAATATAGGTTATTTTGCGCTGTTAAAGAAGGTATATAGGCGCTAAGCCAAGAATCTAATACGTAACTATATTACGCACATTACTAAAATTAACTTCCTACCTTACTTTATTACTACTTTTAAGGCTTTAATTACTAAAAGTAATATTAAAAAAGGCCTTTAAGGTGCTAGCCTAGTGTCCCACAACCCAGAAGTTATAATATCGCAGCTTAATATCCGCCTACGTACGCCTCTACTTTATACTATTCGCGATAGTATATAAAAGTTATAAACTCTATAAAATAGTATAGAACTTAGATTGCAATTAACGCTAGTTAAGCAAAAGATTTAAAGGCATATAGATAGTTCCCTAACTTATATAGTTAAGGCGGTAGAAAAGCTTATTAAAGGCGCTAAGCTAATAGGGCATTCTTTAGTGTTAATAACTAAACGCAATACTAAACTTTAAGTTACTAATAAGGCTACTACGCAATATTAATTATATAAAAGAAAGTAAGTATAGCGTAAAGAAGTCCTTATAGCTAAAGGGGCCAGCGGCTAGCCACTCTAAAAGAGTTTAGGGCGCGCAGTAATAGGCAAAAGGCAAAGAAGAGGGTACACGCTAATAGAGGCAAATCTGCTTAATAGCGCTATAGACGCTATAGCAAGTCTAGGTATAATAAAATAATCTATAGGCAGTATATAGAAGTAGATTCTGAATAAATTAGCCTATTTAGACTATTAAAAATAGTTTATATTTACTCTATACTATTATAAACAGTATAAAACTTAGTAGAGTCTTAGCAAAGTAATTAACTTAATAAAATAATTAACTCGAGTGTAAAGTATATTAGTAATTATATAGTTTTTTTATAACTAAGAGGGTTTGTAATAAAAATATTATAATAATAGCACTTATTTCTTCTACTATTATTAATGTAGAAAAGCGTTTTAAGATAGGTAATTATATACAGTACTAGGCCAAAAGTTTGCCGACACTTTTGCCCCACCAAATTTTTAGCCGAGTTCTTCAACCCTCATTATTTACAGGGTATCCACCACGCCCAATTGCATTAAAATGCACCTAATAGCTCAGTATTTTGTGTGCCAACCCCGGGCTTTATGCAGGCTTCAATCCTGCGTGGTACGCTCTCGATAAGGTTGTTAATAGCCCCTGTGGGATAGCATCCCATGCCACCTGTGCGCACTCGATAAACCTCTCACGAGCTATCTGGCTGAATCCTTCCCCCTCTAGATTGGAAATAACTTAATAATCTTCTGTTTAACAGCCACAGAGGTGTTCAATTGGGTTGAGATCCGGTGAGTAGGGAGGCCAGTCAATACAGTAGACCTCTTTATCATCCAGCCATGCTTGTGTGTGAGCAGAGGTGTGTATAGGCGCGTTATCCATTTGAAACTCGTACGCAGCGTTCCATGGGAGAATTGAATCTCCAAGGCATTGGTGTACGATTCTGAGCAGAATCCTTGTCGGCCACCTACCTCTCATGGCTATTAAGTCTGTACGGCCGCCTTTCCAAATTGCTCCAAAGAAATCTGCTTAAGTACTGCTTGCCGCGTCTTTTGATCAATCATCTCGCTATCCCACTCTGCTGAGGCGTACGAAATACCAGATACGCTTCTTGCCACCCCACGTTCAGCAGAGACCTCGTCAGAGAATTTAATCCACGCCCAGTCGTAGTGTTGATAGATCCGGCACCACTCAAGGCGCTGTTGAGCGTCTCTAGGAGTAAGCTTTGGGCGTTTCCTAGCCACCCAGTTACGTATCCCATGGCGTTTGAGCATTCTATAGAGTGTAGTCCTTGAGCACTCAATGCCGCGCGCAAGAAGCTGCAATTCAGCGTATTCAACCCGGGGTTCCTACGGACTATCCGCAAGACCCTACGCTCATCTCTCTGTGATAGAAGCTTTGGCCGGCCTATCCGGGGGCGCGATCGAATCTCTCCATGGGTATCCCAGCGTTTAATTGTGTCGTACACAGCTTGGCGGCTCACATTAAAGGTTCGAGCAATTTTGGCCTTCGGTACGCGGTTCTCTACCTGGGCAAGGATTGCAGAGCGCACCTGCAGAGAAAGCTCAAACCTAGCCCTACGATTGCCAGATATTTCTGCTAGTGGCCGCCGCATTATATACAGATCGAATAGCCGCTTCAAAATTGGTGGTTGGTGTGGGGTTGGCGTTGATGGTGGAGGATTCGGCTGAAAATTTGGTGGGGCAAAAGTGTCGGCAAACTTTTGGCGAGGCGCTGTATTAAAGAAAAAGATTTAGTATACTAGGTATTACTAATATTATAAAAGACTTATATACTATATATATAGTAAACTATAGTTTTACTATTCTATTATCTATACTACTTTTATAGTTATAACTTTATAGTCTACTATAGCTCTCTAATAGTCTACTAGTTAAGAGATAATATATAACTTAGTTATACTAAATAGTAGACTATTTATTAATTATTATTATTAATACTACTATAGAGAAAGTTAATAATAAAATTTTTATTATTTTATATATATTTTATTACTACTACTATATACTAGGTACTAGATTTTAGTACTTTCTATTTTACTCTTCTCTATATATAGTGCAGACTTAACCTTAGTTAGAATCTCTACATAATAAAGATGTTTAATATTATTAAATTATTTATCTAGGAGTAGAATAATAAAGATATTTATCTTAAATAATATAATAAAAAAGCAAAGCCCTCTACTTAGTAATTAAAAAGATTATAAAATTAATAATATATAACTATCTTTTATACTTTTTATATTACCTTTTTATACTCTTTTTAATTACTAAGTGGAAAGCTTTACTTTTTTATTATATTAGTTAAGATAAAAGCTATTATTATACTACTTATAAATAGATAAATTAATACTATATACTCTTTTTATTTATTAAGTAAAAGACTTTACTTTATATTATTATATTATTTAATTTTATACTTTTTTTAATTACTAAGTATAGGGCTCTACTTTTTTATATTATATTATTTAAAATCAAAGCTTTTATTATTCTACCGCTAGGTAGATAATTTAATAAGACACACATATTATTTAAAATAAAAGGCTATATTATTCTACCTCTACAGAGATTAATTTAACACACTAATAGTAGCTTTACTAAAATTTACTTGCACTAGGCTACACACAAAACCCCCAAGCCCACCCCCCCACACCTCATCCCTACACCCAGCCGCTAAGCCCCCTAGCCCCCGCCCCATCCCGAGCGGAGCAACGGCGCAACTTGGAAATCCGCACATGCACCCCTCTGGGCACCCACACAAGAGCACGTGTCCGTTACGTATAGATAGATACCGGCAAACCACATAGCCGAAAGCCGAAAGTTTCGTTGATGAAATCTTGTTCTTGTCACTGGCTGGGCTGGGCGAGCGCATTGGCGGAGCGGAGAATGAATGTTGCTGCCAGCTGGCGTCGGGTCGCTTGGTCCATCAGTCAAGCCTTGACTCTTGTCTTGGATGCTTCTGTGATGGTCATGATGGGTGCCCGGGTGAATACCTAGATGGGTAAAAGGGCGCACAGTTCCGTCTGGGACAAGCTGACTGACGTCAAACGATGCGAGCAAGGCCTGCGATAGCCACGCCTTCAAACTTGGACATATCATCCCTGTTCAGAGGCCTCGCCACGAGACGTAGTACGATCAAGACAACGCTGAGAAAGACAAGTTATGCATGGTATTGCAAATGGGGGATATCACATAAAACCCAACCGAGAGAAGACCTCGTATCAAAACCCCAGCCAACATGCCGAAGCAAAACCATGTACTCAGAAGCCACAAGACAACGCCAGAATGCCGCCATGCAGACCAGCATAACAAATGACCCACCCTGAGCCTAAGCGCTGTTCAGCCCGAGAAAAAACGCCGTACCCAATGCCGCTATAAACTGTTGCTTCAAGGAGAAGCTGTAAACGCCGAGAATTGTATCGTAAAAATCATGCGCGACGTCGGAAATTCCGCTCGTATGTATCATCGTAACGCTCTCGAAAGCCATCGATCCCACCATTTACGCACACCCAGAATGCTCTCCTTGCCGTCGTTGTGTCCGTCCTTGCCTGCAGGGTCGCCTAATATCGCCGAGAAAAACCAGAAAAAGGCGGCCGTCCACGCGGCTATCGCAACGCCAATGGCGATAAAGGGTGATAATAGATGGACAACCACCAGCATTGGTGCGCTGTGATGCGTCGAGTCTGAGAAGGAATATATCAGGTGAAGTTGCAGGTTTAGCGGCGGCGCGAGGAAGGTGGTAAGCTGCGTGGGGAGCGTGGGCCGCGAGGAGAAGAGGCGGAAGGGCTGGAGGAGCGATATGAGCAGTGCGACCATAGTCCACAGCATGATCAGGAAGGAGAGCAGTGCGCAGGGCCCAGAAAGGTAGAGCTGCATTCGGTCAGTACGGCGTCCGTTGTTCAGTAGATAGTCATGGTCCTACCAAAAGTTGCACAGGCTTGTCCTCTGGGCCCTTCTCGTAGTATTCGCCTGCGTCGTAGACAACGGCCGTCGTGTGCCGGATGGACGCCGAGGCATGGGTAGGTGGCGGCGAGCGGTGCGGAGAGCCGCCGGCTTTCTCTGAGTCGATGTGGGCGAGCGGGGGGTACGGCACCGCATCGATCGTGTCCCGTGAACGCTGGACGTCGTCGCTTGAGCGATGCCGTCGCGCAGAAACGAGGCTGCTGGCTGGACTGGGCGGTGTCTGTGCCGGGAGGTTGGGCGAGAACGGGTGCGAAATGACGGAATCATGCGCGTGGCTCCTCCTCCTGCTGCCCTTGCTGCCGCGCGCTGCTGTCCGGGGCGCATACTCGTCCTTGTCGTTGTACGCATACCCAACGTCGACGGGCGCCCTGGGGTGAGGAGGCAGAGGGCCGCCGTGGTGATGGGGCGCAGCGGCGGCGGGCGCCGGTGGAAGTTGAGGTTCCATGGCCGTCTGCAATTGGCTAGGCTCCTCGGAGCATCAATAGCGACTGCAGGGTCGTATAGTAGGCGGATGCAGACGAGCAGTCGGTCATGATATAGCTCAGACAGAGTCTGTCCCCTCAGGAGAGGCAAGACAAGCGGTTACATACAGTCGACTCTCAAGACCTTGGGCGAGGGTCTTGGGCTTGGCCCTACACCCCAGATCCAGGGCCAAGGGCTCGGCGAGGTACTGGGCAAAAGGCATATGGTTGCAACCGTTGCGGACTCCAATCACGGCCGCCGCGGTATGACTGTGGTCGCGGACGTGCCCTCGCCCACAAGCCGGAAAGCACGGCAGGAGGGCGTCCGGCGTGTTGGACTTGAAGCTCCTCTGCTCGTCCGCCCTCTTGGCTGCGCCAAGCGCCGACAGACAGCCAGCCTGAGCCAGGCCTCTCCCTCTCCGCTCCCATTATTACCGTGGGCTACAGGCACGACTGCCTCTGCGCCGTCGTGCACCCTGTGTGACGGCAGCCGCCCGCATTGTCCGCTGCGCAGAGCCCAGCGCCCAGCGCCCGAGCTCGCCGCGCCCCGGCAGCGCAAGAGACACGGCGGTGGTGCAACGTGAAGGTCGCTGGAGTGTCTCGGCGCCGCCATGTCGTCGGTGTTGGTGCCAATCGAAATCGGGTCCAAGGCTGCTCGGCGGAGTGGCGTCACGTGAAGTCCCGGTCCCAAGCGGGCGCTGAAACGCGGAATAACCTGTCCGCTGGAAATAAGCCGGTGGTGAATCGTGATGAGGGCGGCTGGGAACCCGCTGTTCCGTTCATAGACCGTCGTCGTGCAGTCACCAGCAGGCCGTGTTTCCATGGCGTCGCTGCCAACGCTCCAGGTGCGTGCTGCGCTCGGCGCCGTGGGCTCCGCTGCTCGGTCTTGGTAAGTCCTTGGGACCACTGCTCCATGAGTAATGCTGAGTCCTTGTTGGCGCCGTGGAACCTTCGGCACTTCGTTCGCACCGTTGGGCGGTCTCCGGGGATGCCTAGGTAGGCAACACCGTGAAGCTATGTCAGGCCACCATTTGATGTGGTGGACGTGGTTGTGCTGCTGCACTGCCCAAGTAGGCGGTGGAAGTCGCTCCTGCCACATCGCGGAAATACGTTGTCGCTATTACAGAAGGATCGTTCGGACGCATGGAAGGCACCGAGTCCACAGTTAGAAGACCTTGCGATAGTATCATTAGCTGCTGATGAGGAAACAAAACAGACTTTTCCATGTTCCAATCTCCAAGTAGGGCGCTATCAAAAAGATATCACAGCTCAGCCCCGCTAGACTGCCTCCAACTCCGCGCTATCAAGAAGATATCACAGTCAATCCCCCGTGCCCCCTAAAAGACCCTCCTGTGTGATCTATCGCAAACCCATACACAACGCCCGTGAAGATACTTCAACAAGTGTAAAGACCAAACAAACACATATACCACCCTATGATGCGCAAATCAAGTCTCCGGCACATCAGCATCCAGTCCCGTCTTGCGCGCATTCACCCTAATCTCATCCCTCGTGACCTGCGAAATCGGATCCTCCATCGCATCTCTGGCCGCAATAATCTCGCCCGCCAGCTTCCTGCCAACATCGCCCCGCGCGTGGATACTGCCTAGATAATCCGTAGGCCGCCTGCCCGCAGCAACAGCGGCTTCGATGTCCTCTAGTAGCGTGAGGCTCATGTTGCGGAACCGGATCGACTTGAGCGTGGTGAGCTTCTCCACCACCTGGGAGATTGCAGGGTTAGTTGGTTACGCTTCATAGGGTCGGGGTAACTTGCCTGTTCGACCGATTCCGTGATCATGGTAGCTTGCGTGATGGGTGGCCAGTACCCGTACGACCGCAGATAGCGGACCAAGTCACCGTGTTGGCAATGCGTGCAGCTAGTGCGCTCACTGGCAAGTGAAGCGGTGACTTCGGGATTCGACGATTTCGGCAGGTCTGCCTCACAGATGTCCGTCATCACCATGGTGTCGACGAGACGGTAGACGATGTCGAAAATCTTGATCAGAGTTGGCAACAATCAAGTCAATCAAGTCGGGGTGAATTGATTGATTGATTGACGGATCTGGTGGCTTTTGCTTGACTTGATTGACTTGATAGCAAAAATAAGGCTCGACTTGTTGACTTGTTTGACTTGATTGATAACTGTACGTATAATTTAGGCGTAGTAAATTAACTACCGTATATCTCGTATATCGTCTCCAGCTCTTCAGGAGAGATAGCTTCGTTACGTGGACTTTTTGCTGCCGTCGTAGGCTTTAAGCCAAGGCGCTTCCAGCTACGTAGGCTTTGTAGAGCGGAGAGGAGATCTGCCTTCATACGAAGACGCCTCGTCTCCAGCAAATCGCCTAGCTCCGAGAAGGTCCTCTCACAGTCGGTGGCCGCCGCAGGGATGCTGAGGATTGTGAGGGCGAAGCGCGATAAGACGGGGTACTCGTCAGCCTTCCCCAGCCAGTATAGAATCGGGTCGCGCGCAAACAGGGACTCCTCTGGCACGGGTGACTCGATTATCCAGCGCTCAAACTCATCGCGACGATAGACTGGACGGGCGTCGTCACCTTGTAGGGTAGCTCTCATAAAATCAGACCGACTGCTAGCTGGCCCAGTACGTGCCTTCTTCGCCGGAGGCTCTGGAGTACTGACGGGAGAGGCGGCCTCTTTAAACTCTGTCCACAAGCGTTGAAAGCCAACGTGGCAATCATCTAGCCAGCCTTTGTATGTGTGAGGTCCTGCATAAGCCTCCTCACTGTAATCAAGAGGCACAGCCCACACTTTATCCATGTAACTTTTCGTGCGTGGGTGGAGACGGCAGGCAGCGTAGTATGCCGGGGTATCCTTTAGCTTGCGCATATACTCGAGGATCTTCATATAAGCCATATTACAGGTGGCTTGTATATGATCCTCTGGGGCGTCAACGTCAGTGAAGTCGACGTTGTTGTATTGAAACAGATCTCGTTGAGGGTGGTGGCAAGCCAATTAAGCGTAGGGAGCACCTCCCAGATGGCTCCTGACGTGCCAGCTACGCCCCTGCCCTCCATACAGGTGGTGGCCTCTTTAAAGGGCTGTAGGATTTTTCGGTACTCTGCAATTGTCGCCCAATCCTTAGCAGAGAGGCCGTCTTCTTCAATAAACCGACGCTTCTTAAGATCAGGCAGTTGGGAGCGTTGACGGGTGCCCTGGCGACGATATTCAACGAGCTTGTGATTGATATAGTCGTCGAGAGGCATGCGGAGCTCGAGCGCGCGCGCAAAACAGTCGTAATAGGAGTTCCACCTTGTCTTTACTGGCTTAACGATCTCCAGCGTTTTAACTTTGCAATCTGCCTCTAATTGAGTGTTGCTAATTATCTGGCACTGCTTAAGAAGCTGTCGAGCCTGCGGAGTACAAATAGAGGCGATGACGTCGATCAAGACGCCCAGAGGGCCAACCTTACGCCACTCGTCGAGAAACGCCTCCTACTCATCAAGATGCTCCTCCGCGTTCTCAAACGCCTCACGATCTTTGCCAAATATAATTTGCTGGGCGGCGAGGTTGATTATATGGCAGGCGCAGCGTAGCCGTCGATAGCGGGCGTTAAAGTTATATTTGATGGCCAGGGCGTCGATTGCGGAGTCGTTGTTGGTGGCGTTATCAAGGACGAAGTAACCCAAGTTGCAGGTGGAGATCTTGAAGCTCTTGAGCGTGGCATCAACGACGGCGGCAATATTGACGCCTGTATGCTGGCCCACCAACAAGGGCAGGCCTAATACGTAATCGCGAGGCTTGCCGTCGCGATCGAGGTGGTGGACGCAGATACCTGTCAACGCCTGCTTGCCGCCTGTTGACGTCCAATTGTCGAAGGAGATGTGTATAGCTGATCGCGCGTCGCGTAGGTAATCGACGACAGCGGGTACGTACGACTCGTACTCCGCGATTATATGAGCTCGTAGGGTGTTGTGGGATCTCCATAGCTCTGCCTCAGCCAGCCGGTAGCCTGCCGCAACATAGCTCGAAAAGCGGCGCCCTCAATTACAGAGAGCGCCTGATTATCGGCCACCACCCAATCGAGCACTGATTGTAGGAAACTTGTGCGCGAGAAGCTCTCTGCGATGAGGTTGGCGACGCCCTGCGGTACGCCAAGGCCTTTGTGATGTATGTGGGCGAGCAGAGAGGATTGCTGGGAGGGAGTCGTGACGCGGGAGGTGGCTTTTGGGCCGTTCTTCTCGATGCCGTGGCCAGCTTTACGCTCACCGAGATGCGCCCGATTGACGTAGTTGATTGATCAGCGTAATAAAATCCGGCAGGGTGCTTATGACGGTGGCAATAGCGGCAGAGCCAGTACAGGCGTTGTTGCTTGCGGTGCCAGAGGCGATATCCGTGCCGCCAAACCCAGCTTTCGACTGCGCTTTGCACCATGAGCTGGCATATGATAATCTGGCAGGCGTACCCATTCAATGCCCTCGTAATCGTCGTCGTCGTCCTCTATATCGGTGGCGGATGGGGTGCCCACAGAGCTTTCGGCGTCAAGCTCTGACGGCGCGTTGGTGGCTACATCATGGCACCATCTTCGGGAGGGGTTTGTGACGCCGTGCTTTCAAGCCGCTGGCTAAAAACTTGAGAGAGGTTACTATTCATGCCTTCTAGGCGATCGGGCGACGCCATATTAATAGAGGAGGGCGTGGTAGAGCGAGAGAGGTGGTGGGTAAGTAGGTAAGTTAGATGGGTGGTGGGAGATGAGGAAACTCAGAAATACGGCGCTAAGCCTAGATAGGCAACTGTCTTAGGTAAAGTCCGTTAACTCCGAGTTGCCTTATACTCTAAGGATCCAGTATTCTACGATAAACCCCTAAGATCCTAGGGATTCAAGTCTATCAATCAAGTCAATCAAGTCGGCAGGATTTGCTTGATTGACTTGCTAAATTTCGCCTCCCTGATTGACTTGATTGACTTGATACAATCAAGTCAATCAAGTCAAGTTATCAAGTCGACTTGATTGTTGCCAACTCTGATCTTGATGAATGTCTTGTTGCGCGTGTGTCGAATGGTCGCTGATTACCCGTCAGCAGCTGAGACGTGATTGATGCCATGGAATCAAGATATGCGAGCACTTACCAATAGTGTCACCTGGGAAATAACCAGTCAGGAGGCTAGCACTACCCGGCATGGGAACGCATAACGGCCCTCTTGTATTAACGCAGCAATTCTGCGTCAGATGCCTCGCCAGCTCAACATAGTGCCGCTCGAGGCCAAACTGATACGCAATGAACAGCAGGGTTGTCAACAACCAAACATGCCTCAATATTTTGTTTGAATTTTGTTTGAATTGACAACGTCAACCAAACAAAAAGCTGCTGCTGCAATTTTGATAGGTCAAACAAACAAAAGAGGCAATTGCAGTCAAAAAATTTGAAGTTTGTTTGAATCGCTTAGCATACTGTAATGATAAGGTACCCTAGAGTTAGTGATATATTCTTAGTGTTGATGTAACAATAACTTTCCCAACGCTGCAATTATATAGGTATTCCTATAGTAAACAGAGCAAAAAACGGAGCTTCTTAAGTGGATTGTACCTGCGTAAAAAAAGCCCGCATAACGGATGTGTGCTTCCACTGGCCGCCAGCAACTGATATACATGAATTGCTATTCGGCTTTAGCACCTCCTATCCTCTGTTCCTCCTCTTTCTTTACGTAGGTAATAAGCTGTTAAAACAATAAATATATATATAATAATCTAAATAAGCTAATATTATAGTGTTGAGGTATTGTAGCAAAGTGAGTTTGCGCTGTTGCAGCGAAGCCTAAGTTATGTTTATATATTCTGAACCTAGTTACTACTCTTAAAAAATCGTTTGCTATAACCACGCAATAAATCTTGTCTTCTATAAGTTAAACTATTAAATCAATGTTGCTAAATTAATTCCTGTCGCCTGTTTTACTATATCTCTATTGTTGCGGGCTGCAGAGCGTCGCGCAGTACGCCTTGGCATGAAGTGGTAATGTTGGCTAGCCGACCGCGTACTTTCCGCGTACCTTGCGCGTCAACGCTTACACACCCACTATACTTTGGCTTACTTGCCTGCGCCTACAGCTTACTTTTTCGCGCCTTTGCTTACCTTCACGCTTACCATGCCCCCAAAACGAAGCCGCGAGCCTGCTGAGGCATCCGAACCTATGCCCAAACGTTCCCAACGTGCGCCGAAACCCAGCCAGCGCCTTATGGATAGCCAGCGGCCGCTTACTCCTCCGCCAACCCAGCCGTCTATTGAGGTAGTTGACGAGCCGGAGCCGCCTATTGAGGTGCTTGAAAGTACTCTAGAGCCGCGCTCAATAGAGCCACCAACCGAGCTAGAGGAGCGCGCCGGAGGCCATCACCACGGCCTATACTACAAGCCTTACAGGCCGATGAGCCAGCTTGGGAGTTGCTGTTAGTGGCTAATAAGCCGCCTATAGCTACTAAGCCGCGCGCGCGTTTAGTAATGCTGCCACAGAGGCTTCAGTGGAGGAGGACGCTGCGCCTAGTGTTGACTTCACCAACTACGAAGGCCTTGACTTGAAGCGCCTGCTGGGCTTTAATGTGCCTCTATCCACACCCACAGGTAATATTAGCTGGGTCTTAGGCACGGCTATCGCCTTCGAAAGCTTGGTACTAACCCTGAGAAGATCTACTTCTAATGCAAGCACTGTCACATTAACAGAAAGAAGGGCGGCCTACACCAGACCACTCTGTCAACTACAGCCGCCAACAACCATTTGAAGCAAGACCTTCCCGGCCATCGGCTCACCAAACAAGGCACTATCGTACACAAGAGGCCGCTCGAACCTGGCCAGAAGTCGCTGCGATGGGCGGAAGAAACGGGGTCATATTAAGCCAAGATGCAACGCAGGAGCTGGGTAACTTCGACGTACAAGGCTTCAGGCAAGCTGCAGTGTTATGGCTCGTCAACAACAACAGGCCATTACGCGAGTTTGAGACTGAGTCCTTCCGCGCGATGATCAGGTTCGCCAACCCAGAGGCAGAGGCGGCGCTATGGAGGTCTCACAACAGCGTTTCGAGGTTCGTGATGAGGCTTTACAGCTGGCTACAACCTCAAGTCAAGCGCGCCTTGTCTGAGGCCTCTAGCAAAATACACATAAGCTTTGACGGCTGGACTACCAAGGGGGGGAAGCGCGGCTTCTTTGCAATTTGTGCGCACTACGCTGACTCTCAAGGCAATATAGTTGACCTTCCCATCGCCTTGCCGCAGCTGGTTGGTGCGCACACAGGCTCAGCGATCGCGGAAGCTGTCGTACGAATCCTACGCTACTTTGAGATTTCTAGCAGCAATTTGGGCTATTTCGTGCTTGACAACGCCTACAACAACGATACTGCAGTTAATAAACTCGGCACAATGTACGGCTTTATCGCCAACGATCGACGCCTCCGCTGCGCTTGCCACATACTCAACCTCGTTGGGCAAACTATTATTTGGCACTGACTCCGACGCCTTTGATAACGAGCCTGAACACTACAACGAAGAGGAGTTTTATATGAAGCAATGGCGGAAAGATGGTCCGCTTGGCGTGTTTCTTGATATTGTTAACTACATTAACACGCCAAAACAATGGGGTATATTTGAGGATTGTCAGAACAGCGAAGCAGTTGAGATGCCTGCTGGCGCTACAGCAAGACGCCGTGAGCCTTTCAAGCCTGGAGTTACGCGTTGGAACAGCTATCATGACTGCTTTAAGCGCGGTGTTGAGCTACAACACGCCATCAACAGCTACTCCTCCTACCACATACAAGAGACTGAGCACGCTGACGAGCTTGCCAAAAGCAACAACACTAAGCCGCCTATTGTGCCGCAGTGGATGCGATCAGGCGGGCTTGCAGCTGCAGACTGGGCGGTGATTACCGAGTACATTGAGGTGCTTGAGCCGCTGAAGTCCGCAACTAATCGCTTGCAAGGTCGCGGCAAAGCTGGCACTCACGGCGCGTTATACGAGGTTATCCCTGTGTTTGAGTCTCTTATTGCTGACCTAGATGCCCGCCTTAGACTGTTTGAAAGCGTCAATTACCTGCCAGACGAGGCGCCAGAAGATCACGTCGCTATCAACGTACGTGCTGCGCTCAAGAAGGCGAGCAAGTACCTTAATAAACTCCTCAAAATCCCCGTCTACTACACTGCCACGGCACTCCACCCACGCTTCAAGAACTACTTTAAACGCTTCTGGCGTGAGAAGCCCGCACAGTTACAAGCTACGCACGCGAGCTTCGAGCAGCTTTGGGCTCGTTACAAGCCCGCCCTAGCGACAGCAACAACAATAACAACTGCGCCTAAACACGCGATGAGCAGCTTTGACGACGCGATCGATTCGGTACTTGACAACAGCGACGAGATAATAGGGGTGGCGGATGAGTACGAGAGCTGGCTTAGAGAGCCAACATGGACATCAGAACAGTACAAAACTGGCTGTACAGCTGTCCAATACTGGTACCAGCTCAAGCCGAGGTATCCCAATTTGTCACGATTGGCGCTGGACGTGTTAACTATCCCTGCCTCCAGCGCTGACTGTGAGCGAGTCTTCTCGGGTACTGGCGACGTACTTGAGCCACAGAGACGCAAAATGGGCAGCCAACTATTGGCTGCTTTAATTTGTACTCAACGATGGATTCGAGCAGGTTTTAAACCTCCAAGCGCAAAGGTGGTGGCAACGTACGATGACAATAAGCTCAACGAACAGTTTAGCATACATGAGTGGGAGGAGCCGCCGCCTATAACACCACCAGAGTCTCTTTCACAGTCCTCTTAAAGTACTCAAAATCAAACAAACAATCAAATAAAAAGCGCCTCTATAGCTCCATCAAATCAAACAAACAAACTACAACACCAAGAAAGTCGTCAAACAAACAAATTCAGAGCCTCAAATTTTGTTTGTTTTGTTTATTGACAAGTCTGATGAACAGCCACTACTCATAGTTCGGGCTCAATAGCTTAGCCTGATGCGAGTAGATCCAGCGTCCTATGAACGGCGACACTTGAACGTTCATGTCGTAGCTTTGGCATCTCCGCGCCATAGCGAGAAGCTGAGCAAAGGTAAGACTTTTCGATACTATTCCCACGTGCCAGGCGTGCGACAGCCACATGAGGACCAGCATCATATCAGGGTCATCGTCTGGGAGTCGTAGTCTTCGTGTTCTAGGCACGAGCCGCTGGCGTGTTGTTCCTGTGAGGCGTGTTTTCCATTTGCGCTTGCTGCCTGCGATGCAGAGTTGCTAACAGTCAGGTAAGTCAGTCTCGCGGGTCTTACCTGGGTTGACCTGTAAGGGGGGGGTCCCTGGAGTTGACCTGATCGAACTGGTGTACGTTGGGGGGCCAAACTGACCTGGTGATTGGCCTGATTGATGATATTGTATAAAAAAAAGTGGCATCTATGGTGTTTGACCTTATATATAAGCCTCCGGGGCCCAAGACCCCAAATGATACCTCTCCTCTAGCACCTGCTCAGAGAGATCTGTACTGTTAGCTAGAGTACGGTTGACGTCCGTAAACCCAGCTTTTATCCAAGATCGTACGCACTGAGTTGCGGAGACTAGCTGGGGACCTTGTTTACGCCTTTTGGGTTCCATCATGTCGCCTGTCTCTGAGAAGACTCTCTCACAGTAACAAGAGGACGCTGGGATCTATAGCATGTCTATCGCGAGCTTTGACAGGTCCAGGTAGCCGTCTCGCATGCCCAGCCAGTAAGTAATCGGGTCCTGGGCAAGCGGGTGATTAATCGGGAGGTAAGTTCGTCAGTATACCACCGCTCGTACTCATCTGAACAGTTAACAGCTGGGCTGGCGCTGAGGCGTACGGGCTTTGTGAGACCTTCTGTAAACGCGTTAATATTTGATACCTTTGCTCTCTTGCGCGGGGGAGAGTTGACAGCACCCGTATTCTTGGCCTTGTACGTATCCCAGAGCTCCTTGAACTAAGCCTTGCCCTTGGCGAGCCACGTCGGGTTCTCCTCACCCCAGGCGTTGACAAAATAGTGCTTGTAATAAGGGTGGAGAGACGTCGCCGTAAAATAGGCAGGTGAGTCTTCAAGCTTAGCGTAGTACTTTGCAAGTTTCTTGTGCGCCAGCTGGACGTTGATTATTATATGGTCCTCGGGAGCGTCGTCCTTATCAAAATCAACGTCGGCCCACTGGGTCGCCAGAGCTTTAAAGTGATTGAGGAGATACTCAAAGGTCGGGTATACCTCATAGATGGCCCCAAAACGTCTAGAGAAGCCGCGCCCTTCAAGTCTCTTGGTGGCCTCCTTCAACGGCTGGAGGACATGTACGTACTGGGTAATTACTTGCCAGTCTCCAGAGGTGAGCCCGGAGGACCTCATCCATTCAGGTACGTCGGCTGGCGTCTCTGTCTGACGCCCTCGACGCGTTGCGTAGTTGGAGCGTGTTTTTGTGATATGCCACTCTATATACGCGTTGATAGTGGAGTGGAGTATTATAGCCCTCTTAAAGGTGTCGCAAAAGGAGTTCTACCTTATAACAACAGGCTTAACAGGCTCTAGAAGCTTGACGGGTTTCCTGTTACCCTCTGCGCGTTCAGACTTAAGAATAGTGCGCTAAAGCTGGTTGAACAAGTCGTACTGCTGGGGAGTACGTATTGAGTGGAGGACGTCAACAAGCACCCCTAATGGGCCCTTCTGACGCCACTCACGCATAAGCTTCTCCTCCTCCGCCGTCTAATTGTCGTCGTTATCAAAAACGTCCTTGTCAACCCCAAATATCACCATCTGACCCATCAAGTTGAGCGAGTGGGGTGAGCAGCGCAGACGGCGTTCGACCGCGTTGAAATTAAACTCTTAGGCTAGGTAGTTAACAGTAGTATCGTTATTGGCGGCATTATTAAAACAAAGTAGCCCACTAAGGACGCGTCAATGCCGAACTTTATTAGCGTCTGTTTGACAACCTCCGCCATCCTTTTTCCTGTATAGGCGCCAGCCAGCTGGGGCAGGGCGAGAGGCAGGTCGCAGATCCGTCCTTGGGCGTTGACGTAATAGCAGACAATCCCCATAAAGGCCTTCTTGCCACCTTTAACAGACCAGCCGTCAAAACTGAAGTGGACCTTGCCCAGCGCGTAAGACAGCTCGCGTTGAACTAACGGCGCCAGGTAATCGTAGAGGCGCAGTATATACGCCAAGACGCTCTAGTAGTTCTTCCATATCGCCATTTCTGCCTCAGGGTTGGCAACCTAGAGGAGGGCTCGAAAGGTTGGCGATTCAAACTCGCTAAGAGGATAGTTGTTCTTAACAAGCCAGCTGACTGCCGCCAGTTAAAAACGCTATATATTAAAGTTACCCAGCGCGTTCGCAACGTCCTGCAACACCTCCATCCCGGCGCCTGTCAACCCACGGAGAGTACGCTGGCCAGCCTCCAGCCCAACAGACTCGCGCCCAGGGCGAGTTATCGCGTGTCCTGTACGGAGCGTCTTAAGGTGAGACCAAGCTAACAACGTTGAGCTTGTTACGTCGTATATACCCTACTTGCAAACCTAATACTCCTGTGAACGTGGCAGTACTAACAGACAAAGAAAATACGCGTTAGGCACTTGCGCAGAGCTACTCAATAGCCGTAGTTGTATATCAGCGACTTCTTACTCCTCTGCGTCCGCAAAGGCTTCATGTACGGCCCCAGACGCGTCCAGTCAATCCCATCAAAGTTATCCTCGTACCCAGCATCGTACTTAGTATCGACAGCCTCGGGGCTTGGGCGGAGGGCGCAGTGGGTGCAGTGGGCGCAGTAGGTGCGACAGCAATAGAAATATCTGTATAGGCGTTATGTGACTCCGCCGCCCGATCTCTAAGCTCTACCTCAAAGGACTGGTTGTCCTGGGTCAACTAGGAATCTTTAGCGACGTTAGACAGAGATTCAGCAGTGAGCGAGGTAGCTAGTGTACTAGGCGCCTCCTGTTGCCCCTGCCGTCTTTTTAAGCCCCGGCCGCGTCGATTTGAGCTCATCTAACGGGTATACTGATGGATATTGACGAGTATGTGGGTAGGTGCAAGGTCTGGGAGCACCAACGGAGATTTCAGGTGTACGGCTGATTACCCGATTAGGAAATAATCGGCAAGCTAAAACACCAAATATTCGCCAAAATATCGATATTTGATGATATTTCCAGCTTCAAAAACTACTCCAGGAACCCTCTGCGGGGGCCCAAATCACCAGGTTGGTCAGTTTGATCAATCAGGCTCAAGGCCGGCACCTTATTTGCCTACTAATTTGTATGAGCCAATGGTTGACTGATTGAATTGACGCTTGGCAGTAAACCGAGCGGACTAACTGCTACCTGATTGATTGTTAGCAACTCTGCTGCGATGGGTTCTTTCCATTGGGGACTGAAGTGCTCCACTGTGTCGGCCTGCACGACAATCTCGCGTGTTCCGTCACCGCGACCGACTTCGAGGATGAGTTCGCCTTTGGGGTGGATGAAGGTTTTGCGCTCTGCTGCGAGTCTGACATTCGGCACCGATTTCTGGTCTACTTCCTTTTCCGCCTGTTCCAGTTCCGCTACGGCCGCATCCCTGGGCGAGGGTCCTGACTCTTCTGTGTTGCTGTTAGCAAGAACAATAGTCAAAAGCAGACCTAAGGAGGAACGTGTAGAAGTCCGAGTAACCCGAGACCGTCCTGCCGCTGCGTATTCTTTTGTGCTTTTTGAACGAAGGACTGAAGCGCCTTAAAAGAGACAGTAAGAGAATAATAGCTGGGAACGACAACAGAAGCATGCGACAAAATATGATAAGGTAAGCTGACCTTCACTAGGAGGTGCAGGCTGCGGTGGTGTCAAAGGGCGGACCCCATCGTACCGCCCACACGAACAGCCTGCATTTTGCGGAATTGTAGCTCCTGGGCTTGATCCTGGGCCTGAGCCTGCTGTGCTTGCGTTTTTCGCTGCATATGTACGCGTCGTTCGAAATTTTTCGAGAGTGTACGAAGCATCATCACATATGGAAGATGGCGGCAAAGAAATGGTCCAGGGCGAGGGACAGTGCGCCAGCACTTCTATGTGCCGCGACAAAAGTCCGGTTCTTCGATAACAGATGACTGGACGAGGAACGGGGGGCGGGGCCTTGCCGACCAGATTTCATATGTTGGGAGAGGATAGGCTTACCATGGTTATGGAAAGATGGGATAGAACCCGCCGAAGACCACTCAACTGTTCATAGATGGTACTCAGAAGCTGCGTAGATCAGTGTATCGCTCATGCAGTGAACTGGCATCGACGTAGGTGCTGGTTTGTATGCGAGCATGCTATGTGCCAGTCACCTCTCCATTCAGAATGATGGTGGACAAATGCGGCTCTGGTGAGCCCAATGGCGGCAATAGTAAATGTATGCATCATACCGAGATGGTTGGTTCTCAAGACATGGCACGAAACAAACAGAACCGCGGTTGCCACGGAGAAGCGAGACCTACTAACACCGAAGAATTCTCTGTGCTATGGGCAGTGATTCTATGTTCCATTCAGTTATTCAAACATGAGATAATCGATTACTTAATCAAGCGCCGGATGCTATGCAAAGTTCCATGGGTATCTGTAACCTCCAATGCAAGTCGTGAGTCGTGTCGTCGTGTGCTTATGCGGATCCAACTAACAAGGCCAAAGCCTCTGCAATCGCTATCCATGTAGCAACTTGAACGCCGTGTATGCAAAATGTCTTCCGACAAAGTCGAACATCTGTCACCATTCGTGTAACATCTCACCCACCCTATCCAAGGCCTCAGCGACTGCAAACCAAAATCCGTTCCTAGGCGGTACTATGGTCTTGATATTGCTCGGTTTCTGGACGTGCTCTTCCTCTTCTTGCTTCAGCTGAGCAGTTTTGAGCTTCAGCTCGCGTCGCAGGTCGTCAATAATTTCGAGCTGAATAGAATTCAGCTGCTTCACTTCTTCCATACGCATTGCCATATCTTGCATGTACGTCTTTACGCCTTCAATGAATCTTTCGACCCCCAAAATGTACCCTTGGCTCATAGCCAGATCTTCTGCATCCTGGTGAGGGTGGTTCGCAACCTTGTCATTTACGATTCCTAATCCAGTCGCATCTGAAGGCTGCTCCAGCTCGGAAAATAGATGGTCATCAGTTTGCTTGGACTGCGCTTCGGGCGCAGAAAGAAACTGGGCCATCTCCTCAAACCTGGACACGAGGTACTCCATCTGCTCATCGGTGGGCTCGCGCGTCTGGATCAAGTTCTCTAGTTGCGCCACGCAAGCAGACAGCGCGTGCTGCATAGGCGACGAGCGCGCGTCTGAGTCCGAATCCCATGGCATGGAGGGAGGAGGCGACAGTGGTCGGAAGACGTGTGACTTTGTGGTGCGCACCGACTCGGGTGTGTATGGGTATTGGGGCAGGCCATTGTCTTGCAGTATCTGAGAAGCCCAAGGAGTCTTGACGGGCGTATAGGGATCCATGGCATATGGACGGGTGTCCAGTGCGGGCGCATCTGTCAGGCCCGATAGACTCGGCGAGGGATACGAATCCAGCCGGCGGAAATATCCAGGCGTGCCTTGGTCATCGGAACCCTCAAGCGTGTTCTCGCGGTGAATGGGTCCTGTGGCCCTTGAGACGGGTTTGGGTCGGGATGTCGGTTCGGTGGACTCGGCAGGGAGACGAGGCGACGGAATGGCACGCTCCTCGACGCCGGGCGGCGGTGTCGAGCTGCGTGCAAAGGCGTCCGGGAAGCAGTCCGAGTCCATCTCAGGCGGTGTCCACGGGCGGCCGCCGGAAACGGGGAGGGAGGCGGAGCGCATGGCGCCGGTGAGCTTGGTCGAGGTCGACATGGCCGTCGCGATGCGGTGCGGGTGGCGCTACAAAACCTGACGCTGCACGGTCCTACAGCGGCATCGCCCGACGCAGACTCGAGGAGGACCAGTCTGACCAAAGGCAGAGGTTGGAGTCGTGCAAGGGCGGGACGGGCGCGATATGCGCAGTGCGTGTCTAGCGCACACGCCAGTATGTATCCAGCGTGGCGGCGTGAAGCGAGAGCCAGCAAGAGTGGTGAGGAGGACTGAACATGGCGGGGCTGGCCGCTGGGAGCTTAGAACCCGCCTCGCCTGAGGCCGAAACACCAGCGCGTTCCGATTGGCCCCGGCGTCGTACTGCTTGCTGTAGTTCTGGCTTCAGCTTCAATATTCCCACCGTGCCTCCCCTTCGGCAAGTCTAGCAGATACGACTCGCTTGCATCCCCTCGCCTGTCGGAAGAGCCATGCCACAGGTGCGCCATCCCTCGCAGCCATGGACGATGCGAGGCCACCAGACTGACCGTATGACCTGCTAGTTCGCCGTGCAGCCGTCGCTCGACACGGTGCGCGAGATCCTCGGTGCTGCCATCAAGTCGCCCAACCCGCCGAACCTCGTCCCCGTCTTCTCCTCGATATCCGCCGAGTTCCTCACCCCGGGCCTGGTCTATCTGAAAATCGCTGAACAGTGAGTCGTGACTCACCCCGCGCACACATGCCAGAGACGCACAGAAGAGGACGGCGTTGATACGGCCCAGGGCAAAGTCAAAGCTATCGTTCCTCTTTGAAAGCGCGGCCACTACAGAGACAATTGGGCGATATAGCTTTGTCGGTGCAGGTGGGTGCATGACCCATGAGCGGCCGGACGGCTGCGGTTAACAGGCTCGCAGACCCGCGCAAAGTCCTCAAAACAGGCCGCGGCCATGGCGAAGAGGCCGACCCGCTCCCTATCCTCGAGAAGGAGCTCGCGAAGAGCAGAGTGGCCACTGTCCCTTCGATACAGCTACCTCCGATGACAGGAGGAGCAGTTGGCTATGTTGGCTACGACTGCGTACGATACTTTGAGCCCAAGACGAAGCGAGACGACATGAAGGATGTTCTGGGTGTGCCGGAGAGTTTGTTCATGCTGTTCGACACTATAGTCGCGCTGGACCACTTTGCCCAGGTTGTCAAAGTCATCACCTACGTCAAGGTGCCTGACAGCCTTGAGCATCTCGACGAGGCATACGACGAGGCAAAGGAGACGCTGAGAAGATACACGGCAATCCTGAAGAAGCACGGTATTCCCGAGCCCGAGCAGCAACCGATCAAGCAGGGCCAGCAGTACACGTCAAACATTGGGCAGGACGGATACGAAGGCCATGTGAAGCGATTGAAGGAGCACATCAGCGTGGGCGACATTATCCAGGCTGTCCCGTCACAGCGTTTTGCCCGACCGACCAGTCTGCATCCCTTCAACATCTACCGACACCTGCGAAACGTGAACCCGTCACCATATCTCTTCTACGTCGACTGCGAAGAGTTCCAGATCGTGGGCGCAAGTCCAGAGCTGTTAGTCAAGGAAGAACTTGGCAGGATCATAACACCCCATTGCAGGCACAGTCAAGCGCGGTAAGACGATGCAGCAAGATGCGGCTCTAGCAGAGGAGCTTTCCAACTCAATCAAGGACCGGGCCGAGCACGTACGTTTCCCGCTCACACTGCAGGAAGAACATTGGCGGAGCTGGTGCTAACTTTGCCATGGCAGGTCATGTTGGTTGATCTCGCGCGGAATGACGTAAATCGCGTGTGCGACCCGCTCACCACACGTGTCGACAAATTGATGGTGGTGCAGAAGGTACGTGTTTGACGGAACATGGACATCGATATCGATGAATCGGCGCGTGGCCAAGGTCCTGATTGCAGTAGTTCTCCCATGTGCAGCACCTGGTCTCTGAGGTCTCCGGGGTGTTGCGGCCGGGCAAGTCGCGTTTCGACGCGTTCCGCTCCATATTCCCTGCAGGTACGTCATTTGCATGGCGTGGAAGGCTGGCCTAAGCGTGAACACTAGGTACGGTGAGCGGGGCGCCAAAAGTTCGCGCTATGGAGTTGATAGCCGAGCTCGAGAAAGAAAAGCGCGGCGTGTATGCAGGCGCGGTCGGATACTTTGGCTACGGCAGCGTCGACGGCGACAAAGAAATGGAGGGTGCCATGGACGTGAGTGCCCTTCACTGCACGCGTCTAGGCGATTGAGTGCTGACGGATCTGCGCAGACGTGCATTGCGCTGCGGACGATGGTGGTCAAGGAGGGCATCGCCTATCTGCAGGCCGGGGTATGTTCCTGGAAGCGTGGAAATCTTGCTTTTGGGGGATTCGCTAACCCGCCACACCAGGGCGGGATCGTCTTCGACTCAGACCCGTACGACGAGTGGATAGAGACGCTAAACAAATTAGGTTCGCCCTCAGGCCCGAGCCGGTTTGTGTACGGGTTGTGCCCTGTATGATACTGACGAGCCATGGCAGGTGCAAACATGCAATGCATTACCACAGCTGAACAAAAGCATCTAGACGGGCAGACCGAGGCCAACGAGGAAGCGGCAGCGGCGTCGAGTGCAGCCACTCGGGAGACGCACATTTCCCTTGCGGCGTAGCGGTGCCATGGGCAATGCGTTGTCTGGGGCCACGGGTAGGCGGGACAGGTGGTTGGCATGGAAGCGGTCATCGAGATTGGCACGATACACCGTCGTTGGCGCCCAGAGCCTTAGTGAGGCTGGCCTCTGTGAATGGCAGGCTGCGGGAAAGCTGCACGCGAAGGCTTGGAGCTAGGCGAGCGGTTCGACATAAGCTAGACGTCACATAGCAAGCACAAGGCTTGGTTGCAATCTCCCCACGCCACAGTGAGCAGACTGGCATTCTGCAGTCGTGTGCCGCCAGGCCGAGAGGCTCCACGAGAGACGTGAAGTTGCAGTGCTCGGGGCTGGGCGATGGCGGCCTTGTGTTTGCGGCAGCGTCACGTTGAGGCCATGCTGCGGCCGTAACTCATCGTCATGGATGCACGGTCCACCACCAGCATCATCCCGAGGTCACGGCGTGGAGAATCGCGCCAAAGCTTGTTCCGTGCCGCACCCGTTGCAGTGTGCTCCACTCAGCACTGGCCAGCCATTTGAGCCTTCCGCTTTGCCATCATCGCCGCTTCCAAGGCACCAGCCACGTCCAAATTGCCTGTTTTGGCCGCTACCACCACGCACCCCATAAATATCTCCTGCTCCTCGTCCGACTGCTCTCCCTCGCCCATCATCCTCATTAGCCTTCAGCACCTCCACGCTAGCAGCTTCTCGCTCCCAGCTTACCCTCGCTCCTCTACCTGGTATCCTATCTGCTACTAGTTCACTATCTACCTACCCTTCGACAAGATGATGAAACTATTCCTCCTCCTCGTTGCTGCCGGCGCTGCCTTCGCCCAGGACATGGACAGCCTGCCCACCTGCGGTGTACGTCTTCCTCCTTGCTCCATTAGCCATCTCGATGCTGACTGTGCATAGCAAACCTGCATCAACAACATGATCGACATTGCCCAAAATGACTTCGGCTGCTCCGAGGGTGACACTGTTTGCTACTGCACAAACCAGGACTTCGGCTATGGAATTCGCGACTGCGCCCGAGAGGCGTGCGCCAACGCCCAGGATGCCGCCCAGGTCATTGTGTATGGAGACAACTACTGTTCATGTAAGCTTTCCACATCTGCATCATGGTAGCATTTTCCGATTGTCTTCCAGCTATCCAGGAGTCAGCAAGTGGTTCGTCAGCTTCTGCCATCGCTACGGGCGCTGGCAGTGTCTTGTCGTCCGCTGCCGCGACCTTGACCAACTCCGAGGGTAGCATCATCGCAGGGCCTACTGCTTCAGGCGCCGAGAGCACTTTCGCCACCATCACGAGCGCTGCTTCTTCTGCTGCGTCCAGCGTCGTTTCTTCGATTGAGTCTGAGGCCAGCGAGCTGACAGAGTCTCTCGTCTCTTCCGTTGAATCTGCCGTCTCGTCCGCTCTGTAAGTACCATGTTCCCGTGCCACATCTTGGACTTATTGTTAATGAATGCCATAGCTCTTCCTTCGCTTCAAGCGTCTCAGAGGCTACCGACTCTGCTGGCAACACCATCTCAAGTGCGACCGACTCCGCCGGTTCTGCTATCTCTTCTGCTACCGAAACAGCCGGCTCCGCTAATACGGACGCCACTGACACTGACGGTGCTGCTCCCCGCATTACTGGCCTACCCGTCGCCGGTGCCGTCGGTCTCGCCGCCTGGTTGTTGCTATAAACGCCATCTACCTGACAAACCGAAGCCCTTATTCGGCGGTATAATGAATAATGTTTGGTCGATGAGGGCGGCAGAGGTGGGCTTTGGCTTGTTAGCAATGGCTGGGTTGGCATTGGATCGTCTACACTCTTCGTGTACCCGTTTCAGGCCCCCGACAATTTTCTCTTCTCTGTTTACAATTGACGCTTACGGCGGCACGACAGTCACGACCCGTAAAGCCATGTACGGCACCGTTTGGCATGGTGTGATTTGTTGAATGCGCATGGTTGCGGCGCTTTGATACCCCCTATCCGCGGGAATATGAGATTGCCCTTGGGGTGCGTAGGTAGTACACAATATACTAATATCCTTAATTACAACTGCTGTGTTGAGAGCTGTGTTGTGATGTTCACTCATCTTCGCGATCCGCGTCGTTGTTCCTGGTCATGGCTAACAGGCCCAGGCGTCGTGACCCTGGACTTGAAAGATTGCCATCCGCGTGGTAGCCTGTGGGTTTCGCAGCAAAATGTGGTGACCCTATCGTATCGTCGAGCAACCGGGTGGCACGACAGTCACTGTCAGCTTGTACCGAGAGTCAAAGCATGCTACCGGACACAATTCGCGATGCGACTATTGTGACGAAGTGATGTGCTGATGGCGAAGTCGAACAAGTGAGGTCGACTTTACGTTTTGCTTATCAGCTCGGCGGCTCTGTTGCTGACACGAGTTGCCATTTTTAGCTTGAAGTCTTGGTCCTCACACGTGATATCTCACGCGCTACATGTACTTGCGGAGCGTAGCGCGAACGCCTGGTCCAGGTATCACGTGCTAAGTCTAGCCTTGTATATCTAATTAGAGAGTGTAGATATTAGTGGAGAATAGATTAGACAAATCAGCGATAGGTGGCAAATCCATGTGACTCCCGGACTACCTAGGTACCTGGGCGCTTGAGTAGGATTCTTCAACATTTAAACATTGAGGAGGAGGCTGTGTATATGATAAGGGTTAGTAGTGAGAGGTCTTTGGGAAAGGGGGAGAGTTGGATGTGCTGACAGCACTTGCTTGAGCCCTGGACCTCCAGGGCTGTGAGGTGACCTACTGCTACCTTACCTAGATAGGTAATCGACCTGTCAGACGCCGTTTTGGGATGGGACGGCACCCACATATGTCAACAATCAAGTATACTTGGAAATCTCGTTTTTTCGGCAACCAAATCTGCAAATCAATCAGTTCAAGTCTGCCTGGATAATTTTGGCTGTAAATCAAACCTTAGAGATGGATTTGATTTGTAGATTTGGAAGATTTAATGTTATTATATAGCTGTAGCTGTAGGCCTTGTAGATTTGCCAGGGTCGTGATTTTCCTAGTGTTGTAATTAGCTTAACTTACTAGTACGGGGCTGTCAACGCGTCCCTAGCCGTCAATCGTCGCGTACCCAGCCATCCCATCGCGCTGCTTCTGTTGCCGATTGCTATCGTCGCTATTAAAACGGTCTACTTTTGTTGTTGTAGCGGCTATTGTTAGTAGCTCAGCGCCTACTTTTTGCTGCCTCTGCTTACCTCCAGGCCCAACGATGGCTCCCAAACGCGCTGTCGATAACGATCGACCCGCTGCTGTAGCTGCCAACGTCAACGATAGCCCCCCAAACGTCGCCGAGTCCTCACACAGAAGGCCTTAGAGGGAGATGAGCTGCCTTGCGGCACTACCAGCCAGCCGATCAAGTTACCCGAAACGCAGCCAGCTGCGCCGCCGTCGCCGCTATTCCCAAGTATACCCGCCGAAGTCACTGTCGAGGTAGCCGTTGAGGTGGCTGTTGACCCGCTTGTTGGGCAGGTTATAGGAGCGCCCGAGCGGCCATGGGAGTTGCAGTTGCTGGAGTCTCAGCCCGCGATCGCTGCGGCGGCTGCGGCGTCAAAGGCAGCTACGGTGACTACTGTGGAGGAGGATAGTGGGGAGGAGCTGGGCGGTTTCGACGCGCGCTTTGTTGATGACTTCGAAGGCATTGATTGGAGCAAGCTGCGGCGTTTTGAGAAGCCATCGCGCACTCTTACAGGCAAGAAGAGCTGGGTCTTTAAGCACCGCATCGCCTTGCGAAGGACTGCTGCAGAAGTAAGTGCAGGTCAGCCAGAACGTACCTATTTTGTGTGCCGTTGGTGTCACAACAACACCGTTACTGGCGGCATCGTTGAGGTGTCAACAGCTACAAGCTCGGCCGCAAAGCACCTGGGTATGAACAAGCGCGGCCATCGCATAACCCTGCGCGGGCAGCAGCTGCCGAAGCTGCCTGGAGGTCAACAGACTATAACTGACGCGCTGAAGGGTGTGGAGGTTAGCCAAGAGGTTGTCAATGAGCTGGGTAACTTTGACGTACAGGCTTTTCGGCTTGCTGCTGTGACCTGGCTTGTTGAAAACAACCACCCGTTGCGCGAGTTTGAGACCGAGAGCTTTAGGCGCATGCTTCGTTTCGCCAACCCAGCTGCTGAAGAAGCGCTGTGGGCGAGCCACAACAGTGTTGCAAGGTTCGTAATGAGACTGTACGATCATTTGAAGCCGATTGTTAAAGCTGAGCTGTCAACTGCAGTTAGCAAAGTCCACATAAGCTTTGACGGCTGGACTACCAAAGGCGGCAAACGTGGCTTCTTTGGTGTTGTTGCTCACTACGTCAACACCAAGGAGAAGATTATGGACTTGCCTATGGCGCTGCCGCAGCTCACAGGCGTCCACAGCGGCGAGGCAATTGGGGAGTGCGTTGACAAGACGCTATCGTCGTTCGGTATAACGCCGCAGAAGCTGGGTTACTTTGTGTTAGATAACGCTGCAAGCAACGATGTGGCTATCGAGTACCTGGCTCAAAGGCATGGGTTTTTATCGTCTTGGCAGCGGCTCCGTTGCGGTCCCCATACTCTCAACTTAGTCGGCCAAACTTTTATGTTTGGCAAAGATAAAGACGCGTACGATAACGACCCAAGACATGAGAAAGATGAGGAGAAGTTTATGGCTGAATGGCGACGGCTGGGTCCTCTAGGCGTGTTCCTAGACATTATCAACTACATCAGTACGCCGAAGCAGCACTCCAGCTTTGCCCGTTTCCAGCACCTCGCGCATGACGAAGACCCCGCCAACAACAACGATTTACTGCTAGCCGTAGTCAAGGCCTGCGTCACCCGCTGGAACAGCTATTGCGCTGCTTTTGAGCGAGGCATCATTCTCAAACAACCTATTACGGCTTACGCAAACCATCACATTAAGAAGACAGCTGATGCCGATAAGGCTGCGCGCGATAATGGCAACAAGCTGTTATCTGCGCCGGCGTGGATGCGATCGGACGGCCTCACAGCTGCAGACTGGGCGGTGATAATTGACTACGTGGATGTTCTGCGGCCGCTGAAAGTAGCCACTGAGCGGCTGGAGGGGCGTGGAAGAAGCAGTATAAGCTCAACGGTCGCTTTGGCGCTATCTACGAGATTATACCTACTTTTGAACACCTGATCGCTGCTTTCGAAGAGCGCTTAGTTACTTGGGAGAGCGTTGATTTCGAGCAGCTAGACGCACCAGAAGACCACATGGCTATTAACTTACGCGCCGCTGTCGCTAAACTAAAGCTTTACTACAGCAAACTAAGCGACTCCCCCGCCTACTACGCTGCAATCGTACTCCATCCCCGCTATCGCAACTACTGCAAAGTGGCTTGGGCCGACGACCCAGCTCGATTGGCAGCGGCTGATGCTGCTTTCCAGCAACTCTGGCGCCTCTATAACCATCGCCCAGCTCCTCGTCCGCAGCCGAAGCCTACAAAGTCACACACAAACGTGATTGACGACGCCATTAACGCTATAATCGAGGCAGAGAGCGACGACGAGGCAGACTATAGCGATGAATACGAGCGCTGGCGTGCCAACGAGCCGCGTTGGAGTCGCGAAGATTTCAATCAACAAGGTAACCCAGTACGTTATTGGCTTAACCTACGCGGCAAGTACCCAGCGTTGGCACAGCTGGCGCTCGATATAATGACTATACCCGCCTCCAGCTGTGAGTGTGAGCGACTTTTCAGCGAGCTTGGTGATCTGTTGGAGCCACGACGTCGCAAAATTGGAGCCAACTTGCTAGCAGCTCTACAGTGTGTGCGGAGGTGGATAGGAGCAGGTTTAATAGATGCTGACGACGAGATTGATGAAAGTATGTTGACTGACTCTGCTGTTAACAGTTTGTATGGCGTATACCAGTAGGACGATTCTACATAGTAATTATAGTACAAAGAGAAGATTTCAGTATACTACATATTTGCAAATCTATTAAATCTATCAAATCTATAATACTATCAAATCCTCCAAATCCAGCATAACGTCACCGATCGACAAATCAAATTAAATCCGCGCGAAGATTTGGTTTGATTTGATTGTTGACAATTGTGACGGCACCACCACGGCACTTCAAGGCAGCAGGCAAGCAAGTAAGTAAGTAAGGAAATAGACAAACAAACAAGCAAGCAGACATTTACTCACCACCTTAGAAGATCTAGGGGATGACACGCATGACAGTCTACGGTGTGACTCAATCAATCTGGTTCTAAGGCTGGCTCGCGCTCGTGCGCGCGCATATTGATCTGGGTGTCGCGCACTTGCAGGATGTTGTTGACGCAGGAGGGTACGACGGGGCGGAGTGGAGTGGGGAGTGGAGGATCGACAGCGGACGGACGCTGGGGTGGGGACGAGGTAGGTAGGTAGACGGGCATGTTTTATGTTGGATTTGGTTGTTAGGTTGGGTCGGGTCAGGTCCTGGGCTTGGTTCGTGGCGGGCGATAAGATTGCTTCACAGCTTGTGCGAGGAGGAGCGGTGGGATGCGGAGCTAAGGGGTGGAGATGGAGATGGAGGTGCTGCCTGCGCGGAGTGGGGGATTGGAGGCCTCGACGGGCATGCGGTATCGTGGACGTCGTGCGGTCTTGCGAGTTGCAACAGGGGACACGGGTCGAGGAGTAGGCGGCAGGACACGCACTTTTGAAGATGGTCTTTGATGGGGTTATATCATGGAACGCTGCTGGTATAATCAGGTCAAGACTCGATGCCATTTCGATTGCATAGTATAGAGTCTACAATAGAAGAAAACATGTCGATACAAAAAGCCAACCCTCCCAGGCGCTCAGCAACTCTATGCCACAGCCGCAGTATCTAAAACTCCATTCGCAGCAAACTTCCTCCCTGCGTCCACTCCGCCGACAATCTTAGCCAGCTTGTGGGTTTTCCTTCTCCTCTCCTCGGCCCCAACCCCACTGATGACTTCTTCTAGAGCCAGTCCAAGACTGATGCCTTCTACGTCTGGCGAGAACGGTCAATGTTGAGTGAGACCCAAGACAGGTTCGGCCAAGGAAGAATAAGTAAGTTTGAACCTTGTGTTTTCTGGGGCCGGCAACAAGCTTTTACTTGCACAGCCGCTGATATGAATGACAATGACCGGGATACCGCTGATCAAATTACACATCCATACTTCTAGTGCTTGCAACTGCACCGCCGCGCTGCGTCTAATGCTGGGAGTAGCCTAGAGTAGCCTACTGTGCGATACGTGGAAACACATATAAAGGCAAAAATCGAAGGCGATCCCGAAGCGCACGGTAGCCTGGCGGATTTCTTATTGGTTCGCAACCTTGTGCGAATTAGGACATGGAAATGACAAGATCTGATCCCTTTTCGTCGAAACACTCAGCCACAACTACGGTCAACCTCCCAGCTCGGGTGCGTAGCGTAATATCATTGCTTTCGTACGAATAATCAAAATTTGTATGAGAGAAAGTCCTGCCTGCACGAAGCTATGTACCGGGGCCGGGAGGGCGACTGTACAATTAGTTGGCCAGCCAGCAGCATTACATGCTCTTTTTGCAAACAAACACAGACCATTCTATCCTGGCAACAAAATTCATCGTGAAGATATCGATGCCACAGACGTGGATGGAAAACCGATATTCGGGAACGCAGCGATGGGGTCGGATATGAGCATTCTGCTCGAGGATGGCCTCGAAGAATTGCCCATTGCCCCCTCCCGTCCCGTCAGAATTACCCTCTGGTTGTCGGCTTGCTTGCCCACTTCAACCACTTGACTCGCAATTTAACTGAATTCGGATGTCCTCGTAGCTGATATTTCTGCTAGGGCGAGTTGCGGGAATCGGGATGTCTCTGACATGTGAGGTTAGTGCGTTGTTTCTCTCCCCATTCAGTTAGATCTATGAGCACCACGATGTTTTCCTGACTTTGCCCAATAGTGCTCCTACCGTCGACGTGGTACCGGTCATGCATACCGTAAATTCTTGCACAGAATGGTTGTCGTAACCGCATTTGGAGGCATTAGCGACCCAATGAGTACTCTCCTCCAACCTTCTGCCCCACTGTCAGCTAGAGTACTAAGTAAATCGATTAGGCTGCCCAATGCAACCACAACAGCCATTACCAAACTCGGCTAGTTAGATAAAGGTCTATTACTAGATATGGACAGCCGGGTAGGACAAAAACTTGACATGCCTGGCAGTTCGTAACGGGCCTGTCCCGAAACAGAAACCCCCAACAGACTGTTATGGACCGTTTGCCTCTTCGGGCGTCTGCAAGGTCTCACACCACACTGCCAGTCAAGTAACTAGTCGTCAAGACGAGAGCCACGCGAATGAAACCTACGGTGATAACCTCTGAATTGACCTCGTCATAACCCTTCCCTTGCTAGATAACGACTTTGCTACATCGAACAAGATGCATCTGGATCACGTCGCTGTGATTGCTTTGGCGCTCTTCGTCGTTTATGGGCTTGGACTATGGGTCATCTCTATCATCAAAGTACAGGCCTTCAAACGCCAGACGGGATGCAAGGCTGCTGCACAATGGGGACAGATCGACCCCGTACTAGGCCTCGATCAGTTTCGGACCTTCAAGCAGAAGGCTCTTGAGGGAAAGATACTCACGACCCTAACACAACGCTACATGACGACGCACCAGCACACTCTAACGCTACGGCTCATGGGGCAGCCCTTGATCATGACTTGTGAGCCTGAGAATTTCAAGGCTATTTTGGCGTTGAAATTTGACGACTTCAGTCTTGGAACAAGGGTGCGTGCCATGGGTCGTCCCCTTGGCTATGGTATCTTTACGACCGACGGCGCGCATTGGAAACATTCCAGGGCAAGTTTCGGCGGGGAATTTAACGTTCCTGTGGGTCAGGATAGGTGGCTGACAATGGAATAGGCACTTATTCGGCCCAGCTTCATCAGAGCCCAAGTAGCCGACTTGGAATGCATCGAGACACACGTGCAGCACCTCATCGAGAAATTGCCCGAGGAAGGCGAGATTGTTGACCTACCACGATTGTTCTTTAACTTCACCATTGACAATTCCACCGAGTTCCTCCTAGGCCGCTCCATCAACTGCCAGACCAACCCGGCCATGTCGTATTTCTCAGAATCCTGGGACCACGCCGAAGCGTGCCTGGTCGAACGAGTGCGCCTGGGCAAGCTCGTAGGGCTCGTTGACGGCTTGAAGAAGAACGCGGGCTTCGAAAAAGCCTGCGATACGGTGCACGCCTTCGTAGACAGCTACATCGCCGACATGCTGCAGGATGGTAAGACGAGCACCGACGGCGTCAAGACGCGTCGGTACAACCTGCTCTCGGAGCTGTCATCGGTCTGCCGCGACCCGACCCAGCTCCGCAACGAGCTTCTGAACGTGCTCCTGGCCGCCCGGGATACCACGGCCGGCCTGCTGAGCAGCATCTTTTACTTCCTGGCCCGGCATCCCGACGTCTGGGGTGCGCTGACGGTCGAGGTGGACCAGCTGGAGGGGCGCATGCCCGACTACGACACGCTGAAGGGCATGAAACTTCTGCGAAGCATCATCGACGAGAGTAAGGTGCCACCTCATTAAGCAAATATCCCGGGCCTCTTTTTCTAATCCGTTCTTTTTGACTTTCCCCAGCTCTACGCCTCCACCCTCCCGTACCCGTCAACATGCGCTTCGCTACGCGCCACACCACCATCCCGCGCGGAGGTGGTGCCGACGGCTGCGCACCCGTCTTTGTCGCCAAGGGCACCGCGGTGCACTACTCGGTGTGGGCGATGCATCGGCTTCCCGACATGTACGGTGCCGATGCCGACGCTTTTCGACCGTCATGCTGGCTTGATGCCGCGCAGCCTCTGCGGCCGGGGTGGGCGTACCTGCCGTTCAATGGCGGTCCACGCGTGTGCCTGGGCCAGCAGAGTGCCCTGATTGAAGCCAGCTACGTCGTGGTGCGCCTCGTCCAGCGCTTCGCGCGGATCGAAGCCCGCGGGGGTGATTTCTGCGAGAATGTGGCGTTAACGCTTAGCCATGGAAATGGGGTCAAGGTAGCGCTGAGGAACAGGCTGTAGATCAGTACTGAGGTCTGGATCCGTGTTCTTTCTGGTTGACAGTCGTCGTTCGAAACTGCAAGCGATTTGCAGAAAGAGAGAGAATCTGGGGAAAGAGCATGTTGCTCTGCAGCGATCGCTGAGGAGCAATCTAGTCTCAAACCTGATAAAGTGGGATGTAAGGTTGATGCAGGCGGCTTCTCCGAGCGGCCCTATGTATACTAGCGCTATGACGTAAGCGTGCACCACCCAGGAATGCCTCACATGCCGCCAACAAAGCCCCCGCATAATCTAGAAATAATTTGGACACTAAGATACCGTCACATGTGATAGAGGCTTATCGAACCAGTCAGGAGTGCATATTCAAGAAGCCACGAACAGCAACCTGAAGAGTTTAATTGATTCCCCATGCAATTAAGTGATCTCTTCACCTTCAAGTGAAGAGACCCGTACATTTCTGGACCCAATCTTTCTCAATTAGAGCGGTGCTCATAGATAATACTCTATGGTAAGTAGCTACATGAAAATTAATGACCACCACCGCGACCACCACGCGAACCAAGCCCTGCTTGGATAAATCTGTCGGTGGTCAGTCTGTGTTGAGGAAAAGCAAACCCACTGGCGCTACTTACCCTCCTGTTAACAAAGCAATGGGATCTCCACTACTAGCAGGGTGGTTCGGGTCGGCATATCGAGAGGAGGATTTCTCTTTACCTATAGCATTGGCCATGTTGCTATCGGGGTTCTCCCCGGCCCACTTTGCCCTAGCTCTCTTGTCCATGTACTCGCCGGCGAAGTTTCCACTGCGCTTGACGGCTGACTTCTTCTTGGCTTTGGCGCTGTCTTCCTTTGCGTCCGCCAACTCATCGAGGGTAGGAAACACGAGCGGCGCCGTCACGGGCCATTCAAACAGGGTGGCCTCGCTAAGCAATACCAAGAAACGTCAAGCCTTGCCCAGGCACCCCAAGTCGCGCCTTGGAAAATCTTAGTGCCAACGTGGTCTCATCTATTCGCAGCGACCCGTACGCAAGAAGCTTCCAAGCTTCCAGGGCACGCACGAGAATCGACAACAAGGCGCTTTTTGAACGTCAAACGTCAGCCGCCACCTGTTGGATCGCCGTGCTTACCCACGCGAACGCCCTGGAATCGGGCCGGGGCCCATGCCGTGATCCGCGCGCTGGTGTCTTGCTGCATCGAGCTGCTGCACATCCGCGATGCCACAGGACGCACGCCGCTGCACGATGCCATTATCAAGGGCGACGATGAGACGGCGCGGCTGTTGCTGGAATATGGGGCGGATCCAACTGCCGTCGTTATGAGAGAATAGGCGTGCATTTATTTATCCCCCGCACCGTCAAAATCGCACACCCACGGACCACCTGGTGAGCGCCAATCAGAGCGTTGCTTAGCTTAACACTAGAGAGCTATTGTGATAATAGTAGAATAATAGTTTGATCTTCGAATCCCGCATAAAACGCGTTTTTCTTTTGCAATAATGATGCACGGTGCTACACAAGATTCTGATTTAGTGCGCTACACAAATATACGAAACCCCGCGGCCCAAGGCCTCAATTGTCAACTACTCCACCAGCTGCCTGGCAGCCTCTCTCTATATACAACGACGACGTCGCAGCGCCCGCCTGCCTACTGGCATAGATGCCACTGATCCTTTTGCCTTGTTTAGTCTCTTTTTGACGCCGCACAGCTCGAAAAGCTAGCCCTACATACAAATCAACACGCAGAGCAAGTACGGGCTGAGGATGCCGCCCAGGGCAGGCCACACGCCCGGGCGTGGAAACCGACGTCGAAAACTGAGCTCTACACCTATTTGGCCATCCTTATGTATATGGGCGTACACCGGGAGCCTACAATCGAGGAGTACTGGGGGAAGCTACACAAAAACGCGCCTACTCACTCCATCAACAACTACATGGCCTGTACGCACTGGCAGCAGCTCAATCGCTACATGTACTGTACAGAAGCTCCGCAGTCATTCAAATCGCCATTTGGGCGCGTATGGGATCTCTCTGAGCACCTACGCTCGACATCCTCTACTGTTTGGCACGCCGGTAAGCAGCTCTGCGTCGACGAAGCTATTGCTAGGTTTACTGGGCGCGCCAGCGAAACTATCGTCATTAAGTCAAAGCCGACGCCTGAGGGCTTCAAAATCTGGTGCCTAGCGTCTGACGGCGTCGTACTCAACTGGCTTTTCCACGCAAAAGGCGCCACCCGAGGCCCTGTCAATCTCGACATCGACATCCTCAAGACAGCCAAATATACGCCTACTGAAGCCGTGCCTCTTACTCGTCCTTGCCCGAGGCCCCGATGGCCAGCGCTTGTTCCCCCCGGGGCGCCACATCCTCTGGATGGATAATCTCTTCACGACAATCTCGCTACTCGAATACCTGAGGGAGCAAGGCGTCGGCGGCGCTGGGACGGTGCGCACCACCAGAACAGCCACCGAGGAGAGGTGGGAGACCGGGGTTACACACGAGGGTTCAGCTGGTGGTGCTGGGTCTCCATCCTCGCGCAGGGCAGGGCCGCAAAAGAGCGATTCAATAGCGATTTAATAAAGCTCAAGACGCAATTTACGCCTACAGTGCGATGGGGAGAGGCGTTCTTTAAGGTCTCTAGTAACAACACTGTACTAGAGATGGCCTGGCGGGATACCCAGGTAGTCCTTTTTGCCAGTACTACCGCTGACGGTAAGTTTGAAGATGTCCCCACTAAGCCAAAGCCTACTAACGATAGTCGCCACCCAGGTACAAGTCGTTCAAAGCCTACGCCACCCCCCACCAACGCCGCTACAAACAAGAAGCCCTACGAGGAGGCCTTTGGCAGCGAGAAAATCAAGTGGCTAGGCATCCCTGAGCTCGTTGATAGCTATAATCACCACAAAAGTGAGGTAGATCGATTTGACCAGCTCCGCGAGCCCTACTCAACGCAGCAAGTACGCCAACGCACCTGGATGCCGCTCTTCTACTTCTTCGTCGATTTGGCTCTTAATAATGCGTATAGGCTCTCGTCCTACTCATCGGCGTACGAGGCAAAACGCAGTGGGCACAAACGCTTTATATATAAGCTGATTGAGCAGCTTTTTGAGCGCGGGGCCAGGCTTTCAAATGGATCGTTAAAGCGCCAGAGACTTGACGACGTCAAGGCCGACGACGAGAGCCTACACGGCGCGCCAGTCAAGCTATGCGCCCAGGCGAAGCCCTGTATTGCCTGCTCAGAAAATGGGCGTAAAAGTAACGGCGCGCGGCCTGCTAGGGCGCCTCTCTCAGCAACTACAGGTAATAGCCGTCGACGAGTTTTGACGCCTCGAACAACCTACGGCTGTAGGCTCTGTAGACTGCCTTCGTGTAGGCCTGAGCTACGCCCTGAGTGCTGGAACGAGCACCTACACCGCGTAGGGACTATCAAATCAGTCAACACTAGTATGAGCTCAACAATCAAGTAATATACTACAATCAACTTGATTACTATTAATTATAGCTACAAATGAGGCGCCCTACGAGAATCCCTATCAAATTTCACTTAGAGACATCAGTTTTGATGTTCAACGCAATCGCCGACATCCATCCGATTGGTCAACACCAGGTGGTCCGTGGGTGCGCGATTTTGACGCTGAGAGGGATAGCTGTTTATATATACCAGAGTAGCTGCTTAACATTCGAATCTTTTGCGGATCACGAGGCTTGATGGCATACTAACATGATCTAACAGCTAAGTTTGTAGACCACAACGTATACATGGCTGCGTAAATGATAGTCTAGGTTCAATTGGATTGATCTATTTCCAAGTTCACATCTGTCCACGTGAGTGCTTAATCACGTGACCAGAAAACTTCAGGTCCGGGTGCAAGTGCGTAGTGTGTTGAATTCTATTGCCGAACTTTCTAGAGATGTATTGGAGGCTTTCACAGACACAGCAAGACATTCACCAGCCAAGGCGCAAGCCCCGCCCGGGCGGGCCCGAGCGCACGAGCCGCACCTTACATAAAAGTACTCTGCCTACACACTCGCACTGACCCACGATACGCTCCTCAACCTCAATCGATCCATCGCGTAAACCCGCCTCTTGATTGACATATTTCAACGTCTGCATCACGCGCGCTGACGCTGATTCTTTGAATGACGGCAGCCTAACCATTAATTCCACCTCAACATGTGGTACTGGTGTTGGTGCTTGGACGGATGACGGAGAAGGACGGGGAGTGGAGAAGGAGGATAGTTCCGATGAGAACGACCAATCGTCATTAAAGTCTTTATCCGAAGAGAATACGCCCGCCGACAGCGAGGCTACTACTGAATCTACAGAACAGTCAGCTCTAGCGAAAGACACGCAATCCGACCAAGCGGCGACGACTGAAAATGGTCAACCTGGAACACAGCCGACAACTTCAACTACTATCGAGATAGAGGACGCCGATCTTCCAACCAACTTAGCTGACATTAGCTGTGCTGTGCTTGATGAGTCTGCACCGTTATCTGCAGACAGTTCCACCCACCTCGAAGCATGGGTCCTTCGCCCTGTCTTTGAAGACACCTCTCAAGCTTCTGTCAAATGTTCCCACAAGGTTAACCAGCTCCCTCTCGATGCTGCAGGAATTGAGAAGCATATACGCGCACTTGGGCCAGAGCACTCCGTCATTGATGACGTCCGCGCATTACACCCGCATCAATTGCGAATGATCAACATTATTTTGAAAAAGAGTGGCGGGAGGTTAGTCTCCGCTCAGACCGGAACTGAAGTCAATATGATGACGAAGATGGGCACGTTCAAATTCAAGAATGTGGTGTTTGTGCTGAGGATTGCGAATGTAGAAGAGGAGGAGAAGGAGCCATCTGCGCTGGGGTCTGGAGGTCTGCCCACCAGAGAACACCATTCTACGGAAAGAGTCTTCGTTTCTAACCCAAAAGGTTTTTTCGGAGATTCCACAACTCACAGTGTACCTTCATCTTCTGCTTCCGGTACTACACCCTCACCTTTGTTTCCCATCGACTACTCAATCCAGAGCACCAACAAACGAGTCGGTGTCCAACTATACCGTCAAAAGCCACATGGTGAGAAGATTTGCACTCGGATAGGAGATGACATTTTCCAGGCCTTGTCGCTCTATCTGGACATGCCCATCTCCTTTGAGGAGCTCCGTGCGGCGGACCTGGCAACAGGCCACACCGTCGGCTCAAATGGTCACAAAGATTCCACGACATCGAAGGGTGGCGAGACTTCTGATACACAATCTACGTTCAGCTTCTTATGTAAACCGACCAAGTCGGACAACTCGCCTTTGTTTGCGCGGTACTCTTGGACCAACGCGGGAAAGCTGTTCACAGACCTCGGCTCTCCCGCGACGCTGCAGGCCGGAAATGCGGGGACTTCAACAAGTGACTTGTTCTTTGCCAAAGCACCTATGCCAGCTCCGAGGACCACAACGACTAATGCTTTCTCACTACCTTCTATACAGAAGCCTTTGCCTGCTTTCAGAGGGAGTCTGCTCGGCAGCTCAACCCTACCAACCAGTTCTCATATCGGCAATCTCAAGCCTTCAGGGAGCAACGTTTTCGCTACTAAGCCATCCGCCCCAGGGTTCAAGCCTACAGTGTCCGATACCCCATCATTTTCCGGACCGAAGCCTGGATCTATCGCAGAAAGCCTATTCGGCAACTCAGCCTTATTGAACACCTCTTACATGGGGAAAACCAATACCTCTACGGCTGCTACAAACGACCTATTCTCGCCCTTTCTGGGACGAAAGCTCTCAGCCGCTACGGACCGACTATTCAGCAGCTCACCCGTGCCGATTGATCCACACATTGGGGATTTCAACTCTTACTCGGGCAGAATGCTTGCTTTGTATCCACCTATAGAGCCGCCATGCAATACACCGCCGTTGTCTTTTGAAAAAGAACTGTCGGCCACTAAGGAACGACTACTTGGTAGCCCAATATTGCCGACCACGTCTCACATGAGGACTGGTAAATCCTTATGGGATGGTCTACTCACCTGTGGTCCGTCTAAGACTGCATCGTATAGTGTATCTTCGTCGGCTTTTGAACAGAAGCTTGCAGCTGCTACGAAAGGGTTATCTGGAAGTGCTGCTCATTCGCCCAGTTCCAAAATTGCGGGTGATTTGTCTCGGGATACAGTTCCTGCGAAGACAGATCAACCTGAGACTGGGTCCGGCAATGTGGTGCAAGAGTCAAGTAGCACGACGAAACTTCACAAGAAAGCACTGGATGGAGCGCACACTGCCCAGACTAAGTCTAGAGATGAGAAAATCGTAGTCAAAAAGTCTGGACGCAAGTTCGAGCAGCGAGTACCCGGTGCCTTTCGATCACCCTCTCCGCCGCTTGTCTCTGAAAACGCCGAATATGCGGACCGGACTGATACAGTGCACCGAGTGAAGCAAGAGGCTTGGCACAGTGGCAGCGTCGCAGGCCAGTTTTCCACTTCAGCTTCAGCACCGACGCCGACTTCAGGTTCTGTTCCCCAATTTGGCAACACCCAATGCGGGAGTACTTTTACACCGCTTCCTACCAACGGGAAGCCGCTCTTCGACAACATCACAGCGCCATCATCTGCCTTCCCAAAGCCAACACCAATCTTCAGAGGCAAGGCAACAACAACAACACCATCTCCCAAGCCGACGCTCCTCTTCGGCGGCAACGCAACAACAACATCTCCCAACCCACCGCCAACCCCAGTATTCAGAGGCAACACAACACCACCCACCTTTTTTACCCCAACGCACCCCCAACCTTCCACCCCATCCGCCCCTTCGCAATCTCCAACATCCCCCATGAGCGAACTCCACCACATAACCAACACGCTCCTCACACACGCCTACAAACCAAGCTGGCTCTGCAAGACCTGTTCCGCGGATCTCTTCTCGCACGGCGCTGCAGAGCGGAGCGTGCAGATGTGCGATGTTTGCACGGGTGTCGGGGCCGTGGACTCTTTGTGTGGGGTGTGTCGGGCGAAGATGAAGGCGATGCAAAGGGTGGTTGGGGAGTGAGCTTGAGGATGGTAGGAGTAGATAAAGATGGCGGGGATGGGTTTGGAGAGGAGCGGAGGAGCGGAGGAGCGGAGGAGCGGTTGATGCGGATATGGAAAGGGAAGAGTGTGTCTGGGAGTGAGTGGGGGTTGGGTTGGAGACTGGCTGGCGAATTGGGCAGTGGAGATTTCGTGGATTTGTCTGAATGGCGCTGGAGAGGTGGTGTGGAGGGGGTTATTGGTGTATGTTTTCGGATGAAATATCATTGTCAAGGCAATGGCGAGTCTTCTATTTACCACTTCACAAGGAATGATTAGATGCTTTGGAAATCATGTTACTGAATTTTCACGACAGGGCACATAGGCAAAAAAATAAAAATAAATAAAAAATGAAGAAACGACATAGATGTTCCACGGGCCTTTTCAGCACACCGTTTCCGAGGTATAAAAAAATGCACAGCCACCCTCCCCATTCGCTATGCCCATCGAGTGTGGCCACAACCGCCCCTCTCAACCAAAAAGACTCACCACTGAACCTTCTTATCCCAGCCAATAAACTCATCAATGACATCCTTATAATACTCCTAAACCCAACATTAGCATCTGTTATCACAAGGACAATTTTCAGAGAGAAAACCCACCTTCAAGTCCTCCACCTTAGGCACCTCATCACTCTTACTATAAAGATCATACGGATTAAACGCCTTAACAGCGTCCAACATCCTCTCATCCTTCTCGTTCATCATCCACCTATACGCGCCCTGGCTATGCCACGGATAAAAAGAATGATATCTAATCATGGCAAGACCCTCATCCGGAATCGTGCTCTGCGCCTTCATAATATGGTACAAGTACTCGTCGTGGCCCCAGCTCAGCATGACGTTGTCGAGCCCACACCCAGGCGTGTATATACCGTGCTCGGTGCCGTAAATGTCGTTGTCATGGTCGGGATTCCTCCCGAAAGTGTCTGGGTAGATGATGCGGTTGTCGAAAGCGCAGCCGACGGGGAACGTGTCGCCGACGACGTCCCATTGTCCGCGGGCGCCGTAGAAGAAGAGGAGCTTGCCGAGGTCGTGGATCAGGCCGACGAGCTGCATCCAGCGGGGCTTGCCGTCGCGGCGGATCGCTTCGGCACTCTGGAGCAAGTGCTCGATTTGACTCAGACTCGTGTCCGGGTCGCTCTCGTCGATGAGCGTGTTGAGTTTCTCCATGGCCTCCCAGACGGTCATTTCGGCGCGCGTCTTGCTGTAGAAGTCGTTGCGGGCTTTGAGGTTGTACGCTACCGTTTGCTTTTCGTGCTGCTCTTTGTAGAAGTTTTTGACGCGGTCGCAGGCATCCTCGTATCTACGGAATTGCGTCTTGTCCTTGTCGGCGTCGAATTGGGATTGCTCGTAGAAGTCTTTTTCTTCTTGTGTGGCGGTGCCGTTTTTGACTTTTAGGGCGGCCTTGAGCACGTTCACGTCGTCGATGGCATCTGAGGTGGCTTCGAGGGCAAGGCCATCACGGGTGTTGAAGGGCTCGGCTACGTTGGGCGTCTCGAGCTCGACGAGGGCGCCGGGTGCCATTGTGAAAGTGGGTGATGGGATGGAATGTGGATGGGTATCTCAAACGCGTGTAGAAAAGTACAAGTACGTTTGGCAGGATGAAAGAGAAGGATTTGTTTGAGACGGATGATAGCGAGACAGTGCGATGAGGGGCGTGATACTTATTCTTGGTTATCCCCAGCTACAGCAAGCATTCTCCGCAGTGTCATTCAGACAGTCGGCCGGCCGATGCTTCCGCCACCCCACAACGCGGAAAACGCTCAGCCTACCATCTCGACTGAGTTTGTTGTACTGCATCACCACATCCAGGGAGCCCTGCAGGTGTAGTCCATGGCCAGCACCGAAGTTTTGGCTGTGAGGCAATTCTGCCCGCTCTCCAAACCGTACGCACTTGGTGGCAGGTTAGAAACGGCGGCCCAGCTACTAGCTCTAGGTAGTGTGGCGAACTACACTTTAGTGGTTTGCTGGTTCGTGAGGTGTGGAGGAGGTTTTGTGGTTCCCACATGGCGCCGTTGGGGGGCGGAAATTTTCTCCTATTCCAGCCCAGGAGGGGAATTCTCGCCGCTCTCCCAAAACACGCACGCATCACGTGATCGTCGGGGGGAAATGCCCCGAAAAAGCTGGCCTGGCGCGTCGGCGGTTTTTGCCTCCCCTTTGAGCCAAGTGCCGGCGCGCGTTTACCTTTCGCCGGCGCGCCTCGGACCGATGGTAGCCCGGCGGGGTAAGGCGATGGCGGGGCACCGGAAGAATTCATCTCATCAATCCCACGCCCAACAGACCAGAACAGCCGTGTTTAGAGGCCCTGGCCCGTATAAGGCAGAGAGGACCAAGCCACATAGCCGCAATGCGACGCAGCGGCCCAAAAGTCCCCACCCCACTACATATACATGAATCCCGCTCTTGGAAACCTCATTCTCAAATTGTCTCCCACGGATATCCAAGACCCTACGCCCACCATGAACACTGCCATTCCGTTGAATACAGGCGCCTCCGTCCCTGCTTTGGGCCTGGGCACGTGGCAGTCTGCGCCGGGTGAGGTGAAGAAGGCCGTGATGCATGCCATTGAGGGCGGGTATAGGCATATTGACTGTGCGTACTGCTACCAGAATGAGGACGAGGTAGGCGAGGCGCTCCAGGACGTCATCTCGCGCGGCGTCGTGAAGAGGGAGGACCTCTTCATCACGAGCAAGCTGTGGTGCACCTTCCACACGAGGGCAGAAGAGGGCCTCCAGAAGAGCTTGGATATGCTGAAGACGCCGTACGTGGATCTATACCTGATGCACTGGCCCGTACCCATGAACCCCAACGGTAAGTCCCCCCATCTCTGACATCAAAACACCTCACGACTAACGCCCTCCCCAAGGAAACCACCCTCTCTTCCCCAAGCTCGAGGACGGCTCCCGCGACATCGACAAAACCATCACCCACATCGACACATGGAAGAACCTCGAGAAACTGATCCAATCGCACCCCGACAAAGTCAAAGCCATCGGCGTCGCAAACTACTCGGTCAAATACCTTGAAAAGCTCCTCGCCCACGCAACCATCACCCCAGCCGCCAACCAAATCGAAAACCACCCCCTCCCCCCAGCAAGAAGTCGTCGACTTCTGCAAGCAAAAAGGCATCCACATCACCGCCTACAGCCCGCTCGGCAGCACCGGCTCCCCCCTCGCAAAGAACGAGGCCGTGAACGAAGTCGCCAAAAAGCACAACGTCAGCCCTGCTACCGTCCTCCTTAGTTACCACTGTAAGCCAAACACCGCACTCGCATACCACAATGACCTCGCTAACACGCATACGCAGTGGCCCGCAACTCCTCCGTCCTAGCCAAGTCCGTGACCCCCTCGCGCATCGATGAAAACCGCAACCTTGTCTCCCTCGACGGATCCGACATGCAGACCCTCGAAGCCATCCACAAGAAAAACGGCGTCACCCGCTTCGTCTACCCGCCTTTTGGCGTCAACGCGGGCTTTCCGGACAAGCCTGATGGTATCGATCTCAGTGGCTGACTGCCTGGTCACAAGTTATAGAAGGCGGGCTGCGTGGTGGAGAGTTATACCCTTTATATAGATGTGCTGCGAGTCAGATAGGGAATGAAGCTGTGTGAAGGCGAATGCAAAACTATTGCCCACTGGACCAGGTCCAAGCCCGCTTGGCCGAAAAGTAACCCAACATACCACTGAAGATGCGTAGCGGGATTCAACTTTCAACTGTCCAGTATATCCAAACCACAACAAGTTGTCCATCCCCAGCTAAAAGCTCAACCATATAGAACAAGAAAAGTCACAAAAAATCCAAATAACCCCAAAAACCCCAATAACACTACCGCCCCATCCACCCCCCATCAACAGTAACCACCTCCCCACTAACATACGCACTCCCTGCCCCCGCCAACCACACCACCACGCCCTTAAAATCCTCAGGCGCACCCCACCGCCCCGCCGGAATCCTCTCAAGGATACTCTTCGCCCTCGCCTGGTCCTGCATCAGTGCCGTATTCATCTCTGTAGCTATATACCCCGGCGCCACAGCATTAACATTGATCCCTTTGGCCGCCCACTCATTACTCAACGCCTTCGTAAGCTGCGCCACGCCGCCCTTTGCCGCGGCGTACGCGGGCACGGTAAACCCTCCCTGGAACGAGAGAAGCGAGGCGATGTTAATGATGGAGCCGCGGCGGGAGGCGTGCGGGGGAGGGAGGGCGGTTGGCTCAGCATGTGCGCCTACGTCGCGGCAGAGGGTGAAGACGGTGGTGAGGTTCACCTGGAGGACGGAGTGCCAGTCCGTGTCTGGGAACTGGTGGGCGGGGTGGCGCTTTTGGATGCCGGCGCAGTTGAGGAGGATGTGGATTTTGTGGCCGTCTTGGAGGACTTGCGGGACGAGGGTGGAGACGGAGGCCGGGGAGGAGAGGTCCGCCGTGTAGATTGTGGCTTTGCGGTTGAGGGAGAGGATCGCTTGTTGGGTGGCGAGGTTGGTGGTGTCGCGCTTGGGGGGCGTGTTAAGTTGAGCGTGGGAGTGCGTTTGCTGAGTACTTACTTGGACGAGGAGGATGTCTGCTCCGGCTTCTGCTAGGCGATGGCCATGGCTTGTCCGATGCCTCTTGTGCCGCCTGTCACGAGGGCTGTTTGGCCCTCTAGGGAGAACAGTTCCTGGACTTTGGCCATGTTATCTCGTCCTTGCGATACTTGTTCAGGATACTGCTCGAGATGTGTATTGAGTCGTTTCAGTCTCGCGCTCAAACATCGGACGTTTTCCGGAAGCTTGAAAGATTATTGCTACGGTTATACGAACCGCAGGGATGTCTAGCGAGTGCAAGTCGTAGCGCGGGGCTGCCTGCGTCGGCATTTGAAACAGTGACGTGGTGTTGGTTTTCCGAGGTCGGAGAGGGTTTCGGCGTTTGAAATGCGGGACAGCAGATGCCGATGGAGGCATTTGTCTCCAGCATCCAGTGGTGGTCTCTAGGGACTTTTCGTCCGAGTCAGGCGCCATGACCCAATTATTCTTTTGTCGTCTTCCGAGGCATGCATTCGATGTTCCTTGTTCCCCACTGCCGTTGATCGCTAACGCTTCGTCTTTCTTGTAAACAACTTAACCACTTCCTAGCTTCGTGAACAAGATTTGCAAAATGGCCGCAGAAAAGCCGCCCGATGTGCAACAGCAACAGATACGCGCTTCTGTGCTGCACGGCGCCAAAGACCTGAGAATTGTGCGCTTGTCGTCCCTCGACAACCATCAGTTTCTAACACCTCGCAGGAAGACCGCTCCCTGTTTCCCTCCAGGCCCTTCAGAAGTCCAAGTCGCTGTTCGCTCCACCCGGTCTCTGCGGCTCAGATCTGCACTACTACCGACATTACCGCAATGGCGATATCATTGTCCGCGAACCCATGTCCCTCGGCACGAATCCGCAGGCGTAGTCACGCCGTAGGCTCCGAAGTAGCCAAGTTCAAGGTTGGGGACAAAGTCGCGCTGGAAGTCGGGCAGCCATGCGAACAGTGCAATAGGTGCAAAGAGGGGAGGTATAATATCTGCAAAGAAATGAGGTTTAGGAGTAGCGCGAAATCATTTCCACACGCGCAGGGCACGCTTCAGGATAGAATCAACCACCCGGCGGCTTGGTGTCACAAGTGAGCAGAAGCGCAACCAAAAGTCGAAGCCGAGTGCTGATGAAACGTAGACTCCCAGACGATGTTTCGCTAGACCTCGGCGCGATTCTAGAACCATTAGGAGTCGGCATCCAAGCATTGAAACGGGCACAGCTTGCGGTCGGCTCAACAGTACTCGTCTTCGGCGCAGGCGCGGTTGGGCTGTTGGTCGCTGCAATGGCAAAGATATCAGGCGCCGGCACCGTAGTGATAGCAGACATCGATGCCGGGCGAGTAAGTTTCGCAGTCGAGAATAATTTTGCCCACCGGAGCTTCACAGTGTCACTGGAGCGGGGCCAGACGATAGAAGAGAACCTCGAGATCGCAAAGGAGACAGCTGCGGAGATTGGCAAGATTGCAAAGGTGAGCGGCGGACTAGTGGGCGAAGTAGATGCTGTGTTTGAGTGCACGGGTGTACCTTCTTGCGTACAAGCATCGATATACGTAAGTCTGTCGAGATAGCTCGACGCCGATTATCGTCTGACAAAAGCAGGCAACGCGACCAGGAGGCAAAGTCCTGCTCATCGGAATGGGCACACCCGTTCAGACGCTTCCCATCTCTGCCGCAGCGCTCCGCGAAGTCGACATCATGGGCGTCTTCCGATACGCAAACACGTACCCGATCGGCGTCGAAGTCGTGTCGAAGAAGGGCCCTGGCTACCCTGACTTCTCGAAGCTTGTCACACATAGATACAAGGGTCTGGAGTCGGCGGAGGAAGCTTTCGAGATGGCTGGAAAGACGAAGGACGACAAGGGTAACTTGGTCATCAAGGTCGTGATTGAAATGGGAGATGGCGACAAGGCAAATCTGTGAGCGATGAAAGGCTGGCAGTTGAAGTTCGAAATTGGGCGTCGCAATGTATACCAGTCCTTTCGTTGCTTTGGTGGTTGCTATTGATGCTCGCCTCGTGAATTCGTACCGGAACATTTCGAAGAGAGTGACGTAGAGCGGGGGTCATTTCAGGGTTCAACCCCACGCTCACGCACATTCACTCGGCTGCGGCTGCCGTGTCGGATGATGCATGTCCACTCCAGCGGTCCTCAGAGTGCAGAGTCCAGATCGAAGATGCTCAATTCTCCGTCTTTTGCTTCCCACCCGCGTTGCCGTACAACGTCTCCCATGTTCGAATGGGGAAACTTTCCTCGCCGAGAATTTTCGCTTGGTGCCGAACATGGCGCCGTCACGTCGCAACGCGTCCGCACGTCCATCCACGCCATCAATGGCCCTTTTCTGCATCTCAATTCAGTTGTTCCCGAACGCTAGCCCCGAGCATGCACACCATTGGCGCCGAATACTGGGGAAATGTCCGCGTCCTGTGCAGTTTACGTGCAGACGGAGACGGAGACAGACGCGTCCGCAAAACTTCTGGAGCATTCACCCGCCTCAAGCGTGGTGGACCCTGGAGCTATGACCACCTTGTTTTGCGGGCGGTGTGCAGGCTGGACAGAGGATGAATAGATATTTCAGCGGCCCGGCTCCCAACCCAACCTTCTACGAGCTCTGTTTTGATACCTTTCTCTCCCTCCCGTCTCGATTACCTCCAGCTCTCCCAAATGCGCCGGCTCCAGGTCGCCGTCTCTGGCCTCGGCCGCATGGGTGCTCGCCATGCAAACCACTTCCTGCACCGCACGCCGCGCGCAGAGCTCGTCGCTGCCTTCACCCCCGACCCCAAGGAGCTTGCATGGGCCAAGGCACACCTCGAGCCCTGGGGCGTCAAGATCTACCAGGACTATGACCAGATGCTGAAGCACGAGGGCCTGGAAGCAGTATGCGTAGCAACCGTCACCACAGTGCACGCCGAGCAGACAATCAAAGCCATTGAAGCAGGCAAGCACGTCCTGTGCGAAAAGCCATTGAGCACAGATCTCGCCGTAGTGCGTATTCCCCACTACCCTACACCATACATACATCCCCATCCCCAACATCCTCTCCACTCCAACAAAACGACCCCGCTTCGTCACGCCCCCAACAACCCCATTGACCCACCCCAGTGCCAAAAAGTCCTCTCCACCGCCCGCGCCCACCCCACCCAAAAAGTAATGTGCGGCTTCTCCCGCCGCTTCGACACATCCTACCTCTCCGCGCACACGGCCACCCTAACCGGCACCATCGGGCGCCCCCCATCCTCCCAAACCTGCGACAAATACGACCCCTCGGGCTTCTTCGTCGCCTACGCCGAATTCAGCGGCGGCATCTTCGTAGACTGCAACATCCACGACATCGACCTCGCCCTCTGGTTCTTCAGCGCGGACCCCACCTCCGCCGACAAACCCACACAGCTCCCCCGCGTCAAAAGCGTCACAGCCGTCGGCGTCACCGCCCTCGAACCCGCCCTCGCCCAACACGGCGACGTAGACAACGGCGTCGCCATCATCGAATTCCACACGAACCAAATCGCCTACGTCTATTCGTCGCGCATGAACGCCCCCGGCCAGCACGACATGACGGAAATCATCGGCACGACGGGCAAACTCACCGTCAATGCGAACCCCACGCTTACCCTGACCGAGACGCATGGCGCCAACGGCATCAGCAGGGACATACCGCAGAACTACTACGAGAGGTTTGAGAATGCGTTTGTCGAGGAGGCGAGGGCGTTTACTGAGGCGGTGCTCGAGGATAGGCCTGTGCCCGTGGATTTGGAGAGTAGTGTTGAGGCGGTTAGGATTGGGGTGGCATTGCAGGAGTCGTTGAGGAGTGGGAGGAAGATTTGGTTTGATAGGGAGGGGAATGAGGTCGAGGTCGAGGCGAGGGCCAAGTTGTAGTTCGGGTCAGCTGTGGTGCGGTGTGGAGCGTCGCAGCCTTTCATGAAATAGATGTTGTGGAAGCATGCATAGATGGATAGACTTGCAATTGCCATCTGATCATCTACAAGCGTTCTGTGATGGTCCTTTCTTGCAACGCGCATTCCTAGTCTGAGTCTGTTCTGTGATTAGATCATTCATGGAGACATGTCAAAAGGTCGCGGAAGTCAAAAGAGGAGAACTTCTCGGTTTGCGTTGACCATCAAATCTATAACTATCATGACTTCGTTCCGCATGCAAAACATGTCAAGACATATCCCTCGTCGATCGAGGAGTCTCATCTAGTTTCATAAAAGCCATCATACCCCCAGTCCATGCCATACCATGCCATGCTGTACTGTACTACGCCAGAACATGCTCGTGATCGTCTCCGTCTCTTATATAGTCAAATGCCCACGCACACACTCTCGCCCCAATTACCGAACAGGCAGACTCTCCACGTTCTCAAACGCAAAGCTCGGCGACCCAGGCTCGGCACTCCCTGCGTACGGCGGCAACTCCTCCTTCTTCCCTCCCTCGCTGCCATCCTCATTGATCACAGTACCCGTCTTGCCACCTTCGTCAACCGCGATAATCTCGACAGCGACGCACTTCTGGATCGTCTGCTTCAGTCCTGGTATCATAGCGCGTAGTGTGACGAGCTCGTCAAAAGGAAGCTGGCGATTGAGGACGACATCGGCAGACTCGCCATTGTCAAGACGGCGCTTTAGGTTGTTGATGAACGGCATAGCTTTCTTCGATTCCGACTTGTCGACATTCTTGCTAATGGTTTTGATGTCGATATTAGGGTACTCGTTGCGCAAGAGGTCGATGTACTTTTTCTGCCACTCAGGCCAGGTCCTAGCTGAGAAGATCGTGATCTTCTTATCTTTCTTCTTCGGGTCGAAGAGTGCGGCTTTGCCTTTGGCGAGACGTTTGACTGTTTGGCCTTCTGCGGAGGTGATGTTGGATTGCGTTGACCTGACAAACTCGCGCGCAGCGGTAAGGGCGGCATCTGTGCTCGGGACTTCAGGCCACAAGGCGTTCTGAACGGTGTCTGGCTTCTTTAGAACCTCTAACCATATATACTCGGCCCAATGAGGTGCGATTGGTGTCACAAGCAGCGCTTGGAGCTCAATGTAACGTTTCGCAAGGTCCTCGTGCATACCCAAACCAGCTGCCTTTGTCGCCTCACGGTAGAAGTCTCGAGCAGCGGTGAAGTCATAGTACCCAGATTTAAGGGCGGCCTTGTACATGGTAGCTTCGTAGTGCTTCTTTGTTTCGGCGACAAGGGTGTTCAATTCATTGTCGAACAGGTCGTCGAGGAGGAGTCGTGGGCTACCGGACTTTCGCTGAATCACATCGATATTCTTGATGCGTTCTTGGCTGGCCTGCTCGTAATTCCTGTCGGTCCCGGTTCCTACGATGATAGCGTCGCGGATCATTTCCTCGCACCATTTCCTGAGCTCATAGAGCTTTAGAATATTGGCATTAGCGACAGACTCCGCATAGTTGGCGTCTTCGATGCCGTCACCTGCGTCGGCGAGGGTAATGCGCGTAGCGTCCGCACCAAATTTCGCTACAGCACCTTCGATGGTCAAAAAGTTGCCTGTCGACTTGCTCATCTTTTCGCCGTTAAGCATGAGATGTCCGTTGACACGGAAAGAGCGAGGGCGGTTCTCTTTAGGGAATAGAGCTGCGTGGATGTAGAGGCTGAAGGTCAAATGGTTCTGGATCAGATCTTTGCCCGAGCCACGCATATCGAGCGGATACCAATAGTCAAAGTGGCGTCTCAGTGTCTGTAGAGCCTCTTTGGGAATATCCGATTGGGGCAAGTCTGCTCGGTCGCGGCGCCCAAGTACGTAGTCCCAAACGTCGTCCGTCATTTGCTCAGGTTTGACTCCAAGGGGGCCGACCTCCTTGCCGAACATGTCCTTGTGGAGAAGGTGAGCGAAGCTGTAGTATGACATGTAAATCGTAGAATCGCTGAGAGACTCGACCATTACCGACTCATCCCAAGGTATTTTCGTTCCAAGACCGTATGAACGCGCGCAGGCCCAGTTAGCCAGCCACGCAACCACATGTACAAAAGCGTTCTTTGCCTCGGGGTAATAGAGCTCCATGTCATCGAGCTGCTGCAGCACCTGCTTAGCCCACTCGCCGTCTCCGCCATTTTCTGTGGTACCATAGTTCATGAACCACTGATCGAGCAAGGCTGCAGTGCATTCATCTCCCGAACGAGATATGACCTTGCCATCGGGTTCACCATAGGCAAATGCAAGACCTTGTTCGATGAGCTGTTTGCGGACGAGGTTCTTCGCGTTTTCGACTTTTTGGCCTTTGAATTCTCCGTAGATCATGGTACCCTTGTAGAAGCCTTCCTTGTATGCCGCCTCCTTTGCAATCTCGAGGTTCTTGGTGTCTTTGGGCGACTGAATCTTGAGCGACTCGACGAGATGTTTGGCTGTGAGATGTCCGTACGAGGGCGTAGAGATGATGGGGAGGATATCGTCGAAGCGAACCCATTCTTTCTGGATACCGTAGTATTCGGCCTTCTTTGCGAGGTCGAGAGACGTAATGTAGTCGTCGGGGGAGTCGGACGGTACGCAGGTCACGACAGCCGTACCTTTTGTATCCTTGACAGTCTCCATGGGCAGGATGCGGACACCGTCAGTGAGTATGGAGAAGGGAGCATTGACGAGAGTGCCGACGACGTCCTTGCCAGTAAGGGTCGCGACTTGAGGGAACTGACCCCATTCGGGAAATATACCTTGGTAGGCCATGTTGCGTGCGGCGCGTGGTGAGCAGACGAAGTACTCGGTTCCAACCTGGAAAACTCCATACTTTAGGGTCGGGCCGACAAAACATGATGTTTGACCGTACATGGTTTCGGGTCTCAGGGTAGCAGGAATGAAGAAGACGCTGGCGTCGGTGGGTAGCGTTCCCTCTAGCAACTTCTTGGCCGTCTCGGACCACTCTTTGACTTTCATTTTGAGCGCCGTGTATTCCTGAACGGTGACGCCCTCGCCGCTGGCACGGTCGTGGTCGAGGCAAGCCTGTCCGTCTTTGGGCGAGTAGACTGTGTACCGCTTGGCGAATATGATCTTTCCCAGGTCCTTCAGCTTACGCATCTGCCACTTGACGAAGCTATCGAAGTAGGCGTTTGCATCGGTCGTCGTGAACTGTCTCCGCCAGTCCATTCGTGCGCCAAAGGCAACGAGGTCCCTCTTAGCCAGCGGCGGGAAGTACATGATCCAGTGATACGGGTCGGCAAACTTGTGAATGTCCTCAATAGGTATGCCTTGGGCGAGCATGATCTGGAACTGGTATTTGGTCTTGATCGTCTTCGCGGCTTGCTTGCTTTTCTTGGCAGAGAATTTGGAGAGATCGGTCTTGGTTTCGGCTTGTGTGGGAGCTGGAGGAACTGCGCCGCTTGTGGGGCCTTGTTCGATGATGTCGTCGACAGGGCAGCGTTCGAAGTTTTGGCCGAACTGTTCGACTTCTCGGACGAGTTTGTCTGCGCAGGCTTTGATGGGCATGCCAGTCAGGTGGTAGCCCAGAGGGAACAGCGTGCGTTTGCCTTGCATGCGCGAGAATCCGGCAGCGAACTCGATCTTGGACACGGTGAAGCCGTGTCCAGCATGTAGGGTGCCGTTCATGTAGGGGAAGGCGAAGTTGCAGAGGAATTTGGGGTGTTTGTCGTGGAGCTGGTCAGGCGTAGTCGTGTCGAAGGGCTCCTCGTCTATGGAGGGCGCCTCTGGCTCGAAAACGTGTGTGTCGGCCCATTGCCGCTGGTATTTTTGCTGGAGAGGCGTTAGTGTCGCGGTGCGGGGTGTGGGGTGCGGCCGGACGCGGTACAAACCTCCTCCTTGACCAGGGCGTCCCGCTTCTCTGTGTTCTCGAGCTTGAGCGTGTTTGCGCTGCTGTGTTCGGGGTTGAGGACGTCGAGCGTGGCTTGGATAGCGTTGTTGGGCATGCGAGGCGGGGCTGCTGCTGCTGCTCCGGCCATTGTGAGGCGGGCAGGGTGCAAAGGAGGGGGTACAGGAGCGTGGGCGACGGGGGTGGACGAGCAGATGGGCAGCGGCGGCGGCGGCGGCGGTAGTTGTCAATACGGGAGAACAGGCCTCCCTCGGGCGTGGTTTTGCGGCTGCAGGCGGTGGGCGCGGCGGGGTGTCGGTGTTGGGCGGTGCCTGGGGGAGTGGTCCGTGCTCGGCGGCCTGCAGGTGAAGGTTAGCCAACTGAACGTCCAGTGTTGCTCGCACGACATCGACACGGCGACATCGACACGGCGACATCGACGCATCGACGCATCCTCGCATCCTCGCCTCCTCGCCCTCGCCCGCGCCCGCGCCCGCGCCCGCGCCCGCCACGATGCTGCACCTGCTCCGGCGGCTGCTCGGCCGCGCCCCAAAGTCGCACCTGCCGCCCTTCGACCTCGAGCGCAACCGCTTCCCCGCAAAGAAGCACTGGCCGCCCAACCTCCGCGAGCTCACCGAGCGGCAGCAGTTCCGCTTCGAGCGCAAGTTCAAGCGCCGCCTGCGCATCAAGTCCATCAAACCGCAGTGGCAGAAGTGGACCAAGATTGTGCAGTGGAACCTCATCGGCTTCATCGTCATCTGGGGCGTCTTCTTCCACGACTTCGCCGCCGATCCCATGAATCCGAGGCCGGGCGAGCAGCCGTTCCAGGCCTTGAGGGCGAAGATGAAGGGGCTGTTTGGGGGTCTATGGACACATACCGCAACTCCGTCTCCTCCTCCACCTCCTCCACCATCGTCCACACACGCTCGGGCGCCACAAACTCCGGCGGAGGGTGGCTCTGGTCGTAGTCAGCACATTGAACGGGGCTGAAGGGATTCCGTGTAGTGGTCAAGGATAGGCCCCTGATAGTATCATGGTAGCAAGAGACAAGGAAAACATACCCTCCAGCTGACCCAGTCCGGCATTTGCCTTGGTGAGGACCCCCACTTATAATAATTAGCAGCTTGTACCGAGTCATCTCCACATGTAAAGGAGAAACCAGAAAATCCATACCCGGTTCATCGTCTCCAGCCCGTTGAGGTGCAAGTGGGCCGAGCCCCAGAGTCGTACGTAGTCGCTGCAGTCTGTCAGTACCATACTTCATCAATTAGGGCCAACCGCCACCAAGTTCTGGAGTCTTACTTGTGCGCGGTGCCCATCCACACCCGCACAGTGATGTGCGGGTTGTAGGGCTGCGCCACAACGCAGTGAGGCCCCTTGATGACCTCCACATCCGTCCATGCGACGGTGCCAGGCACACCGTCCTGGCCAGGGACCATCTGTCGGGCCGCGAACTTGTACACCCAGGTGTGCCTGGACGCATCGATCAGCTCCCGCATCGACTCCGCCTCCTCCACCGTGAGTTGATCCTCCCACTCCGTCGTGAACCGGATGTTCAGATGGGGGAATCTAGTCCTACATGGGTTAGCCCCCGCTTCATATGATAGTCCATCAGCCCAATATCTCTCCATCTTTTATCCAGAATAGACTTGACGTATGTCACATGCTGTAAACAGCATGTCGGAAGGAAGTCGAGTATCCATAAAACGAACGCCGTTGACGGTATGACAGGTCGACGAGACTGCCATGAGATACCGTAGCCAGAGTAGACTTGACGCTTGTACCAGCGACGGCATGACTTTCGCGACGATGCTTAGCCGAAATAGAGCGAGCCATATTATCCTCTTCGCATATCATGATAGAAGAGAACATGTGTCCAACGAAGCGAGCGGATATGCGATACTGCTTCAGAAACGTCTTTTCGCCACACCTGGTCTCTGGCGAGCCTGACAGCGCACGTCTTCCTCCATGCATGTCCGAAGACACTGTCCATGTGTTGGGTAGCCAAAGTGAGCTCGCGCAGCCACATGTAGATTGGCTGGTTGCTACGCGAATGAAAGCGCTCTACCAAGGCGGACGGTATGTCGTTGAAGAAGACACAATGGCGAGCATCGATGGCAAAAGAGACGCCAGGCTAGACGTGGCACGTCGACATGAGAAAAGCGAGTTGTCGACGTGAGTGAGGCGCGTTGTTTACTTTCGCTCCAGTCTCGTCGATATTGCTGACTACCTCATGCTTGCCAGGGAACTCGAGCGGTGTTTTGGAGCGAGTCTTCGATTGGCGAGCGACAGGGCTTTGGCGGTGAAGAGTACGCTTGAAGACATGTCGTCGGCGCGAGGTATCCCTCTTTGCTGAGTGTGTGGTGCCGTACTCAGCAGCGTGGCTTGAGGAGACGAGCACTGGCTGGCATATCGTCGAGTTCCTCGTTCCGCGATGCCAGTGTTTTTTCGCTTGTTTTCTGGCGTAGCGACTGAGACGCCGGATTCCCGTCCGTGGCATCGTATCGACGGAGTTGTTGGTCCGTCGGAGGTGTTGTCGTGTTCCACCCACCAGTCCTCGTTCTGATGGTCCCTGTCCGGGATGTCCACCCAGTCCTCGTTTGGGTGGCCCTGTCCGGGAAACCAACCCAAACCAACCAGCCATACAAAAAAGCAACGCCAAACGCTCCAAACAGTGCAGGGACTTGACATCACGCATAGAAACTTACCCGGTGGAGGAGGCAGGAGCAGCAGGAGCAGCAGCAGCAGCAGCAGCAGCAGCGGGAGCGAGCGGCAGCAGCAGCAGCAGCAGCGGGAGCGAGCGGCAGCGACATGGCGGCGACGGCGGCGGCGAGCTGGTGGTGGCGGGGCGGTGGTGGTGGTGGAGTCGTCGTCTTCCTATCGCTACTCGATAGGAAGTGAGGTGGTGAGGAGCAAAGGTCAAGCCCACGAGAAATTTTCTTATATCTAGGCCTACTCCGACACGCCGACGCTTTGTTTACTCGTCATTTTGGCCGTTTGCTGGTTGTCGGGACATTGAGTGAAAGGCCTGGCGCTTTAGGCAGGAACGACGTCAGTGGTTGTTGGAAAGGGGTGGGGTAGAGTGAAGGCAAGGTAACGTGAAGTAGTGGACGCCTGGGTAGTAGGACTGGATCGTTATCACGTCTAATTAAGGTAATGCGAAGTAGAACGACAAGGCTAGACGGATTATATAGAATGGCTATCATATCTGATTGAGGCGACGTGAAGAAGGGGATGTCCGGGCACCAAGGCGGCATAGATTATATTGAAAGGTCACAACGTCTGAATAGAGAGAATGCGAAGTAGTGGACGACAGGATTGGATGGCATGGCATGGCCATAACGTGTTCTTTGAGGTAATGTGAAGTAGTGGACGACAGGATTAGATGGATTGGCTGGCATGGCCATCGCGTCTCATTCGAGGCAATACGAAGTTGTAGACAACAGGACTGGACAGATTGGACAGTATGGCCGTAACGTATGAATAGAGACAACATGAAGCAGTGGCCGGCAGGATTGAACAGATTGGATGGGATGGCCATAACATCTGTCTGAATCCAGGCAACATGAAGGAGTGGGCAACATGCCTGAACAGATTGGAGGGCATCACCAAAACGGATAACATGAAGTAGTAGTTATCCGGGGGCAATAATACTGAACAGATTAAATGGCATGGCTATTAGGTCTCCAGCTAAATCGAGGTAACGTGCAGTAGTGGACGACAGGACTGAACAAATTAGACAGCATATCTAAAACGTACGAAATACGTTAGAATCTCCCACGACGACGGTCATTTAATGAACCAAGATACCCTTCACGGTAGTAGACACCCAGGCAACAAGACAAGACAGATTTCGATTGAAAGGTCATAACGTCTTAATTCCGTGTAGACATCTTGCGCGCCGACGCTCTCAGTGCAAGCATCCATCCGTACGTCTCCATGCAAAAACCAACCAAAACCACCAAAAACAAAAAACAAAAAAATACAAAACACCCCATCCATATCGAATAGGGAAGACAACATTTTATCCTATCACCCACACCAGCCAGCAATGACCTTATCCGAGATCGCCAACCAGCACGCCATAATGTACAAGAAATTAGTTTAGGGCTAGTTCAAACTCGCCTGAGCTTGAGTGTATAAGAGGGGGTGAATATGCGCTGAAGATGTGGGGCATGTACGCCACATGTAGGGACAAGCAATACGTAGGACCTGAACGAGACATGGGGAATAGCAAGTGCCATCGCCCTTTGTAAAGCAGGGCCCGCCAAGAGTGAAAATTGATCCAAGCATGTGGGCCTGGATAACAGAAGAAACGCAACGCAACGCCACGCTATACAAGATCAAATGCTGCATCAAAGCGGGGATATCCCAACTAAAAATGGAAAGGAAAAACAGGAGGCTCAGTTGTTGTTCTTTACTCGCTTATTGCCTCCTATTCTCGGACTGGGCTTCACTTTTGCGACGCCGTTCGCTTCGCCGCCGCCATCATCAGCGTCTATTTTCGCTGTACTTCTCCGTCGCTTGTTGTTGATATTAGGAGATGTGTTGACGCTAGCAGTATTGGAGCTCTGACTTTGTTGATGAGCCATGGCATGTGAAGCGGGCGACGGCGTATGATTCTGCTGCATCAGGCTAGGCGAACTCATATGTCCATTTGGCAGAACCCCATTGTGCATGGCCGGTGACATGAAGTGGTTTTGTGGTAGCCCCGGTTGGCCCATGCTGGATGGTGTGCGAGCTCCCGGGGGCATTCCGGGCTGTGTTTGCTGCATCCCTTGATTCGCGGGCATGACGCCTTGCATTCGGACAGCATGTTGTTGTGCCATTGGGATGGCAGAAGACATCTCTCGGTTCCAATTCTCCATTGCACTCGAAGGAGTATGATTTGGATGCTCCAGATGATGGGTGATCAAGCTGGTCATGTGATTCATCGTCTCGTAGATCTATTTCGGCTTAGTCACATTTCAACGATAGCTCATTTATTGCTCAAACCTACCTCAAGATAACTCAACAATCCAGGTGGCAAGCCCCAATCTGTGATGCCCGTGGTGGGAATCTTGGACTTTGCAAGTATCGGCTCCGGGGTTATTGGTGGGGCCAATTGAGCCTGTTGAGCCTGTTGAGCCTGTTGAGCTTGTTGACGCTGCTTTGAATTTGGCTTCTTAGTCACGCGAGGTGATGACTGCGGATTCTCTTGTTCAACCTCTTTCAAGCCTGACACCAGGATATCATACGGAACCATCTGTTGGTGTCCTTGCATCTCAAACACCAGCCACTCCATCTTATCACTGCCAGCCCAAAAAGCAGTGAGTTGACCATGACATATAACCTACTCAAGCATTAGCCAAGAAGCGAAATATGACGACAGGATACCCACCTGGCATTGGTTGCTATATGTGTAAATAAACTTCGCCCGGTCGCACGTCACTTTGGTATCGGTGCCGTGGCTCTGTTCTGTGGCACCGTCTATCGTAATCTGCAGGTTCTCGATGTCGGTATTGAACTGGGAAAGGAAATACCGCGGCAATGCCGCGTAGACGATTTCGAAGGTCTTCATTGTGTTATGCTGGTTGTTGTATGCACCATGGAGGAACGCTCCTGTATCAGTAAAGAACTTCTCTACAAACGTCTGCCACAATGCGAGCTGGTTAATTTGATCTGGTCGAGAAGACTAGTATAGTTAGGAAATTGGGCTCTTCTGTTCGGCTGGCATGAGACTCACATTAAATCGTCCGAGCTGATCGACGAAATTTAGCAATTTCAACGTTCCCTGACCTCCGGCAGAAGTCTGCCTGATCATAGCGTTAATTCGCGTGGCATTGGCGGTTTGGGCTTGTGCTTGCGCATGTGCTTGTTGCTGGGCGTGTATGGCAGCTGGGTTAGCCTGCGCCTGTTGCATGCTTGTGGCCCGTGCCCGCTGCTGCATTTGTGCCTGGGTCGGTTGTTGTTGTGGCGGTTGCTGTTGTTGTAATTGTTGCTGCTGTTGTTGCTGCTGCTGCTGTTGCAGTTGTTGTTGTTGTTGCTGCTGCTGCTGCTGTTGCTGTTGCTGTTGCTGCTGCTGTTGCTGTTGCTGCTGCTGCTGCTGCTGCTGCTGCTGCTGTTGTTGTTGTTGTTGTTGTTGCTGCTGCTGCTGATGTTGTTGCTGCTGCTGCTGCTGTTGTTGCTGCTGTAGTTGTTGCTGTTGATTGGGTTGTTGTGGCATGGTCGAAGTTTGGTTTGGTGCAGGAGTCTGCTGCCGAGGTTGAGGGGCTGACTGAGGGACCTGCTGTGGAGTCGGATGGGGAGCGGGAGATGCTTGTTGGCTCATCGCCGATGCAGGTCGTATTGGCCCTTGCTGTGGACCTTGCGTGGTCGACGGGCCGGCTTGGGAACCAGAGTGACTGTTATTGCTCTGCTGAGATTGAGCTTGCTGCATGGCTATGGCCTGTTGCTGCTGCATTTGGTGTTGCTGTGCATGCTGGGCTTGGGCATGAGCTTGGGCAGCGGCTTGAGCCTGAGCGTGCTGGTTCATTTGTTGGGCGTGTTGGGTCATGGCCACCGGTTGTTGGGGGCTGTTTGTCGCGTGTTGCTGTTGTATCTGCTGGCGAAGATGCGCAGGCAGGTTGACGAAAGACTGCCCCATGCCCTGGGCCTGTAACGTAGCCATGGCCTGCGGGTTCATGTTGGCCATCTGCTGCGGAAACCCCATTTGCTGCTGTTGTAGCATTTGTTGTTGTTGTTGTTGGTGTCTCATCATGGCCTGGCGCTGCGCCGCTTGTTGGTGTTGCACCACTAATGCCGGGTTGAGCTGTTGCGGATTCACTGCGGCTGTCAGTATTCAGGGTCCTCGGACATGAGGGATTTCATTGGACCACTTACTCATGCCTGGATGTTGTTGCTGCTGCTGTTGCTGCTGCTGCTGCTGCTGCTGCTGGAACATGTGCGCCTGTTGGGGCTGGAGATGCGATAGTGCATGCGCATGCGCATTGGGATTGCCAGATTGCATACCCAGAGGACCGGCTTGACTGACGGGACCGCCTGGACCGGACACTCCTTGGTGCATCATGTTCTGCGGCATGGGATGGCCGGGGCCAGGGGCGCCCATGATATGATTCTGCTGCATTTGCATGCCGGGTTGAGGGGGGAAAGGATTCTGCATCATCATAATGCGCCAGATGCTACCGTCGGGCTCTCGCAGTCTTCCAGATAAGTCCAAGAGGGCGGTCCGGGATTAGGAGGCGCGAAAGTGCCGGGGACGGGCGGTGGCGAGATCAGGAGCGCGGCAATGGAGCCAGCGGGCGGCGGGTGTTCAGGATATACGCTATCGCGCACTACGCACGGAGCGCGGTGGTGTGCTGTGGGGTGTCGGGGAGAGCACGTCGGAGGGGCCTCGGAGTGGATTGGGCCGGTCTGCGGCAGTGAGAGAGAGAGAGGGAGGGAGAGAGACTGCGAAGGCCGAGGCAAGCTTCAAATCCGATGGTGGAGCCGGATGGTAGAGGAGGCGTCCCCCTGCAGGTATCGCGATTGGCGCGACAAAGGCTGCGCTGCCGTCGGCGGGCAGATGCTGGAGATGAGAAGCGGCTGCGCAATTTGCAGCCGTCAACGTCGCGCAAGAGGGCGCACAGCTGCGAGCGGGAGGAGGAGTCAAGGCAGAGGCGTCGGGGCGACGGCTGGATGGCTGGATGGGGTGGTGCCGTGTCGTCGCGCTTCAGTTCCTGCTGGCGGCGTAGGCAGTGGTGCGAGCAGAGGCAGCGAGGCGCAGTGCACTCTATCAGGCACGTCGAGGGCGGCACTGCATGGACGGGCGCGCGCGGGTTGCGGCCTCTCGTCAGGGCAGGGGTGCGCGGGCGTCGTGATGGCGGAGATGGAGTGAGCACTGAGAGATGGATGTGGACGGGCGCAATGCCCCCGGACGAGACGCCGATCGTGCCTTAGTAACCTTCGGCTCCTCACTAACGTCGTGCACACTGACTGGTGCCCAGCCACGTCCTCTATCACGCTGCGCTCGACGCTTCCATGGTTCCCACCTGGGCAGCACTTGAACGCCGCCGCTGCACGCGATGCCCACGGCAGCCATGCCCACGGCTGGCACTGCACTGTCTACAGCCTGTGGGCGGCATCGTCGGCGCTGCGGGCCTGCTACGGCTTCTTCTTCGGCGTTGGGTCGCCCGCCGGCCCGGGGGCCCATCCGTCACGTGCGCGACTCGCTGACGCTAGCGGGCGCTGCAACTTTTCTACCGCCGAAACTTCAACGCTCTCTTCCACTCCGACACTCTCTTCTCATCAACCGCCCTCGCGTGCGCTGTTCTGCCCTGGTCCTGACGCAGCTGGCCATGGCTCGCCCACCCTCAGGTGAGTCCATCGCTCTCTTCAAATTCTCTGGAGTGATGATACCCCAACTTCTTCTTTTCCCAACCGAGACGACCTTGAAGAAATCTATGCTGTTCCGGGCGCCTCTCGCAGGGCGCCTGCTACTTGCCAGTACTTTCGCCTGACCTCCATTTTCGCTTCGAGCTTCTGCATTTGTTCGTGGGAACGTCGCTGACCGCCGAACAGGGTTTTTCTGTCGAAGAATATGTACACCCTACCCGCGTAGACGCGGTTCCCACCCGTCGCCGCTGCTACATTGTAGAATGTTGCCTTCCCTGGGGACATCTGTCGCAGGTGAATGAGATTTTGGTCTTGCGTATATCGCGCCTCTGTGGCCGATCGGCAGCCCTGGCACGTGTCTGGCTGTCGCACATCTGCGTGGGCGCTGAAGAGCGTTCCCTAAGCTGCTAACCGCTCCAACTAGCTGGCTCTCCAGTAGCGTATACAAGGTCAGTACTTTGCTCTTTTTCTACGATTCTTTCTTTCATGATGAAAATCTTTCCACATTCGCAGTTTCCACGCTAGTCGTCGCTTGAACCCATCAAGGCGGCTGTGAGCGCATATCCTTCCTTGGATGTCTGACTCTACTACTCTGCATGCATTTCTCGCTGCTTCTCGTGTGGCTGGTGCTAACAGTGTGATTAGGCACAAGTACTTTGGTCACTGCGTGAAAAATTAAAAGGGCGGTAGGTTTGGACTCGAGCATCTGGGCGCGGCCTGCGGCGTGGACCAGGTAGCAGTCAATAGAAGAGGCATATATAGCTACAATATCATCATGTTGGGATATACAGTGGCTGAGATGTGTATGTTATCGGTATTCTGATTCTGTTGCTGTGAGCTGAATCGACTGCGCATACACCACTCAAAGTGACCACCCATATTCCTGCACTGGAATCCACGCATTTGACGCATAACGAAAGCGTTGCCTTCCTAGGTGCTTGTCAAGCCGCAGGGTCACTAACTTATGAGAGACATGCATGCACCATGTGTCTTGTTGCTTCAGAGCGGCTTAGTCATGAGACCAGCTAGTGCAGCTTGTCCCGCAAAACGTCAGTGCGATGAGCCGCCCACTTCGACGACAGCTCCCGACTACAGTGCCGCACATTGCGCCGCCCACCATCTCCCTCGCTACGGCGTCTCTCCTTCGCAGAGCGCTCCCATCTCTCACCAGCGTCGCCCTCTTCGACCGCCGTCATGGCTGACCTCGATCCCCGCATGATGAAGGTATCGCCGCGGATACGGTACAACACCATCGGCGGCGTGAACGGGCCGTTGGTCATTCTCGACGATGTGCGTAGCTCTGGAAGCTGGAACAGAGGGCGCGGAAGCTTATGGATGTGTTGGACAGGTCAAATTTCCCAAATACAACGAGATTGTCTCGTTGACGCTGCCTGACGGCTCGGAGCGGTCAGGTCAGGTCTTGGAAGCTCGAGGTAAGGCGTAACAGAGCTCTGGATCTACCTATGCTGACATGGAGACTAGGAAATCGAGCAGTCGTGCAGGTAGCTATGACGCGCTTCTGGTCCAACGGTTATCTGATCCCTCCAGGTCTTCGAAGGCACGTCAGGCATTGATGTGAAGAAGGTACATACGTCACCGCATGCAAAAGGAACACACCTGACTGGCGCAGACGAAAGTCGAATTCACGGGCCATAGCTTGAAGCTTGGTGTGTCTGAGGACATGCTGGGTCGTATCTTCGACGGTTCAGGCAGAGCTATCGACAAAGGCCCCAAGGTGCTCGCCGAGGACTACCTCGACATTAACGGTAGTCCCATCAACCCATACTCCCGTGTAAGATGGCACATGGTCGCTTCTATGGACAGGAGCTGATTCGGAACAGGTCTACCCCGAAGAAATGATCTCCACTGGTATCTCCGCCATCGATACGATGAATTCCATCGCCCGTGGGCAGAAGATTCCCATCTTCTCCGCTTCCGGTCTGCCGCACAACGAGATCGCCGCCCAGATTTGCCGACAAGCCAGCCTAGTCGGAAAGCCCACCAAGGGCGTACACGATGGACACGAGGACAACTTTTCCATTGTCTTTGGTGCTATGGGTGTGAATTTGGAGACAAGTCGCTTCTTCACGCGTGACTTCGAGGAGAACGGCAGTATGGAACGCGTCACCCTGTTCCTAAACTTGGCCAATGACCCAACGTATGCATGCCGCCATCTGATGTTGACCCTCTGCTAATCTTTTGTAGGATTGAGCGTATCATTACTCCTCGTCTCGCTTTGACCACGGCCGAGTACTACGCATACCAGCTCGAAAAGCACGTCTTGGTCATTCTAACCGATTTATCCTCGTACTGCGATGCCCTCCGTGAGGTTTCCGCCGCCCGAGAAGAAGTACCCGGTCGTCGCGGTTACCCTGGTTACATGTACACGGATTTGTCCACCATTTACGAGCGAGCTGGGCGTGTTGAGGGACGAAATGGTTCCATCACTCAGATTCCCATCTTGACTATGCCCAACGATGGTATGGCTCCCGACCATGAACTAGTTTCGCATTGGCTAATAAGCTATAGATATCACCCATCCTATTCCCGATTTGACAGGATACATTACCGAAGGCCAGATATTCATTGACCGTCAGCTCGACAACAAGGGCATCTACCCACCCATCAACGTGCTCCCCTCGCTCTCTCGTCTCATGAAGTCCGCTATCGGTGAAGGCCGTACCCGGAAAGACCACGGCGACGTATCTAATCAGCTGTACGCCAAGTACGCCATTGGCCGTGACGCTGCTGCCATGAAGGCTGTCGTTGGTGAGGAAGCACTGTCCTCGGAAGACAAGCTCTCGCTCGAGTTCCTGGATAAGTTCGAACGCACCTTCATCGCACAGTCCGCCTATGAATCGCGCACCATTCATGAATCTCTAGACCTCGCATGGTCGCTGCTCCGAATCTACCCCAAGGAGCTGCTCAACCGTATCCCAGCCAAGGTCCTGGACCAATTCTATGCTAGAAGTCGGGAACGGGAAGGCGAGAGGAAGAAGAAGGGGGGCAAGGATACGAAGGATAACTCTGGGGAGCAGCAACAGGACGGAGAGAATTTGATTGATGTCTAGGAGCGAGAGGGACAGGTCGGTGGCTGTTTCGGATAGAGCATGATGGCGATACGGGCTTGTGGATGCGTGTTCTGAGTGTATCGAGTATATAGCAACACTGATATGTTTGACTAAGATGTATGGATCTTGGTTGGGGGTCGTGAGCTGAGGAAGTTGTTTGTGTGTATGTTGCTTGGCTTGTGTGGACCAGAGTTGGCAACAATCAAGTCAATCAAGTCGGGGTGAATTGATTGATTGATTGACGGATCTGGTGGCTTTTGCTTGACTTGATTGACTTGATAGCAAAAATAAGGCTCGACTTGTTGACTTGTTTGACTTGATTGATAACTGTACGTATAATTTAGGCGTAGTAAATTAACTACCGTATATCTCGTATATCGTCTCCAGCTCTTCAGGAGAGATAGCTTCGTTACGTGGACTTTTTGCTGCCGTCGTAGGCTTTAAGCCAAGGCGCTTCCAGCTACGTAGGCTTTGTAGAGCGGAGAGGAGATCTGCCTTCATACGAAGACGCCTCGTCTCCAGCAAATCGCCTAGCTCCGAGAAGGTCCTCTCACAGTCGGTGGCCGCCGCAGGGATGCTGAGGATTGTGAGGGCGAAGCGCGATAAGACGGGGTACTCGTCAGCCTTCCCCAGCCAGTATAGAATCGGGTCGCGCGCAAACAGGGACTCCTCTGGCACGGGTGACTCGATTATCCAGCGCTCAAACTCATCGCGACGATAGACTGGACGGGCGTCGTCACCTTGTAGGGTAGCTCTCATAAAATCAGACCGACTGCTAGCTGGCCCAGTACGTGCCTTCTTCGCCGGAGGCTCTGGAGTACTGACGGGAGAGGCGGCCTCTTTAAACTCTGTCCACAAGCGTTGAAAGCCAACGTGGCAATCATCTAGCCAGCCTTTGTATGTGTGAGGTCCTGCATAAGCCTCCTCACTGTAATCAAGAGGCACAGCCCACACTTTATCCATGTAACTTTTCGTGCGTGGGTGGAGACGGCAGGCAGCGTAGTATGCCGGGGTATCCTTTAGCTTGCGCATATACTCGAGGATCTTCATATAAGCCATATTACAGGTGGCTTGTATATGATCCTCTGGGGCGTCAACGTCAGTGAAGTCGACGTTGTTGTATTGAAACAGCATCTCGTTGAGGGTGGTGGCAAGCCAATTAAGCGTAGGGAGCACCTCCCAGATGGCTCCTGACGTGCCAGCTACGCCCCTGCCCTCCATACAGGTGGTGGCCTCTTTAAAGGGCTGTAGGATTTTTCGGTACTCTGCAATTGTCGCCCAATCCTTAGCAGAGAGGCCGTCTTCTTCAATAAACCGACGCTTCTTAAGATCAGGCAGTTGGGAGCGTTGACGGGTGCCCTGGCGACGATATTCAACGAGCTTGTGATTGATAGTCGTCGAGAGGCATGCGGAGCTCGAGCGCGCGCGCAAACAGTCGTAATAGGAGTTCCACCTTGTCTTTACTGGCTTAACGATCTCCAGCGTTTTAACTTTGCAATCTGCCTCTAATTGAGTGTTGCTAATTATCTGGCACTGCTTAAGAAGCTGTCGAGCCTGCGGAGTACAAATAGAGGCGATGACGTCGATCAAGACGCCCAGAGGGCCAACCTTACGCCACTCGTCGAGAAACGCCTCCTACTCATCAAGATGCTCCTCCGCGTTCTCAAACGCCTCACGATCTTTGCCAATATAATTTGCTGGGCGGCGAGGTTGATTATATGGCAGGCGCAGCGTAGCCGTCGATAGCGGGCGTTAAAGTTATATTTGATGGCCAGGGCGTCGATTGCGGAGTCGTTGTTGGTGGCGTTATCAAGGACGAAGTAACCCAAGTTGCAGGCGGAGATCTTGAAGCTCTTGAGCGTGGCATCAACGACGGCGGCAATATTGACGCCTGTATGCTGGCCCACCAACAAGGGCAGGCCTAATACGTAATCGCGAGGCTTGCCGTCGCGATCGAGGTGGGGACGCAGATACCTGTCAACGCCTGCTTGCCGCCTGTTGACGTCCAATTGTCGAAGGAGATGTGTATAGCTGATCGCGCGTCGCGTAGGTAATCGACGACAGCGGGTACGTACGACTCGTACTCCGCGATTATATGAGCTCGTAGGGTGTTGTGGGATCTCCATAGCTCTGCCTCAGCCAGCCGGTAGCCTGCCGTAACATAGCTCGAAAAGCGGCGCCCTCAATTACAGAGAGCGCCTGATTATCGGCCACCACCCAATCGAGCACTGATTGTAGGAAACTTGTGCGCGAGAAGCTCTCTGCGATGAGGTTGGCGACGCCCTGCGGTACGCCAAGGCCTTTGTGATGTATGTGGGCGAGCAGAGAGGATTGCTGGGAGGGAGTCGTGACGCGGGAGGTGGCTTTTGGGCCGTTCTTCTCGATGCCGTGGCCAGCTTTACGCTCACCGAGATGGCGCCCGATTGACGTAGTTGATTGATCAGCGTAATAAAATCCGGCAGGGTGCTTATGACGGTGGCAATAGCGGCAGAGCCAGTACAGGCGGCGTTGTTGCTTGCGGTGCCAGAGGCGATATCCGTGCCGCCAAACCCAGCTCTTTCGACTGCGCTTTGCACCATGAGCTGGCATATGATAATCTGGCAGGCGTACCCATTCAATGCCCTCGTAATCGTCGTCGTCGTCCTCTATATCGGTGGCGGATGGGGTGCCCACAGAGCTTTCGGCGTCAAGCTCTGACGGCGCGTTGGTGGCTACATCAGTGGCACCATCTTCGGGAGGGGTTTGTGACGCCGTGCTTTCAAGCCGCTGGCTAAAAACTTGAGAGAGGTTACTATTCATGCCTTCTAGGCGATCGGGCGACGCCATATTAATAGAGGAGGGCGTTGGTAGAGCGAGAGAGGTGGTGGGTAAGTAGGTAAGTTAGATGGGTGGTGGGAGATGAGGAAACTCAGAAATACGGCGCTAAGCCTAGATAGGCAACTGTCTTAGGTAAAGTCCGTTAACTCCGAGTTGCCTTATACTCTAAGGATCCAGTATTCTACGATAAACCCCTAAGATCCTAGGGATTCAAGTCTATCAATCAAGTCAATCAAGTCGGCAGGATTTGCTTGATTGACTTGCTAAATTTCGCCTCCCTGATTGTGATTGACTTGATTGTATCAAGTCAATCAAGTCAAGTTATCAAGTCGACTTGATTGTTGCCAACTCTGGTGTGGACTGGGACGCTTTGTGTGTTTGAATGATGGGAGAGAGTCTTGCTGGTGCAGGATTTACTTTTTTTTGCTTTATTTGACTTTGCGATTGGAGCATGGGAATGTGGAGATGTGGACTCTTGGGTTGGTTGGTTGGTTGGTGGATTGTAGTAGGGAAGTTGATATGGGAGACCCAAAACCAACTAAGAGGTGCGGGCAGCTCGAAGTCGGTGTAAAAATATGAAAGATAGAGGACATTGTAGGGCTGTTGAATTTAGCTAACGCACTGTCCGGTATTTATGGCATACACACGATGAAGCCTCCTTCAATAAGGCCCAACAAGGCGCGGGTTACAAAAAAATACTTGCGCCCGCTTAGGAAAGCTTGCATACTCGCGACAAGACTCCAAGAAACCCTAGTAAAAAGTCAACCAAGCCCATGTCTAGATGCTAGGTCCTCATACATCTGGATTGCTACTGGCGGTTAGTGAAAGCCAATAGACACCCAACATAAAGAACTCACGGATCCAGTTGTCCGGACCGAGCTTCTTGCTGATCAGCTAAGAAGGAAGTTCAGCAGCAAGAAAAGAGCCAAGGACGATGGTCTGTCCGTAATTGTAGTCATTGGTGTCCATTCCAAGATCAGGCAGCAAGTTGTTGCTCAAGGCTTGAGTGATATTGCCACGGTCCAACTGCAATGCAAAGAGCATGAGGCAGACCCAGGTGCATAACCTCTTGTAGATCTAACTCATCTGTCAATTATTGACTCCCAAGGTCATAGCTGTCTATCTCACCTTCCTTACAACTTTCCGCTCTTCTTCAGGTTCCCAGTCGAAGTCAGGGTCGTACCGGTGAGAGCCCTCATAGCTTTCGATCAGTCTATACAATCTGGCCTTTAGGCCATTGCTATCGAAAGCTGCACCTGACTGTATGTCAGTCTCACTGACGCTGGTGCTGCTTCCCATATCAGTTTTCGCAATGTCAGGTACCACCACTGTGGGTGGTGTTGACTCTAGCAGGGAATTCTTCATGTGGACAGCGCTTCCAACGTATCGTACCGGTAGTACGGGCCGTAGCGTAGCTGTAATTGTACGTATTTTGGCCCGTAGTACGGCTCTATAGTAGCCCCCCTTAGAGGACTGCTCTCCCCCCTTATGTGCGAGGAGGATCTAGTCATATAACATAACATGTGACCTAGCACGTAACCTAACATATAACTAGGTTATGTGATTATATTACGTGTACCGTGGGTCACCACCTGGTGCACGGCCCCACCTGGTGCACGGTTTCCAGATGCCCACACCCACAACTTTTGAAGCTGTAGAGTCGCATATATATTGTATTATCGCGAGATTTTTTAGTGAAGGGCTTTTAAGGACCTATTTAATTGATTGGTAACGATAAACTACGTGCGATACCTCTGTGGGAGGCGTACTTTGCGGGTGCGCGTGGCAGGGCTGGGTGTAGGCACCACATCAACTACAGATGATATATCCACACCAACATCCTCTGTCTCCTTAGCGACTTGAGGAGGTGGTGCAAAGGCCTTTTGACGGCGTCTATTACCCTTTTTAGAGAACTGTATATCTTGTTGGAGTTGCTTTTTGGCTTCGCGCGCGATCCTAGCTTCTTCGCGCTGCACGGCCTTCTCGCGCTGTTCTTGAAGGCGTAACATGTTGGTTCAGCACTTGGCGCGGTTCGGCAAATGGCGCACCCCAACCAAATCACGCAGTTTACAACACCTCGTTACTGAGCCATCCACAATAGCTAGAATATTCTAATAATTCATTCAATTACTATATAAATTGCTGCGAAAAAGATGTACTACTGGAATTTCGCTGGAAGTTTGATGTTGCGGCCACGGCGCGTTGTTGTTGTGGGTGCTGGATCACGCCCCATTTCATCACCCCTATCCCCCCTACCCTCAGCAACCACCACACGTTGCTTTTTTTTCTGTTTTGGCGCTGCGGCAGGCTTTGAGGCCTTCCTCTTTCCCTTTTTGGAAGTTTGTATAGCCTTTTCGGAGTTTTCTTTCTCCTGAATCCTCCGTTGTTGCTCAGCCTGTTTCTCCGCCGCGACCCTCTCCTTTTCCTCCCTTTTCTTAACCCTCAACCTTTCTCTCTTTCTTCTCCTGCAGGTTACGTAGCTTAGCTGAGGTTATTTCTGCCTTCTTACGCGCTTTTTCGAGTTCTACTTTCTCTTTCTCCTTATCTACAACGCTCTCGCGTACTCTAGCCTCCCTCAGCTTCCTCGGGGACCAGAAAACTGCACCACCGTGGTAACTCCCTGCGTTGTTGCAGGTCTAGAGGCTTGCTCTTCTTCTTCTGTTCTTCTTGACTTGTAGGGCCTTTGTCAGGCCTTGTACCTCAGCGCGTGGAGGATGTCATTTTGAACAGAGATGTGGTGGAGAGAACGCTTCAGCTTCTGCACCTCCCTACTGCCCTCCTCCCTCACAGTATTACGCACGAGGGTCTCGATTTTGAGCCAATCCTTGCCGCTGAGTACAGAGGTACTGCTCTCTCTCGAATCCTGCTCCACTGGAGTTGATGGCCTGTATTTCTGAAGGATAACCTCAGCGTTACGGGGCCATATACCAGTGGCCTCAAAGGACTTTAGAATCGTTTTCTTCTTGAAGGAGATGGTCCAGGCTTCCAGAAGAGAGGGAAGAAGTCTCCTTTCTTTACTGAGAGTAGCCCCTGGGCCTCGTGGAGATAGGTAGTGAGGGCTTTTGAGTAGGCTGATGAGAGAGGCTTAAAGAGTACTACATCAAGGGGCTGCAGCGTGTGGTGGGTACTGTGGGGGGGAATATCATAAGGAGAATCCGATTGTGGTCACAGTAGTCGATAAACTCTCTCGTTACGTGGGACCCATGGCCATCCACGATCAGTAGTCGGTAGGATCGACGAGCTTTCGCTTTTGTGTACGATCGAAGACCTGCTCGAGCCACGCAAGGCCTATATCGTTGTTGGTCCATCCATTAGGAGATGTAGTGACGAATACCTCATGCTTCCCAGCCTTAATATCCTCTACCCAGGCCGATTGGAGAGCGTTATTGGCAGCTGCAAATAGTAGCCCTGGTGGCAACGCAGTTCCATCAGCGCAGACGCAAGCTAGGATGGTCATCCACTCTCTTTGCCATCTTGGAGGGCTGATTTCACTTCCCCGCGGTCCCACATAGCTTTGCTGAAGATCCTTTTGCTTCTTCCAATCACTCCTGTAAGGAAGCCCTTCTCATCCATATTGTACGTGTGACGAGGCTCTATATTGTACTCCTCCATTTTCTCTAGCAGAAGTTGAAAGAATTGCTCGTATTTAGCCCCTGAATTAGCTTGGTGGCGCGCGCGATCCATTCCAGTAACCCAATGGGGGGTGATTTCGACGTTGTAACAGTTAATGAATCGGGTAACCTAGCTTTTTCCTACTAGTTGTTTGCTGTTGGTTTTTGCAATTGATAAAGCAAAATTCTGCAGCATCTCCCTTGTAGGTGGTAGACGACGGCCTGTAAGCTTTCTATATAGCTTACAAGCTCCAGTTCTTGTTGAGGGGTAAGTTTCGCCGTTGGAGTTGTTGCTCTTTCATCGGCACGTTTTTGCCATAGTGTATCCTCCTCAGCGTAGTGTCTGGTACACCATATTTTTTCGCTATTTTTCGATACGAGAATTCTTCTCCTGGTCCGCGCGATTCGATTTCTTCAATTGCCTTGTCAATTGGATCCATATTGGCTGAGTTATGGGTGGGTGAAGGATTGGGTGGAAAATGCGGGGGTGCGCCATTTGCCGAACCGCGCCAAGTGCTGAACCAACATGTTACCGTGCCCGTGCGCGTAACGACCCACGTCGCGTAACGACCCAGGAACACCAAAACACCAGACAAGCTCCAAACTTCAACGCGTCATAACTCCACCACCATGGCACCAATTGACGATGCGCTCGCAGCAATCGAATTGCTTAAACCAGGAGAACAACTTATATACCGGAAAATTGCTCGCCAGTTTGGTGTACCGCACAGTACGCTGCGCCGAAGACACCAAGGCTGTCAGCGCCCACGGGAAGCTAAGCATCGCGATCAACAAGTACTCAGCCCACAACAAGAGTTAGGGCTCGTGAGCTATATTGAAGACCTTACAAAGAGAGGGCTGCCTCCTACAAGAGAGATGATACAAAATTTCGCATCCTCGACAGCCACAGAGCCCGTGAGCGACGCTTGGGTTACCCGCTTTCTTGACCGACACGGCCACCATCTCATCTCCAAATGGACATCTGGAGTTGACTCTCTCCGCCACAACGCTGATTCAAACGTTAAGTATAAGCTATACTTTGACTTGCTACATCAGAAGATAAAGCAGTACGACATACAGCCGCGCCATTCCTATAATATGGACGAGAAGGGCTTTATAATAGGTATAACAGGACGCTTAAAACGAGTGTTTAGCCGTCAGATGTGGGAGCGAAAAGAGGTGCAGGCGGCACTCTAAGATGGCTCTTGTGAATGGATCACCCTCTTAGCAGCTGTCTGCGCTGATGGGGAGGCTCTGCCGCCAGGTCTCATCTATTAGTTGGCAAACAGCTTACTGCAGGCAGCTTGGGTGGACGCTATTAAAGCTGGGCAACACGACGTCTTTGTAGCTTCATCTCCATCTGGATGGACGAATAATATATCGGTTTAGCGTGGCTAGAGCAGGTATTTGATCGCTGCACGAAGCAGAAAGCGCGTCGTGGGAGAGACTGGCGTCTCCTTTTACTTAACGGCCATAGCAGTCACCTCACAAAGGAGTTTATCGACTACTGCGACTCCCATCGCATACTCCTAGCCGTTTCCCCCCCACTCTACCCATACGCTTCAACCTCTCGACATCGTCATGTTTAAACTCTCTCCACCGCCTACTCTAAGGAGCTCTCCACCCACCTCTAGAGGAGCCAAGGGCTAGTACCAGTCAAGAAGGGGGACTTTTTCCCACTGTTCTGGAGAGCGTGGGAGTCCTTATTTAAGACAGAGACTATCCTTAAGTCCTTTGAAGCTACTGGTATATGGCCTATGGACCCAGAGGTTATACTTAAACGCTTCAAGAGAGAGAGCTCTAGGAAGCAAGATGAAGGCAAAGCAGGCCCCTTAGCGCTTAAGGAGAGCGACTGGCGTCAGATGGAGCGTCTCGTACGCTCTGTAGTGAAGGATACTACCGTAGAAGAGTCAAAGTCGCTCTCCTAAACGCTCTATAGACTCTAAGTACAAAACGAGCTGCTACACTATAAGAACAATGGCCTAAGAGAGGCTCTTACTACTAAGAAGAAGCACAAGAAGCGCGGCAAACCTCTTAACTTGCAGCAGCGCTAGGAGTACTACGGTAGTGCCGTCTTCTAGTCTCCGCGCAAGATTAGAGGCACGTGCATAAGAGATAGTAAAGTAGAGGGAAGAGTATAATAGGCAGCTTGCAAAGGCTAATAGGAAGGAGCTTTAAGCTGCTGCTAAGCTACTCTAAGAGCAGGAGGCAGAGGAGAGGCGTGTGGCGAGAGAGGCAGCTAAGGTGGTGAGGGAGAAGGAGAAGGCTGACAAGGCAGCTGAACGCGAGCGCTAGAAGGCAGCTCGCAACGCTAAAAAAGCTAAGCTAGCGCAGCCGGTTGTGAGACACCCAGGGATATGAGACACCGCGCAGAAATCCTCCACCCTTCAAAAAATCGCGATAATTGATTCAGCGTAATTACAATTGCCACTCACTACACATAGATTGCAGAGTTTTAGCTGCTACTTCTGCTGCTAGTTTTTCTGCCTCCTTTTCTTTGTCAGGACTATTGTTTTGTTGCTCTATAAGCTTAGAGGCCTCTACTGCTATCTTAATCGTATCTACGTTGGCAAAGCGTTGATTTGGGTCCATACGAACCCTCTTTCGTGGTGCTTGAGGCTTAAGAGCCTCAAGTTGGCTCTGCAATCGTTTGTTCTCTGCTTCTAGCGCTACTGAGCGAGTATTTGCAACTGCAATTGCCTTGCCAGCTTTTTCAAACAGTTGGTGAACCTTCCGGCCTATACTCTGCTCTTTGTGAAGCGCTCGCTGAGCTATAAACAGATCACGAGGGCCGCGGGGGGTAGAGAGATAGCTCTCGATTAGTTGTTGAGCTTGATTCTGGCGAGGTGGCGTAACAGGCCTTCGAGCGACTTAAGATGAGTTAATTACTCGCTCAATGTTTAATGGGCAGATGCCTGCAGTAGCCCATCCAGCGCGAATAACTCTCTCAGTGATTGCACCCTCTCTGGCAACGTGGTAGGCAGTAATAAAGCGTTCCTTTTTAACTAGGGCAGCATCATCAAGGTGTGATAACTCCTGGATCTGCTGGCGATAGAATTGTTTTACTACTAAGAAAACAGAGAGATCTAGGGGCTGCAGAACGTGAGATAAGTAAGCAGGGAGAAATAGAAGCCTGACTTTATTCTGCTTGCAGATCCACAGGAAGTCTAGGTCCACATAGCTGCCGTGGCCATCCAAAATCAGCATCCTCCAGCGATCCTCCAAGGGCGCAGTTTCTGGCAGAAATACGCGTTGCAGCCACTCAACGCCAATCACATTAGATGTCCAGCTATTCTCTAAGGTTGCGTATAGCCAGTTAGGTATTATTAATAGAAACTAGGTGCTCTGTAGGTGTTTGCCTTTAAAAATAACCGCAGGCCTTAGCTTCTTGCCCATTGCCAAAACGCACTCGATATCGACGCCTACTCGCGATTCTCTAGCAACTAATAGTAAGTTTGTTTTCTGGCTGTCTATAAGTACTCTGGTGTTTGCACATACACCTAGGGCCTTGCCAGTCGTCGTATATTCTATGTATCCTTATTGCGTATATTCAGCTCAACGCGGAGCTACTTATAGAGCTTAAGAAACTCGCGTATTCCTAAGTTGCTCCCTCAGCTCTCGCAGCCTCAATCTTTCTACCCACAATAGAGGCAACGCGTGGGTTGCGTTTGATAAAGTGGGATATCCAGTGTTTACCCACTAACGTGGGCTCGCTGTTCATCCTTAGGATTCGATTCGCCATTTCTCGTGTACGAGCGTGAGAAGGAGGATACCCCGCGTGCGTCCTCTTCAAGTATCCATTGTACAAGGAAGTCCTCTGTTGTGGAGTTAATCGTTGCTGGTATACGTGGCTGTTTTGCCAGTTTTGTGAACCGCGTACGCGCCTCGAGAGCGTGGCTAGGGGGATGTTGTGTGCCTTTGCAGCAGCTCGTTGACTAGGAAAAACGCCAGCATTGAGATCGGTAATAGCTGCTTGAATTGCTGCCTCACGATTGGCCATTTTGGTAGGGTGGATGTGGAGATATCGCGATTTTTTTGAGGGGTGGAGGATTTCTGCGCGGTGTCTCATCCCTGGGTGTCTCACAACGGCTGCGCTAGCTTGGGCAAGCGTAAGCTAAAAGCCTCTACTAGTAAGAGAAACAAGCGTTAGAAACAAGTAGTGCTGGTGTAGCTGCTAAGGAGGCATCACAGGCTGCATTAGCTGCCCCAGCTTTCACCACCCGCCATGGCCGCAACGTCAACCTTCTAAGTAAATTTAGATAGTACAAATTAATCGCATGCCTTTGTTTACTACTCTACTACAAAATCTCGTAATAATAGCTATTATAGTTGTTGCAATACCCTCATTTTTGAAGTAGTGAGCGCGTTGTTCCTGGGTCGTTACGCGACGTGGGTCGTTACGCGCACGGGCACGGTACGTATACAGTGTCCGTGCGCGTAATGCGCATGTTCGCGTAATGCGCACCCCAACAGAAATCCTCCCTACTTTCAACACTACATAACTCCACCAATATAGCACCAATCGATGACGCGCTTGCAGAGATAGAAGCGCTACAGCCCAGCGAAGGATTCTCGTATAAGAAAATAGCTAGTAAGCATAGTGTGTGGCGCTCTACCTTAACACGAAGACACAAGGCTGGAACACAGTCACGCGCAGACAAGGCAATTAACCAACAAAAGCTCGCTCTACAACAAGAGGCAGAGCTTGTTAAATATATAGAAGGACTCACAGCGCGTCACTTACCACCTACAAGAGAGATGATACGAAATTGCGCGTCAACAATAGCCAAGGAGCCAGTGAGCGAGAGCTGGGTTACGCGCTTCATCAACCAACACAGTATCCATCTCATCTCTCGATGGGCAGCTGGTATGGACAGCAATCGCCACCAAGCCGACTCGGGGGATAAATACAGCCTGTATTTTGATCTCCTAGGTGACAAAATCAAGGAATACGATATCGAGCCTCGTCACACGTACAATATGGATGAAAAGGGCTTCCTTATTGGTGTTATTGGCAGATCAAAACGCGTGTTTAGCAGGCGAATGTGGGAGAATAAGGAGGTTACAGCGTCTCTTTAAGATGGCTCTCGCAACTGGATTACCCTCCTAGCGTGTGTGTGCGCTGATGGATCAGCCTTACCGCCAAGCCTCATTTATCAGGCTACTAACAATGGTATACAATTAAGCTGGGTTGAGGATATTAAGGCAGGAGAACACTTAGTACACATCTCCTCGTCACCTTCAGGCTGGACAAACAACGATATTAGCCTTGCCTGGCTTGAGCAGGTGTTTGATCGCTACACCAAGGCAAAAGCTCGACGGTCTTACTGGTTACTCATCCTTGATGGCCATGGATCTTATGTTACTATGGATTTTATCGACTACTGCAATAGGAATAGGATCCTCCTAGCAATACTTCCCCCTTATTCAACGCATACGCTTTAGCCACTTGATGTAGTGCTCTTCAAGCCTCTCTTATTAGCATACTTAGCTGAGCTTACAATCCACCTCTAAAAGAGCTAAGGCCTAGTCCTAATTAAGAAAGGCGACTTCTTCTCTCTATTCTGGAAGGCCTGGATAAGCTCCTTTAAAGAAGAGATAATCCTCAAGTCTTTTAAGGCCACTAGTATATCACCTTTTAACCCAGAGGTTATACTTAAAAGATTCACCCAAACCACCTAAGATGAGCAGGAATCACAAGAGAGCTCTACGTTAGTACTTAGTGGATCTAACTGGCGCAAACTAGATCGCCTTGTACGAGCTGCAGTAGAGGATCAGGGCAGTAAGGACGCGCAGAAGCTCAGCCGCTCACTCCACCATATCTCAGTTCAAAATGAGCTACTTCGCCATGAAATCTGTGGGCTTAAGGAGTTACTAAGAGTTAAGAAGACGCATAAGAAGAAGAGCAAGGCTCTTAACCTTTAGCAACGTTAAGAGTACTATAGGGGGGCAGTCCTCTGGTCACTAAGGAAGGTTAGGGAGGCTCGTGTACGTCAGTCTGTAAAGGAACAAGAAGAGAAGGAGCAGAAGCTTCAAAAAGCTAAGACAGCAGAGTTAAGGAAGGCAGCTAAGCTGTACAAGGAGAAAATCGCAGAGGAGAAGCGTGTGGCGCGGGAGGCAGCTAAGGTAGCTAAGGAGAAGGAGAGGGCTAAAAAGGCAGCAGAGCGCGCTTGCGAAAAGGAGGCTTGTAACGCAGCAAAAGCTCTACAATCTACCTAAAAGGGTAAGAGAAAGGCCTCGCAGCTATCTATACAGAGCAACAAGCGTCAGAAACGCGTGGTTAATGCTATAGCTACTCAGGAGGCTTCAGGTGCCGCATCAGCAGCTCCACCCAAGACCACGAGGCACGGCCGCAACATTAAGCTTCTAAGTAAATATAAGTAGCACAGGTTAATCGCAAGCATTAATATAGTACTCTACTAAAATATCTTGTGATATTAGCTACTGCATGTAGCTCTACAGCCTCGTTTTTTGTAGAGCTGTTATGGTGTTGGGGTGCGCATTACGCGAACATGCGCATTACCGTGGGTCACCACCTCGTGCACGGCCCCACCTCGTGCACGGCCAACACCAAATCTCCCGTACTTTCAGAATCGCTTTACACCACCAATATACACCCAATGGAGGCTGCCCTAGAGTCGTTAAAATTGCTGAAGCTTGGAGAGAAGCCTAATTATACTCAGGCTGCGAAAAAGTACGGTGTTGATCGAACGTTGCTGTCGAAGCGTCACCGCGGGGTTATCGGCAGCTATGCGGAGAAAGTCGATAATATGCGCCTTCTTAACTCTACACAGGAAACTGAGCTCGTACAATATATTGATAAGCTCTGTGTACGAGGGCTACCACCTACAAGGGAGATGATACGGAATTTCGCAGCAGAAATAGCAGGAAAAGAGCCAGGAAAAAACTGGGTTGATCGCTTTATTGCGCGGCATCACATTGAGCTTGTATCTCGATGGGCATCCGGCATCGATTCCACACGCCACCGAGCTGACTCTGCCTTCAAATACGCCCTATATTTTAAGCTCCTGGACCAGAAGATAACTCAGTACGATATCGAGGCTCGCAATATCTACAATATGGATGAGAAAGGCTTTAATCGGGGTGCTGTCAAAAATGAAGCGCGTGTTCTCCCGCCATCGATATGATCACGGAGGCGTTAAACAAGCACTCCAGGACGGCAACAGGGAGTGGATAACTACGATAGCCTGTATTTGCGCCGACGGCAGCTATCTCACGCCTGCGCTAATTTATCAGGCTGTTTCTGGTAAGATACAAGACTCATGGCTTCAAGATTTCGACCCCGCAGAGCAAAACCTTCTTTGCCTCATCGCCCAGTGGATGGACCAACAACAAGCTAGGGCTCGCATGGCTTGAACAGGTGTTCAATCGCGAAACAAAAGCAAAGGCAAGACGATCATATCGTCTACTCATCCTTGACGGCCATGGCTCACATATATCGAGAGTTTATCAAGTTTTGTGACGACAATCGGATTCTTCTGGCCATCTATCCTCCCCACGCTACCCACCTTGCAGCCGCTCGATGTCTGCCTTTTCAAGCCTCTATCAACTGCCTACTCAAAAGAGCTCTCCGAGTTCATGTATAGCTGCCAGGGCATCTCCGCGATTACAAAAAGAGACTTCTTCCGCTTGTTCTATAAGGCCTGGCATACAACGTTCAAGGAAAAAGACGATCTTAACGGCTTTTAAAGTCACAGGGCTTTCGCCGTTAGTCCCAGAGGCTATACTTAAGAAGTTCAAAATAGAGGAGACTGAGAGGCCCTCGTCAAGCGATAGTACTACTTCCGTACTCAGCGCTTCAGATTGGAGAAAGATTGAGCGATTACTGCGCCAGGTAGAGGATATCCACGATCGACGCTCCCAACAGCTAAGCCAGACGATTCACGTGATGGCTGTACAAAAACAGCTCCTCCAGCATGAAAACGAGCGACTCAGAGGGGCCCTTGTCAATGAGAAGAAGCGCCGTCAACGTGGCAAGCCTCTATTACTTGAGGCACCGCAGGAGTATAATGGTGGAGCTATATTCTGGTCGCCATCCAAAGTCAAGGACGCCCGCGATCGCCAAGCAAAAGGATGCCGACGAGCAGCTACTACAACAACAGAAGTCCGAGGAGATCAAGCGTAGGGAGCAGCAGAAGCAGGAGAAGGCTACCATGCTTGAAGAGAGGCAGCGCATGAGAGAGGTGGCCAAAGAAATACGCCTTCAAGAACAGCGCGAGAAGGCCGTGCAGCGCGAAGAAGCTAGGATCGCGCGCGAAGCCAAAAAGCAACTCCAACAAGACATACAATTCTCCAAAAAGGTTAATAGACGCCGTCCAAAGGCCTTTGCACCACCTCCTCAAGTCTCTAAGGAGACAGAGGATGTTGGTGTGGATATATCATCTGTAGTTGATGTGGTGCCTACACCCGGCCCTGCCACGCGCACCCGCAAAGTACGCCTTCCACAGAGGTATCGCACGTAGTTTATCGTTGCCAATCGATCAAATAGGTCCTTAAAAGCCCTCCACTAAAAAATCTCGCGATAATACAATATATATGCGACTCTACAGCTTCAAAAGTTGTGGGTGTGGGCATCTGGAAACCGTGCACCAGATGGGGCCGTGCACCAGGTGGTGACCCACGGTACGCGCACAACACCATAACAGCTCTACGAGAAATGAGGCTATAGAGCCACATATAGTGGCGAATATTGCAAGATTTTTTAGTGAAGTGCTCTATTAATGCTTGCGATTAACCTGCGCTACTAATATTTACTTGGAAGCTTAACGTTGCGGCCGTGCCGCGTAGTGTTAGGTGGAGCTGCTAATACAGCACCTAAGGCCTCCTTAGTAGCTAGAGCGTCAACCACACGTTTCTAACGCTTATTGCTTTATATAGATAGCTGCAAGGCCTTTCTCTTACCCTTTTAAGCAGATTATAGAGCTTTTGCTGCGTTACAAGCCTCCTTTTCGCAAGCGCGCTCTGCTGCCTTTTTAGCCCTCTCCTTCTCCTTAGCTACCTTAGCTGCCTCCCGCGCCACACGCTTCTCCTCTGCAATTCTTTCCCTATATAGCTTAGCTGCCTTCCTTAACTTAGCTGTCTTAGCTTTTTAAAGTTTCTGCTCCTTGTCCTCTTGCTCCTTTACAGCTTAACGTATACGCGCCTCTCTAACCTTCTTTAGTAACTAGAAAACTGCACCTTTATAAGTTAGTACTCTTAACATTGCTAAAGGTTAAGAGGCTTGCCCTTCTTTTTATATTTCTTCTTAACTAGTAGTGTCTCCTTAAGCCTATTAACCTTATAGCGAAGTAGCTTATTTTAGACTAAGACATAGTGTAGTAAGCGGCTAAGCTTCTGCGCGTTCTTACTACTCTAATCCTCTACTGTAGCTTGTACAAGGCGATCTAGTTTACGCCAGTTAGATCTACTAAGTACTAATATAGAGCTCTCTCGTAATTCCTACTTATCTTAGGTGGTTTAGGTGAATCTTTTAAGTATAACCTCTAGGTTAAATGGTGATATACTAGTTGCTTTAAAAGACTTAAATATTGTCTTCTCCTTAAAGGAGCTTATCCACGCCTTCTAAAAGAGAGGGAAGAAGTCGCCTTTCTTAATTAGAACTAGGCCTTAGCTCTTTTAGAGGTAGGTTGTGAGCTTAGCTAAGTAGGCTAATAAAAAAGGCTTGAAGAGCACTATATTAAGTGGCTGGAGCGTATGCATTGAATGAGGGGGAAGTATAGCTAGGAGGATCCTATTCCTATTATAATAATTAATAAAGTCTATAGTAATATAAGATCTACAGCTATCTAGGATAAGTAGTTAGTAAGATTGTTAAGCTTTTGCCTTAGTGTAGCAATTAAACACCTACTTAAGCTAGGCAAAGCTAATATTATTGTTTGTCCAGCCTAAGGGTAAAAAGGAGACGTGTAGGCTATGCTTTCCTACTTTAATATCCTTAACCTAGCTTAATTGTATGTCCTTGTTAGTAGACTAATAGATAAGGCTTAGCGGCAAGGCTAATCTATCAGCGCAGACGCATGCTAGGATAGTAATCTATTCACAAGAGCCATCTTAGAGAGATGCTCTAACCTCCTTCTTCTCCCACATGCGTCTGCTAAACACTCGTTTTAATCGGCCAACAATACCAATTAAGCAGCCCTTCTCATCCATATTGTACGTGTGACGAGGCTTAATATCGTATTCCTTAATTTTGTCACCTAGGAAATTGAAATACAGGCTGTATTTATCCCCTAAGTCGGCTTAGTGGCAATTGCTATCCATGCTAGCTGCCCATCAAGAGATAAAATAGATGCTGTGTTAGTTAATAAAGCGAGTAACCCAGCTGTCAGATATGCAGCTATCAGATAGAACAAGCGCGTTGAGGTTGGATCTGTACAATTGACAGACTTGTCAATAAACAAAACAAACAAAATTTGAGGCTCTGAATTTGTTTGTTTGACGACTTTCTTGGTGTTGTAGTTTGTTTGTTTGATTTGATGGAGCTATAGAGGCGCTTTTTATTTGATTGTTTGTTTGATTTTGAGTACTTTAAGAGGACTGTGAAAGAGACTCTGGTGGTGTTATAGGCGGCGGCTCCTCCCACTCATGTATGCTAAACTGTTCGTTGAGCTTATTGTCATCGTACGTTGCCACCACCTTTGCGCTTGGAGGTTTAAAACCTGCTCGAATCCATCGTTGAGTACAAATTAAAGCAGCCAATAGTTGGCTGCCCATTTTGCGTCTCTGTGGCTCAAGTACGTCGCCAGTACCCGAGAAGACTCGCTCACAGTCAGCGCTGGAGGCAGGGATAGTTAACACGTCCAGCGCCAATCGTGACAAATTGGGATACCTCGGCTTGAGCTGGTACCAGTATTGGACAGCTGTACAGCCAGTTTTGTACTGTTCTGATGTCCATGTTGGCTCTCTAAGCCAGCTCTCGTACTCATCCGCCACCCCTATTATCTCGTCGCTGTTGTCAAGTACCGAATCGATCGCGTCGTCAAAGCTGCTCATCGCGTGTTTAGGCGCAGTTGTTATTGTTGTTGCTGTCGCTAGGGCGGGCTTGTAACGAGCCAAAGCTGCTCGAAGCTCGCGTGCGTAGCTTGTAACTGTGCGGGCTTCTCACGCCAGAAGCGTTTAAAGTAGTTCTTGAAGCGTGGGTGGAGTGCCGTGGCAGTGTAGTAGACGGGGATTTTGAGGAGTTTATTAAGGTACTTGCTCGCCTTCTTGAGCGCAGCACGTACGTTGATAGCGACGTGATCTTCTGGCGCCTCGTCTGGCAGGTAATTGACGCTTTCAAACAGTCTAAGGCGGGCATCTAGGTCAGCAATAAGAGACTCAAACACAGGGATAACCTCGTATAACGCGCCGTGAGTGCCAGCTTTGCCGCGACCTTGCAAGCGATTAGTTGCGGACTTCAGCGGCTCAAGCACCTCAATGTACTCGGTAATCACCGCCCAGTCTGCAGCTGCAAGCCCGCCTGATCGCATCCACTGCGGCACAATAGGCGGCTTAGTGTTGTTGCTTTTGGCAAGCTCGTCAGCGTGCTCAGTCTCTTGTATGTGGTAGGAGGAGTAGCTGTTGATGGCGTGTTGTAGCTCAACACCGCGCTTAAAGCAGTCATGATAGCTGTTCCAACGCGTAACTCCAGGCTTGAAAGGCTCACGGCGTCTTGCTGTAGCGCCAGCAGGCATCTCAACTGCTTCGCTGTTCTGACAATCCTCAAATATACCCCATTGTTTTGGCGTGTTAATGTAGTTAACAATATCAAGAAACACGCCAAGCGGACCATCTTTCCGCCATTGCTTCATATAAAACTCCTCTTCGTTGTAGTGTTCAGGCTCGTTATCAAAGGCGTCGGAGTCAGTGCCAAACATAATAGTTTGCCCAACGAGGTTGAGTATGTGCAAGCGCAGCGGAGGCGTCGATCGTTGGCGATAAAGCCGTACATTGTGCCGAGTTTATTAACTGCAGTATCGTTGTTGTAGGCGTTGTCAAGCACGAAATAGCCCAAATTGCTGCTAGAAATCTCAAAGTAGCGTAGGATTCGTACGACAGCTTCCGCGATCGCTGAGCCTGTGTGCGCACCAACCAGCTGCGGCAAGGCGATGGGAAGGTCAACTATATTGCCTTGAGAGTCAGCGTAGTGCGCACAAATTGCAAAGAAGCCGCGCTTCCCCCCTTGGTAGTCCAGCCGTCAAAGCTTATGTGTATTTTGCTAGAGGCCTCAGACAAGGCGCGCTTGACTTGAGGTTGTAGCCAGCTGTAAAGCCTCATCACGAACCTCGAAACGCTGTTGTGAGACCTCCATAGCGCCGCCTCTGCCTCTGGGTTGGCGAACCTGATCATCGCGCGGAAGGACTCAGTCTCAAACTCGCGTAATGGCCTGTTGTTGTTGACGAGCCATAACACTGCAGCTTGCCTGAAGCCTTGTACGTCGAAGTTACCCAGCTCCTGCGTTGCATCTTGGCTTAATATGACCCCGTTTTCTTCCGCCCATCGCAGCGACTTCTGGCCAGGTTCGAGCGGCCTCTTGTGTACGATAGTGCCTTGTTTGGTGAGCCGATGGCCGGGAAGGTCTTGCTTCAAATGGTTGTTGGCGGCTGTAGTTGACAGAGTGGTCTGGTGTAGGCCGCCCTTCTTTCTGTTAATGTGACAGTGCTTGCATTAGAAGTAGATCTTCTCAGGGTTAGTACCAAGCTTTCGAAGGCGATAGCCGTGCCTAAAGACCCAGCTAATATTACCTGTGGGTGTGGATAGAGGCACATTAAAGCCCAGCAGGCGCTTCAAGTCAAGGCCTTCGTAGTTGGTGAAGTCAACACTAGGCGCAGCGTCCTCCTCCACTGAAGCCTCTGTGGCAGCATTACTAAACGCGCGCGGCGGCTTAGTAGCTATAGGCGGCTTATTAGCCACTAACAGCAACTCCCAAGCTGGCTCATCGGCCTGTAAGGCTTGTAGTATAGGCCGTGGTGATGGCCTCCGGGCGCGCTCCTCTAGCTCGGTTGGTGGCTCTATTGAGCGCGGCTCTAGAGTACTTTCAAGCACCTCAATAGGCGGCTCCGGCTCGTCAACTACCTCAATAGACGGCTGGGTTGGCGGAGGAGTAAGCGGCCGCTGGCTATCCATAAGGCGCTGGCTGGGTTTCGGCGCACGTTGGGAACGTTTGGGCATAGGTTCGGATGCCTCAGCAGGCTCGCGGCTTCGTTTTGGGGGCATGGTAAGCGTGAAGGTAAGCAAAGGCGCGAAAAAGTAAGCTGTAGGCGCAAGTAAGCCAAAGTATAGTGGGTGTGTAAGCGTTGACGCGCAAGGTACGCGGAAAGTACGCGGTCGGCTAGCCAACATTACCACTTCATGCCAAGGCGTACTGCGCGACGCTCTGCAGCCCGCAACAATAGAGATATAGTAAAACAGGCGACAGGATTAATTTAGCAACATTGATTTAATAGTTTAACTTATAGAAGACAAGATTTTTGCGTGGTTATAGCAAACGATTTTTTAAGAGTAGTAACTAGGTTCAGAATATAAACATAACTTAGGCTTCGCTGCAACAGCGCAAACTCACTTTGCTACAATACCTCAACACTATAATATTAGCTTATTTAGATTATTATATATATATTTATTGTTTTAACAGCTTATTACCTACGTAAAGAAAGAGGAGGAACAGAGGATAGGAGGTGCTAAAGCCGAATAGCAATTCATGTATATCAGTTGCTGGCGGCAGTGGAAGCACACATCCGTTATGCGGGCTTTTTTTACGCAGGTACAATCCACTTAAGAAGCTCCGTTTTTTGCTCTGTTTACTATAGGAATACCTATATAATTGCAGCGTTGGGAAAGTTATTGTTACATCAACACTAAGAATATATCACTAACTCTAGGGTACCTTATCATTACAGTATGCTAAGCGATTCAAACAAACTTCAAATTTTTTGACTGCAATTGCCTCTTTTGTTTGTTTGACCTATCAAAATTGCAGCAGCAGCTTTTTGTTTGGTTGACGTTGTCAATTCAAACAAAATTCAAACAAAATATTGAGGCATGTTTGGTTGTTGACAACCCTGACAATTGAGCAGGGACCACCGTGCTTGGCGCACTAGTTGAAAAGTTAGAACTAGCTAAACATAGGAGAGAAGAACACGACAGTTCATCCATCTTATCTATCAGACCGCCCCATCTTAATGAGCTCAAATAGTGCTCAAATCTGACAATTAAGAGTCTCACTGCCTCAATCGATACCAAAATGGCTGCACTACCCCAGCGTGACCCGACGGTGACCCTTCGAGACCACACCAACTACAGGGCATAGATGATGCAGCTCTAGTCTAGATGCGTCGCATATCGCATCTGGCCAAAAGTTAATCCTACGTCGAATATCCTAATGAAACCTAAACCTATAGCCCTAAGGGCGCCGCTAATTAATAGGTATACTCCAGCAGCGAACATTAGCATCCCAACAAGGCAGTCCAAACTGTCAGCAGCAGGACTCAAGGCGTTCAAAGAAGATCTCAAGTATTACAAGATTCTTGCTAAGCAGTATAAGAACAATTAATATAAGTTTAAAAAGGAGCAAACAAGCCTCCAGCAAATCATTATTTTTATTCAGGCTACTGTTAGCCCACATCTTCAGCGCACTTGCTGCCTCCCAGATCAACCACTAAGACAGTGGATTACGAACCTCAAAGCCACGGTTGGCGTCGACGAACGATTCGAGAGAGAACGAGCCCGCGACCAATACCTTACATCCCTCAGACCGATGAGAAACGCGTCGAATTAGGACACATGGCTTGCTAAGTATGATTAAGCAGCTATAGAAGCGGAGACAAGCAATGTCCCTAAGATAACACAAATTGATATAATTATAAAGGACTTTCTGACTGCTATAAACAAAGTTGCGCCTAATTAGTCTACAACCTTTTAGGATAGCGGACGGTTCACACCTAGCATAAATTAGAAAGAAATAATAAAGCGCTTCCAAGAGCATATAATGTTGAATTATCCAACCCCTTAAACAGGGAAGCACAAGGCCGCATTTGTGGCAGATAACTCGTCATACCTCGCTAAAAGTGGGAAAACCACCCAAGGCATTGATGCCGAAGCAGCACCATCTAGAAAACAGGGTAGACCCTAATATCAACGTGATAACTAAAAAGATAACAAGAACTTATCCTTAGTCTAAAGACCTGCAAAAACAGGAGGCGCTAAATGTCCTACTTGCGGATATTTCTATAAACTCTAGAATTGCTTCTATATTAATACAGATAAAGCTCCTAAGTAGTAGAAACTAAATAAGAAGATTGAAGAACTCGTCGCATTAAAGCGCGAGCACAATCCTAAATTTTAAGGACTGCTAAGAGGACAAAGCAGACTAAGATTAAAAACACTAAATATGAAACAATTATATACTCTAACACCTAAGGTCTAAGAGGAATAACTAGATAGTTAGGAAGTATTAAGTGTTGATGCAGCCTTTGTATTAGCGTCCTTTAGGACTGAGCAAGGTGGCTATCTACTCCAACGATCTTTTATCCTTAACTTAGGCTTAACCTGTTACATCACGAATGATCCCGATTGCATCCACAATTATCGCTAACTAGTACTAGGAGACTTTATATGGGCTGGCAACTCTAAGGTATGGATTAAGGGATACGGATCAATCAATCTTAACCTAAGGAGCACCTCTGGAATACACACACTGACTCTGCACGACGTGGCAATATGTCCTAATCTATTATGCAACCTAGTGTTATTCTAATTACTTAGGTGGAAAGGTATATAGTGGGATACCCAAGCGGAGCCAACCGCCCTACGAAAGCCAAATGGAACAATCATCTGCCACCTCACTAAAACTCATAGGCAGTAGGTACTAGAACACCATCCAACGACTAATGGCTCATACTACACACACAGAATTACCTCAGCAACCAAGCGAGGACTACAGAAAGCACCGGCCGAATTATGGCACAAGAGACTAGGACACCCTGGACTAGCAGCTATTAAACATCTTGTGCAGCAAGCTGAAGGGGTGTGAGTCAAGGGAGTTACAACAGTTCAATGCGACTCCTATAGGAAAGCAAAAATCCAGCGACAAATTAGCCGAGCACCGCGAATTAACAATAAAGGACCAAGAGAAAGACTAGCTATCAACTTTTATGCCTACAAGGCGCAAAGTAGCACTAGTAAAAAGAGCCAGATGCTTGTCACTGACAGGTACTTAGGCCTGCAATAGGATTTCTATTTTAAAGACAATTAACTAGCAAAGTCGGTTATTAAATTTCTATTAAACTTCTTTCTCTTCCTTAAAAACTATTACAACATTACGGTTAAGGTTATTAAAGCGGACAACAAGATCACGATGGTAAAACCGGAAATCGAGCGCTGGTTAGCATTACAAGGAATTACTGTCGAGCCTTCCACCCTAGATACACAAGCTCAAAATGGAGGTGCCAAACGCTTAGGAGGTGTGAACAAAGAGAAATCGCGCGCGATGCGTCTTAATGCCAACCTACCCTAGGAACTATAGCCCGAAGTTACGAGAGCTGCAGTATACCTCTATAATCAAACACTAAATTATATAAACAACTAGAAAACGCTATATAAAATATTCTTCACACAAGTTGCTCTAAACAACAAAGTAGTCACCTCAATCAAGAAATCTAACCTCGCTTACTTTAAAGCGTATAGCTGCAAAGCGTTCGCAATAACGGATGATACACATCGAGGTAAATTAAGGCTACAACGCCTAGACCTAAAGGCTTGGATTAATTACCTAGTAGGATACCGGTCCTCAAATATCTATTGAATCTAGATACTGTCACTTGCTAAGGTAATAAGCACCCGCGACGTTATCTTTAACGAACAAACTGTCTTTAGTGGCAAAACTAAGGACCTTATAGATAACTTTATACACAGCACACTAGAGGAAATCGCCATATACGTGAGAACAATTGAACTCTTAACACTAAGTTATTAACTAGAGACAGAGTCCTTCTATAAAGACGACACTGTTAGAGGCTTATCAAATCCCTAAGGCGAAGTAGACCTACTAGGCTACTACTAAGGAGTGAAGATTAGGGACAACTATCTAACTCCTCTAACTACACTACCACCTGCGGCATTGCTTGCGCAGTTAATAGCTAGAAATGAATTAGAAATGAACCTAAAAGGGTTATCCAAGACTGTCCCCTGGGCAGCCGCCTTCATAGCAGGAACTTAAGCCGGCAACGTTGGAACATACGAAGGAGAAGTAGTAGATAAGGCTAAGATAAAAAGGATGCTCGCTAAAGGCCTGAAGCCTTATCGAAGTCAACTACCCCCCCTACCAACATGTCGAACTAAGCTTGAAGATCATCCGATGGGTGAACTATTTAAGGAAGCAGAACAGGTCTATCTTTAAAGTTATTAACAAATAAGATTATGGTTAGAAGTATCTCTTAAATCTATTAAACTGATAGGTTAACAGATACTTAACTGCATGTGGGTATACACCTACAAACTAAATAAGCATTATTAGTTTCTTAAGTGCAAGGCACAACTAGTGGTTCGTAGAGATTAGCAAAGGAATATCGCACCACAAGATACCTATGCTGCAATATTAGCAAGTCGTTCGTTCAGGATGCTTATGGCAATTGCGGCCAAATATAATCTTAAGCTAAAGCAATACAATATAACTAATGCATTTGTTTATGCAACAATGGACAGGGAAGTATATATAAGGATGCCCTAAGGATATTAGAAGAAGGGCACAATCCTTAGGGTGCAGAAGGCCCTCTACGGTCTACGCATCTCACCTATGCTATAGCAGAAGGAGTTCACAACAACCCTTAAGACCATCGGCTTTAAAACCGTACCTCACAAGCCCTGTTGCGTAATCAAGGACAGCATTATCATCTTCTTCTATATAGACGATATCATCGTCGCATTCCACAAAGAGAGTGAACAGGAAGCGGAACAAGCCGTTAAGCTCCTACAAGAAAAGTATACTATGACTAGAGGAGACGACCTGCAATAGTTTCTCAGCGTGGAGATCATCAGACGACGTGATCAGCGCCTTATTCAACTTTCATAAGCTGGTTACATCGACAAGATCAGTCGCCTAATTAACAAACAAGACTGTCGCCATAATACCCTAATAGCCGCTACCAAGTTAAAGCCTCAAACAGGCTTAGCAACACCCTTAGAAATCAACAAATACCAACGCAAAATCGGATCGCTTCTATTCGCAGCAGTAACGACTCAACCAGACATCGCCTTTGCAACTTCAAGGCTAGCTCAATTCCTATCAAATCTGGGCTCAGAACATTACAATGCCGCTAATCGAGTACTACTATACTTATTAAGCACTAGATGGAGAGCACTGCAGCTCGGAGGAGGCAACTGCCTTTAAGTAGCTAGCGATGCCTCATTTGCTAACAACACACTAGACAGAAAGAGCTCGCAAAGATACGCTATTAAGCTATTTAACGGACTTATTGCCTAGAAAGTAAGCAAATAAGATACTGTCACAACTTCGACAACCGAAGTAGAGCTTCTCGCCCTATTATAAGTGGCCAAGGAAGCAATCTTTATATCAAGACTACTAGACGAACTGCAGATTAAACTGCGCTTATTGTCAATTACCATTCAATGCGATAACAAGCAAACTATTTAACTGGTCACTAAGGAGATATCCAGGCTTTAGACCAAACTACAACACGTTAACATTTACAATCACTGGTTAAGACAGGAAGTCTCTACTAGAAAGATTAAGGTGGAGTACGTACAATTGGCAGAGATGATCGCCGACGGCTTTACGAAGGTCCTCCTAGTTAACAAGTAGGAAGGATTCCTAACCTAACTTGGGCTAGTTAAGGTAACAGAACGCAAAGTAGCAAATAAAGTACCTCTAAAGGAAATTCAAGGGCAACTTGATAACCTCACTTTAGGATAACAGGCTGCTAGATAGTTTAGCTTGCAAGGATCTTCCAAGCTGAGGGGGTGTGTTAGATATGCAGCTATTAGATAGAACAAGCGCGTTGAGGTTGGATCTGTACAATTGAGCAGGGACCACCGTGCTTGGCGCACTAGTTGAAAAGTTAGAACTAGCTGAACATAGGAGAGAAGAACACGACAGTTCATCCATCTTATCCATCAGACCCCCCCATCTCAATGAGCTCAAATAGTGCTCAAATCTGACACCAGCTCTCGCTTACTAGCTCCTTAGCTATTATTAACGCAAAATTTCGTATTATCTCTCTTATAAGTGGCAAGTAACGCGCTGTAAGCCCTTCTATGTATTTAATAAGCTCTACCTCTTATTGTGGAGTAAGCTTTTATTAGTTAGTAATCTTTAACGCGTGCGACTGTGTAACTACGCGGTGCCGCCGCGATAGAGTTAAGCGTTCAACGCCATGCTTGTTAGCTATTTTCGCATAACAAAGTTTATCGTTAGGATCTAGCGAGTCTATTTCTGCAAGCGCATTGTCAATCGGAGCCATATTGGTGGAGTTCTATGGTGTGGAAGTTTGACATGTTTTCGGGCCGAGCGTGCATCACGCGAATCCGTGCATCACGCGCACGGACACGTTAGTATATAGGTCACTACAACTGTACTATAGTTACGGACTGTAATTTGTTATTTTTGGGGGCTCCTGTATGTACGTAACGCCCGTACAAACCGTAGCGTAGAGCGATGGGGGGCGACCGTAGCGTACTACGCTACGGTGGAAGCCCTGCATGTGGATTCAAAAACAGGGGACCTCTCTCGTGCCAGTTGACTTTGTATCATGCATCTGCCGAACTTATATACTCAACGGCATTGTAACCGATTCATGGGCCGAAAGAAGGATCTTCCTATTTTGACAATCAGCTGTTAGGACACAGCCAAGAAGACGAGTATATGGCGTAACAGAGATAGGCTTGATTCTGCAAAACCAGCCACTAATGGTATGCTTGGAACGTTATGCAGTTCTCTAGCGGCGGATACGAACTCGATTTTTCGAACATTCGCTGAGCCGATAATCCCGCTAACCTCTTGGAGGACATTTCACGTGCTTCCATCACCGGGCGGGGCCATGGATCCATGCAGTGGAACAGACTGGTCATCAATCAATCAATCAATCTAACGCCTTTCAAGTTGATTGATTGAGTTCCTGGCAGAGCTCCGATTGAGTTGAGTTGATTGACGAGATGGGAGCTCGAAGTTGAGTTGATTGAGATTGATTGAGAGTTGATTGGTTACTTGGCCTTAAGGCCTATCTTTCTCCAGGATCGGATGGATTGCAACGTGCTAAGTAACTCAGGCTTCATATTGAGCCGTCGTACGCCAAGTAGATCTCCGAGCTCGCTGAAGATCCTCTCACAGTCGGCCGAGGCAGCTGGAATAGAGTAGATATCAAGGGCCATTTGAGAGAGAACGGGGTATCGAGAGCGCGTAACCAGCCAGTAGTTGATCGGGTGGGTTGCGAGAGGATCGTCCTCTGCCAAAGGCGCCTCGCGCTTCCACATTTCATACTCATCGTCGATCGTACTAGCTACCTGCTTTTGGCCTGCCTTGATAGAGTTCCGGAGGAAGTCATCTCGCCTTAACGCTTTGCTAACGCGCTAGCGCTTATGTAGCCGTGCAGCTCCCTCTGGAGATGATTGCCCACTTGCCTTTGCGGCCATCTTATCCTTATGTGACCTCCACAGTCGTGAGAAGGACTGGTGGCCTTGCTCTAACCAGCCTTTAAAAGGATGAGGGCCCTCCACAGCCTCGTTATAGTCGTCTGGTACATCCCATAGGTCTTCGAGCGTGTGCTTGTACGTGGGATGGAGGATCGTCGCCGCGAAGTAGATGGGAGAGTCTCCAAGCTTGTTGTAATACTTAGAGAGCTTTGCGTAGGCGTTATTAACGTTAGTCTTGAGATGATCCTCTGGCGCGTCAGGATCTTCGTAATCGATACCCTGCAGTCTCTCTTTTTGAGCTTCAAGTTGAGCTAATAGCCATTTAAAGGTGATAAGAACCCCCCAAATAGCACCGTGGCTACCAGAAGCGCCTCTGCCCTATAGTAACATAGTAGCCTCCTTAAACAGCTCGAGCAGCTGCTTATACTCAGTTATCGTTGCCCAGTCCTTTGTCTGCAGTCCTCCTTCTTAGATGAACTTTCGTGGCTGCTCACGCGGCTCTTTCTAGCAAGTGGCTGCAGCTACTTAGTATTCCTCTATCTTTAGGTGGATATAGGTGTCGAGGGGCGTGTGGAGCTCGCAGGCGCGATCAAAGCAATCGTAATAGGAGTTCCAGTGAGTCTTAACAGGCTTAATAAGCTCCCTTAGCTTAAACAGCTGGTTACAGTTCTTTGCGTCCTCTTCTTAAAGTCTTATAAATAGCTCTTAGTTCTGTGGCGACAATATGGCAGAAGAAATCGCGTCAAATAGTACCGCAATAGGACCAAACTGTCGCCACTCGGCCATAAAGCCCTCTTCTTCCTGCTTAAGCGTTAACGTAGCAAAGTACTGTATGGTGAGGTAGCCCTACGTTAATATTAAGCTCCTCGTTCTTAAAAGAGTCCTTGTCCTTGCCCCATATAATCACCTGCGCGGCAAGGTTGAGAATGTGGCATGTACAGCATAACTAGCGATAAGGCGCGTAAAAGCTAAGATCTTCTGCTAGGAACTCTACAGCGACGTCGTTGTTCGTAGCGTTATCTAAAACAAAGTAGCCAACACGTTCTCTATCTATCTTAAAGGCCTTGAGCGTGTTAGATACTAGAGAGCCAATATTCGCGCCAGAGTGTTGCCCGTGTAGCACGGGCAGGCCGAGCAGGTAGTCCACTGGCTTAGCAGCCTCATTAAGATGGTGTACGCAGATTCCCGTAATCGCTTTCTTGTTGCCCGTCGACATCCAGTTGTCAAAGGAGAGGTGGATGAGGGTAGTCGCTTTGTGGAGATGCTCTACGACGGCTGGTATCAACGCCTTGTACTCGGCAACAATATCATCGCGGAGGGACACATGGCTCTTCCATAAGTAGGATTCGGCTAGTGGGTTGGCGGCCTGTACTAGCGCGCGGAAGGAGGGTTTCTCAATCGCTCGGAGCGACTGGTTGTCGTCAGCGATCCAATAAGTAACTGCTCGAAGAAACTTGGTGCGGTTGAAGCTTCCTGCCAGCTCGTTGGCCACCTCTTGAGATACCTCAGTCCCCTTCATCTGCATGGCAGCGAGTATTGACGTTTGATCAGCCGGGGCCTTTGCGATCTTGCCTGATTTATCGTAGCCGTGGCCAGGTTTGAATTGTGCCAGATGGCTCGCTGCAGAGCTGGTAGAGAGACCAACGTTATACTCTCCACCAAATCTCTTATGGGTGTGGCAGTACCTGCAAAGCCAGTACTTCTTCTGCTGCTCTCAGATGGCCAGCCGTACAGGTATATCCAGCTTGGTTTAGACCCGCGTGAGTGTTCGTAGGGCCGCTTCTGCAGATGAGGTACTCTATTCCAATCCAGGCCGTCGTATACGTCGTCGTCAATATCAGAATCTTCGCGGGGTAAGGGATCAAGGTCACTAAAGACTTCGGACGCGTCGATTTCGGGGCGCCTAGAGGCGGCTTTTAGAGGCGGGCGCTTACTATTTGCGCGTGCGGCTGCTTTCTCAAAGGCCTTGTGAAGATTCTCGTTCATAATCTGTACTGTACAGGTAGGCGCGTGGGTAGGTAGGTAGGTAGTTTCGGTAAGGTACTTGCGGTGGCTGTTAAAAGAAGTCGTGGTGTTAAGCCTTAAGGCTACGCGCGAGGTACTTACTAAGCGGGTTATCGATAGGCGTATATCCTATGTAAACTAGGTACAACGGCCCTTCACAATTTACTCTACAAAACATAATTTTACTATATACTTAGAGCTCAACTTAAACTCAATCAATCAATCAATCAGGGATCTCCAAGTTGAGTTGTGGTTGAGTTCCACCTATCTCGAGTTGAGTTGTGGTTGATTGGCCATGTCAATCAATCAATCAATCTGATTGAGTTCAGGTTGGTTGATGACCAGTCTGCAGTGGAACCGCACTTGAATATATGATTCCGGTCCGAGTCTCGCATTTTGAAATCGAAGTTCAAATCCTAAGTCTAAGTTGTTCAATGCCCAAGAGATCCTCACAATGGACAGAATACATACCTTATTCACGGTCATCGCGTCTTACTTAATCCGGACTAACGCATTCCTGTTCATCTCTTTCATGAGCATTTTTAGTTCCTGCGTTAAATCAAGGTTCTAGTTTCGCGGAACTACTAAGCTTTTAGAGGGTACTAGGTGTACACTCTTAGAACATCAGAAGAAGGAATTGAGAGTAAAGATTTGTATTATACGGAGTGAAACATCAGTTTCGTGACGGCGCTTCAGTCGGGCATGCCGTAAATTTTGCAGCTAATTAAATTCCCCCATAAACCTAAATCAACGCATTATGCTCGTACTAGACTCGAGCAAATGTGTTGAAATAATAAAGTACCTTTCCCCGGAACTACACCAAAACCACAAACCATTATTATCGTCCTCACTCCTAGCATCGTCGCTGAAAAAGATAGCAATTATCAGGGCTCTGCCATCGCGGCATCCAAATTAGCCATGAGAAGACCACTCTTCATCAGAAACCCCACATCAGCCCTTATTGGCACATTCTCACTCTGACGTTTCGACTGCTTCGGTTCCTTATCCAAGGCTACCACCATGGCATCACAGTCTCCGCCAAACTCCTCCCGAAAGCGCAACTCACACCGCTCGCAAAGCCTCAAGCCGCAGCCTTCTATTTGGACATCTTCCTCGCCTTCCTCATTGATGAGGGGTGGCTGTTCCTTGCAGCATTTGAACTGGGCAAGCGTGAAGCACATGGAGCACCAGCGCTGCATTTGACGTTTCTTGGTGCGAGAACGAGGCTGGGCATCCATCAAGAGCTCTACGGCGTTGTTGAAGTTGTCATCGGCGAGGATATCATGCGTGCGTTCCATGATGTGGTTTTCGCAGTAGATGATTTGGACTCTCTCCATGACGCAGGTTTGACACATCGTCGTGGCAGGCAGGTCTTCTCGGTGTCCAGCTGCAAACTCTGTGTAGCCCAGTCCGTTGTGCCATTTCAGGACATGGACTTCTTCTCGAAATGCCCCGAATGGGAAGGCAGGAATTCGCAGAAGCTGCACCAGGTGGCTGCCCGTCTCTCAACTATCTCAAATGGATCGGATGAGCGAACGACGTCTTGATCTCGGTCAATACTCCCATGTGGCCGTCCGTATCCTCCATTTCTATCTCCGGGCTCTCTTCTCGGTCTGCCGCCGCACCTGCACCGGCCTCTTCCTCCTCGTTGGAACTCTGCCGATCGAGATCCGCGAGATCCTCTGCATCGAAAAAGTCGGAGCTAGGGACAGAAACCTCAGGCGCAATCTCCTCTATTCGCGTCCGCATAGGTTTGACTTCGGGCGCTCGGTCTTCCTCGACGTTATCCCTTCCTTTCTTCTTCCTGCCAGCCTTCTTCGGTTTCTCAGGTGGAGTCGCGTCGTAGAAATGACAACCGAGGCCCTTTTTCTTGCACTGCTTGCACGGTGGTTTGTCTGCCTTCTTAAGCGAGCACCCCTTGCCGTCCTCGCGACAATGCGTGCACGACGCCCACTTTCTATTCTCGCTGTACAGGATCTTGTCGAGATCAATGCGGTTAGTCTTGTATTCCCGTGCTGGTCTGGGTTCGCACCCAAGCTTGTCTGCGTCGAGGCACTGGTCACACATAGCTTGCGGTTCGCCGTTTGTATTCTCAAACGAGCAAGGCTGGTCGAGGTGTTCGCAGTGTTGGCATCGGCCCGTAAGTCCCGGCATGATTGGGTGGCAGTCGAGGGTATCGTCCATGCAATCTGTGCATGGATAATGTCCGTCTTTTATCATGGAGCAATACTGGTTCCGCATGCGACATTCTGTGCAGCCACGCGCAGTAGGATGTCCGGTGATGTCAGTCTTGTTGTCCAGCGGGTCTAGGATAGGAACTTGCGGCTCAACATCTGGCGTTGGGCAGCGGTAGAAGGCAGGCTCTTGCATTGCGCGCTCGTCTTCCGAGTCGATTATGGAATGGCCGTCAGGCCAGTGCTGATACCCATCCATGATGTTCACGACGTTACCAAACCCAACCTCCTGGAAACGAAGACGAACGATGCGCTTTGGAACTATCACTCTGTCCTCGACCTTCTGTTTTCCCCGGCGCTTCTTCGAGGTCTGTTTTGCTTGCTTGGCCTGCTTCGTCCTGGAAGAATTTTGCTTTGCTTCTTCGATGGGATCGTAATTGCCACTGTGGTCACCATCTATCCAGGTACTGATGCGAGCTTGCCTATTGATATTCTTTCGAAGACCGTATGACACTACCGGATCCTCGATTGCAGACGGAAACTCATGGTTGTCGTTTATGCCGCTCTGGTCCGAAAGAGCTGGAGAATGCCTTGTATCGTTGTTGGATAGACCCATCGAAGCTCCCAAGTCAATGCTTGGTTCCCATTGTCCTTGATCGACGTCGTGGTCTTCTTGTTGATCAAGATTCAGGCTTGACAGGCGCATACGAATACCATGTCCAGGTGTCTGTAAACCTTGTGCCTCCTTGGCGGTATCATTGGGTTGTTGAGGGTCCCCAAACAGTGGATAGAGAGGGCGCGGCTTCTTGGCTCTTGGACTCGACTCTGCGGCATCCTCGCTACCCTCTTCACCCTCGTCGCCGAAGCGCCGAGGAGACTTCTTTCCCTTTTGCATCTTCCCATTCGTTATAATTTGTGTCAATGGTGAGTGGCTAGACACGTCTTCACATTCCTCATCTTCGGATAAACCTTTCCCGTAGTTTTGCAAGTCTTGCAATGCTTGTTGGTTTCCGTTGCTACCGCCGTTCATGGCCATGTTATCGCCCCCATGGGGGAAGTTAAACTCGAACAAAGTTGACGTTTGCATTGGTGCGGAAGACGAGGTTCGGCTGAAGTCAAGGTATTTGGCAGAGCGTGAATGGGCGAGGTAGCGATAGGACCTAGCACCTATCTTGATGTGGTGGTTGATCAACGTGAGCAATGAGGTGACATGGACGGTGTATATGACGAAGCTTGCGCAGGTAAGAGAACGCAGGCTCCGCCGCCCTAAGCCGTGCTCGGTTGGTAGTGGAGGAATACCTCGCGTTGGAAGGTGGTGTGCACTGTGCGCGGCGGCTTTTACATCAAGGGATACTAACCGAATGAAGCCGGTGGGCAGGCTAGAGAGAAAAAAGGGTGGCAAGAGAGAGCAAACGGAATCTGGAGTGGGCTTTGTAATGGGTACAAAGATCTAAAGAGAAGAGGCGATAGTGAGAGATCCGAAAACAAGGAGGTGAGAGGGCTAGCGGGTTCAGTAGTCCAAAGCTCGTGCTGCAAGCATTTTCTACATGTCCAAACGGTTAGTTTTGCTGAGATGTGCTAAGCTACGGTCTTAGAAGAGAATTACGGTAAGCTGTGTTATGATAAGTTCTGATAATAGAGCGGAATTTGGAAACTGGAGCCCTGGAGAGATGTGTGTCAGGCTGTCAGTGATGCGCATATTAGTAACGTGTTTGATCACGTAATGCACGCTATTGCGTAATGCACGTTTTCAGCAATTTCTGCCTATCCACAACGTAAAGCTATATAGCTTATATATATTATAAAATTATTAAATTTTCTAAAGTAATAATTAAAAGAGTTTATTTAATAAATGTAGCCCTTTTATTAGTTACTTATAGTATTCTAGAAGGTGTATTTAATATATACGCGTTATAGGCATAATCTTAAGTATTTTAGGCTTATTAACTTTAATAGGCTATAACTTAGGCTATATTAGCTTAATATTCTTTAAATTTTTTACTAAAAGCCTAAAGCTATATTAATTACCTTTTTAGAAAGATTTAAGCTTATTATAAAGTTATTTTTTAATTATATAAGCCTTTTACTTTTTTTAAACTTTAATAGCCTTTAGCTTACGCTTATAAGTACACTTTACTTAAGCCTAAGCCTTTTTAAGATATTACTATTATAAAAAGGCTTACTTTTTAACCATATTTTACTTTTTAAGCTAGGCCTAAATATTCTTTTAAAACTATATTTTTTATATATATTATTTTATGCCTACTAGTTATAAGCTCTCTAAACCTTAGCTAGTAACTAAAAAATTATACTACTATTATAATTCTTTAGTATCTTAAGCGCTAGAGTCTTACTCTACTAGTAGCACTTATAGTTATTAATAAAAGCCTCTTTAAGCTAAGTATTTTTATACTTAAGAATCTAATTTTTTACTAAAATTAAGTGTAAGAGTACTATAGGGGTTATTACGCTATATATAAGATAATAGTAGATATTAGAATCTAAATATAAGATAGTAGTAATATCTATATAAAGTAGGTATATAGGTAGACTATATATATAGCCTTAATCCCTTTTTATTAATACTACCTTAAAACGCTTTTTTGTATTAATAATAGTAGGAGAAATAACTACTATTATTGTAATAATTTTATTAGAAACCTTCTTAGTTATAAAAAAAACTATGTAACGTGGTTTACTAGCGAGTAACCCACACTAGTAAGCACGCCACCTTTGCCAAGACCCCACTATCACCAATAATACCATTATAATACAACTACCTACTATGTCTTCTAAGCCATCTAATAAAGCTCGGTTACTTATTGCTATTAGAGCTATTAAACAAGACCTAAATCTTACAGAGCGAGCTGCAGCAGGGCTGTATAACGTTAATCGCAGAACGCTCAATTGAAGACGTAATGGAACGACTGCACAACGCGATAACCCACCTAAATCAAAGAATTTTACTCTCCTCGAGGAGCAGGCGCTTGTTAATCGTATAATTAAGCTAGACACGCGTAGATTCCCTCCTACAAAGCTTATAATCCGCACAATAGCCAATTCACTACGTTTACAGAGAGGAAAGCCACCTATTAGTATTAACTAGACAGACAGGTTTATTAAGCGCAGACGTAAAGTTAAAACGCGTTAGTCTTAGTTATACAACAACTAAAGGGTATAATAGAAAGATCCTAAGGTTATAAACGCGTGGTTTAAGCTTGTAAAGGGCATTAAAGTCAAGTATAGTATTACAGATAAGGACACCTACAACTTTGATAAATCAGGCTTCCTAATAGGGGTTATAGAGTCTTAGCTTGTGGTTACAGCATTAGAGAGGCGTGCGAAACCCAAATTAATATAGCCAGGCGATCGCCAGTGAATTACAGTAATCTAGGGTATCTGCGCTGCTAGATAGGCAATCCCTCCCTTTATTATCTACGCCAGCAAGCGTTACATCTCCACCTAGTACAACGACGCGTCAATTCCTAGCAATTAGGTAATCGCTATTAGCAAGAACAGCTAGACAAATAACAAGCTTAGTATTGCGTAGTTAAAACACTTTAACGCGCATACAAAGGGACGCGCTAAAGGAACCTATTAGCTGCTAGTTATTAACAGCTATAAGAGCTATAACTTAATTAAGTTCTAGGATTACTATAAGGAATATAAGATTATTACTCTCTGTATACCGCCACATTTGTTACACCTGCTACAGCCGTTAGATATAGGCTGTTTCTCCCTGCTAAAGAAGGCATATAGTGCTAAGATCTTGGGCTTAGCGCGTTAGCTAATAACCTATATTACAAAGATTAAGTTCCTCCTAGCCTTTAAAACTGCGTTTTTAAAGGTTTTCTCTGCAGAGATAATTAAGAGTAGTTTTCGCGGTGCTGGGCTAGTCCTATTAAATCCAAAGGAGGTGTTGCAGCACCTTAACATCCGCATCCGTACACCTAGTCTGCCTATTAAAGAGCCTACTACCTAGGAGTCTAAAACACTAAGTAACCTACGCGAATTTAAGGCGCAATTAACACTAGTTTGCAAGAGAATTAGAGATTACTTTAATTTATTACTAACTTTAACTATATAGGTGCTTAAGAAGCTTAAAAAAGGCGCTCTAAGTGTAATGCATAGTTAGGTACTAGTGTTAGATAAAATTGCAGGCCTTTGCAAGACAATTAAGGCAACTACAAGACAAAAATCGCTTAAAAGGGGGTATATCTAGCATTAGGGATCACTTACAGTAGCAGAGGGATCTTAGCTAGCCACTCCTAAGGACGCTAGTGGACAGAAGAAGGGTAAACAGTCGTTAGGTACTAGTCGCGCTACAATAGGGCTATTAACTTAACAGTGTTGTAACATCTATAGGCAACCTAAACACAATACACAAACCTACTAAGGAGTTAAAGAGAAAGAATGTAAATTAGATGCATTAACTTAGTATATATTTTCAAGTAGTTTTATAACGCAGTCTAATAATAAATAAAATAGTTTGGTGGGGTCTTGGCAAAGGTAGCACGCTCACTAGTGTAGATTACTCGCTAGTGAACCACGTTATTTCTCTTTCTATACTATAATATTAAGGTTTTTATTAGGGTCGAATTTAACGTCTTCTAGTACCACAAGATTTGTAGCCTTTAGGTTAATATATTTTAGAACGCGTAGTGTGTGTGCAATATGTTTAAAAACTATATACTATAGTTTAAAGTTGTCTATCCCTTTTAGTAAAACTTTTTTATCTTTTGGCGTTACTATTATAACGCGTTTACAATAACTTTTCGCGTGTTTACCTACTAGTGTGGAATTTTTATTATAATTTATAGTTTTATAGTGTTTTATAGTAATTTGTAGTAACTATAATTATAGTTTTATAATAACCTTTTCTTATTATTATTATAAAAACTCTACTCTAGTTTATGTAAGCAATAATATAGTAATAGAACTAATTAGTAAGGAGTTTTAAAGAGTGTATAATAAGCATTGTGCCAGGCTTATAACTATAAGATAGTAGAGATTATAGTAATTTATAGTAATATGGGTTAACTATAAGAAAAAAAATGTGTTATTACTATAGAGAATCGAGGGCCTAAAGGTGTATAGGTAAGGCTAGGCATAAGGTTATTCTAGCCAAGGTTGTGTGACTAAGGACCGACTATATAGCTATGCGGCAGTCTTACATAATATAATACCTTAAGGCGTTCGCCTTACTATAAAAAGTTATAGTTAAGTTTTATTATTTCTTTATAAGTTATTAGGTTTATATAAAAAAAGAATATATTATTATAGCCAACTACTAAGTTATCTAAAGGTAACTATTTTAGAGCTTTAGTTAAAGTTTAAATATTAGTATATAGTAATTTAGTTATTTAGGAAGTTATATACTTAGTATTATTATTATTAATAAGACTGATTTTATTATAGACTATAGTATTAAAGCCAGCATATATTTATAAAGGCTATAGAATACTATATACTAGCTATTATAGTATTTATACCCTTATATTACTTACTAATATATATATTAGTCTATAAGGTGTAAAAGAGTAAATTAATAAAAAAGAATAGAGTATATAAGAGAGGGAGAAAGAGGGTAGTAATAAAAAAAGAAATAGATATAATAAGAGTAATAATAAAAAGTTCTAAAAAAGAAAAGCTAAAAGTATATTAGTATTTAAGTAAGTAAGACTAATTATAGTAAAAGTGTTTATATATATAGGTTTATAGAATAAGATAAGTAAATAGTTACTTAACTTTCTATAATAAATAAAAATAGGTTATAGTAAAATTAAGTGTATAAAGACTCTTATTTATAGGTAAGTTTAGCTACTATTAATATAGACGTATGGTAAACTCTTATAATTATTTTATTATTTTATACTATAGATATATACATAGTTATAAAAAGCACTATATAGCTTTATAGCTTATTATTATTATATTTAATAATATTTCTAACTAAAGTAATAGGCTAAAGTAAACTTTTAATAATTTATATAAATTATAATAGATTATTCTATAGATAGATAAGTATAAGCTAAGCTTAGCCTATAACTTAATTAAGTTTATAGCTATTTATATAAGTAGTATATAGAATATTTTCTAAAATAGGATTTATATTATTATAGAGTATTTAAGTATAGATAATAGACTATAAATTAGAGTTAGTATATTATAGTCTATATTTTAAACTATATAATTATTATCTAAAACTATAGATATAGTCTATATAAAGCGTAATTAGTTCTCTTATAAAGAAATAAGTATAAGCTAATAGTTAGTAGATAGAACTTTTTAGTTTTATAATTCTTTAGTATATAAAGTATTATATATTCTAAAACTATACAGAATAGTAAAAAAAGGCAAAAGATTAAGTAGTTAAAAGTACTAATATAAACAAGCTTAAAGCTATATATAAGACTATATAAAATTTATATACTAAAATTATTAACTATATAGTGGATTATTATAAGTTATAATTATAGTATATAAATTATCTAATAGAAAAATAGAAAAGTAAAGTGCTATATTTTTATACTATCTAAACTATATAGATAATTATACTTACTTTACACTCTTATATATAAACTAGTAATAAGTAGCCTAATTTAAATAACTAGTTTTTTAACTATATTTATAGTGTATATAGTACTATCTATACACTTAAAAATAATTACAAATAAAATACGCTTTAGAAGTATTTTACTCTTCTTTTTTTATACTATCTTATATACTAATATTTTAAATTTAATAAATAGTGCTAACTTATACTTTATAGGTTTATATACCTTAAAATATTATATAGCTCTTTATACTATACTATAGCTGGTAAAGAACTACTAGCTTATAATTTTAATCTAGAATATATTTTAATATATTTAGAATTCTTTAAAGCTTATTATATAGAATTTCTTTAACAAAAAAACTATATTATAGAATCTAATATATAAATATAGTATATTAATTTTTTATAAGACTGCCGCATAGCTATATAGTCGGTTCTTAGTTATATAACCTTGGCCGGAATAATCTTATGCCTAGCCTCTAAAACCTTAACCTTAAAGAGGCTATTGTATTAGTACTCTAATATAAATAAGTAGTGTTGCCTAAGAAAATAATAAGATAGAATAATAATAGCGCGTAGTAGTATGCAAAATAATATATATTAAGAATAGAAAGAAACTTTAAAAAAGACTTAAGAGTAAAGCTAGATTTAACTAAGCACAGCGCTAACCTTAAAATAGAGATATAATCTAAGCTTTAATTAGCTGCTACGCTAGTCCTTATTAAACTATACTACTAGAAATAAATAATAAAGATAATAAATACTAATAACTTTAGTATATATATATATAGATTATATATAAAGCGTAAGCTCTAGAACTAAACTAAACTAAACTAGTACTAAACTAAACTAGCACTAGACTAGACTAAGACCTAAACTAGAAAATAACTAGAACTAGGTACTAAATAACTATTAGAGTAGGAATACTAAGCCTCTAAAAATAAATAATAATAATAATAATTTTAGTATATATCTAGATTATGTATAAAGCGTAGGCTCTAGAACTAAACTAGACTAGACTAGTACTAGACTAGACTAAGACCTAAACTAGAAAATAACTAGAACTAGACACTAAATAACTCTTAGAGTTAGAACACTAAGCCTTTAAAAATAAATAATAAAAATTATAACTCTAGTATATATATAAATTATATATAGAGCATAGGCTTTAAAACTAAACTAGACTAGACTAGTACTAAACTAGACTAGTACTAGACTAAACTAAGATCTAGACTAAAAAACAACTAGAACTAGATACTAAACAACTCTTAAAGTTAAAATATTAAGCCTTTATAAATAAATAATAAAAATAATACCCTTAGTATATATATAATATTATGCGTAGAGTATAAACCTAGGTATAAAAAATCTAAAAATAAGAATAAAAATAAAAAGTAGTAAAGACTAAGTACTAAAAAACGCTTAGAACCTAAATTATACTACTAAAAGTAGATAGTAAATATATTAGATATGCAGCTATTAGATAGAATAAGCGCGTTGAGGTTGGATCTGTACAATTGAGCAGGGACTACCGTGCTTGGCACACTAGTTGAAAAGTTAGAACTAGCTAAACATAGGAGAGAAGAATACGACAGTTTATCCATCTTATCTATTAGACCCCCCCATCTCAATAAGCTCAAATAGTGCTTAAATCTGACAAAGTAATTATAAATTAAGTCTAGACCTATAAGACTAGTCTAGAGTTAAATAAACTAAGGCCTAAATTAAGAAAAAGACTAAAGCTAGACACTATATTACCTTTAGAACCTAAAACTAAGGCAGAATTAGAAAAAAGCAAAAAGGATAATAATAAGTATAGGCAAAAATAGAAACAGAAGAAAAATAAAAATAGAAATATTAACTTTAACTATATAGAAAACTAACTAAATAATTAGTAATAATAATATTTACTACTAAAAGACTAAGTAACTATTAGTAATTTTAATTAGAAGGGTTAGATTATAGTAAAATGTGTAAGTTCTTTAATACTCTAGCACTTAATAAGCGTAAAAAACTAAGCCAAAAAGCCTTTTAGGCTGTTAGCTTTATAAAGATAATAAGCTTAACTAATAAAAGTGTTTATACACCTACTAAAGAGTCTTTATTTTTTATAAAAAGCTTCTTATAAGAATTTAAGAAAAAAGTACTAATACTACCTTAGCTAGCTAATAATACTAATACCCTTATAGTATAGATAGTAATAGCCTTATAATCTCTTATTAATAAAGCTACTTAGTAGAACCTAGTGCAAAGCCTTATTATAGAACCTAACCTATTCTTAGATAAAAAGTAGCACTTTAAAAAAAAATATAATTTAGTTTCTTTAAAACTATAAAAAATATATAAACTACTAGTAGTACTCTAAGAAAAATAAGATTATTAGAGTTAAGAAGTACTGTAGATAAGAAATCTAAAATATATTTAACTTCTTAATACTAGAGTACTTTGAGGTAGAAGAAGAAGGGGTAACGTGTTTATAAGTGAGCGGCGCATATAAGCGAGCGGCGCACCCTACTAAGTCTCTTAGCCTTTTGCAGCGTATAAATTTACAACGCATTAATATTTTATTAATATAATAGCTATCCTAAATTAAGCAGTATCTAGAGAAGCCTACTTGCACGTATGTGAGTTGTGCCCAGGCTCCCTGTAGCGCGTGCAGCACGCTAAAGCCTGCCGGCTCGCACCTAACCGCGCCTGGCTATACCGCGTTTCTCCCTCTAGTTGCTACTTAACAGCCTTTTAAGCAATAATTTCCTCTCCCTCTGCCTTTAATAGGGTGCCTTGCTTCTTAATCCACTTCTTTTTACACTATTTATGCGTTATAGCTGCCTTATTTGCTCTCTATAGACTAGCTATTTTATCGCGCATAAGCACTATTAAATGCGCTATTCTCTTAGCCTCACTTATAAGCTAATTAAGCAACTAGATAACTAATATAGGAGAGAATCCTTAATGCCTTTAGATCCGCTTACGAACTAGAGTTAACTAAGCGCCTAGCTTACGCGCGTTGCTTAGTGTTGCAGACTCCTATAGGGCCTCTAGTAGGGCTGCTAGCGACGGCGTACGAAGCTTCACATTAAGCTTTAATATTACTGCCTCTGGATTGTGTGGGACTAGCCTAGCGCCTTGAAAGCTTGCGCAGATATTCTCCTTTGTAATTGACTAGTCGTAGGCGGCGCGGAAGGCTGGTAGGAACTTAAGCTTGATGATATGGTTGATATGGTCGCGTATTATGCCCTTAACCTGGCGCCCGTACGCCCGCTTTAATGGCGAGAAACAGCCCACGTTAAGTGGCTGTAGGAGGTGTGACGAATGTGGTGGCATGCATAGGGTATAGATCTTGTTCTCCCTGCAGATCTCCTAGAATTTGAGCGAGTTGTGGCTCTTATAGCTATTAAGTATTAGGAGCTAACGCGCGCTTACTCTACGCTCTACTATATGCTTAATGAAATGCTATAGCTAGGCAACACTAAGCTTGTTTATAGTCTAGCTATTGTCGCTAAGACTAATAGCCTAGTCACCTGGTATATTGTTGCCCTTGTACTAGGCAGAGAGGTAGTACTGGCTAGTAAAGATAATAAAGGGCGGGATTGCCTACCTAGCAGCGTTGATTTTGTGGATCGCCGTCACCCACTCGCGATTGCCTAGCTAGATTGCTTTTGGCCGGCCACGCCTCTCTAAGCTAGTAACGACTAGCTAGGAGGATATTTTACCTATTAGAAAGCTAGTCTTGTCCAAGTTGAAGGTGTCCTTATTACAGATACCGTAGGTGGCCTTTGTGCGTGCTACTAGCTCAAACTAGGCCTGTATAGCCGTCGGGTCCTTGTAGAGGGCTTGCTGTCGATCGTAGGGTTGATTAAATCGCGTTGTAAGGCTGTCTGTTCGCTTAACAAAGTTCCTAGACCATAGCGCTTAGTGAGCAGCTTATTTGCTATATCTTGTACAGCACCTAGAGTGGGCGCAAATTCTCGCGAATCTAGGTTAAGTATGTGCTTAATAATTACCTCCTCTTCTAGCTTAGTAAGCTTCTTTAATTTAGGCTCACAGTCGCGACGCGCAGCGATTCCTGCGCGTTAGCGCCGGAGCGTAGTTTTAGGGATGCTGTACATAACGTATACGTTCGCATAATGTACGGATTCGCGTAATGCACGGCTTTTTACTAGGAAAATCAAGAAAAATAAGAAAGTTTAAAGTAATACAACTTTTAAACTACTAATTATTTTTAAAAGGTTCCTTAACTAGAGTTATAGAGAAAGATTCTCTCTATAATTCTAGGATTTTAGTTTTTTAATAATAATAAAGTTTAGGAAAAAGGTATAATAGTAGAAAAATAAACATTCTTAAAATTAAATTATAATAATTATTTAGGCGTAAACTATATAATTTAAAATACTTTTTATATTAGGTCTTTTTATATAAAATACCTAGATACAAAGTTATACTATCTTTTTATTTTTTTAAAAAGAAAAAATTAGGAAAGATAATCTATCTTTTAAAGTAAGCTATTATATAAAAATACCTAATATAAAAAGTATTTTAAATTATATAGTTTACGCCTAAGTAATTTTTATATTTTAATTTTAAGAATGTTTATTTTTCTACTATTATACTTTTTTTCTAAACTTTATTATTATTAAAAAACTAAAATCCTAGAATTATAGATAGAATCTTTCTCTATAACTCTAGTTAAGGAACCTTTTAAAAATAATTAGTAGTTTAAAAGTTGTATTACTTTTAACCTTTTTATTTTTCTTAATTTCTCTAGTAAAAAGCCGTACATTACGCGAATCTGTGCATTACGCAAATCCGTGCATTACGCAAATGTATATATTAGTAGCAGCGCGTTATCTACTCTAAATTTAATTCTATTTAATAGCTAAAATAGCTAGGAAGATATTTACTATATTATAGGGCAATTAAACAAGCGTTAGTAGAGCTATTATAGTTAATAGATAACGTGTTATAAAAAGTTAGTAGAGTGCGCCGCTTACTTATATATGCTACTTACTTATAAATATATTATAGTAAAAGCTATAGGTAGCTATATATAGGTATTAACAAAGTTAAAATTAGGCCTAAACTAAAAAGATAAAGAAAGCACTAAAAGCCTAGCTAGTATAGTATTAAGTAATAATAAACCTTAATAGTTAGGATTTTCTAGACTAATTTGTAATTAAATTAAGAAAATACCTAAAAGTAAGTATAGTTATAGAAAGCTAAAAGAGTATACTTTATATTTAAGGCTTAAGTAAGTAGATAGTAGACAATATCCTAATAAAGAATGACTAGTTAATAGAGAGACTAACAGAACTTAACTTTAATATAATAGAAAAGTAGCTTTTAAATAAAACCTAGATCTAATTAAAAAATATATACTAGATTTAGCCTATTAAATTTAAGCACTAATACTATTTTAGACTACTAAGTTATAAGCGCTACTAATATTATAGAATATTTTTTAATCTACTAGGCTGAAGTCAAACTTTTATTAAGTAAGACTATAAGGAGCTCTAGGCGTATAAGTATCTTTAGACTTAACTATTTTTTAGTACAAAGTAGATAAGTTAACTAAAAGGCTTAAAGGTATAAGGCTCTAAAATATTCTAGTTTAGAACTAAAACTCCTAAAAAATAGAGATTTTATTAGATCTTGCTATTTACTAAAAAATTACTATAAAAGTAAAATAGGCTTTAAAGTAGATAGTGCTATAATAGCCCTAGTACTATATACTAACTTAGTCTTAGACCTAATTAGTAGTACTTATATAGATTAATATACGCATAGCTATACTAGTAATAGACCTAATATAGTAAAAGAATAATTATTTTAAAGGGTGCTTTAGAAAAAAAAATTTATTATTATAAATAAAGAATATAAAAAGAGAAATTTGCTTAAAGATAATAAATAGGTATACTATAATATAGAATTCTAAAAGGTCTAATAGGGCTAACTAAATTATAATTAAAACAAAATCTAGCATATTAGCGCTAAAAATAAATAGAACTAAATACTAATTTGTCTAGTATAAAGTAAGTAGCAAATAGATAAATTAATAAACAAGACTTTATTAATACCTTAGAGCTAAGGGCCTATAATAATAGTAATAACTTACTAGGTAGAATTATAAGGGGCTGAGCGCCCTTTTATAGTTACTCGGTGTTAGATAGACGGTTACTGTGCATTTTAGTGATGATTTTACTGTGAAATACACTAAGAAGGCTGGCGCACTACTGTTTTACACTGTCCCTGTACTATTCTAAATAGTACTAGTACGGCTTAGTACTAGATAGTTACTTCTCGCAATAGCCGAGCTTCTCCGACAGAACACACACAATCAATCAATTAACCCACCACTTTTCCATCTTAACTCATTAAGAATACTCGTATATTTGACACTCGGCCTGCGGCCTCGGAGTTCTAGGTCCGTGCTTCTGCCAAGCCAGGAGTATATATATAAGTTCATAGCCAGAGTTACTATTAGACTCTATCAAATTCTTAAGTTTACTTAGGCGACTCTAACCTTTTAGTCCAAAGCCCCTTATATAGAATTTGATTAACTCCTTATAACGTAGGAGCTCGCAAGACCTCCCTAATACGTCAAGGACGCCTCCACGGGACGAACACGTAGTTGAGTTGGACATCGAGATCCCTTAACCCCACAAACGAACACGCAGTTGAGTTGGACATTAAGATCCCTTAACCCCACGAACGAATACGTAGTTGAGTTAGACATCGAGATCCCTTAACCCTACAAACAAATACGCAGTTAAGTTGGACATTGAGATCCCTTAACCCTATAGAACGAATACGCAGTTAATTTGGATATTAAGATCTCTTAACCCTACAGGACGAATACGCAGTTAATTTGGATATTAAGATCTCTTAACTCTACAGGACGAATACGCAGTTAAGTTAGATATTAAGATCCCTTAACCCCACAAATAAATACGTAGTTAAGTTAGATATTAAGATCCTTTAACCCTACAAACGAATATGCAGTTAAGTTGGATATTAAGATTTCTTAACCCTATAGGATAAATATACAGTTAAGTCGGACATTAAGATCCCTTAACCCTATAGGACAAATATGCAGTTAAGTTAGATATTAAGATTCCTTAACCCCACAAATAAATACGCAGTTAAGTTAGATATTAAGATTCCTTAACTTATAAATAAACATAAGTAGTTAAGCTAGATATTAAGATTCCTTACCTCTATAGGACGAACACGAATATAATAGAGAGAATACTAGGGCCTTTCTACAAAAGAGGAAATATTCTTATTTTTTGCCTAGCGTAATAAGTTACTAAACTCTAATAGCAAGGAGCTATAAAGGCAGATATTACTACTAATCTTACTAAAAAACTATATATAGAAGGCTATAATAAGACTAAATATATATAGAAGATTAAGCTAGTCTACTAGTATCTATAAGACTAAAGGTTAATAGGTGTAAGGGAGCAATCGGGCTCAATTGTTAAACAGGTTGAATTGCTATAATGAGGATGCTAGGTGTCGCATACCACCTGTGTGGCAGCAGCCATAAGAGTGTGCTAGTACTACCTAATTGGGACTAGCGCACGGAGCCAGATCAACGTCGGGCCGATGGGCGGCGATCCCTAACATCACCCCCCCCCCAAAAGCCTCAGCTCCGGCGAGGCAAGAAAACATGTCAGAGGCGCTAATCGCGTGACTTAATAAACATCGTGAATCACTGTGATCTACTGTGATTTATTATAAGCCATTATAGACTATTTAAGACTATTTAAGCCTATCTAGAAATATCGTAACAGGATAAACAACTATCGTAGATAACCTCCCCTAGTACACGAGCTGGTGAAGTGAGCGCCCCTTCCGCCACGCGTTACGGTGGTTACGTCCAAAACAACAAGACGACCTAGGCGTCTCTGTTGGGTGTAGCCTGGAGAGAGACATGCTACCCAAAAAGATCGTCCAAAAGATCTAAACAGCGGGCGCGCTACATGCCTATTCTGGCAGCTTTGCGGCATGTAATCGTCTTAAGAGGTACCTTAATCGCACGCGTGTGCGTACGTGGGGGCAAATAAGGGCCCGGGGTCCTCTGCTTTATCGTCCCTCAGGTACATGACTATAAGATCCTTGTATAACGCCAAATCCTTATACAGTGCGTGCGGGCCCGGTTTGTCACTATTGCGGCGATGGTACTCCTCGACAGCCCCTTCACAGCCTAGCATGTCCGTATATAGTTGCTACTTGGGGTTAGCGTTCCATCTAGGGGAGTTCTCATACCTGACCTTGTACATAAGCAGTCCCTTGTTACCCATCAAAGGGTCCTTGCAACGGCGGTTGACCTTACTGTTAACAACAGAGTCGACGTAATAGTCCTGCAATCCCGCCGGAGGGACAATGGGCGCATCTGTTGCGACTGTGCCTTCCTTGTCAGGCAAGCGGACAGCGTGGGGAGCGTTGTGTAGCAGCTAGGCGTGAAACCATGGATAGACGTCACGGTAGCTAGTCGGCAGCTTAAGTCGGTACGTATGATCGTTGAAAACTTCGGCTATCGGAAATGGACCCAAGTTTTTGACGTCGAGGCCCTTGCTGGGGCGCAGCGAGGGTATATGACGTGCGTCGAGGTAAACCATATTGCCGACTTCGTACGCCGGCGCGGGCTGTCGTCCCTTGTTCGCATAAAACTCCATCTTTAACTGGGCCCAGGCCAGATTCTCATTCATAAAGCGCATGACATCCTTAACGCGTCGAACCATACGTTGGGCGTCCTCACGTTGCAGCTTCTTATAACGCTCTGTCGCCGTGATTGGGGTGATGGGCTCGAAGCCTCGTCGCGGAAGGTAGCCCTTTGTCGCAAGAAGCGGCGCGACGCCTGTAGACGCGTTCTCCTTACAGTTAGTCGCGAGCTGCGCGATAGGTAGCTAGTCGACCCAATCGTTCTGTGTGTAGTTAATGTAACACCATAGGTACGCCTTAAGGACGGCATTCATGATCTTAGTCTGACTGTCACCCTCTAGGTGAAACGCTATTATAAGAGCTGGGCGTGTACTAACACTCCTGCAAAGTTCTCTCCAAAAATAAGACGTGAACTAAGCTCCGCGGTCAGAGACGACGGTGTCAGGAAATCCTTCCTCGCGCCAGACGTACTCAATAAAGGCCCGGACAACGACTTCTACGTCCAGTGACGGCAGCGCAATGTATTTGTGCTGTTTAGACAGGCGGTTAACCACGACTATAATGTGATGATAGGTGACCCCACCCTGTGTACATTCTAGTAACGGCGTGATAAAGTTAATAGAGATGTCTAACTAGAATCGCTTAGGTACAGGCAACGGACGTAGCAAACGCTGTTTCTACTCCTTAAAAGGCTTAGAACGCTAACAAGTAACACAGTTGCGAGTGTATTAAGCGACTAAGTCCGTTATACCAGGCCAAAAGTAGTGCTGGCTAACCTTATAATACGTGCCGCGTTTGCCAGTGTGACCTGCTTCAGGAGGTTTATAGCAGGATTATATAATGTCCGTACGCACAGCGTCGCTGAAAGGGACAAAGATCTGGTCGCGGTGGTAGACTAGACCATTTGTTATAGAGCAGTCCTGGAGCTCAACCTTAACACTATGATTGTGAATTACCACTACAGGTAAATATTGCATCCTATTTCATTTTGCCTCAGCAATCTGCTATAGGACAGCATCCTTAGCAGTAGCTTGTTTTAGGCGGTTAACTAACCTAACGTAACTCTATATAGAGGGATCCTCGTCCAAGTCGACTGCCTGTCCTGGCAGCCGACCCTCGCGACTCTCCAGAGAGTTGCTTTCGACTGTCCTGTCTACGGCGATCTCCTTACTTAATTAGTATAGCATTGCTGCTAAAGCTACAACTAATTCCTCTAAGCTAAGTATTATGCGGGCTAAGTATATGGCATGCAACGCGCCTTTGGCGGGTCGCTTGGTCGGCAACGTGACTGTTACAGGGACAGGTTCGGGTGTGACTGCCGGCGGGGCAGGTTCGACGCGGTCGGGCGTGAGTATCGTCTGCGACTGGTGCTGGAGGCGATCGTCGTGGACGTCCCTTGGTAGATCGCCTGGGCGGCGGGTGAGTGAATCCGGCTTGCCGCCTTGCTTGCCCGGACGATATGTAATCTTGAAGTTAAACTCAGACAAAAACTCAGCCCAGCGTGCTTGCCGCCGGTTGAGCTGTTTGGTGGTCATGAACCATTCTAATACCCTATAGTCCAAGACAACGTTAATGAGCAAGCTATCTAATAGCTCTGGTCGCCATTCCTTAAACGCCTTAACAATCGCTAGTAGGTCTTTATTATAGATAGCGTAATTGCACTCCGCTGGGATCATTTTAGTAGACATAAAAGCGACAGGGCGAAGGACACTGTCGCGCTGTATCTATAAAAGGATGGCGGCAACGACAAAGTCAAAGGCGTTGCTCTCCACCTAGGTTTCAAGCTCTGGATCAAAATGCGCTAAGATAGGAGCCACCGTAAAAGCGTGCTTAAGTTGCTCAAAAGAGGTAGCTGCGGGCCCACCTGGCTCTAGAGGAAACTCTACTGATGCCTCTTTACGAGTTAGGTCAGTGAGCGCGCGAGCTAACCCCAAATACCCAATAATGAATCGTTGATAAAAGTTCGCAAAGCCTAGAAAGGATTGTACCTCACGCACGTTGGTGGGGAGCTGCTATGCTGTTATAACGTGGACCTTGGCGGGGTCCATCTCGATGCCGTCGACGGTGAGGATAAGTCCAAGGTACTTGACCTTTTTGACCGCAAACTCGCACTTGTTAATGTTAAGGTACAAGCTAGCCTCTTTTAAACGCTAGCAAACCTTTTAGACGTAATCTTTGTGTTCCGCCAACATCTAACTAAAGACAAGGACGTCGTTAATATAGGCTGAATAAAACTTATTAAGGTATTCCTACAGCGTCTTATTAATATAAGACTGGAATATAGCTAGTGTGTTATAGAGACTAAAAGGCATAACTAAGTACTTAAATAAGCTATATTGTGTTGCGAACGCTGTCTTGTGTTTATTGCCCTCTCTAATGCGCACTTTATGAAAAGCGGCGATAACGTCGAGGACGCTGAACCACTGTACGCCTGACAACCTAGCAAGGGTCTTGCGTATGTTGGGCGGCGCGTTCTTGTTCTTAACTGTCGCCGCGTTGAGTTGTTGGTAGTTAACACAGATCTGGAGCCCACTATTAGGCTTCTTAACAACTAACACTGGTGCCGCAAAGTCAGAGGTACTGCGACGTACTTCTCCCGTGCTGAGCTTCTCGTCGACATAGGCCTTCACCGCGAGGGCCTCCTTCCTGCTCATGCCGTATAGTCGGGCGGCTGGGTGCTTTGCTCTGGGTTCCAGATTGATCTCATGGTCCACCCCAGGTCGATGAGGTGGTAACTGATCCTCTGGGACCGTGAAAGCTTGCCACTCGTCCTGGATCCACACTGGCAACGCCTTAATAATCTCCTCCTTTGTCTTATCTGGTTGGTTTATCTTCTAATGAAACTTGTTAAAATCTTCTTAAGTTAAAGCCGCGAGGTCTACACGAAACAACTGCGCGAACATTACTTTAACGTTGGCTGCGTCCGCTAACTTACCGTCCTTGTCCGTGGATTCACTAGTTTCCTCCAGCTGTTGCAGGTGTTTAGGGTACAACCACGTTACATAGTGGTTAGACCGAAGTGCTATAAGCGAGGCGGCATGCCTAGAGACAACTGCAATGTCTATTCTAGCGTAAGCTGGGTTTAGTGTGGACGGTTTTAGCAACTGCTATTGACAACCCTTGCTGGTGACTATAATAGGTAGTCCCTTCATGCAGCAATTGCTTATGCAGAAAGGCTTATTAAAAGTTATTATCTTGTCCTGCCAATCTATATTAGGGTTGTGTGCGCCCAGCTAGGACATGCTAAAGATAACATTATAACCTATTATATTGACAACATAGGCCAGCTCCTTACTAAAGTGGTCTCTATAGTACACTGGAAGCACGGCTGCTTTTGTAAGTACTTGTTTCGTAACACCGTCGCTAAGACGCAGCCGGACAGGCTTGTCGAGGGTAACTATGCGAAGTTTCCGTTTAGAGACACAGTCACGACTAACGCACGTGTTTGTCGCTCCAGAGTCCGTGAGGCCGTTGATAGTGAACTTAGCGCTGTAGGCGGACTGTAGTTAACACTTAAAGACAAACTAAGCCCTATAGATTAATAGGGTTGTCTTGTCGAGCGAATTGGCGCGCAACTTAACAACCTACTGGGGCTGCGAGGACTGTCGTATTAACTAAAGCTCTAGCTCCTTAATCTTGCGTATAAGTTTTGGTAATAACTTAGGTCCCTGCTAACGACTTTCGACAGGGACATCTAGTTTTCCGAATGATCTGTCTTAGTTAATGCCGTGGGGGCGGGGGACGATGGCACGATATTGGCTACCGCGAGTCTAGCGTCGACAAGAGGTTTAATCTTGTTAGCGGGTTGCTGTGCCTTCCCTTTGCAAGGCGCGTCTTCATCCTTGCGACAGTGTCCTTTCTCGCCGCACTTAATGCAGCGTCCCTCTTCTATTAACAACTTTACCTAGGCATTAGTGCGGCCCGAGATGTTGTTAGTGTTACCTGTGTTGTTGTTTCCTGATCGGCCCCCTCCAACACGACCACCACCGCGGTTACCAGTCTCGGTGGCCTTAGGCGCAGGACCCTGAAGTTTCAAGATCGTGGCCCGGTGGCGGATCTTTTCGATGAAAGAAGCCTATGAGTTAGAGTTGGACCATTGTTTGTCAGCCTCCAGGCGGGAGGGTTTCAAGAGTCGGATGGCGGTGATGATCTTCTGCTGGTCTGGGACGTCAACGGGTGCAGTCGCGATCTCAAAACGGGACAACCATCCCTCGAAGCTCTCCCGATCGCCAATCCTCAATTGGTCACCCTGCATCGCCGCGTACGCCTCTCCTATGGGATCCGCTGCCACGTAGCTACGGTCCAACATATTAAAGATGTCTTCTGCCGACTGGAAAGCACCTGGTTTGTCAAAATCTATGCGATGCTTAAGACGCTGGTAGGCGACGTCTAGCGTATGATTGAATATGAACTCCATCTTGGCGTGCTTGGTGGTGAAGACGTGGTTATAGGCGCTCAGGTAGGCGCGGATGGAGCTTTTCTAGGGCTTGTAGTTCTTGTGGTCCTTAGAGCCCTTGAACTTGTCTGGCTCGCGCAGCCGGTGACTAGGGGCCTGACTAATACCTGTGAGTGCGGAGATTGATTGTCCGCCTAGCGTATTACCGCGAGCGGTTCAGGTAGTAGCTACAGCGACTGTGGGTCGCAAAGTGCCTGCGTGAGAGGCGGCGTACGTTTGAGTCTGGTGCTGTTGGAGGACTTTGAGATCGTCGGGATTCAAGTCTTGTTGTACGTGCGCGGGGATGTTGGGTGGGACAAACGACGTTGTCCGCAATTGTTCCTCCAGGTCTGCGACTTTCCGCTCCTGCTCCTTGTAGTGGGTGCGGTATAAGTCCTTCAACTCTTTCAACTGGTCGACACGCGCGAGGGCCTCCGTGACTTGAGTCTAGCGCTAGCCCGAGCGATGTTGCTTAATTCGGACATCGTGTTCTACTTCTAATAATAACAGTTGCGCCTGTTCTGCTAGCGCGGAGATGCGCGTAATACAACCCTCTAACTCCTCCTTACGCTGTAGTCCTTGATAGACTTCTTCTTCTAGTTTAGTGGCGCTGTTAGCGTGACCGATAAAATGGGCAAACAACGCTGTGGGCTATCTGTGGGCAGACGTGGCTTCTTGTAGTGAGTTTCCGTCGCGGACGTCTGCTACTATTTCCTATTCCGGCTCCGCTCCCTCTGAGGGCGCGCGGAGAACTTCGAAGTACAACAGTGGTGCGTTGGTGTCTTCATCGTACATGAGTCGAAGGCGAGTGTCTTTGGTGGGCTGATTGACAACTTCGAAGATGGACTTTCTGCTAGAGCCCCGACGCCAACCGCGCGATGGTCCGTCGACCGTCAATTTCGGGTAACTCATCGCCTCCTCAGAGCTCACGGGCTCCGTAGGTCCCTTTTTCGCAGGGATTTCCGTCGGCTAGCTGTTTATAGTCACCCGCTTACTACTCACGCCGCCGCTTAGCATATCTAGATCCTCTTTGTCTAAGTCTTCTGTAACGCGGGGGGCGGCGACAGGGGTCTGTAAAGCCCTAAGAGTTAATTGGGTTGCTAAGTTTGTTAGTTCTATAGAGAACAGACGCTGACCTAATGCGGCGTTAAACCTTCCTAGGGTGTTTCCGCGGTTCGCCATCTTGTTGATGGAACCAGTTTCGTAGGGCTCAACCGAAGGTTTAGGGTTGTTAAGCCTAGCTATGCACCGTCGCAGGTGCGATCCCTCTTGTTGTAAGAGCGCGATATACGTCGTTGCGAGTCGTAATTCAGTCAATTAAAAGCCTGTTGTGGCTTGTCGCTTAGTCGTAAGCGTGCTTTTGTTGACCTAGCATAATGTAAGGGAGCAATCGGGCTCAATTGTTGAACAGGTTGAATTGCTATAATGAGGATGCTAGGTGTCGCATACCACCTGTGTGGCAGCAGCCATAAGAGTGTGCTAGTACTACCTAATTGGGACTAGCGCACGGAGCCGGATCAACGTCGGGCCGAGAGGAGGTCCGATGGGCCGATGGGCGGCGATCCCTAACAATAGGGCCCCAGGCACCTCCTTAAAAAAAAAAGGGGGGGGGGGGGGGGGGGAGAGGCTAGAATATAGGAGACGCCCTTTAAGACGCGCTAGCATAAATTATAAGCCGTCTCGCTAACTTAGAGTAACTCTAAATTGTACTAGCGGCTTAACTAAACACTAATAAGTAGTTCTAGACCTTACTAGAAGTAATTGCTAATTAACTTACCTAATTCGAGTAAAGTGCTAGAGTAGAGACTGTGCCCTTAGCTCCCCCCTAAATAATATTAGCAATACTAGCGACTAGCAAAGCGCTAATAGAGCGCTAACGTTCCTAACTTTCTAACCTAGAGTTGTTCTCTAGAAGCTAGTAGGATTACTAGCGTTAGGAATACATAATAAAGGCTAAGATTTATAATAATTGCCTCTTATTAAGGAATATAGTTAATTATATTATAAGTAGGCTAATAGGCAAGGCAGTAAATATCGCACTAGCCTTTATAGAGAAAGGAACCTATTCTAAGAATAAATTCTAGAGCTTCTTAGATATAAGCTTCTATAATTAGTTAGCGGAGGAGTAAGTATATAATAAACTATTCCTTAGCTAGTAGGGCAAAACCTTACTAATAGAGTTTAATGCTAACTTTATACGCCTAGCTACTAAGGCTAATAAGAATAATTAGGAGAACCTAAAGAGTATTTACTAGAGAGCCTTACGCACAGACTTATAGAATAGGCTAATTATGCTAGAGATCCCTAAGGACTAGAACCTTATAATACTTATAGACAGAGTTAATATAGTTAAGAAAACCTTTTACTATATAAAAATATTAAAGCCCTTTTATATAGTAGCCTTCTACTCTACTAAGTTTACTAACGCTATAAATTAGAAACTTATACGCTCTAATACTACAAAGACTATTAAAGTAAATTTTCTAAAGACTAAAAAGCGTGCTAAATAGGTCTTTAAGAAGGAGTTAGAGAAACGCTATAAAGAAAAAGTATACTTTTACTATAGTAAGAAGGAATATAGTGTCTAGAGTTATTACCTCTAAGCTATAATACCGCTAATATAAGCTAGGGCTAGTAAGGCCTAGAAAACAAATAGCGGTAACAAGAATATTAATAGCTTAGCAGAGTTAGAAAACTAGCTCCTTCTCCTAGAAGTTATTAAAGAAAAAAGACAAAGCAAGCTATAAAGAAACTAGAAGAGAACTTTAATATATATAAAAAGATATGGCTAGATTTAACACTAATTACTATAAATACTCTTATTAATAATATTGCCTTTGCGTATACTATACTTAATTTGGGGTATTTAACTATAGCCTTTATATTTAAAAAGTTCGCTAGAGAAGCTAATCTATAATATATTAGTTTAAATAATCCCTATTAAGTAATAGAATTTAGAGGAATATCCTCCTTAGTCTATAAAGCTACTTATATAGAGATAGATATTAAGAGGTATATTAAAATAATATAGGTATATATTAATAGAAAGGAGAAGGACTATAAACTAGTCCTTAGTTTGCTATAATAAGAAAAGAACACTATATTAGTAGTTTTAGAAAAAAAAATTTATATATAAGATTCTTCTATATAAGAGTTAGAAATAAGTAGAGGAAATAAACTTTTACTTCTAGTTAGAAAGTTTCCGCTATATTGTTTATAATTCTAAATTAAAAAAAAAATTTTAGACTAAAGGTTTTTACTACTTTTTTTTAGGATATCTAGAAAGCTCTAGCCCTAAAAGTTAAAATAGACCTAAGAGACTACCTCCCTAAATAGCTCCTAGACTAGGTAGAAGTCTTTTTAAGAGAATAAGCCAATAAACTTCCTCTATTACAAGGCTTTAGGGTTAATTATTTAATTTCCCTTATTAAGAAGAATAGAGAGACTCTAGAAATTCCCTTTAGGCTCTTTTATAGTATATTAAAGGAAAAACTACTTATTCTCTATAAGGAGCTAATAAAGTACCTTAACTACGGCTTTATTTAGGTAAGTAAGTCTAGTGCCACAGCGCTAGTATTATTTGCGAAAAAACCTAGGAGAGGCCTATAATTTTGTATAGACTATAGGGCACTAAATACTCTATTAAAGAAAGACCGCTACTCCCTCTCTTTTATTAGAGAAACGCTATAGCTCCTTACTAAGGCTAAGTAGCTAATAAAATTAGATATAATTTAGGCCTTTTCTAAGTTAAGAATAGTAAAAAAAGAAAAATACAAAATAGTCTTTTAAATCTAATTTGGGTTATATAAGTGGCTAGAAGTCCCCTTTAGACTAGCTAATACACTAAGCACTTTCTAGAGATATATTAACTTTGTTCTAAGAAAGTACTTAGATAACTTCTATTCTGCCTATATAGATAATATTCTTATATTTTCTAGCGAATCTTTAGAGAACTATTAGAACAAAGTAAGATAAGTAGTAGAGAAGTTAGGCAAAGTAGGGCTGTATTTAGATATTAAAAAGTGCGAATTTGCGGTTACTAAGACTAAATACTTAGAATTTATTATAAAGTATAGGAACGGAATTAGTATAGACCTAGAGAAGGTTAAGACTATTTAGGACTAGACCCCTTCTATAGATATAAAAGGTGTTTAGAGTTTTTTAGAATTTGCTAACTTCTACTAAAGGTTTATAGAAAACTTCTTAAAAGTAGTATTTCTATTAATAAAGTTAACTAGGAAGAAAATTTCCTTCTTATAGAGGTAGAAGTAATAGTAGGCCTTTAACTATCTAAAGAAAGTATTCTGCACTAAACCTACGCTAGTCTATTTTAATACTAAGAAGGAAGGAGTATTAGAAACTAACTTCTTAGGCTAGGCCTCTAGAGCCTACTTCTTATAGTTTAACATAGAAGAAATTCTTAGGCTAATTGCCTACTTTTTTACTAAATATATTTTTATAAAGGCAAATTATATAATCTATAATAAGAAAATACTTATAGTTATTAAGATAACTAAGAAGTAGTATAATATACTCTAGGCTATCTCCTATACGCTTGTATACACTAATTATAAGAACCTTATATACTTTATAAAGTCTAGAAGGTTAAATAAAAGGTATGTGCGCTAGGCTAACACTATTAGCAAATATAATATAATATTCTAATATAGACTAGAAACTATTAACTTAAAGATAGATGCCCTTTTATAACACTAGTAGAATATACCTACTAATACTAAAAATAACTAGATTAAGTCCTATAAAATCTAACTCCTTAGGAAGATTCTTTTAGAAAATAGAAATATTAGGCTCTAAACATCTATAGCCCTAGCAATATAAGCTCTTTCTAGGAGGCTTGACCCCTCTAGAGAAAAAAAGAGCTAGGCTAAACGCGAGGACTAACAGTTCTCTTCTTCTCGCTTACTAAAAGAGTTTCCCTTTAGACTAAAAACGCGCCCCCTAGTAGATACAAACTTAGACAAATTGTAGACTTATAGCTTAGAGAAAGATCTAGTGTTAAAAAAGACAAAGGAGTATATCCTTTACTACAGGCGCACTTTTCTCTTCTCCTTAAACCTAAAAGTTACTATATAAAAATACGATATAAATAACACTAATTACCTCTAGTACTAAAAATAAAGATAGGTCCTAGACTAGGAACTTCTATAGATAATACTAGTTACTATAGTCTATAACTCCCCTATATTTAGATATTTAGGGAGAGAAATTACCTATAAAATAGTCACTAGATTATACTTCTTTTTAGAGATATTAGATTTTATTTATAGATTTATTAAGAACTATAATATATATAGAAAAACTAAGCTATAAAGAAATATAAAGTAAGGGCTACTAAAACCTCTCCCCCTTCTAGACTAAATATAAAAGAAGATTTTTATAGACTTTATTACTAATCTCTCTATAAGTAAAGGGAATATAAATATAATAGTAGTGTGTAATAGGCTAGGAAAAGGAATAGTTCTAGTTCTCCTACTAGACCTAGAGGTAGAAACTATAGTAGAGACGTTTCTCTACTATATTATAGCCTACTATTAGCTTTCTAATACTATAACCTCTAACTATAAAGGTTAATTTATAAGCGACTTTTAGAAATATCTATATAAAAAAATAAAAATATAAAGAAGATTATTTATTTCTAAGTAGCTAAAGACTAATAGTACAATAGAATATATAAATTCTATAATTAAGGTATACCTCTACGCTTTTGTGTAGTAGAACTAAAAAGATTAGGCCCTATACTACCCTATAGTACAAATAGCTATTAATAGGCAAGAAGCCACTTCTACTAAAGTAGCACTATTTTTCCTCTAGCATAGATATAATATAGACTTAGCTAAGCTAGACATAGAGATAAAAGCTATTAACTATTACTAGTAGAATTTGCAACTAGTAAAGTCTACTAAAGCTTTACTATAAAGGTTTTAGAAAGGTTTTATATTTATCTAAGCTAAAATAGCTAAGTTCTAATAAAAGTAAAAGCGATAAGTAAACTAGCATTAAAGAAATAATCCTATATTAAAGAAAGAAGATAAAGTTTGGCTCTAGTATAAGGACTACCTATCTAACTTCTATTCTAATAAAAAGTTAGACTAGAAAAACGCAAAGTTTATAGTTATATAAATAGTAGACTTCTATAATACAAAACTAGATATTTTACCTAAAGTCAATCTAGTATTTTTAGTAAATTGCCTATGCCTAGCTAGAGGAGACCCTCTTCCTAGCTAGGCCACGGATAATAGGAAACTAGAGGCTGTTATTATTAAAGGAGAAGAGGAATAGGTTATAGAAGATATCTTGGCTAAGAAACCTACCTAAAGGGGAAAAGAGCTATAGAGATTACTATACTAAGTTAAGTAGTTAGATAATACTAACCTAATTTAGAAACTTACTATAAATTTCTCTACTATAGAGGTATTAAATCGCTAGAAGATATATACCTCCCTATTTTAAAATAATAATAGAAAGTTACTTATAGACTTTTATAGGAACTTCCTAAACTAATAAATACACTATAGCTTCTAATATAGAAGTTATACCTTTAGTAGAGAACTCTAGAAGCTTCTACTAAAAGAAGGCTAGAATAAGTCTAGACCTCTAGCCCTCTCTACTAAGTACTTAAGAATTAATAGGGAATAAGATTTTAATCTACTTAGAAGAGTAGGGAATATATAAAAAAGTACTATAAATTATCTAAAAGCGGCGGCTCTAATATAAGCTAATAGGAAGAGGAAGAGTTATTCTTCTTATAATAAAATAATATAGATTTTAAGCAGTAGGAAGTAGGGCGATTAAGAAAAAGAAGAAGAGCTATTTAGAGGAGAATATTATAAAAGAGAAGGAATAGATATAGTGTAACTAAAGGAATTAATTATTTAAAAAGCTAAGCTTCTAGATAAGCTATATTTACAAAGTTATAGACTATATAGAAAAACGCCCCTAGACCCCTATAATAAGGCTAGATATAGGGATAGAAAAATCCTAATATTCTAGAAGAATAAATAAAAACACTACTTCTTTCTTATAAATTTACTCTTATTTAGAATAGGATTAAGGTCTAACTCCTTAACCTTCTTATAAAGGATAGTAATCTAATTAGGACTAATAGCCGCAAAACCTAGAACCTTTTTAATATACTCTAGAAGAGTAATAATCTTATAACTTTCTAATATCTTGCTAGTGTAGATAGTTTTTATAATATCTAGGATAAATTTAGTAAATTTAGTCTTAGTAAAGTCCTTTTATAAGCCGCCCTAGATCTAAAATACAAATTAGCAAAGAAAAGGTCTATTAGAGAATTATTATACCTTGCCTAAGCACTTACTAGAGTAAATAATATAAGCCTTATAATTACACTTTTTTTTATAAGCCTTTACGCATAGAATATAATACTAGAATTTTTTTCTAGGGAAGGGAGATATATAAGGGGCTAAGCGCCCTTCTATAGTTACTTAGCCTGCGGCCTCGGAGTTCTAGGTTCGTGCTTTTACTAAGCCAGGAGTATATATATAAGTCTATAGCCAGAGTTACTATTAGACTCTATTGAATTCTTAAGTTTACTTAGGCGACTCTAACCTCTTAGTCTAAAGCCCCTAATAAGAATTAGTTATAAAACTAATAGTAGCTAGTTTATATTTAATAAAGTAGTAGTACCTAGCCTTTTTTTAAAAAAAGAAATTTAAAGCGGCTTAAAAAAAGTAAGCTATATTAAATAAAGATATACTAGTAATAGTCTAGTGTAAGAGATTACTCAAGGTATTAAAGGTTAAAATTAAGAAGTTGATTTTACTAAGATATCGAGGTGGCGTATAAAGACTATTAATAGCTGCCTTATATACCCACACGTAGCCGAGGCGCTAATGCCTAATCGGGTAAGGTTCCGGGGCTCGGCGGAACCTTTTGCCGGGCGTGCCACATCTTAGGAATTCCTAACATCTAGTTTCTAAACCTACTATATAAACTATAAACTATAAGCTTAAGTGCCTAAATAACCTAACTAAGCCTTAAAGAATTACTAATAATAGAAATAGTTATAATTATTAAAATTTCTAAGATATACTTATAGTCTATAAAAGAAAGAATAAATAAAAAATAAAAAAAAGATAAAATTTTCTAATAGAAGGTATAAAGGATACAGAGATATATAGCTCTAATAATATTTTAAGTCTAACCTTAAAAAAGAGATTTTAGTGGCTAAAAAAAAGATAAAACTAATTAATATCCTAGTAGGTAGCTTTAAAGATATACTATTTTAGATAATAAATACTAAAGTTAACCTAATAGTTTAGAAAGTAGTTAGTAATATACTAGGATTTAAAAAGTTAATATTTAAAAATACCTTTAGTAAAGGGAATTTATACTAGCTATAGACACTAGCTACTACTATAAAAAAAAACTAATAAAAACTTAAATACTAAATATACTAACTATATATTTATTTCTAGAATCTAAATTTCTAAGTAAATATTAGTTAAATTTAAGAATAGTATTATTACCTACTATAGGCCCTATAAACTAAAGTTATCTTAAGCACTCTTATAAGTAAGCTAACTATTTACTATAAAAGTGTTAATTACTAAGGCCTAGTTTAGTATAGTAAAGCTAACTATAACTATAGCTAATAAAAAGAGTTTTAAGAGAGAATTAGGAGTTAAATATATAATAAGGGACTGTTTTTAAATAATATACTAGGTTAATAAATATTAAATAGGTGTTTTACTTAATATAAAAGCTGTTAGAGAGCTGGCCTAAGTTGAAAGTTAATTGACAAAATCTACGTATGGGTGCCAGCCAAAGGTGCTGGCTAAGCTTATGAGGCGCGCGAGGCGCGCTAAGAACGCGCTAGTACCTAATCAGGACTAGCGCTGGGGAAACCTCGGTAGTCGGCGTAAAGTAACTCCGACCTGGTTCCATAACACTATCCTCCCCTCCGACAAGCTTCGTCCTCGAAGCTCCATTTCAAATTCAACCCACTAGTCCTAAATAGGCAACTAACGTACAATCCTCTAGTCACGATTATCTGTGCTACGTCCTCCGGAGGGATAGGTTGTTCCCGAGCGTGTTGCGCACGCGACAAGTAGTTAGCGGCTAGCTGCAGAGCAAGTTTGCTGCAATCAACCATCGAGAGCAGCTTACTTGGTGAGCTGGGCGCCTTTCCTATACGGGCAACAACAACAACGGAGACCTTCGTACTAAGTGACGATTGCGGCGGTAAACGCGACTCTTACTGCGATTCACTGTAAATTACTGTAAGTCCAATCTATCTCTTATCTAATCGACCAAACTGCCATTTGCTCCTCCGCTCTCTCTAGGAATACCATTATAGGTGGTTGTAGGGCGTCAGGACGACGGCGATAGAAGTCTGTTAGTAACTCTTGATAACTGGTGACGTTGTAATAAGGCGCCTAATCTGGCTTGTCGTAGCTCTCCCATTTAACTAGGTAGTGCAAAAGGCCTTTGCGGCCGTTGGCGGGGTCCTTGCACCGCTAGTCCACCTTATAGTCTAATATGTCCTCTACGTTATAGATGGGGAGACCCTCCTCCATGGCCACCAGCCCTTGTGGATCCTGGCGTTGACCTGGCAGGGGATCTATCGCTTAGGGGTGTAGCAACCAGGGATGGAACTAAGGATAGATGTCCTTCAAATCATCGTGGGCGGTGAAGTCTAACTTGAACACTTTACCGTTAAAGTCCTTAACAATCTTAAAAGGCCCTAGATTTTTATAGGACAGTCCACGACTATCCTTGCGCGTACGGATATTGCGCGCGTCCAGCATGACCTAGTCATCCACTTTGAACTCTGGCGCAGGTATCCTCTTGTTATTAGCGTACTCCTCCATCTTGGCTTGCGCCTACACCAAGCTGTGCCGTAAGTGAACCTTTAAGTCCTCGATCCTTGCTAGCAAGTGATTAGCGGCCTGGGCGTTATGGGCAGCTTTCCATCTGGGCGGTAGTTGACTGGCGGGCTCTAACCCAGACTAGGGTAGGTAGCCCTTCGTGGCCTCGAACGGCGTGGTGCCTGTAGCGGTGCTCCTATTGCTGTTCGCTTCAAACTCCGCTATTAGCAGCATCTCTGCCTAGTTATGTTGGTTGTAATGAACAAACGATTGTAAATATTGCTTTAATGCCTGATTTGCTATTTCTGTCTGACTGTCTGTTTTAGGATGGGTAGTAGTGGACAGCAAGGGCTTTGTCCCTATGCGGTCGCAAAGACGGCGCCAGAAATGTGACGTGAATTGCGATCCGCGGTCCGACACTATCTCGGCTGGGTAACCTTCCTCACGCTATACGTACTCGATGAAAGCCTGTACGCAGGTGTCCACGTCTAAGGACGTGAGCGGCACGAATTTTTTCTTCTTGGACAATTAGTCCACCACAACCATAATGTGACGATAGTCGCGACCGTAACAGTGTGACTTCGGCAGGGGCGAGATGAAGTCGACTGACACGCTGGTCCAGTAGGAGTCCGGGATAGGCAGCGGGTGAAGCAGCCCGTGCTTGCCTTCCCGCTTTAACTTCGACCTAGAGCAGGTTAAGCAGTTCTTTACATATCTAGCAATAGTGTCCGTACTATTAGGCCAGTAGTAATAGTGTAATAGCTTGTGAAATGTCTCGTGCTTGCCGCTGTGTCCTCCAGGCATAGTGTCATGATGAAGCTTGACAATAGACGTACGAAGTTCGTCATTGAAAGGGATGAACAATTTGTCGCGTACATACACAAAGCCGTCATCAATTTTGACGTCTTGGAGTTCCAGGCGGATACCTTTCTCGTGGTACATGTTGTACGGCAACCGACGAGCACCGTCTACCTTGGCTTTAACTATCCTCTGCATAACTTTATCCGTTGCGGTGGCGTCGCGTACTTGCTGTATAACGTCCACGCTACCGTTAAGACTATCTTGAGCGGGGGCTTCGTCCTGACTATTAGACGTGAAGACCTCCTCGCTGAGCGCATACATTATGTGAGCGAGGTCCGCGACCTCTATTACTAGGGATTCTGTAAGGATCTGGGCCAGGTATATGGTGTGCTGCGATCCGCCGTCATAACCCGGATGGGCCTCGACGACTTCCTCTGACAAGATGGTTTGTTGTTGGTGCTGAATGCGATCATCGTCCACACCCTCTGGTACGTCACCTGGTTGTCGGGTGATGGCGTCGGGCTTGGTCCCTTGTCTGCCAGGCCGGTACTTGATAACGAAGTTGAATTCTGCTAAGAACTCAGCCTAATGAGCTTGTCTGCGGTTGAGTTGCTTTGTCGTCATAAAGTACTCTAAGGCTTTGTGATCGGAAAAGATCTCTATAGGGTCTGCAGTACCAGCTAATTTAGGTCTCTATTCTTTAAAGGCGCGAGTGATCGCCATTAACTCCTTGTTGTAGATAGGATAGTTGATCTCCGCGGGCTTCATTTTTATTAAGAAGAAGGCGACAAGGCCGCAATATACCATTGGGTTAATACTGCGACAGTATGCTGGCGACGACCTAGTTGGACGCGTCTATCTCGATGATTGAGCGTAACTCTGGGTCGAAATGCGCAAGTATTAGCGCGTTGACAAAGGCTCTCTTAAGGGCTTTAAAAGCTGTTTTGGCGGTTTTAGTGAGGTTAATTTTGCCTACCGCCCCCTTTGTCAGCTTAACTAATGGGCGGGCCAGCATTAAGAAACAGTGTATAAATCGCCAATAGAAGTTGGCGAATCCGATAAAGGCTTGTATGTCCTTCAAAGTCCGGGGATCGATCCACTCTAATATAGTGTTGATTTTTTCCGGATCTATTGCTAGTCCTTCCATTGATAGGATTATTCCTAGGTACTTAATCTTCTTAACTAAGAACTCGCACTTATAAACGTCTAAGAATAGACTAGCATCTTTGAGTGCGTTAAGGACTGTGAAGCAATGCCTCTTATAGTCCTCTTCATCTTCGCTATACACGAGGACGTTGTCTAAGTAAGCTGAGCAATAGTTGTCCAAATATTCTCTAAGGACGTGATTGATATACCGTTGAAAGGTACCCGGTGCATTACATAACCCAAAGGGCATAACAACGTATTCGAACAATCTAAAGCGTGTCAGGAACGCCGTTTTGTGTCGATCGCCTTCCTTAATGAGGATCTTGTTGAACGCAGCAATGACGTCAAATTTTAAGAAGATCCTCACCTTGTTGAGTTGTGCCAAAGTCTCTTTGATTTTGGGCGGCGTATTGCGATTCTTAATTGTGATCTTATTAAGTTTGCGGTAATTGATGCAGATCCGCAAACCTCCTTTAGGCTTCCTCACCACTAGCAGCGGAGCAGCGTAGGGTGAATTGCTTTCTTGAATGTAACCCTTGCGAAGCTCCTCTTGTATGTAAGCTTTGACAGCTTCTATTTCCTTTTGAGATAACCTAAAAGCGCGCTAGAACGTCGGCTCTGCGCCTTCTTTGAGCGGTATCTCGTGATCCAAGCCCTTACGGGGCGGAGGCATGTCCTTAGCTGACTTGGGATCCTATAGGTTAATGATCGAGTGGTAGGCCTTCGGGATCAATTTCTTCAACTCCTCCACTGAGGGCGGTGCCTTGCCTAGTTTGTTGTGAAACTTCTTGAAGTCCTTATGCGAGGCGGCAGCGACGTCCGCAAAGAAGGCCATCGCCGCTAGGTGTTCGTCTGACTCCTTAGAGTGCTCTTCGTATTTGTCCCAATCCTCGGGACGGATCCAGGCGATGGAGTTGGGGTCACGTCGCGCGAACGCTATTGCCGCTTCGGCGGAGATCAGCGCGATCTCTACGTCGTTCTTTATCTTTACCGTAGGTTGGGTTGTCTCGGCGTGACTCTTGCTGTAACAATTGCAAGTAACCTTAACTAATAGGTTACTATGCAAACAGTTGTGGTGGCAGTAATTAGACTTAAACGTTATGGATTGTTCTAACCACTTTATAGTGGGGTCGTGGGTCTCGAGCCACAGTTGACTGATAATAAGATCGAAACTGATAATGCCTATGACCCAGAACTAGTCCTCGCTGCTGTGGCTTCTAATGTCAATCCTCACCTTGGCTATGTCGCTCATAGAGCCGACGATCTTTCTATCCACTAACTTGAGCAACACAGGGCTCTTAGCAGGGACTGTTATTAGTTTGTGCTGTCGCGCAAAGGCTGCGCTCACTACTTGCCCGGTACATCCGCTGTCGGGGAGTAGCGTGGCTTTGGTGGGAGCCTTCCAGGGCAGGATGACGTCACATCTCACCTTCATTTGTGAGCTATGTGGCGGTTAATCTGGAGGCTCGGGTTCCGGTGGACGGTCCGTCGCGTCGACCGCGGCGGACGCGACCATCTCTTCTAGTCCGTGAGTGTTCTTGTATGACTCACTCAATGACGCGAGCGACAACTGTACGCTTGGTCGACTCACCGGCGCGTTGGAGAGGCACCTCTCAAGGGTGGTGGCAACCTCCTTATGCGCTGGTAAGGGTTCCTGAAGGCGACTGTCTGCAGGAACTACTCTTTTCCTGAGCCCGCGTCAGTTGGGTTCGCAAGTTTAAGATTGATAAGGTCCGCGGCATTGAGGAGCTTGCGGCGGAAAGGTGACTTTGTCTGACCCTTGCAAGGAGCATTCGCGTCCTTGGGGTTGTGTCCTGGCTTCAGACAGCGGGCGCACCATCCCTTCTTAACAATGAAACGGAATTCGTCGGCGGCTCGCTAGTACTCGTCTTTGCCATGTTTCTTGTCGACGTTGGCTCCTCCGCCACCGCTGTTGCCATGAGAGCGGTTGTTGGAGTTCTTCTGGCCGTCCTTGTCTTTGTCTTTGCTAGTGGCCTTATTGTCTCCACCTCTATTACCGAAGGCGGCGGCCATGCTTGTCTCAACCACTTGAAGACGATTTATAAAGTCAGCCTAATTCTTATTGCCTTGGGCGCTGCGGGAAGCGGGGCCTCGGAACCGCGAATTGAGGTTCATCAGAGCTTGGAACTTCTTGGACGTCGGATCCAGTTTGGCGCGGAACGCGACGTTATTGAATCGGCTCAACCACTGACCCAAAGTCTCCTTATTACCTTGTTTGACCGTGCCGTTTGCCAGCTTAGACATGGCGTTGCCTTGTTTGTTAATGATACTGAACGACTCCTCCAAGTCGTCGTACAACTGCTGGCACGTCTTGTACTTGTTGTCCGAGTTCGGCAGCGACCGATTCTTGATGGCTTGATAAGCCGTCTTGTCCGTGTGCTTGCGGAGATATTCGATCTTTGTCTATTTGTTGGTGAACTGGTCGAAGGAGCGATCGAACTTAGTTTCCGCCGACGCGATCTATTTCTCTAGGTCCTCTGTGTCTTCACCACTGAATGTTTTGATGTTGGGGTATCGAGGGTCGGAGCGACGCGTCGTAGTACTAGCCTTGCTGACCGCGGAGGCGGGAGTGCCCCGGCGGGCGCGTTGAGGGTCGCGTTCACCTTCACTGTTAGAACTGCTGCTGTCGCTGCTATTATTACCTCCGTCGTCGGAGGTGTCAAGGTTGGTGGCCCGCTGCTTGCGGGGCTTTGTCTTCTTCTTGCGCCGGTCCTTTTTACCTAAGCTAGCGCATATAGTCGCCGCCCACATAGGGTTGCCGCCCACCCCGCCAAAACGCGACACCTGCACAAAACACGCGATATCTCTCCACAACGCTCATCAATATGGACCCCCGCGAAGAAGCTATACAATCAGCTATTAGCGATTTCAACGCTGGCCTTTATCCAAGCCTACGCGCTGTAGCGAAGGCATATAACATCCCTCGATCTACCCTTCGAGGCCGACTAGGTGGCGCGACAAACAGCGCGATTTGCCATCAACACCAGCAGAGATTAACTCCTGCGCAGGAGGACTTCCTAGTAGACTGGATCCTCGAAGAAGACGCACGCGCCTGCCCTCCCTCGCACGCTCGCGCTCGAGAAATGGCGAATCGAATTCTGCGTATGAATGGCGACAACCAGCCTGTTGGCAAGCTCTGGCTCTCACACTTCCTCAGGCGCCAGCCACGCGTTGCCTCTGTAGTCGGCAGAAAGCTAGAGGCTCAGAGAGCTGATGCAGCGACACCAGAGCAGCTACGCGCGTTCCTAGAGCTCTATGAGCAGACTCGACGGCGGCTTAATATACAGGCGGAGAATACCTACAATATGGATAAGACTGGCGTGGCTCTAGGAGTATGTACAAACACTAGAGTACTCTCTAGTAGTCAGAAGAAGGCTTACATTCGGTCTCTAGAGAATCGCGAGTGGGTCTCTATAATCGAGTGCGTATCGGCGACAGGGCAGAAACTACGCTGCGCAGTCATCTTCAAAGGCCAGAGCCTACAGACTACCTGGTTCCCAGCCAAATCCGTGCCTAGCTGGCTCTATACAACCTCTGAGAACGGATGGACGTCGAAAGCGATAGGTGTTGAGTGGCTACAGCGTATATTCATACCTGAGACGGCTGTAGGTGATGGCCAGTACCGCCTTCTTATCCTCGACGGTCACGGCAGCCATATCGATATAGACTTCCTTTGGCTCTGCAGGCTGCATCGTATACAGCTCCTATATCTACCTGCGCACACCTCACACGTCCTACAGCCTCTAGATCTCGCTCCTTTCTCTGTGATTAAGTCCAGCTACAGGCGTCAGATCCAGGAGCTCGCATCACTCGACGACGTTGCGCCTGTCAAGAAGGAGCGCTTTATCACCTGCTATCACCAAGCTAGGGAGGAAGGCTTCACAGAGCGTGTGATTCGAGCTGGCTGGCAGGCATCTGGCATCTGCCCATTCAACATCAATCACGTGCTCAGCTCGTCGCAGGTCTCTCGGAGGCCTACTACGCCTACTCGTCAGCAGCAGTCTCAGCAGCAGCTCCAGAGCTTCCTCTCTACTCCTCAGGGCCCTCGCGATCTCTATATAGCGCAGCACAGCGTCCAGAGCGTCGAGAATCTAGGTCGTACGACCCGGCTACTCCTACAGAAAGCAGGTAAGGCTCTAGCAGCTGTTAGATAGAACAAGCGCGTTGAGGTTGGATCTGTATAATCAAGCAGGGACCACCTGGCTTGGCACACTAGCGAAGAAGTCAGAACTAGCTAAACACGGTGGACACGAAGACAATACAATTAAGCTCGGCCATATAGTGTTCGGCCACGTATAGTGATCGGCCACCCCACCCAAAACAGCCACACAGTTTGGAGTCGCGATTTCTCAACAACAACAATTATATTTGCCACTCAGTACACATAGAATCAAGAGTAAGCGCTGTCGCTGCTGCTGCTGCTTTTTGAGCTTGTTTCTCTGGTGTAGCGCTTGCTTGTTTAGCCTGTTGAGCTGCCGCTTGGTCAATGGCAGCCTTAATACTCTCAACGTTGCTGAATCGCTCATTTGGGTTAACTTGAACCCGCTTTCTTGTACGAGTAACCTTATGGGTATCTAGTTGATATTTAAGTCGTTGATTCTCAGCCTCTAGCTGGGCTGCCCTGGTGTTTGCCTCTGCAATAGCCTTGCCTGCCTTGCCAAGCACTATCCGGGTACTTCGTGAAAGAGATTCTGATAGTAATAGTGCCTGCTGAGCCTTGTATAAGGCCTGTGAGCTTCGAGGTGTGTTAAAGAGTGGATTTGAGGCAGCTGAAGCCTGGCTGCTAGGTGGAGGAGTAACTGGCCGGCTAGTTACTTGGGATGACAGCAGTACAAGGCCTGGGTTGTATGGGCAGAGGCCAGAAGCCCTCCAGCCAGCTCGTATAACACGCTCTGATAGTCCTTCTTCCCTTGCCTTGTTGTATGAGGTAACAAAGCGCTCTTTCTTAATAGGTGCTGCGTCATCAAGGGCAGAGAGAGCTTGAATCTTATCACAGTACTTGGATTTAAGTACTGAGAAAGGAGCAAGATCTAGAGGCTGTAACAGGTGGGAGGCGTGAGCTGGGAGGTACAGGAGGTGGATCTTGTTGACCTTGCAGAGCCACATGAAGTCGATAGGTGTATAGGAGCTATAGCCGTTAAGAAGGAGGAGTCGATAGCCGCTGTTAGATAGTGAAGTATTTGGTATAAAAATACGCTGTAACCATTCATATCTAATTAAGTTCGACGTCTATCCATTCTCTGACGTTGTGTATAGCCAATCTGGTGTGTCTTGTGCTAGGAACTAGGTAGATTGCAGATGCTTGCCCTTAAAGATGACTAGGCATTGAAGCTTGACGCCGACGGCTGAGATGGTCTCAATAATCAATACCCACTCGCGATCCTCTGGAGATTTGATGTAAGCTTTCTTCTTTGAAGAGCTTGCAAGCACCTGGGCATTCGTACATACCCCTAGTGCGCACCCAGTCTCATCCATATTCCACATATCTTCATATTGTATGCCTAGCTCTATTCTTGTCCGCTCAAACAGCTCAAGAAAGGCCTTTATAGTGTCGTAGTTAGCTGCTGTTGTTCGTGCGCTCTCGATTGTTCGGCCGATAATAGATGCGACGCGTGGGTTGCGGGCGATGAAATGGGGTATCCATAGTTGCCCTAGAGACTCGTAGTCACCGTTCATGTGCAAGATTCGGGTGGCCATTTCTCGTACGCGTGGATGAGAGGGAGGTTGTGCGCGTGAGTCCTCTTCTAGTATCCACTCTACTAGAAAGTGCTCTTGCTCCAGTGTTAATCGCTGTTGATTTGAGTGAGCTATCGCGTTGGGTTGGCGACCGTTGATGCGTTCTTGGAGCGTTGATCGGGGAACGCCCCAGGCCTTAGCAGCCTTCCGCTGACTTGTAAAAACGCCAGCATTGAGATTGCAGATAGCAGATTGTATAGCCAACTCACGGGGATCTATTTTGAACGCGTGGTGTTGAGAATATAGATGATCAAAAAGTGAGTAACGCGTTGTGGTGGGGTGGCCGATCACTATACGTGGCCGAACACTATATGGCCGAGCTTATTATTATCCATAAAGACACATTATCGCATTCAACTATTAAATCTAACAATTAAGAGTCTCACTGCCTTAACTAATACGAAATGGCGCAACAACTATACCACGATCCTACAGTAACGCTAAGGGATCATACCAACTATATAGGATAGATAACACAGCTGTAGGCAAGATGCGTTATCTACAATATCTAGGATAAGGTTAATCTAAAGTTAACAGTCCCGCTAATATCAAGACTAGTAGTTGTTAGAGCTCTAGTAGTCGCTAATTACACACTAGCCGCGAACGTCGAAATCCTAATAAGACTAACTGCGCTGTCAGCAACTAGACAGAAGACGTTTAAGGAAGACCTTAAATATTACAAAATCCTTATCAAACAATACAAGAACAACTAGCACAACTTTAAGAAGGAATAAGCAAGCCTCTAACATATTATAGCATTTATCTAGTTAACTGTATCCCTACACCTATTGCGCACGTGCTGCTTACTAAAGAAGCCACTGCAATAATAGATTACAGACCTACAACTAACAGTTAGAGTTAATAAACAAATTAAACAAGAACAAGCTCGCAAGCAATATCTTGCCTCACTAAGGCCAATGAGGAGCGCGTTATAATAGGACACATAGCTAGCAGAGTATAACTAAGCAGCTACTAAGGCGGAGACATATTAAGTTGCCGAGCTATCACAATTAAATGTAATTATAAAAGACTTCCTAGCAGCTATAAACAAAGTTGCTCCTATATAGTCTACAAACTTTCAAGATAATAGTTAATTTGCAACTAGCATAAGCCAAAAGAAGATAATAAAACGCTTCTAAGAACATATAATAGCAAACTATCCCCTTAGATTAGGGAAGCACAAAGCAGCTTTTATAACTAATAATGCATTATTTCTCGCTAAAGGTAGTGCAACCACCCAGGGCAATGACAGGGACGCCTCTTATGCCGAAAGCGCGCCATCCAACCGAAACCGGGGCAGACCCCATAATCAACGTACAGCTGACAAGAAAGATGTCAAGCTCAAGCAGCCTTTAGATCAAAAGCCAGCTATAACAGGAGGAGCAAAATGCCCTGCCTGTGGACAACGCTATAGTATTAGGGACTGCTATTATGTCAACCTAGACAAAGCTCCTAAGTGGTGGAAACCTAATAAGATTATAAATAAGCTTATTAACTTCAAGCATAAGAACAACGCAACTTTCCAAGGGCTAATCCGCGGACAAAGCAGAACCCGATCACGAACACCAATCATCAAACAATCGCACACACCCACACCTAAGATCCTTAAGTCCCCTAAGAACTAACTAGAGGGACGGAGAATATTAAACGTTAACGCTGCGTTTACATCAGCGCCAATAGAAACAGAAGTATCTAATTACCCACTAATACGCTCGTTCATTCTGAATTCAGGATCAACTTGCCACATTACGAACAACCCCAACCATATCTACAACTTCCGTCTACCTATGTCTAGAGATTATATATAGGCTAGGAATACAAAGATATAGATAAAAGGCTACAGCTCTGTTAACTTAACACTAAGAGGCTAATATAGAACAACTACGTTAGTTCTACATGATATAGCTATCTGTCCAGACCTCCTATGTAACCTAGTCTCCTTTCGACTACTAAGGCATAGAGGAATCTAGTAGGATACGCAAACGGACCCAACTACGCTAAAAGGACCAGACGACAAGGTTATTAGAAAACTATCCGAGATACACGGTCAATAGGTACTTAAGTATAATCCGCTACCACCTATTTTATATCACATCTGCAAGAATGCATCACAAATAAAAGGAGCACTACAAAGGGCCTTAGCCGAATTATAGCACAAGAGACTAGGACACCCTAGACTAGCAGCTATCAAACATCTTGTGCAGTAAGCTAAAGGGGTGCGAGTTAAGGGAGTTACAACAGTTTAATGCGACTCCTATAGGAAAGCAAAGATCTAGCGACAAATTAGCTAAGCACCACAAATTAATAATAAAGGACTAGGAGAAAGACTAGCTATTAACTTTTATGCCTACAAGGCGCAAAGTAGCACTAGCGAAAGGAGCCAGATGCTTGTCATTAACAGGTACTTAGGCCTGTAATAGGACTTTTATTTTAAAGACAATTGACTAGCAAAGTTAGTTATTAAAGTTCTATTAAACTTCTTTCTCTTCCTTAAAAACTATTACAATATTATGTTTAAGGTTATTGAAGCGGACAATGAGATTATAATAGTGAAACTGGAGATTGAGCGCTAGTTAGCATCACAAGGAATTACTGTTGAGCCTTCCGCCCTAGATACACAAGCTTAAAATAGAGGTGCTAAACACTTAGGGGGTGTGAATAAAGAGAAATCGCGCGCGATGCGTCTTAATGCTAACCTACTCTAGGAACTATAGCCTAAAGTTACAAGAGCTGCAGTATACCTCTATAATCGAACACTAAATTATACGAACAACTAGAAAACGATATATAAGATATTCTTCACACGAGTTGCTCTGAACAACGGAGTAGTCACCTCAATCAAGAAACCTAACCTTGCTCACCTCAAAGCGTATGGCTGCAAAGCGTTCGCAATAACGGATAATACACATCGAGGTAAATTAAGGCTACAACGCCTAGACCCAAAGGCTTAGATTAGTTACCTAGTAGGATACCGGTCCTCAAACATCTATCAAATCTGGATACCGTCACTTGCCAAGGTGATAAGCACCCACAACGTTATCTTCAACAAACAAACTGTCTTTAGTAGCAAAACTAAGGACCTTATAGATAACTTTATACACAGCACACTAGAGGAAATCGCTATATACGTAAGAACAATCAAACTCCTAACACCAAGTTATTAACTAGAGACAGAGTCCTTCTATAAAGACAACACTATTAGAGGCTCATCAAATCCCTAAGGCGAAGTAGACCCACCAGGCTACTACTAAGGAGTGAAGATTAGGGACAACTATCCAACTCCTCTAACTACACCACCACCTGCAGCATTACTTACGCAGTTAATAGCTAGAAATAAATTAGAAATAAACCTAAAAGGGTTATCCAAGACTATCCCCTAGGCAGCCGCCTTTATAGCAGGAACTTAAGCTAGCTATATTAGGAAATACAAAGGGGATATTATAGACAAGGCTAAGATAATAAGAACACTCGCCAAAGGCTTAAAGCCCCATCAAAGTCAACTCCCACCTCTGCCAACGTGCCGTACTAAGCTTGAGGATCACCCAATAGGCGAATTGTTCAAAGAAGCAGAGCGGGATCACCTCGCAAGCCACAAACAAATAAAATCATAGTTAGAAGTACCAATAAAGAAGATTAAACTAACAGGACAGCAGATCCTTAACTGTATATAGGTATACACCTACAAGCTTAACAAACACCATCGCTTGCTAAAGTGCAAGGCACAGCTCGTTGTCCAGGGCGATCAATAACGGAATATTACCTCTCAAGACACTTATGCAGCCACGCTTGCCAGCAGGTCGTTCCAAATGCTAGTAGCAATAGCAGCTTACTATAATATAGAGCTCAAGCAATACAACGTTACAAACGCTTTCGTCCATGCAAGTATAGACTAAGAGGTATACATAAGAATGCCCTATAGCTATCAGAAGCCTAGAACAATACTTCAAGTTAACAAGGCTTTATATAGTCTTTAGATCTCACCACTCCTTTAGCAGAAAGAGTTTACCTTAACACTTAAAGCTCTAGACTTCTAGACAGTGCCTTACAAGCTATACTACCTTCTTAAAGACAGAATTATTGTCTTCTTCTATATTAACAATATTATCTTAGCTTTCTATAAGTAGAAAGAGGAAGAAGCCTAATAAGCGATCAAGCGCCTACAAGAAAAATACACCTTAAGTAGAGGAAACAACCTTTAGTAGTTCCTTAGCGTAGAGATTATTAGAAATTAAAAAACTAGGACAATTCAACTCTCTTAGGCTGCCTACTTAGACAAGATTAGTTAATTAGTTAACAAGAGGAATATTTGACACGACACCCTTATGGCAGCTATTAAGCTGAAACCACAAGACGGCTTAGCGACACCCTCAGAAATCAACAAATACCAACGCAAGATCGGATCGCTTCTGTTCGCGGCAGTAACAACTCGACCAGACATAGCCTTTGCAACCTCAAGGCTAGCTCAATTCCTGTTAAATCTAGGCTCGGAATATCACAATGCTGCTAATCGAGTACTACTATACTTATCAAGCACTAGATAGAGAGCACTGCAGCTTAGAGGAGGCAACTACCTTTAAGTAGCCAGCAATGCCTTATTTGCTAACAACACACTAGATAGAAAGAGTTTGTAAGGATACGCTATTAAGCTATTTAATAGACTTATTGCCTAGAAAGTAAGCAAATAAGACACTATCACAACTTTGACAACTAAAGCAGAGCTTCTCGCCCTATCACAAGTGGCCAAGGAAGCAATCTTTATATCAAGACTACTGGACGAACTGCAGATTAAACTGCGCTTATTATTAATTACTATCTAATGCGATAATAAGCAAACTATTCAACTAGTTACTAAGGAGATATCTAGGTTTTAGACTAAACTACAACACATTAACATTCACAATTACTAGTTAAGACAGGAAGCCTCTACTAGAAAGATTAAGGTAGAGTACGTACAATTAGCAGAAATGATCGCCGACGGCTTTACGAAGGTCCTCCTAGTTAATAAGTAGGAAGGGTTTCTAACTTAACTTAGGCTAGTTAAGATAACAGAACGTAAAGTAGCGAATAAAGCACCTCTTAAGGAAATTTAAGGGCACCTTAATAACCTTACTTTAGAATAACAGGCTGCTAAATAGTTTAGCTTATAAGGATTTTCTAAGCTAAGGGGGTGTGTTAGATATGCAGCTATTAGATAGAATAAGCGCGTTGAGGTTGGATCTGTACAATTAAGCAGGGACCACCTAGCTTGGCACACTAGCGAAGAAGTCAGAACCAACTAAACACGGTGAACACAAAGACAATACAATCATCATTATTCTGTCAGATTTAATGGTTGAATGCGATGATGTGTCTTCATGGATGATGATGATTGTATTGTCTTTTTTGTCCACCGTGTTTAGCTGGTTCTGACTCCTTCGCTAGTGTGCCAAGCCAGATGGTCCCTGCTTAATTGCACAGATCCAACCTCAACGCGCTTGTTCTATCTAACAGCTGCATATCTGACACACCCCCTCAGCTTGGAAGATCCTTGCAAGCTGAACTATTTAGCAGCCTGTTATCCTAAAGTGAGGTTATCAAGGTGCCCTTGAATTTCCTTAAAAGGTACTTTATTCGCTACTTTGCGTTCTGTTACCTTAACTAGCCTAAGTTAGGTTAGGAATCCTTCCTACTTGTTAACTGGGAGGACCTTCGTGAAGCTGTTGGCGATTATCTCTGCCGATTGTACGTACTCCACCTTAATCTTTCTAGTAGAGACTTCCTGTCTTAACTAGTGATTGTGAATGTCAACGTGTCGTAGTTTGGTCTGAAGCCTGGATATCTCCTTAGTGACTAGTTGAATAGTTTGCTTGTTATCGCATTAAACAGTAATTAACGATAAGCGCAGTTCAATCTGCAGTTCGTCTAGTAGTCTTGATATAAAGATTGCTTCCTTAGCCACTTATAATAGGGCGAGAAGCTCTGCTTTAGTTATCAAGGTTGTAACAGTGTCTTGTTTGCTTACTTTTTAGGCAATAAGTCTGTTAAATAGCTTAATAGCGTATCTTTGCGAGCTCTTTCTGTCTAGTGTGTTGTCAGCAAATAAGGCATCGCTAGCTACTTAAAGGCAGTTGCCTCCTCCAAGCTGCAGTGCTCTCTATCTGGTGCTTGATAAGTATAGTAGTACTCAATTAGCAGCATTGTGATGTTCTGAGCCCAGATTTGACAGGAATCGAGCTAGCCTTAAGGTTGCAAAGGCTATGTCCAGTCGAGTTGTTACTGCCGCAAACAGAAGCGATCCAATCTTGCGTTAGTATTTGTTAATTTCTAAGGGTGTCGCTAAGCCGTCTTGTGGTTTCAGCTCGATAGCTGCTATTAGGGTGTCATGTCGAATATTCCTCTTGTTAACTAATTAACTAATCTTGTCTAAGTAGGCAGCCTAAGAGAGTTGAATTGTTCTAGTCTTTCAATCTCTAATAATCTCTATGCTAAGGAACTACTAAAGGTTGTTTCCTCCACTTAAGGTGTATTTTTCTTGTAGGCGCTTAATCGCTTGTTAGGCTTTTTCTTCTTTCTACTTGTAAAAAGCCACAATAATATTGTTAACGTAGAAGAAGACAATAATTCTATCTTTAAGAAGGTAGCATAGCTTGTAAGGCACTATCTAAAAGTCTAGAGCTTTAAGTGTTGAGGTAAACTCTTTCTGCTAAAGGAGTAGTGAGATCTGAAGACTATATAAAGCCTTGTTGACTTAAAGCATTGTTCTAGGCTTCTAATAGCCACAGGGCATTCTTATGTATACCTCTTAGTCCATACTTGCATAGACAAAAGCGTTTGTAACGTTGTATTACTTGAGCTCTATATTATAGTAAGCTGCTATTGCCACTAGCATTCGGAACGACCTGCTGGCAAGCGTGGCTGCATAAGTGTCTTGAGAGGTAATATTCTGTTGTTGATCGCCCCGGACGACGAGCCGTGCCTTGCACTTCAGCAAGCGATGGTGTTTGTCAAGCTTGTAGGTGTATACCCACATACAGTCAAGGATCTGCTGTCCTGTTGGTTTAATCTTCTTTATTAGTACTTCTAACTATAATTTCATTTGTTTGTGGCTTGCGAGGTGATCCCGCTCTGCTTCTTTGAACAATTCGCCCATCAGGTGATCCTCAAGCTTGGTACGGCACGTTAGCAGAGGTGGGAGTTGACTTCGATGGGGCTTTAAGCCTTTGGCGAGCGTTCTTATCATCTTAGCCTTGTCTATAACATCCCCTCTGTATTTCCCAACATAGCTAGCTTAAGTTCCTGCCATAAAGGCGGCTGCCCAGGGGACAGTCTTAGATAACCCTTTTAGGTTTATTTCTAATTTATTTCTAGCTATTAACTGCGCAAGTAATGCTGCAGGTGGTGGTGTAGTTAGAGGAGTTGGATAGTTGTCCCTAATCTTCACTCCTTAGTAGTAGCCTGGTGGGTCTACTTCGCCTTGGGGATTTAATAAGCCTCTAACAGTGTTGTCTTTATAGAAGGACTCTGTCTCTAGTTGATAACTTGGTGTTAGGAGTTTGATTGTTCTTACGTATATAGCGATTTCCTCTAGTGTGCTGTGTATAAAGTTATCTATAAGGTCCTTAGTTTTGCTACTAAAGACAGTTTGTTTGTTGAAGATAACGTTGTGGGTGCTTATCACCTTGGCAAGTGACGGTATCCAGATTTGATAGATGTTTGAGGACCGGTATCCTACTAGGTAACTAATCTAAGCCTTTAGGTCTAGGCGTTGTAGCCTTGATTTACCTTGATGTGTATCATCTGTCATTACGAACGCTTTGCAGCCATACGCTTTGAGGTGAGCAAGGTTAGGTTTCTTGATTGAGGTGACTACTCCGTTGTTCAGAGCAACTTGTGTGAAGAATATCTCGTATGGCGTTTTCCAGTTGTTCGCATAATTCGGTGTTTAATTATAGAGGTATACTGCAGCTCTCATAACTTTAGGCTATAGTTCCTAGGGTAGGTTGGTATCGAGACGCATCGCGCGCGATTTCTCTTTGTTCACACCCTTTGAGCGTTCGGCACCTCCATTTTGAGCTTGTGTATCCAGGGCGGAAGGCTCGACAGTAATTCCTTGTGATGCTAACCAGCGCTCGATTTCCAGTTTCACTATCGTAATCTCGTTGTCCGCTTCAATAACCTTGACCGTAATGTTGTAATAGTTTTTAAGGAAGAGAAAGAAGTTTAATAGAACTTTAATAACTAACTTTACTAGTTAATTGTCTTTAAAATAAAAGTCCTATTGCAGGCCTAAGTACCTGTCAGTGATAAGCATTTGGCTCCTTTCGCTAGTGCTACTTTGCGCCTTGTAGGCATGAAAGTCGATAGCCAGTCTTTCTCCTAGTCCTTTATTGTTGATTCGCGGTGCTTGGCTAATTTGTCGCCGGATCTTTGCTTTCCCACAGGAGTCGCATTGAACTATTGTAACTCCCTTAACTCGCACCCCTTTAGCTTGCTGCACAAGATGTTCGATAGCTGCTAGTCTAGGGTGTCCTAGTCTCTTGTGCCATAATTCGGCTGAGGCCCTTTGTGGTGCTCCTTTCGTTCGTGATGCATTCTTGCGGATGTGATATAAAGTGGGTGGTAGCGGATCATACTCAAGTACCCATTAACCGTGTATCTCGGATAGTTTTCCAATAACCTTGTCGTCTGGTCCTTTCAGCGTAGTTGGGTCCGTTTGCGTATCCCACCAGATTCCTCTATGCCTTAGTAGTCGAAAGGAGACTAGGTTACACAGGAGGTCTAGACAGATAGCCACATCATGTAGAACCAACATAGTTGTTCCATATTAGCCTCTCAGTGTTAAGTCAACAGAGCCGTAGCCTTTTATCCATATCTTTGTATTCCCAGCCTATATATAATCTCCAGACGTAGGTAGACAGAAGTTATAGATACAGTCGGGGTTGTTCGTAATATAGCAAGTTGATCCTGAATCAAGAATAAACAAGCGCTTCAGCAGGTAATTAGACACTTCTGTTTCCATTAGCGCTAACGTAAACGCAGCGTTGACGTTTGATATTCTCCGTCCCTCTAGTTAGTCCTCAGGGGACTCGAGGATCTCAGGTGTGGGCGTGTGCGATTATTTAATAATCGGTGTTTGTAATCGGGTTCTGCTTTGTCCGCAGATTAGCCCTTAGAAAGTTGCGTCGTTCTTACGCTTGAAATTAATAAGCTTATTTATAATCTTATTAGGTTTCCACCACTTAGGAGCTTTGTCTAGGTTGACATAATAGCAGTCCCTAATACTGTGGCGTTGTCCACAGGCAGGGCATTTTGCTCCTCCTATCATAGCTGGCTCTTGATCTAAAGGCCGCTTAAGCTTGACATCTTTCTTGTCAGCTGTACGTTAATTACGGGGTCTGCCCCAGTTTCGGTTAGATGGCGCGCTTTCGGCATGAGAGGCGTCCCTGTCATTGCCCTAGGTGGTTGCACCACCTTCAGCGAGAAATAATGCATTATTAGTTACAAAAGCTGCTTTGTGCTTCCCTGATCTAAGGGGATAGTTTGCCATTATGTGTTCTTAGAAGCGTTTTATTATCTCCTTCCAGCTTATGCTAGTTGCAAATCGACCATTGTCTTAAAAGTTTGTAGACTATATAGGAGTAACTTTGTTCACAGCTGCTAGGAAGTCTTTTGTAATCACATTTAATTGTGATAGCTCGGCGACTCGATATGTCTCCACCTTAGTGGCTGCTTAGTCGTACTCTGCTAGCTATGTGTCCTATTGCGACGCGCTCCTTATTGGCCTCAGTGAGGCAAGATATCGCTCGCGAGCTCGTTCTTGTTCGATTTGTTCGTCGACTCCAACCGTTAGTTGTAGGTCTGTAATCCATTGTCGCAGTAGCTTCTTTGGTAGGCAGCACGTGCGCAACAGGTGTGGGGATATGGTTAACTGGATAAATGCTATGATGTGTTGGAGGCTTGCTTGTTCCTTCTTAAAGTCGTGCCAGTCGTTCTTGTATTGTTCGACGAGGATCTTGTAATATTCAAGGTCTTCCTTAAACGCCTTCTGTCCAGTTGCTGACAGCGCAGTCGGTCTCGTTGGGATTTCGACGTTCGCGGCTGGTGTGTAATCAGCGACTACCGGAGCTCTAACAACTGCTGGTCTTGATATCAGCGGGACTGTTGACTTTGGATTAACCTTATCCCAGATGTTGTAGACAACGCATCTCGCCTGCAGCTGCGTTATCCATCCCATATAGTCGGTATGATCCCTCAGCGTTACTGTAGGATCGCGGTATGGTTGTTGCGCCATTTCGTATCAGTTGAGGCAGTGAGACTCTTAATTGTCAGATTTAATGGTTGAATGCGATGATGTGTCTTCATGGATGATGATGATTGTATTGTCTTTTTTGTCCACCGTGTTCAGCTGGTTCTGACTCCTTCGCTAGTGTGCCAAGCCAGATGGTCCCTGCTTACAGCGCCTCGCCAAAAGTTTGCCGACACTTTTGCCCCACCAAATTTTCAGCCGAATCCTCCACCATCAACGCCAACCCCACACCAACCACCAATTTTGAAGCGGCTATTCGATCTGTATATAATGCGGCGGCCACTAGCAGAAATATCTGGCAATCGTAGGGCTAGGTTTGAGCTTTCTCCGCAGGTGCGCTCTGCAATCCTTGCCCAGGTAGAGAACCGCGTACCGAAGGCCAAAATTGCTCGAACCTTTAATGTGAGCCGCCAAGCTGTGTACGACACAATTAAACGCTGGGATACCCATGGAGAGATTCGATCGCGCCCCCGGATAGGCCGGCCAAAGCTTCTATCACAGAGAGATGAGCGTAGGGTCTTGCGGATAGTCCGTAGGAACCCCCGGGTTGAATACGCTGAATTGCAGCTTCTTGCGCGCGGCATTGAGTGCTCAAGGACTACACTCTATAGAATGCTCAAACGCCATGGGATACGTAACTGGTGGCTAGGAAACGCCCAAAGCTTACTCCTAGAGACGCTCAATAGCGCCTTGAGTGGTGCCGGATCTATCAACACTACGACTGGGCGTGGATTAAATTCTCTGACGAGGTCTCTGCTGAACGTGGGAGTGGCAAGAAGCGTATCTGGGTATTTCGTACGCCTCAGCAGAAGTGGGATAGCGAGATGATTGATCAAAAGACGCGGCAAGCAGTACTTAAGCAGATGTTCTTTGGAGCAATTTGGAAAGGCGGCCGTACAGACTTAATAGCCATGGAGAGGGTAGGTGGCCGACAAGGATTCTGCTCAGAATCGTACACCAATGCCCTTGGAGATTCAATTCTCCCATGGAACGCTGCGTACGAGTTTCAAATGGATAACGCGCCTATACACACCTCTGCTCACACACAAGCATGGCTGGATGATAAAGAGGTCTACTGTATTGACTGGCCTCCCTACTCACCGGATCTCAACCCAATTGAACACCTCTGGTGGCTGTTAAAACAGAAGATTATTAAGTTATTTCCCAATCTAGAGGGGGAAGGATTCAGCCAGATAGCTCGTGAGAGGTTTATCGAGTGCGCACAGGTGGCATGGGATGCTATCCCACAGGAGGCTATTAACAACCTTATCGAGAGCGTACCACGCAGGATTGAAGCCTGCATAAAAGCCCGGGGTTGGCACACAAAATACTGAGCTATTTAGGTGCATTTTAATGCAATTGGGCGTGGTGGATACCCTGTAAATAATGAGGGTTGAAGAACTCGGCTAAAAATTTGGTGGGGCAAAAGTGTCGGCAAACTTTTGGCCTAGTAAGCTAGCGCAGCCGGTTGTGAGACACCCAGGGATATGAGACACCGCGCAGAAATCCTCCACCCTTCAAAAAATCGCGATAATTGATTCAGCGTAATTACAATTGCCACTCACTACACATAGATTGCAGAGTTTTAGCTGCTACTTCTGCTGCTAGTTTTTCTGCCTCCTTTTCTTTGTCAGGACTATTGTTTTGTTGCTCTATAAGCTTAGACGCCTCTACTGCTATCTTAATCGTATCTACGTTGGCAAAGCGTTGATTTGGGTCCATACGAACCCTCTTTCGTGGTGCTTGAGGCTTAAGAGTCTCAAGTTGGCTCTGCAATCGTTTGTTCTCTGCTTCTAGCGCTACTGAGCGAGTATTGCAACTGCAATTGCCTTGCCAGCTTTTTCAACAGTTGGTGAACCTTCCGGCCTATACTCTGCTCTTTGTGAAGCGCTCGCTGAGCTATAAACAGATCACGAGGGCCGCGGGGGGTAGAGTGATAGCTCTCGATTGGTTGTTGAGCTTGATTCTGGCGAGGTGGCGTAACAGGCCTTCGAGCGACTTGAGATGAGTTAATTACTCGCTCAATGTTTAATGGGCAGATGCCTGCAGTAGCCCATCCAGCGCGAATAACTCTCTCAGTGATTGCACCCTCTGGCAACGTGGTAGGCAGTAATAAAGCGTTCCTTTTTGACTGGGGCAGCATCATCAAGGTGTGATAACTCCTGGATCTGCTGGCGATAGAATTGTTTTACTACTGAGAAAACAGAGAGATCTAGGGGCTGCAGAACGTGAGATGAGTGAGCAGGGAGAAATAGAAGCCTGACTTTATTCTGCTTGCAGATCCACAGGAAGTCTAGGTCCACATGGCTGCCGTGGCCATCCAAAATCAGCATCCTCCAGCGATCCTCCAAGGGCGCAGTTTCTGGCAGAAATACGCGTTGCAGCCACTCAACGCCAATCGCGTTAGATGTCCAGCCATTCTCTAAGGTTGCGTATAGCCAGTCAGGTATTATTAATAGAAACCAGGTGCTCTGTAGGTGTTTACCTTTGAAAATAACCACAGGCCTCAGCTTCTTGCCCATTGCCGAAACGCACTCAATTATCGACGCCCACTCGCAATTCTCTAGCGACTGATAGTAAGCCTTTGTTTTCTAGCTGTCTGCGAGTACTCTAGTGTTTGCACATACACCTAGGGCCTTGCCAGTCTCGTCCATATTCCATATATCCTCATTGCGTATGTTCAGCTCAACGCGGAGCTCATAGAGCTCAAGAAACTCGCGTATTGCCTCCTAAGTTGCTCCCTCAGCTCTCGCAGCCTCAATCTTCCTACCCACAATAGAGGCGACGCGTGGGTTGCGTTTGATGAAGTGGGATATCCAGTGTTTACCCACTAACGTGGGCTCGCCGTTCATCCTTAGGATTCGATTCGCCATTTCTCGTGTACGAGCGTGAGAAGGAGGATACCCGCGTGCGTCCTCTTCAAGTATCCATTGTACAAGGAAGTCCTCCTGTTGTGGAGTTAATCGTTGCTGGTATACGTGGCTGTTTGCCAGTTTTGTGAACCGCGTACGCGCCTCGAGAGCGTGGCTAGGGGGATGTTGTGTGCCTTTGCAGCAGCTCGTTGACTAGGAAAAACGCCAGCATTGAGATCGGTAATAGCTGCATGAATTGCTGCCTCACGATTGGCCATTTTGGTAGGGTGGATGTGGAGATATCGCGATTTTTTTGAGGGGTGGAGGATTTCTGCGCGGTGTCTCATATCCCTGGGTGTCTCACAACCGGCTGCGCTAGCTTACTGTAATTGCACAGATCCAACCTCAACGCGCTCGTTCTATCTAACAGCTGCATATCTGACATATTCATAAAGACACATTATCGCATTCAACCATTAAATCTGACAATTGTATAGATCCAACCTCAACGCGCTTGTTCTATCTAACAGCTGCATATCTAACAATAGTATAGTAATATAGCCTTACTATATTTTGCATATGGATTTTTTTTAATTAGAGTAGGCGCGCTAAGCCTACTAAGCCTACTTAGCTTACTTAGCTTGCTTATAATATGCTAACCCCTTTTTATTAATACTGTTAAAACGTTTTTCTATGTAAGGGGCTGAGCGCCCTTCTATAGTTACTCGGCCTGCGGCCTCGGAGTTCTAGGTCCGTGCTCCTGCCAAGCCAGGAGTATATATATAAGTCCATAGCCGGAGTTACTATTAGACTCCATCGAATTCTTAAGTTTACTTAGGCGACTCTGACCTCTTAGTCCAAAGCCCCTTACATAGAATTCGATCAACTCCTTATAACGTGGGAGCTCGCGAGACCTCTCTAATACGTTAAGGACGCCCCCACGGGACGAACACGTAGTTAGGTTGGACATTGAGATCCCTTAACCTCACAAACGAATACGCAGTTGAGTTGGACATCAAGATCCCTCAACCCCACGGGACGAATACGCAGTTAAGTTGGACATCGAGATCCCTCAACCCCACGGGACGAATACGCAGTTGAGTCGGACATCGAGGTCCCTCAACCCCACGGGACGAATACGCAGTTGAGTTGGACATTGAGATCCCTCAACCCACGAACGAACACGCAGTTGAGTTGGATATTGAGATCCCTCACCCCACGGGACGAACACGTAGTTGAGTTGGACATTGAGATCCCTCAACCCTATGGGACGAATACGCAGTTGAGTTGGACATTAAGATCCCTTAACCTACGAACGAACACAAGTAGTTGAGCTGGATATTAAGATCCCTTACCCCCACGGGACGAACACGAATACAATAGAGGGAACACTAGGGCCTTCCTATAGAAAGGGAGACATCCTTGTCCCTCGCCTAGCGCAACAAGTTACTGAACTCCAACAGCAAGGAGCTATAGAGGCAGATATTACTGCTAACCTTACTAAGGAACTATGTATAGGAGGCTATAACAAGGCTGAATATATATAGAAGATTGAGCTGGTCTGCTAGTATCTATAAGACCGAAGGTTAATAGGGCCCCAGGCACTTCCTTAAAAAAGGGGCGGGGGCTAGAACACAGGAGACGCCCTCTAAAACGCGCTAGCACAAATTATAAGCCGTCTCGCTAACTTAGAGCAACTCTAAGTCGCACTAGTGGCTTAACTAAACGCTAACAAGCAGCTCTAGACCTCGCTAGGAGTGATCGCCAATCGACTCGCCCAATTGGAGCAAAGTGCTAGAGTAGGGACTGTGCCCTTGGCTCCCCCCTAAACGACATTGGCGACACTAACGACTAGCGAAGCGCCAACAGAGCGTTGACGTCCCTAACTCCCTGACCCGGAGTTGTTCTCTAGAAGCTGGCGGGATTACCGGCGTTGGGAATACACAATAAAGGCTAAGATTTGTGAGAATTGCCCCTTATTAGGGAACGCAGTTGATTACATTATAAGTAGGCTGATAGGTAAGGCGGCGGATATCGCACTGGCCTTTGTGGAGAAAGGAACCTGTTCTAAGGATGAATTCTGGAACTTCTTAGACACAAGCTTCTGTAATAAGTTAGCGGAGGAGCAAGCATGGAATAGACTGTTCCTTAGCTAGCAGGGCAAAACCCTACTAACGGAGTTTAATGCCAACTTTATGCGCCTAGCCACTAAGGCCAACGAGGATAATTAGGAGAACCTGAAGAGTATTTACCGGAGAGCCTTACGCACGGACTTACAGGATAGGCTAATCACGCTAGAGATCCCTAAGGACTAGGACCTCACAATGCTTATAGACAGAGTTAATATAGTTAAGGAAAACATTCGCTATATAAAGATATCGAAGCCCTTTTACGCGGCAGCCTCCTCCTCTACTAAGTCTACTAACGCTATAGATTAGGAATCTACGCGCTTTAACACTACAAAGACCACTAAAGCAAATCCTCTAAAGACTAAGAAGCGCGCTAAATAGGTCTCTAAGGAGGAGTTAGAGAAACGCTGTAAAAAAGGAGCATACTTCCGCTACAGCAAGAAGGGACACAGTGTCTAGAGTTGTTACCTCTAAGCTGCGATACCCCCAACGCAAGCTAGGGCTAGCAAGGCCCGGGAAACAAACAGCGGTGACGAAGATGTTGATGGCTCAGCGGAGTCGGAAAACTAGCTCCTCCCCCTGGAAGTCGTCGGAGGGAGGAGACGAAGCGAGCTACGAAGGAACTAGAGGAGAACTTCAACACATATAGGAAGACATAGCTGGATTTAACACTAATTACTATAAACACTCTTGTTAATAATATCGCCTTTGCGTATACTATACTTAATTTAAGGTGTTTAACTACAGCCTTTGTGTCTAAGAAGTTCGCTAGGAAAGCCGACCTACAACGCATTAGTTTGAATAATCCCTGTTAAGTGATGGGATTCGGAGGAATGACCTCCTTAGTCCATGAAGCCGCTCGCATAGAGATAGACATTGAGGGGCACGTCGAAACAATATGGGCGTATATTGATAGGAAGGAGGAGGACTATAAACTAGTCCTTGGTTTGCTATGGTAGAAGAAGAACGCTGTATTAGTGGCCCTAGGGAAAAGATCTATATATATAGGGTCCTCCTGCACAAGGGTTAGAAATAAGTAGGGGAAACGAACTCCTGCTCCTAGTTAGAAAGTTTCCGCTATGTTGTTTATGACCCTAAATAGAAGAAACACGAAAGAAAAGAATAGACTAAAGGTTTTTGCCGCATCCCTTAAGGACATCTAAAAAGCTCTAGCCCTAAAGGTTAAGATGGACCTAAGAGACTACCTCCCTAAATGGCTCCTGGACTAGGTAGAAGTCTTCTTAAGGGAACAAGCCGATAAACTTCCCCCGTTACGAGGCTCTAGGATTGATTATTCGATCCCCCTTATTGAGAAGAATGGAGAGATCCTAGAAATCCCCTTTAGGCCCCTCTATAGTATGTCGAAGGAGGAACTGCTTATTCTCCGCAAGGAGCTAACAAAGTACCTTAACCACGGCTTTATTCAGGTGAGTAAGTCCAGCGCAGCGGCGCTAGTGTTGTTTGCAAGAAAACCTAGGGGAGGCCTACAATTTTGTGTGGACTACAGGGCACTAAATGCCCTGTTAAAGAAGGACCGCTACCCCCTCCCCCTCGTTAGAGAAACGCTACAGCTCCTTGCTAAGGCCAAGTGGCTAACAAAATTAGATGTAATTTAGGCCTTTTATAAGTTGAGGATAGCAAAAGGAAAAGAATAGAAAATGGCCTTTTAAACCCAATTTAGGTTATATAAGTGGCTAGTAGTCCCCTTTGGACTGGCTAATGCACTAAGCACTTTCCAGAGATATATCAACTTTGTTCTAAGGGAGTACTTAGATGACTTCTGTTCCGCCTATATAGACGACGTCCTTATATTTTCTAGCGGATCTTTAGAGGACTATTAGAACAAAGTAAGACAAGTAGTGGAGAAGTTAGGCGAAGCAGGGCTGCACCTAGACATTAAAAAGTGCGAATTCGCGGTTACTAAGACTAAATACTTAGGATTTATTGTGGAGTGTAGGAAGGGGATTAGTATAGACTTAGAGAAGGTTAAGGCTATCTAGGACTAGGCCCCTCCTACAGACGTAAAGGGTGTCTAGAGTTTTTTAGGGTTCGCTAACTTCTACTAGAGGTTTATAGAGAACTTCTTAGGGGTAGCATCCCTATTAACAAAGTTAACTAGGAAGGAAACTCCCTTTTTGTGGGGGCAGGAGCAACAGCAGGCCTTTAACCACCTAAAGAAAGTATTCTGCACTAAACCTACGCTAGCCTATTTTAATACTAAGAAGGAAGGAGTATTAGAGGCTAACTCCTCAGGCTAGGCCTCTAGAGCCTGCTTCTCGCAGTTCGACGCAGAAGGAATCCTTAGGCTAATTGCCTACTTCTCTGCTAAACACACTCCTGCGGAGGCGAACTACATAATCTATAATAAGGAGATGCTTGTAGTTATCAAGGCAACTAAGGAGTGGCATAATATGCTCTAGACTGTCCCCTACACGCTTGTATACACTAATCACAAGAACCTTATGTACTTTATAAAGTTTAGGAGGTTAGACAAGAGGCATATACGCTAGGCTGACACCCTTAGCAAATACAATATAACATTCTAATATAGACTAGGAACTGTCAACTTAAGGGCGGATGCCCTTTCGCGACGCTAGCAGGACATGCCCACTGACGCTAAAGACAACTAGGTTAAGTCCTATAAAACCCAACTCCTTAAGAAGGTCCTTTTAGGGAACAGAAATGTTAGGCTCTAAACATCTACAGCCCCAGCAATACGAGCTCTTCCCAGGAGGCTCGACCCCCCTAGAGAAGAAGGGAGCTGGGCTGAACGCAAGGACTAACAGTCCTCTCCTCCCCACTTACTGGAAGAGTTTCCCCCCAGACTAGAAACGCGCCCCCTAGTGGATATGGACTTAGACAAACTGTGGGCTTGCAGCTTAGAGGAAGACCTAGTGTTAAAGGAGGCAAAGGAGTGTGTCCTTCACTATAGGCGCACTTTCCCCTCCTCCCTGAACCTAAAAGTCGCTATACGAGAATGCGACATCGATAACGCCAGTCACCTCTGGTACTGGAAACAAAGATAGGTCCCAGACTAAGAACCCCTACGGACAATGCTAGTCGCTGCGGTCCACAACTCCCCCGCATCTAGGCATCTAGGGAGAGAAATTACCTACAAAATAGTCGCTAGATTATACTTTTTCCTAGGGATATTAGATTTTATCTGCAGATTTATTAAGAACTGCGACGTATGTAGGAGAACTAAGCTGTGGAGAGACATAAAGCAAGGGCTACTGAAACCCCTCCCCCTCCTAGACCAGATATAGAAGGAGATTTCTATAGACTTTATTACTAAGCTCCCTATAAGTGGAGGGAACACAAACATAATAGTGGTGTGTGACAGGCTAGGGAAAGGAACAGTCCTAGTCCCCCTACCAGACCTGGAGGTGGAAACTGTGGTAGAGGCGTTCCTCTGCTACGTTGTAGCCTACCATTGGCTCCCCAATGCTATAACCTCTGACCGCGGAGGTCAATTCGTGAGCGACTTTTAGAGGCATCTATATAAGAGGATGAAGATACAGAGGAGATTATCCTCCTCTAAGCACCCAGAAACTAACAGCACCACAGAACGCATAAATTCCGTGATTGAGGCGTACCTCCGCGCTTTCGTGCAGTGGGACTAGAAAGATTGGGCCCTACACTGCCCTATAGTGCAGATAGCTATTAACGGGCGAGAAGCCACCTCTACTAGAGTGGCACTATTTTTCCTCTAGCATAGATATAATGTGGACCTAGCCAAGCTAGACGCAGAGATAGAAGCTATTAACTATTACTAGTAGGATTTGCAACTAGCAAAGTCCGCTAAAGCTTTGCTGTAGAAGTTCTAGGAAGTTTTCACATTTGTCTAAGCTAAAATAGCTAAGTCCCAACAGGAGCAGGAGCGACAAGCGAACTAGCATCGGAGGGACGCTCCCGTATTAAAGGAAGGAGACAAAGTTTGGCTCTAGTATAGGGACTACCTGTCCAACTCCTACCCTAACAAGAAGTTAGACTAGAAAAACGCAAAGTTCACAGTTACGCGAGTAGTAGACTCCTATAATACAGAACTAGATATTCCACCTAGAGTCCACCCGGTGTTCTTAGTGAATCGCCTACGCCTAGCTAGAGGAGACCCTCTCCCTAGCCAGGCCACGGATGACAGGAAACCAGAGGCTATTATTGTTGAAGGAGAAGAGGAATATGTTGTAGAAGATATCTTGGCCGAGAAACCCACCTAAAGGGGGAGGGGGCTATGGAGATTACTATACTAAGTTAAGTGGTTAGACGATGCTAACCTAACTTAGGAACCCGCTGCGAATCTCTTTACTATAGAGGCATTAGATTGCTAGGAGATGTACACCTCCCTATTCTAAAACGACAATAGAGAGTTACCTGCGGACTTTCGTAGGAACTCCCCAAACTAACGAACACGCTGCAGCTTCTAACACGGGAGTCGCACCTTTAGTGGAGAACTCTAGAAGCCTCCACTAGAGGGAGGCTAGGACAAGTCTAGACCTCTAGCCCTCCCTGCTGATCACTTAAGGATTAGTGGGGAACGAGATTTTAATCCGCTTAGAAGAGCAGGGAACGCATAAGGAAGTACTACGAATTATCTAGGAGCAGCGGCTCTAATATAAGCTAATAGGAAGAGGGAGGGTTATCCTCCCTACAACAAAATAATGTAGATCCTAAGCAATAGGAAGTAGGGCGATTAAGAAGGAGAAGGAGAGCTATTTAGAGGAGGATGTTACGAAAGAGAGGGAATAGATATAGTGTGACTAAAGGAATTAATTATTTAAGGAGCTAAGCTTCTAGCTAAGCTACATCTACGAAGTTACAGACTACGCAGGAGAACGCCCCTAGACCCCTACAATAAGGCCAGATGCAGGGGCAGAAAAATCCTGATATCCTAGAAGGACAAACAGGAACACTACTCCTCCCCCATAAATTCACCCTCGTCTAGAACAGGATCGAGGTCTAACCCCTTAACCTTCTTGCAAAGGATAACGATCTAATTAGGACTAATAGCCGCGAAACCTAGAACCCTCTTGATACGCTCTAGAAGAGCAGCAACCTTACAACCTCCTAACATCTTGCTAGTGCAGACAGTCTCTACAATATCTAGGACAAGATTAGCGAATTTAGTCTTAGCAGAGTCCTCTTTTAAGCCGCCCTAGATCTAAGACATAAATTAGCGAGGAAAAGGTCTATTAGAGAATTATTATATCTTGCCTAAGCACTTGCTAAAGTAAATAATGCAAGCCTTATAGTTACACTTCTTTCCTACAAGCCTCCACGCACAGAATATAACGCTAGAATTTTTTCCTAGGGGAGGGAGATATGTAAGGGGCTGAGCGCCCTTCTATAGTTACTCGGCCTGCGGCCTCAGAGTTCTAGATCTATGCTCCTGCCAAGCCAGGAGTATATATATAAGTCTATAGCCAGAGTTACTATTAGACTCCATCGAATTCTTAAGTTTACTTAGGCGACTCTGACCTCTTAGTCTAAAGCCCCTTACATTCTATGTATATAATAGTAGGACGAATATCTACTATTATTATAATATGTTTATTAGAAACCCCTTAGTGGCAAAAAAAAATTATAGTTACTAAATAGTAACTACTTAAGAGCTATTATGTATTATTAAATTATCTACCTAGGGGTAGAAGAACAAAGGCTTTTATCTTAAATAATATAATAAAAAAAGCAAAGCCTATTACTTAGTAACTAAGAGCTATTATAATTAGTATATAATTAACTATTTTGCTAAGGGCTTTTAACTTTATTACCTTAGTATAGAACATAGATATAGTTAAAAAATAGCAGAAGCTTGCCTTAATAGTAATTGGCCCTAAGTAGACTTAGGCTATTAGGGACTTATTAGGGACTTAGTTTTAAGGATTAACTATATTAATAATATAAGCGCGTTGTCTAGTCTACTTAGAAGTATAGCTAGCAAGACAGTCTTATTACTATAAGGTGCTTAATATATGTTTAATTTTAAACTATATAAAGTAGCACTAAATACTTTGTTTATAATTAACCTATAAATAAATAATAATAATAGCAGACCTAGTAACTATTTTTATATTCTTGTCAGATTTAATAGTTGAATGCGATAATGTGTCTTTATGGATAATAATAATTGTATTGTCTTTTATGTCCACCGTGTTCAGCTGGTTCTAACTTCTTCGCTAGTATGCCAAGCCAGATAGTCCCTGCTTAATTGTACAGATCCAACCTTAACGGGCTTGTTCTATCTAACAGCTGCATATCTAACACACCCCCTCAGCTTAGAAGATCCTTGTAAGCTAAACTATTTAGCAGCCTATTATCCTAAAGTGAGGTTATTAAGGTGCCCTTAAATTTCCTTAAGAGGTACTTTATTCGCTACTTTGCGTTCTATTACCTTAACTAGCCTAAGTTAGGTTAGGAATCCTTCCCACTTGTTAACTAGGAGGACCTTTGTAAAGCCGTTAGCGATCATCTCTGCTAATTGTACGTACTCCACCTTAATCTTTCCAGTAGAGACTTCCTGTCTCAACTAGTAATTGTGAATGTCAACGTGTCGTAGTTTAGTCTGAAGCCTGAATATCTCCTTAGTAACTAATTAAATAGTTTGCTTATTATTGCATTGAACAGTAATTAACAATAAGCGCAGTTCAATCTGCAGTTCGTCCAGTAGTCTTAATATAAAGATTGCTTCCTTAGCCACTTGTGATAGGGCAAGAAGCTCTGCTTTAGTTGTTAAAGTTGTGACAGTGTCTTATTTGCTTGCTTTCTAGGTAATAAGTCTGTTAAATAGCTTAATAGCGTATCCTTGCAAGCTCTTTCTGTCTAGTGTGTTGTCAGCAAATAAGGCATCGCTGGCTACTTAAAGGCAGTTGCCTCCTCCGAGCTGCAGTGCTCTCTATCTGGTGCTTGATAAGTATAGTAGTACTTGATCAGCGGCATTGTGATATTCCGAGCCTAGATTTGACAGGAATCGAGCTAGCCTTAAGGTTGCAAAGGCTATGTCCAGTCGAGTTGTTACTACCGCGAACAGAAGCGATCTAATCTTGCGTTGGTATTTGTTAATTTCTGAGGGTGTCGCTAAGCTATCTTGTAATTTCAGCTCAATAGCTGCTATTAGGGTGTCATGTCGAATATTCCTCTTGTCAACTAATTAACTGATCTTGTCTAAGTAGGCAGCCTAAGAGAGTTGAATCGTCCTAGTCTTTTAATCTCTAATAATCTCTACGCTAAGGAACCACTAAAGGTTGTTTCCTCTACTTAAGGTGTATTTTTCTTGTAGGCGCTTGATTGCTTATTAGGCTTCTTCCTCTTTCTGCTTATAAAAAGCCACAATAATATCGTCAACGTAGAAGAAAACAATAATTCCGTCTTTAAGAAGGCAGCATAGCTTGTAAGGCACTATCTAGAAGCCTAGAGCTTTAAGTGTTAAAGTAAACTCTTTTTGCTAGAGAAGTAGTAAGATCCAAAGACCATATAAAGCCTTGTTAACTTAAAGTATCATTCTAGGCTTCTAATAGCCACGGGGCATTCTCATATATACCTCTCAGTCCATACTTGCATGGACAAAAGCGTTTATAACATCGTATTGCTTGAGCTCCATATTATAGTAAGCTGCTATTGCCACTAGCATTCAGAACAACCTGCTAGCAAGCGTGGCTGCATAAGTGTCTTAAGAGGTAATATTCCATTATTAATCGCCCCAGACAACAAGCCGTGCCTTACACTTCAGCAAGCGATAGTGTTTGTCAAGCTTATAGGTGTATACTTATATACAGTCAAGGATCTGCTATCCTATTAGTTTGATCTTCTTTATTAGTACTTCTAACCATAATTTTATTTGTTTGTAGCTTACGAGGTGATCCCGCTCTGCTTCTTTAAACAATTCGCCTATTAGGTGATCCTTAAGCTTAGTACGGCACGTTAGCAGAGGTAGGAGTTGACTTCAATAGGGCTTCAAGCCTTTAGCGAGCGTTCTTATTATCTTAGCCTTGTCTATAACATCCCCTCTGTATTTCCTAACATAGCTAGCTTAAGTTCCTGCCATAAAGGCGGCTGCCTAGGGGACAGTCTTAGATAACCCTTTTAGGTTTATTTCTAATTTATTTCTAGCCATTAACTGCGCAAGTAATGCCGCAGGTGGTGGTGTAGTTGGAGGAGTTGGATAGTTGTCCCTGATCTTCACTCCTTGGTAGTAGCCTGGTGGGTCTACTTCGCCTTAGGGATTTAATAAACCTCTAACAGTGTTGTCTTTATAGAAGGACTCTATCTCTGGTTGATAACTTGGTATTAGGAGTTCGATTGTTCTCACGTATGTGGCGATTTCCTCTAGTGTGCTGTGCATAAGGTTATCTATAAGGTCCTTAGTTTTGCCACTAAAGATAGTTTGTTCGTCGAAGATAACGTCGCGAGTACTTATCACCTTGGCAAGTGACGGTATCTAGATTTAATAGATGTTTGAGGACCGGTATTCTACTAGGTAACTAATCCAAGCATTTGGGTCTAGGCGTTGTAGCCTTAATTTACCTCGATGTGTATTATCTCTTATTGCGAACGCTTTGCAGCTATACGCTTTGAGGTAAGCAAGGTTAGGTTTCTTAATTAAGGTAACTACTCTGTTGTTTAGAGCAACTTGTGTGAAGAATATCTTATATAGCGTTTTCTAGTTGTTTGCATAATTTGGTGTTTGATTATAGAGGTATACTATAGCTCTTATAACTTTGGGCTATAGTTCCTAAGGTAGGTTAGCATTAAGACGCATCGCGCGTAATTTCTCTTTGTTTACACCCTCTAAGCGTTCAGCACCTCTATTTTAAGCTTGTGTATCTGGGGCGGAAGGCTTGATAGTAATTCCTTGTGATGCCAACTAGCGCTCGATTTCCGGTTTTACTATTGTGATCTTGTTGTCCGCTTTAATAACCTTAACCGTAATGTTGTAATAGTTTTTAAGGAAGAGAAAGAAGTTTAATAGAACTTTAATAACTAACTTTACTAGTTAATTGTCTTTGAAATAAAAGTCATATTACAGGCCTAAGTACCTGTTAGTAACAAGCATCTGGCTCTTTTCGCTAGTGCTACTTTGCGCCTTATAGGCATGAAAGTTAATAGCTGGTCTTTCTCCTAGTCCTTTATTGTTAATTCGCGGTGCTTGGCTAATTTGTTGCTAGATCTTTGCTTTCCCACAGGAGTCGCATTGAACTATTATAACTCCTTTAACTCGCACCCCTTTAGCTTGCTACACAAGACGTTCGATAGCTGCTAGTCTAAGGTGTCCTAGTCTCTTGTGCGATAATTCGACTAAGGCCCTTTGTGGTGCTCCTTTCGTTCGTGATGCATTCTTGCGGATGTGATATGAAGTGGGTGGTAGCGGATTATACTTAAGTACCTATTGACCGTGTATCTTGGATAGTTTTTCGATAACCTTGTCGTTTAGTCCTTTTAGCGTAGTTGGGTCTGTTTGCGTATCCCACTAGATTCCTCTATGCCTTAGTAGTTGAAAGGAGACTAGGTTATATAGGAGGTCTGGACAGATAGCTACATCATGTAGAACTAATGTAGTTGTTCCATATTGGCCTCTTAGTGTTAAGTTAATAGAGCTGTAGCCTTTTATCCATATCTTTGTATTCCTAGCCTATATATAATCTCCAGACGTAGGTAGACGGAAGTTGTAGATATAGTTAGGGTTGTTCGTAATATAGCAAGTTAATCCTGAATTAAGAATGAACGAGCGTATTAGTGGGTAATTAGACACTTTTGTTTCTATTGGCGCTGATGTAAACGCAGCGTTAACATTTGATATTCTCCGTCCCTCTAGTTAGTCCTTAGGGGACTTGAGGATCTCAGGTGTGGGCGTGTGCAATTGTTTGATGATCGGTGTTTGTGATTAGGTTCTGCTTTGTCCGCGGATTAGCCCTTGGAAAGTTGCGTTGTTCTTATGCTTGAAGTTAATAAGCTTATTTATAATCTTATTAGGTTTCTACTACTTAGGAGCTTTGTCTAGGTTAACATAATAGCAGTCCCTAATACTATGGCGTTGTCCACAGGTAGGGCATTTTGCTCCTCCTGTTATAGCTAGCTCTTGATCTAAAGGCTGCTTAAGCTTGACATCTTTCTTGTCAGCTTTATGTTAATTACGGGGTCTGCCCCGGTTTCGGTTAGATGGCGCGCTTTCGGCATAAGAGGCGTCCCTGTCATTGCCCTGGGTGGTTGCACCACCTTTAGCGAGAAATAATACATTATTAGTTACAAAAGCTGCTTTGTGCTTCTATAATCTAAGGGGATAGTTTGCCATTATGTGTTCTTAGAAGCGTTTTATTATCTCCTTCTGGCTTATGCTAGTTGCAAATTAACTATTGTTTTAAAAGTTTGTAGACTATATAGGAGCAACTTTGTTCACAGCTGCTAGGAAGTCTTTTATAATCACATTTAATTGTGATAGCTCGGCGACTTAATATGTCTCCGCCTTAGTGGCTGCTTAGTTGTACTCTACTAGCTATGTGTCCTATTGCGACGCGCTCCTTATTGGCCTTAGTGAGGCAAGATATCGCTCGCGAGCTTGTTCTTGTTCGATTTGTTTGTCAACTCTAACTGTTAGTTGTAGGTCTGTAATCTATTGTTGCAGTGGCTTCTCTAGTAGGTAGCACGTGCGTAATAGGTGTGGGGATATAGTTAACTAGATAAATGCCACAATGTGTTAGAGGCTTACTTGTTCCTTCTTAAAGTTGTGCTGGTTGTTCTTGTATTGTTCAACGAGGATCTTGTAATATTCAAGGTCTTCCTTAAACGCCTTCTGTCTAGTTGCTGACAGCGCAGTTAGTCTTGTTGGGATTTCGACGTTCGCGGCTGGTGTGTAATCAGCGACTACTAGAGCTCTAACAACTGCTAGTCTTGATATTAGCGGGACTGTTAACTTTAGATTAACCTTATCCAAGATGTTGTAGACAACGCATCTCGCCTACAGCTGCGTTATCCATCCTATATAGTCGGTATAATCCCTTAGCGTTACTATAGGATTGTGGTATAGTTGTTGCGCCATTTCGTATCAGTTGAGGCAGTGAGACTCTTAATTGTTAGATTTAATAGTTAAATGCGATGATGTGTCTTTATAGATAATAATGATTGTATTGTCTTTTGTGTCTACTGTGTTCAGCTGGTTCTGACTTCTTCGCTAGTGTGCCAAGCCAGATGGTCCCTGCTTAATTGTACAGATCCAACCTCAACGCGCTTGTTCTATCTAACAGCTGCATATCTGACAATTCTATAATACTTATAGAGTGCTAGAATATACTTTATATACTTTAGGTAGAAATAATTATTATTTTTAATATACTTAATAAGGGATTATATTTTTTTAGCTTTCTTTTAATAAATATACAATTTTTTTTGGTTTTTATGTATATTAGTAATTATATAAGATTAATTTAATAAGTATACCTTTAGGTAAGTTATAGAACCTTACTATTACCTTTTTAAAAACCTTAATATTATTTATCTTTGTATTATTATTTTCTCTTAGTCTTATATAGCTATATATAAGTATAGTAGTAATTATTACTAGTAAATATTACTAGTAAATAGTTAAAATAATATAAATAGGGTATTAATTCTAAAGCTATTTATATTATATAAAAGCAAGTGTTAATAAATATAGCAAAGTTAAGAACTTATTATAATAAACTAAATAGGTTATTATTTAAGTAGTAGTTATATGTGGCATTAAATTAACTACCTAGGGGTAGCACGACAAAGACTCTTATCTTAAATAATATAATAAAAAAAGCAGAGCCTCCTACTTAGTAATTAAAAAGAGCATAAGAAGATAATAAAGTTTTACAATTTGTAAAAGGTTAGGTTAACTATAAACTGATATGAATAAATGAATAAACAACACACCTATACTTCCATGTTCACATGTAAACTGTATTTACAACAGAAGCCCGTCCATCTGGGGTATCCCACCTGTACTGTTTTAGTGCTCCTAAACGCCTTCTCCTAAATAGAAATCTAGATACATTAAATAATAACATAAATATCGTAGAGATACAAGAATGAAAGACATATCATACACTTAAGTCTCAGAAAGCAGGAACTAAAGGCAGCAAGAGCGCGACCCACCACACCTTCTCTTTTCCTTTGCCGATTGCTCTTGCACCACCAGCTATTGGGGCAGGGGGAATATCAGCTTCTTGAGTAGCTGTAGTTGAGCTCGACGTGGTAGTTGTACCTAGTGTAGTTTGCGCTGACGTACCAACGACAGTAACGCTTGAGGATTCTGAGCTTGATGATACGGAAGTTAATGTAGTCGTATATGACTCGGCATCCGAGACTGTCGAAGCAAGAGGTAGAGTTTCTGATGATGCCAGGGGGGGGTTTGTTGGGGTAGTGGAAGAGATAGTTTCCAAGGGTCTAGAAGATGAGATTATGCTTTGTGTGGGGACAGACTCGGAAGTGCTCGCTCCGGGCGCAGCCCCGGTGGTTGTGGTGCCGAACGATGCAGAAGGAACTGCAGATTTTGTGGACGCCGAAGGAGCTTCATTCATTGACTCTTCTGATGATGAAGGTGGTGCAGAAGATGGTACGGAAGATGGTGCAGCTTCCGTAGATAGAGATGGAGTGACAGAGGATATCCCTGAAAGAGTGGGTGAATCAACAGTAGTTGCAGGGTCCGACGATGAAGGCGGAGGGATTATCGATGGTGATGGCTCCAAAGAAGTGTTGGAAGAGATCGGGGTAGAGGATAGGGTGGGTATGTATGGCGTTGGAAGAGGTGAAGTATATGTGACCGTGATGGTAACGGTAGAGTAAACAGGGACTGCTGGTGTTGAGACCGCGTCCGAAAGTGATGACAAAACTATCGTACTCGAACCACTCGGAACTACATAGGAAGGACCCAAAGTAGAAGTCGGTGGTGGTGGTGGTGGTGTGAAAGATTGGGTGGAGCATGGTAGAGTCTCTTGGTTGCTCGATGCCGGATACGATGGAGGTGGGACAGCGCCCGAAGGCTGTGTGTATGAGGCGGTTGGGTAGTAGAATGCTGACGACCAGGGAGGTACTGAAGGCAGGTGTGTTGACGTTGTAGAACTGGACTGATGATACACTCCAGAAAACGATGGCAGAACTGGCACGTGGTAGCCTCCTGAGGATAGCGAGGGCGGCGGTGGACCCATAGCTGTATCCGTCTCGCAGGGCTCCTGGGTGCGTGAGGACGATGGAAGCACACCGGGAGAATTTTGACCTGTCCCATATGGAACATTACTTGGTGATAGAGATGCTGCGGAAGTCAGCATCATTGAACAGTACATTTAGTCTTGGTATTGCTTATCCTGGGGTAACACAATGTATTCAGACTTTTGTTCTGACGTGAAATATGGGTAACTTACTATGCCAGTTACTGTTGATTATCCAGCTGTGGTCATAACCATGCCCCTGCGCTCCCCTGAGCACCATGCCCAGTGTCCACGTGAACGCGGTTGTTCGCATGTTGGTTCTTGTTCGGCTTGAAACTGGATTAAAGGCTGCTTTGATCCTGCTCAACTCCCGTCCAGGACGTGTTGCCTCTAACACGACGGATTAGGTATCAATGAAGATGAGTTAAAGAATGCGAAGGGTCTGCTCCCATTTGAGACTGTGCATGAAAACTAGAGGTTGACCCGGGGCTGGGTTCCCCAGCCACCCCACTAAAAAATGTTTGAGGCGGAGAAACGGCCAGGCGGCAAGCGACCAGAGCGCTATATCGATGGCGCTGATTTTGAGAATGGCAGATACTTGCTCTCTTCCTTGGACATCGGTCTGCGGTATTGTGCATCGGCACCCATCCGGAGAAGCCATGATGGCAATTGTGCACGGACCAAGCCGGACGAAAATTGCCCCTGACGCAACCCATACATCAGATCGCTCAGCCCTTGACCACGACGAACCATGACTACTTCCGGACGAAGCTAATACGCCCTAATCGTTACTATTGCATTTTCCCGTGTCTCATCAACCGCATCTCCAAGCGAGCAACAGGTCTCAGCGCACGAATGAGGGTCAGCCACAGCGTCGTGAATCCAGTACTGCGACCCGGATATCATGGGTTCCGAGGAGCGAGAGGCGTCAAAAGCTCAGCTTCCGTCGATTCCGACTCGTGACAGTACCGCTGGACAAGATACATGTACGGGCGCAATCCGCAGACCGGACCACATGCCAACGACACAAAGGCGTTTACAAGTTCGGAAAGAGTCTGTCAATCAGCGTTATACGAGCCTCTCAACTTTCCAGTGTTGTCACCAGCGAAAGGACTCACGTTCCATCTTTCCATTGCCAAATACTCGCCCCATCCTGGAGTCCGGAACAATCAGGCTCACTGGAAAGAGTCCAAGAGTCACGAGAGCAAGAGTCGATTCAAACGATGGATTTATAGCAGTGGCAAACGAATGCCAATTAGAATTTTGGTTGGTCACCCAGGCCATTTTCTCTAGAAAGAGAAGAGCATGCAAAAAATACTGCTAGTAAATCTTACTCTAGCAAGGAACGTGAAAGAAGGGTATATCCGACGCGCCTGAAAATGCTACTGACAAAATAACCACCGATAAGAAATGACGCCGTTTGTATGCCGGAATTCTAGTCTATCCTGCCGTCTATTGTCATGGTTGGAACGTCGCCCCTCCTACACCTAAACAATATAGCTTTCGTCTAAGTTCTTCACCTCTGCTTCGTTTTCGGTTTTTTGGGCTTTGGGCATCATGAAGCAGCTGACTAGCAACGCCACACCTGCCAAAATTGCCACTGCGATCCAAGCGGACTTCAACGAGTGGATGTACATGTCCTCGATCAGAACTTTGGCAGAGCCTTCTCCACCGGGCGTTGCTCGGATTCGAACGAGCAGTGAGATCGAGTTGTTTGCGTACTCGCTCGCGAAGTTGTGGTACGTGTCGTTGGCGTCCAGTTGCTGAAAGATCCTGTTCTGGAAGATGCTGGTCGCGATGGTGACACCGAAAGACTTTCCGAGGTAGTGGAACCAAGAAGAGCTCGTCACCGCTTTCCGCTGTCTTTCTTCGTCCCGTTCGCGAGATGCAATGAGCTCGGACGCTGTATGAAGACTAGGAAACAGAACACCAATACCGGAGCCCGAAACAATTGCAATGGCTACCCATGTCCCGTCAGAAGAGGTGCGCGAGTAAAAGGTCGTCATCGCCACGCCAAGTACTACGAGGAACCATCCGAGCCAGATTGAGTAGAGCCAAACGTTCCATCTACTGATCACAACGAATGTGATGAGGATGAGAATTGCTACGGGAACAGTCCAAGGGAGCCAACGCACTCCCGCGGGTACGTTCTTCGCGCCGGCTTGGGAAACCCCGAAATAGAGGGGCTGACTCGATGTAAGCGACCGTCTGCACACAGCATGGACATGCTTTCGCTGTCGACTCTGGACTTACCATGAAGAAGACGAATGCACCGATGATGAAGCCTTGGACCATCGTCCCGAAATACATCCCGAGGCTCGTGCGGTCCATGAACCCATCGATCGAAATCATCGACTGAAATGGCATGAACCAAGACCAGACACAGTACAGAACGATCCCGACCAGTCCGAACTGAAGGGGTACGAGCGTTCGCGCGCTGGACCATGTGGACCATGTACCTCCCTGTTTCGTCGTTGTTAGCGCACAGAAACCGGATATTCACGTCTCGCTAAGCTGTGCAGCCTGTGCTCGCATGCGATGTCCGAAGACTACGCCAAACTTCGCAGGTATCGACCCAGCAGGAAAGTTCTGGAAGTTGTACTTACCCAGCTAATGCCCAAGAGAAGGGAGACGAGAGAGCTTGTCATGAGAATGAATCCTACCCAATCGATCTGTTTCAGCTCGTAGAGGGTTGAGCCGTATTTTGTGGCTTTTAATTTTGCGAAGAACGCAAGTATTAAGAGGGACGAGATGCAGAATGGCAGATTGATCCAAAATATCCACCGCCACTGACTCAGTTCAGCGAGTGCTTCACCAACGGCCGGACCTGTCAGTGCGCCAACAGCCCATCTGTCGCGCAATTAGTCTTGAAGCGCGGCAGTCGAAATGAAACTTACACGAAACCGAGGATAGCGGACCATCTGCGCTTATCCAGAGGAGAAACGAGATCCGTTATGATGAGATCAGTAAGTACGAAAACACCCCCTGCGCCGATGCCTTGCACAGAGCGTCCAAAGATCGCAGTGCCCATGTCACCAGAAATTGCTGTCACCAGCGATCCGATAATGAAGATAGTCAGTCCGGTGAGCAGCATCGCTTTGCGGCCGAAAATCTCGGCGAAAGCTGAGAACATAGGAATGAACGCAGTCGCAGTCACGAGGAAAGAGATGCCTAGCCAGAAGGTGTTGACTGCTGGGCCGTTAAGAGCCACCGCAATTGTCTGTTGCTCGTTAGCATCTATACTTCCGAGATCTACAACTTTAACATACTGGTAGAGCGATGGATATCGCCGTCGCATCCCAGGCCATTACGAGATTAACCAGAGCCAAGCATACGCCCGTTGCGTAGAACCTCCAATCTACCTCGAGTGCAACTCCTTTGAAGTGTCGAACCTCTTTCTTCAAGCGAGGCTTGCTCTTTAGCATACTCTCGAAGCTACTACTCGGCGTCGCTCTCCCACTACTACCAGCAGCACTCTCACCCCGAAAATGCCGACTACTATCAATGCTTCTACTGCTCTTGCTACTTCTTCTGCTGCTTCTGCTGCTTCTGCTGCTTCTGCTGCTCCCCATATAGATGTGGGTCCTACTGTCCTTCTTTGTGTCGCCTCTTCGGACCTTAGAATTGAGCTCTTTCTTACTTCTCGCTTCTGAATCCAGCGCTTCGAAGGCGAAGCGATCGGGCACCGGTGTCCTCCGTGGTTCTTCAAGGAAGTGGGAAAAGCGGTCGGGTTCGCTTTTCGGGGACACTGCGAATTGCAAGTGCGCTCGTTGTTTCTCGGATAGATTTGTAATGAATTGCGCGGCACCACTCGGCTCTGGTGTCGGCGTCCTATTTCGCGCTGGTACGAATGCGGGTGTGAGGGGCGTGGGCGTTCCATTTCGCGGCGGTAGGTCCACGGGCGTGCTGGGCGGTGGTGTCTCGATTCTCGGTGCTGGGAATGGGGAATATGCCACAGGCTTTAGGGCCGGCGCTGGTATTGGTACCGGTACCAATGTGCTCGCTCGAGGTTGTGAAGCAATAGCTACAGGCTCTGCCGGCGCTTGAACGGGCCCATTGTAGCTGTGCGCAACCTCGGAAGGTGCAACGATTTCGCTCTTGTCGGGTTTGCCATCCTTTGGTGGCGGTACTGGTGCTCCCGAATTCGAACTCATACTCAACGTCTTGTTATCGCGGCATACTACCATTAAGAAGCTTCTCAACCAAGACACAGCCTGACGATTAAACAGTAACGATTCGAAGAAAGACCAGACCAGGCGGACGCATAATCATATAGCTCGGCCTCTGCCGCAGTTTTTACTCGTCATTCTACCCTTCGGACTTGCATGCCCTCCTTCTAGCACCATCCGAACCGTGGCAACACCCCGGTGATGCGCCGCATGGGGGCTATGATCCCACGCTACACCCTGCCATCCAAGCACTCCCAGTCCGTACGCTAACATCCGAGGAGTGTTTCAGAACAGACTCGTGTTTTTGAGCGGTCTAATTGGCGCAAAGTTTGTGCGCAAGGCCTGGTGCAGAAGCACCGCTGGTCAAGTGTCCGGCGCCTTGCTCGATGTGTGTTGACAGGACACCCGATGATGCCATTGCTTGTCAGTGGGAGAGGACGTCCGGAGCGCATGTGAACACGCTGCAACAAAGGCAAGTGTTAATATCTCGATGTATCGTTACCCGTGACCCTACAGCAGCCTTGCAACAACAAAGCCCAAGCCGTCATCTCAATATATGTATCCCTCCCGTACTTTGCCAAAGACCACTTCAAAAACCACAAGATCCTTCTACCACCCCCAGAACGAAGTTCTAGAAGCGCAACCGCACTCCCGGAAGGGCCGTACGAACACAGCCTTGCAAGCGTGTACATTCCCGACAGGCCGACGACCTCGCGTCAGTCAGCACCACTCACCTAATGTCCGGCCCCGGTAGCAATCGACACACTACTGTGCCTATTATCAGCATGCTCCACGGTGCTTGCAGATGCTTACATTCGAGCTTCGGTTTCACGACAGCGCGGGGATGCCCACCCGAGCATGGAGAGCGACGTGGCGCTAGCACGAGATGGGAGGGCGCTAGCCTTGTTCGGGCGATTGTCGACATGGGCTGGTAAGGCTTCGGACTCGTGAGGCTCTGCGGCTCTGCGACGATGTCTGCTTACATGATGCATGATGTGGGCTGAGTATGTGCTCATGGAACCTAGTAGGTCCAGCTTCGCGTGCAACGGAGGCCTACCGGTACCTGGCTTCATTGCGAGAACGTACACCTGTCGTCGGACCACCTGACGACAGCATATCTGGATATCGGAGATGACCTCAACAAAGCATCAGCAAATATATCTCTGCACCCCACACCTCAAGAAGCAAGCAAGCAAGCAAGCAAGCAAAATAGAGCCTCGGCTAGGTACCACGACCATCTCCGAGCTACTTATTACGCCTCCGGACTGCTCAAAACCGCAACGCGCTAAACGTGATCAGACCGCCAAATGCTTTCTTCATTCGGACATTATGTGTAAGCATCCTTTGGTCCACTAAACTGTAACTTGGATAATAGGTCAAGGCTTGAGCCTTGAGGGCAGAGTCCGATGGTGCTTAGGATTTATATATGATTATGAACAGGTGGGAATGAGCCCATTCATACTGCTTCCTTCCCGGCGCATGCCGGTCTACAGCTCAAGAATATACACGCTCGGGGGTTCCGCGTAGAGTCGGGCCTCGAGCTTTTGCATGGTTGAATACGATAATGATCATGATACCCGATACTGCATGAAGAGCTCTACGCGTTGCGCTGTTTATTTGTGATAAAATATATTAGGTGCATACGAACATGCGCCTAGCTATTTGACAAGGAAAATCTACCGCGTGTTTACGACCGCATCATCTCGCCGGCGTTCCGAATATTTCACTACTGGGGCGCGTGTGCGTACACCTTGCTACGTGTTGGATTTCCCAATATCACATCAGAGCAGCGAACAACGGAACAACTTGAGGCCCGCAAGCGCTCGTCATCATGTTCCCTAGGAAAATTGGAGTCGGGCCGCTTGAACAGCAAGAGTAGAAGAATCGTGGTGGATATCGCCATTTTCGATGTGAAGATTCACTGAGATCAACTCGAAGCTGTCTTCAACGGCAGGCCCCATGTTCGGGAAAGCGTACGAAGCAGGACAATTTGTGCCCATGCCAGTCGCCAACGACAGATCAAAGCAAGGGAACAGCTCGCTTTCCCGCATTCGCATCGCGACCTTGGCCAGCTCACATATTATTCTAGAAACCCAATTAGCTTTGTCGACAACATGAAGGACGGAAGTTGTAGAGTGTATGTGCATGATCAGACAGCAGTTGGATCAATATGCGTCCACATAAAATTCAGAACAGGTCTGTGAATAATTGCTTTATCATCATAGCAGAGGGGAACAAAGAAAGTCATAAGCTTACCATTGGACAGAAGTGTGTCTCACGAGGGGACGCATCAAGCACATCAGTCAATCTTTCTTCGCTTGAAGAAGCTATCGATGTTCTTCTGCGAAGAGTCATGACGGGAGCTTCCCACACCGCCGCCAGTGCGCTTCAAGCCATTCAAGTGATCTTTGCCATTGATCGTATGAATGACCATGGTCCACTCAGAACCAAGTTTGGGCTGTGAAGCGCCAGGTTCGGAGACAGTCATTGGGTCCCGGGCCGACCCACTCGGACATTCCTTGGAGGAAGCAACCTCGTCATTACCTGCACCTGGGGTGGCGTCAGGTTCGATCGACGTTTCGAGCGCAATAGGTCGAGGCACAGTGGATTCGGTATCGAGCGACTCAGTAGCAACGGACGTTGCAGTTGCAGGTATCTTCGACTCCGACAGAGGAGTGCGGAGCAAGTGCAGCTCTAGGTGGCCTGTGTTGGACCAGGCTCCGAGATGCTCAAGCGACACCTGTGTTGTGGATGCAAGCGCGGGTGATAGACACACGCTTCTTTCTGGCAGACGCGACAGCAGGCGCTTCCACAGTGTCGACAGCATGATGCCATGGGAGACGACCGCAACCACAAGACTCTCTGGCTCCGCCGGACTCTCCAACAGCGGGAGAAGATGTTTGTCCAAGAACGCATCAGCGCGCCGAGCGAGAGACTCTCTAGACTCAATGTCCACAAAGCCATCGGTATCTTTGTGTTCCTGGTGATGGTGCTCGTTGCCCGAAGCCTTGCCATCGACGGGGCGCTCGTACCAGTGTTTGCCTTCGTAGAAGCCAAAGTCCTGCTCCATGAGGACTGGTAGCTGCACGACATCTGGAACGAGTTGCGCGCATCCATCTTGGGTGCCGGGCGCCGCCTGCGCTTCCCGAATCAAGCCGGCCGTTTTCACGGCGCGCTGGAGGTGCGAGGAGAAGAGGTGGCTGAAGGCGAGGCCCAGTCTCTTGAAGTGCTGGCCGAGACGAGTAGCTTGCTGGTGGCCATGATGGTGAGCGCCGAGTCTCTGCTGCCGCACTGCATGGATTAGCTTTGAGACTGGGTGGGTGGTGTTGCCAGTTCGTGCGTACTATAGCTGAGCAACGTTGTCAACCGTCTCGCCGTGGCGAATCAAGAACAGCTTCATCTGTCGCGCCATAGCCGACGCGTTGCCTGCAAGAGGGCGAGGCGGGCGTTTTGGGGAGGCATGAGTGGCGATACTGCAGCCTGCAGGTGTGCGGCAAAGGGAACTGGTGGCCGAAATTTTCGCTTTTGTGGTAGGGCATGGTCCGTGCTGCTTAACGTGTTTGATCACGTAATGCACGCTATCGCGTAATGCACGCGCCCCACCAAAATCGCGAAATATTTAACCCACTATAACTCTACTAATATAGCTCTAATTAATAAGTCTTTTATAGTAATTAAATTACTAAAACTAATAGAATATTTTATATAACGTGGTTCACCAGCGAGTGACCCACACCAGTAAGCGCGCCACCTTTGCCAAGACCCTACCATCACCAACAATACCATCATAATACAACCACCTACCATGTCTTCTAAGCCATCTAATAAAGCTTAGTTACTTATTGCTATTAGAGCTATTAAACAAGACCTAAATCTTACAGAGCGAGCTGCAGCAGGGCTGTATAACGTTAATCGCAGAACGCTCAATTGAAGACGTAATAGAACGACTGCACAACGCGATAACCCACCTAAATCAAAGAATTTTACTCTCCTTGAGGAGCAGGCGCTTGTTGATCGTATAATTGAGCTGGACACGCGTGGATTCCCTCCTACAAAGCTTATAATACGTATAATGGCCAATTCACTACGTTTACAGAGAGGAAAGCCACCTATTGGCATCAACTAGATAGACAGGTTTATTAAGCGCAGACGTGAAGTTAAAACGCGTTAGTCTTAGTTATACAACAACTAGAGGGCATAACAGGAAGATCCTAAGGTTATAAACGCGTGGTTTAAGCTTGTGGAGGGCATTAAAGTTAAGTATAGTATTACAGATAAGGACACCTACAACTTTGATGAATTAGGCTTCCTAATAGGGGTTATAGGGTCTTAGCTTGTGGTTATAGCATTAGAGAGGCGTGCGAAACCTAAATTGATACAGCTAGGCGACTGCTAGTGGATTACGGTGATCTAGGGTATCTGCACTGCTGGATAGGCAATCCCTCCCTTTATTATCTACGCCGGCAAGCGTCACATCTCCACCTGGTACGAAGACGCGTCAATTCCTGGCGATTGGGTAATCGCTGTTAGCGAGAACGGCTGGACAAACAACGAGCTTGGTATCGCGTGGTTAAAACACTTTAACGCGCATACAAAGGGACGCGCTAAAGGAACCTATCAGCTGCTAGTTATTAACGGCTATAAGAGCTATAACTTAATTAAGTTCTAGGATTACTATAAGGAACATAAGATTATTACTCTTTATATGCCGCCATATTTGTTACACCTGCTGCAGCCGTTAAATATAGGCTGTTTCTCCCCGCTAAAGAAGGCATATAGTGCTGAGATCTTAGGCTTAGCGCGTTAGCTGATAACCTATATCACAAAGATCAAGTTCCTTCTAGCCTTTAAAACTGCGTTTTTAAAGGTTTTCTCTGCAGAGATAATTAAGGGTGGTTTTTGTGGTGCTAGGCTAGTCCTATTAAATCTAGAGGAGGTGTTGTAGCACCTTAACATCCGTATCCGTACACCTAGTCTGCCTATTAAAGAGCCTACCACCTAGGAGTCTAAAACACTAAGTAACCTACGCGAATTTAAGGCGCAATTAACACTAGTTCGCAAGAGAATTAGAGATTACTTTAATTTATCACTAATTTTAACTATGCAGGTGCTTAAGAAGCTTAAAAAAGGCGCTCTAAGTGCAATGCATAGTTAGGTACCGTGCACGGACGCGCAACGCCCGCCGAATAACATGCTCACCACTTTAAAGATGAAGTTATTAAGCCATCTACAATAGTTATTATTACAAGATTTTGTAGAGTAGTAGTAATTAGATGCTTGCGATTAATTTGTACTATCTAAATCTACTAGGAAGTGTAACGTTGCCGCCGCGGCGGGTGATGAAAGCTAGGGCAGCTGGTGCAGCCTATGATGCCTTCTTAGCAGCTGCACCAGCACTATGTTGTTTCTGACACTTATTAGCTTAAGTAGAGGCTTTTGAGGCCTTGCGCTTGCCCTTTTAGGACAGTTATATAGCTTTTTTAGCGTTGCGAGCTGCCTTCTGGCGCTCGCGTTCAGCTGCCTTGTCAGCCTTCTCCTCCTCCCTCACCACCTTGGCTGCCTCTCTCGCCACACGCCTCTCCTCTGCCTCCTGCTCTTAGAGTAGCTTAGCAGCAGCTTAAAGCTCCTTCCTGTTAGCCTTTGCAAGCTGCCTGTCATGCTCTTCCCTCTGCTTTACTGTCTCTCGTGCACGTGCCTCTCTGATCTTGCGCGGAGACCAGAAGACAGCACCACCGTGGTACTCCTGGCGCTGCTGCAAGTTAAGAGGTTTGCCGCGCTTCTTGTGCTTCTTCTTAGCAGTGAGAGCCTCCCTTAAGCTATTGTTCTTATGGTGTAGCAGCTCGTTTTGTACTTGGAGTCCGTGGAGCGTTTGGGAGAGCGACTTTGACTCTTCTGCGGTGGTATCCTTTACTGCAGAGCGTACGAGACGCTCCATCTGGCGCCAGTCATTGTTGGTAAGCGCTGAGGACCGTCCTTCACCGTTGTTTTGCTGCTCTAAGGCATCGTCCGCGAAGCGTTTGAGTATAACCTCTGGGTCCATAGGCCATATACCAGCAGCTTCAAAGGACTTGAGGATGGTCTCTGTCTTGAAGGAGGTCTCCCTCGCTCCCCAGAACAGCGGGAAGAAGTCTCCCTTCTTAACTGGTACTAGCCCTTGGCTCCTCTGGAGGTGGGTGGAGAGCTCCTTAGAGTAGGCGGTGGAGAGAGGTTTAAATATGACGACGTTGAGAGGTTGAAGCGTATGGGTAGAGTGAGGGGGAAATATGGCTAGGAGTATGCGATAGGAGTTGCAGTAGTTGATAAACTCCTTTGTGAGGTGACTGCTATGGCCGTTAAGTAAAAGGAGACGCTAGTCTCTCCCACGACGCGCTTTCTGCTTCGTGCAGCGATCAAAGACCTGCTCTAGCCACGCCAAACCAACGTCGTTATTCGTCTATCTAGATGGAGATGAAGCCACAAAGACGTTGTGTTGCCCAGCTTTAATAGCGTTCACCCAAGCTGCCTGCAGTGAGCTGTTCGCCGACTGATAGATGAGACCTGGCGGCAGAGCCTCCCTATTAGCGCAGACGGCTGCTAAGAGGGTGATCTATTCTTGAGAACTATCTTGGAGTGACGCTTGCACCTCTTTGTGCACCCACATCTGATGGCTAAACACTCGTTTTGAGCGTCCTGTTATACCTATTATAAAGCCCTTCTCGTCTATATTGTAGGTGTGGCGCGGCTGCATGTTGTACTGCTTTATCTTCTGATGTAGCAAGTCAAAGTATAGCTTATACTTGACGTTTGAATCAGCGTTGTGGTGGAGGGAGTCAATTCTAGATGTCTATTTTGAGATGAGATGGTGGCCGTGTTGGTCAAGAAAGCGCGTTACCCACCTCTCGCTCACGCGCTCGTTGGCTATCTGGGATGCGAAATTTTGTATTATCTCTCTTGTAGGAGGCAGCCCTCTTTTTGTAAGGTCTTTAATATAGTATACGAGCTCTAACTCTTGTTATTGGCTGAGGTTTTGTTAATCGCGTTCTTTGGCTGCCCATAGGCGCTGACAGCCTTGGTGTCTTCGGCTTAGTGTACTTCGGTTCACATAGAACTAGTTAGCAATTATCTAGTATAAGAACTGTTCTCCTAGTTCGAGCGCTTCAATTGCTGCAATCGCATCATCGATTGGAGCCATAGTGGTGGAGTTATGAGGTGTTGAAGTTTGGGTTTCGTCTAGGGTTTTGGTGTTCGGCGGGCGTTGCGCGTCCCCGGGCGTTGCGCGTCCGTGCACGGTACTAGTGTTAGATAAAATTGCAGGCCTTCGCAAGACAATTAAGGAAACTACAAGGCGAAAATCGCGTAAAAGGAGGTATATCTAGCATTAGGGATCACTTACACTAGCAGAGGGATCTCAGCTAGCCACTCCTAAGGACGCTGGTGGACAGAAGAAGGGTAAACAGTCGTTAGGTACTAGTCGCGCTGCAACAGGGCCATCAACTTAACAGCGTTGTGGCATCTGCAGGCAACCTAGACACAATGCGCAAACCTGCCAAGGAGTTAAAGAGGAAGAATCTGAATTAGATGTATTAACTTAGTATATATTTTCAAGTAGTGTTGCGACGCAGTCTGATAATGAATGAAATGGTTTGGTGGGGTCTTGGCAAAGGTGGCGCGCTCACTGGTGTGGGTCACTCGCTGGTGAACCACGTTATATAGAAATTACTAAAAAATTTAGAGTTAGCTAGTTAACTCTATTATAGTGTATATATAATAAAACCTAATTAATAGTATATAAGCTTAAAAATTAATAAATACTTAATACTATATAGAATACAATACTTATATAGTATATTTTCACGCTCTTTTTAATTACTAAGTAGGAGTGTCAGATTCACTGTGCTTTCACAGTGTTTCTTAGTAATCCTTGATGGTTCAGATAAAAGGTGGTTGATTTTGATAATGATTGAGATGATTAATTGTGGAGTGATCTCTCTTGGAGGAGCTGAGCTATCGTACGCAATATCTATCTAGCGCCAAGACACACTAGTACTAGTGCGGAGTAGTGTAATAGTAGTACGCCAGTCTCCTTCGTGTATTTCACAGTGATCTCACAGTGACATCACTGTGAGTCACACTAACTGTCGTTATAAGAAGACTATGTGATCGGACGCACGTAACTACTGGATTTCACAGTGAAATCACAGTGATTTCCAGTGACCTGATATCTGACAAGGAGGCTCTGCTTTTTTTATTATATTATTTAAGATAAAAGCCTTTATTGTTCTACCCCTAGGTAGATAATTTAACAACACACACATAGTATATTTTAGACCTTTTAGTATACAAATTATCTCTTATAAACTATATAATATAAAACTTTATATTAGAAATAGATTAAAAATATATTGGGACTTACTAGCTATTACGCTTTATTAAGTACTATAAAGCTAACTTAATATTATAATAAATATTTAGTATTAATATTTTATACTATAGAGCTAATTTAGCCTTTAAATATACGCTATACTTTAAGCTCTTTTTTTTATTATTCCCTTTTTACGGCTTTTTTATTTACTAAGCAGGGGGCTTTGCTTTTTTTATTATGTTATTTAAGACAAAAGCCTTTGTTATCCTACCCCTAGATAGATAAAATAATGCCATATACTTTAAGCTATTAGCTAAAAAAATTAAGTAATATAATATTAATACGCGCTATATTTATAATATAAATAAAAAGGAATTTTTTTATTAGAATTCTCTTTAAATTAAAACACTTCTTTTTTAATAAGTAATATAAATATAGGAAATTTAAATTATTATTTTAGAATAGTAATTATAAGTAAATAACTTTAATAGTCTATATTTATACTAATAGCTCTACTCTTATACCTACTTTTATTTATTAGGTAGCCTCTAGTAGTATATAAAATACTTAGCTCTAGAATTTTAACCTTAAAATCTATAGGGCCATTTTTACCTCCTTGCTCTTAGAATAGACTAATAATAATATTAGGCTTAGCTAGCTTAAATAAGTATTTAACTATATTAGGAAGAGAAAATTAGAATAAGAAATATTATAGACCTTTTAGTATATAGTATAACGCTATAAGAAAAAGCTATAGATATATTAAAAACGTATTAAAAAGGTAAAGTAGTAAAATAGGTTAAGCTAGAGACTGTTTATTAGCATATGCAAATTAGCCTCTTATACTAAAGATAGTTAATTATAAAATATACTAGATACTAAAGTTAATAATATAATATATAGTTACCTATATATATAATATATTTAATTATTATATAAGACCTTAAAGTTAGTTACTATATTTATCTCTATTATAGAAATAAGACTCTAACTAAGTGCAATTACATGCCTATAATTATATAAGTAGTACTATTTTAGCCCTACTTCTTTTCTATAAGTATATATATAGTCTAGCCCTTTAGCTTCTTTTCTTATATAGTAATCTTATCTAATTTACTTACTAAATCTAAGATTCTAGCTTATTTTTCTTTATAGTTATAAGTCTAGCGCTTTAAGATTATAGGCTAATTCTTCCTACGCACTTATATATTAGAATTCTAATTTAGATACTCTAATTACTTTTTACTAATTATTTCTAATCTTTTTCTATACTTAAATTTTACTTATAATTAAAATAACTAATACTACAATCTTTACTACAAAGATGTTTCTTACTAATTAAGTAGGCTAGCCTTTCTAGATTATCTAGCTTTAATTTTATACTTAGTCTACAGGAATCTAGCACCTTATTAATTCTAACGCTAACAAAATTATTAATTAAGATCTAATCTAACTAACTTATCCTATACTTCTAAAAAAAGACACTAGCTATTAGGAAGAGAAATATCGCAGACCTTTTAGTATATAGTATAACGCTGTAAGAAAAAGCTATAGGTATGCTAAAAATATATTAAAAAAGATAAAGTAGCCTAAAAATAGGTTAGGCTAGAGACTATTTATTAGTATATGCAAATTAGCCCCTTATAATATAGTTAATTATAGTGTACTATAGTCTATAGTTACTAAAGTTAAGGATAATAATATAATGTAGCCTGTGTATAAAATATAAAGATTTATAACTAGGTTAAGTATTTATCTACTTTATATATAGAGTATATTATTACTTAAGACCTTAAGGTTACTATTTATAATAGCCTTCCCTTAACTAAATAATATACTTTCTATAGGGTAGGTAGTTATGTGCCTATATATATAATAAGTAGTATAATAATAATAATAATAATAATAAAAAGTATAATAATAAAGAGTGTAACTTAGACGCGTCTAATATATTTACACTCTAGCTTAACTATGCTGCCTCTAGGAAACCCCTCGCCTAAAGGCTCGCAAACGAAAGGTGGATTGTGTAGAAGATTTGGTGTCATCATCGTCCTCGAGAGCAGGTGGGCCCCTAACTAAGCCCACAGAGTTGAACATTAGATTTAAGAGGTTTGACCCCACCGCATCTAGAAGCGAAGGAGTCGCCGATGCTTAGTCTTATTATCTATACCTAATGATCCTTCTATACCCCGTGTGTCTTCTTTATATAGGTTAAGAGGAGCTTTTGTATGAATAGCGCATGCGCTATATACTGCAAAAAGATGTCCTTAAGAAGCATGTTAAGGTACATTTTAAGGACTCTTAGTATTAGGGTGGGTTTAAATGCCGCCACCCTTCCTGTTCTGAGAAGCTGGATGGGATGGGACATTTTATGAGGCATGCACTAAATGTACACGGCGTGTGTCATTAAAGTACCGGTGAAGTCGGCTTTGGTCCACAGCTGGGGACTGCAGTTCTGCAGAAGGGTTGCTTCAGAAAAGCACATAGTTCATTAGAGGAACTCATCAAGGCAGCATTCTTATTCAAGTATATATCCGTTACTCTGAAACTGGTAAACACTTCTATCTACGTGATTATCCTCCACTTAGACTCAGGCAGCCGTAACATTCGTGAAGCAGGGAAGGCCTCCTTGACTATACTTCCCAGATGTAAACAACGGCGTTTCGCAAGATTTGACATAGAAAGATGTTGGGGTTTGAAAATGCAGTGAAAACAAATATGGAACCGCGCAGGGCAGTAAATCAGAGTATTATGTGTATTGTTCTGTGTATGTGTGTCCTCTGCTTTTATCTCAACGAGCTAGTAGCGGGGTCTGTTTACATAATGTATTTATAATACTGTAGATAGAGCGGAACTGCTAGTCACTTATTCGGATTGCGTCACCCATGGTTGTAACTGATTGTATTGATCGTTGTGAATGGTGCGTTAAGCATTAGACCCGATTACTCCGCTTTACTGCTATCCAAAACCAAACCAAACCAAGAGCCTATAAATAGGTCGGGTGATAGAAGACACAATGCTGCGAAGGCAGAGGATTCTATCGCGTTGTTCCGCCACTTTGTTGGACATCCAACCAATATGAAAAATTCACCCCCCCCCCCATCCTGCCCCCCCCCCCCCCCCCCCCCCCCCCCCCCCCCCCCCCCCGATCTGGCACGCAACGGCAAACGATCGTCTGTACTCTTTCCAAGCACAATTATTGCGCCCTATGATCTAGTTATACCAATTCCCGTCCTTTAGGTAGTCTACATACGCCGGACAATATAATTGCGTTAATGTTCTCAAGTGAGAAGTACTTGTCGGTAGAGCCGATTATTGGGATTATGTGAGGCCAAAGCGATCCAAAAATATGTCGCAAGCTGCCCTCGTCCCATTGGTTAAGGATAAAAAGACGTGGGATAACATCTGGTGTTGCCCATTCGGAGCTGTAGATAATCGACCGCTGCATAGTCAAAATCTTCGGTGTGATAATAGATGATAGAAGTCGATCGAGGGCTTTGTGAAAGATGGGAAGAGCGGGGTCTTTCTGATAGCGGTTCCTCTTGAGACCGTCGACCTCTGACCTTAAATGCATATATTATTGCGATTCGGTCTAATTGCTAGTGTTCAGCACAACGATGCAGCTGCAATAAGTCCCTGCTAGCCTATCTAGAGCTGTATCATAATCCCGCAGTTCATCGAAGCGCGGTGTCAGAACAGCAAGGATAAACTCGGAAGAGGGACACCCTCTTGCTTTATTTGAGAAGACATGCAGAGTTGACTTGCATTCGCGAGCGTGGTATGCCTTGGCGCGATCTCCGAGCTTCCATTCCCAGGCGGGTTGCGCCAGGTTGAAGTGCCTCGGGCGCGTATAGTGATAACCGAAATCGATTGATTGATTGATTGATTACGCCCGGCTCGCTCGCCTACAGGGCCTTTTACGCTAACTACATAACATAGCTTACAGTGGTGACCTAACTCCCTCTAGCCCCTATAGATAACCGTCCTTGTGTCTATTCATCCTAACTATGTGTATCTTGAGTCCCTCCTAAGTGGTTAGTAGCAAGTTATCTTAGGGCCGTTCCCCTAAGTGTTCAGTGTCCCTTCGTCGGCAAATGAAGCAGAACCTGCTAAGTGAGATGGTTAGTCTTTTCCTCCTACGTTCCGCTTGCTGTTTCTAGGCGTTTTGTCGCTATCGCGTATCGGATTGTTGCTTTCACAGCCTCTATGCTCAGTGTCCATGTCTTCGCTGGAACTGTCTTTGCTCTCCCTCCAAGGTAGAATGAGAGGCTTCCCCTTAGATTGTCTGATTGTTCTAGCATTTTTTCCCTAAGCGTGTCCCATCGCGCGCAACGGAAGAGGAAGTGCTCAGGTGTTTCCGTGTGGCCACAAGCACATGCCCTAGAATCCGCTGCTCTAATCTGGTAGAGATATGCGTTTAGCCGTATCATCCCTGTGCGTAGCTGTGCTAACACTGTTGCTTCTTGTCTGCTAAGGTTGTTGTATAACAAGTATTGATTTGTATGTATCTAAGATAATACATTGCAGAGGCCAGCGCTGCCAACGAACAGAACACCGAACCGAACGGGATCCATGTACGTTCGTTCGGTCCACATACAAAAGTACGTTCGTTCGGCACGCTAAGAAATGAGAGCTGTTCGGTCCGTACAGCGAACGTTCGTCCGTACAATTGTCCTAAATAGGAAGGAGGTTAGTGTTGAGGTCGTCCGCTAGCTGGATGTCTTGCCTGGCATCCTTCTTGGAGATATGAGCTGCCAGCTGTTTAAGGTGACTTGACACGGCGTCCCTCCTCAGCCAATTCTTCTGCAGCTGTAAAGCCTCGACGACGGTAGGTGATAGTGAATTACGATCGCACGTGATTGTTCTCCTAGCGGACGAGAAACACCGCTCACAGTCGCAGGACGTTGCTGGCACAGAGAGGTGATCCATCGCCATTTTGTATACGACTGGGTAGCGTTTTTGGCCGACGTCCACCCACCAGCGGTGTGGGTCCTCCATCAGTTTGTATAAATCTGGGGACGCGGTCGCTGCCAGCTTGTCGTTGTAGAGACTATCAAAGTACTCGTCGAGCTGCGACGTGCGTTTCTGCCGCTTGTATGCCTTCTTGCCTGTGAGAAGGTGATCGTCCACCCACATTGCTCGGAGTCGTCGCTCGTCGCTGGCGTACGCCCCGGGGACCTTGCGCGTGCGCGGGAGCTCTGGCAGCTCGACCGGGTCGTCGGCAACGTCCTCTGCCATATATTGTGTATAGACGTCCCGAATCGATTTCTCCGCTGCCTTATGCCAGTGAGGGTGTTTGCTCCATTGCGTCTTGAACCATGAGAGGCGCAGGCATGGGTGCATGGCTGTTGCCACGCAATAGAGAGAGGGCGCTCCGTCAGCGGCTGGCATAACCACCTTCTGGAAATATGTGTCGAGCTTCTCGAGGGCGAGCTTGACGCCGGAGACCATATGTTCAGATTGCCCAAAGCCCTCAATTTGATGGACGCTCCGCTCGTCGGCGCCGCTGAGAAAGGCGTAGATTTCTTGCAGGTTAATAACCGTCTGCCATAGTGAGCCGAAACCGCTGTGAGACGCGTTGCCTTCTAGCGACTTTGTATTTTTGTAGAACGTCTCTAAAACCTCCGTCATAACGCGGACCTCATCCCACTCGTCATCAGACAGCGCGTCGAGTGTAGGATTGTATTTCTCATCCATGGTGGAGCTGTCGGCGCGGGCGAGCTTAAAAAAACGTCGGATAGTGTCACGGAGCTCGAGGCAGCGGAGCAACATGAGATAGACGCTGTGCCACCGGATCCCGCCGTCCCTAACTAAGTTAAGGGTGGAGAGTCTGAAGAGCTTGTCGTCGTCGAGCAGCGTCCTCTGTATCGATTGGAACAGCCGCCGACGTTTGTGGGAGTTGCAGACAGCATTAACAAAGTTGTGCAGCTTGCCGATAGCACCGCGCGCCCGGAACGTCGCATACCGAATTCGGCCACTCAACGCACAGACCCCACTCAACGCACAGTTTGAGGATAGCCACCACTATTACTTTTGAAGCTGCAGAGCTCTATATATATCGTAAAATCACTAGATTTTTTAGAGAAGCATTTGCAGAAGCTTGATAAATCGATTGGCAACGATAAACTACGTGTGATACCTCTGTGGGAGGCGTACTTTGCGAGTGCGCGTTGATGGGCCGGATGCCTCCACCACCCCTTCAATAACTAATAGATCCTCAACATCAACCTCTAGGTCCTCAATAACATGAGCAGGAGGTGCAGGAGCCTCGAGGCTACGCGCCTTACCCTTTTTGGCCAATTGTATATCAGTCCTGAGTTGCTTTTCAGCTGCGCGCGCAAGTAGATCTTCTTCGCGCTCTGCCGCCTTCCTCTGCTGTTCTTGCAACCTAACCTCTTTTGCAGCCATCCTTTTCTGCGCCCTCTGCTTAAGCATAGCCTATTTCTCCTGCTTTTTCTGCTCCTTAGCTAGCTTGTTGCGCTCCTTCTGGTGTTGTAGTTCTTCTGCTTTGGCGTCTTTTTCAGCCTGGCGATTGCGGGCAGCCTCAACTTTTAATGGCAACCAGAAGACGGCGCCGCCAGCGTAATTCTCAGAGGGTTCAAGTAGTAATGCCTTGCCACGCTTACGGCGCTTCTTCTCATTGAAAAGGGCATCTCTAAGGCGATCGTTTTCGTGCTAGACGAGCTGTTTCTGAGTCGCTATTGCGTGTATTGTGTGAGACAGCTGCGAGACGCGTTTATCATTAAGATCCTCAACTACCTGTCGTAGAAGTCCTTCAATTTTACGCCAATCGCTTGCAGAGAGTACTGACGACGTGCTATCGCTGCTTGATGGCCTCTTAGGCTCTAGATCCTTAAATTTCTTCAATATAGCGTTGCTATTCAGCGGAGAGATGCCAGTAACTTTGAAGGCGTTAATGATTGTTTCTTTGGCGAATGCAACTCTGTGTGCCTTATAGAAGAAGCGGAAGAAGTCGCGCTTAGTGATAGCTGTGAGTCCTTGGCTGTTGTACATGAATTCGGAGAGCTCTTTTGTATATGCAGCTGAAAGAGGCTTAAAAAGGCAGACATCTAGAGGCTGTAGCGTATGAGTTGAATGCGGCGGGTAGATAGCTAGGAGGATTCGATTTTGATTGCAGAACTCGATAAACTCCATAGTAACGTGTGAGCCATGCCCATCAAGAATTAGGAGTCGATAGTCGCGCTTTGCCTTCTTCTTAGTCTCCTCTTGAAAGCACCTCTTAGGCCAGGCAATCCCAAGTTCGTTGTTTGTCCATCCAGATGGTGATGAGGCGAAAAAGGCCTGGTGCTCTTGAGGATTGAAATCTTGTAGCCATGTGTCCTAGATGTTGCCAGAAGCCGCCTGATATATTAGGGCAGGTTTGAGAGAGCTGCCGTCGGCGCATATACAAGCTATCGTCGTTATCCACTCTCTATTGCCGTCCTGGAGTACCTGCTTGACGCCTCCTTGCTTATATCGCTGTCGAGAGAACACGCGCTTCATTTTTGACACTACCCCGATTAAGAAGCCCTTCTCATCCATATTGTATATATTTGACGGTGCGATGTTGTACTGCTTGATCTTATCGTCTAAAAGCTTGAAATAGAGGGCGTATTTGAAGGCTGAATCGGCTTTGTAGCGCTGGCTATCGATGCCAGATGTCCATCGCGATATAAGGTCAATTTGATGCCGCGCAATGTAGCGATTAACCCAGTAATTTCCTGGCTCTTGATGTGCTATTTCTCCAGCGAAATTTCGTATCATCTCTCTCGTAGGGGGTAGGCCTTGTACGCACAGCTTATCAATGTACTGTAGTAGCTGTTTTTCCTGTGCATTGTTGAGGAGTCGCTTTTTTTCGGCCCGAGTTGCATAGGTGCCCTGAACCCCTCGATAGCGCTTCGAGAGCCGCGACCGCTCAACGCCTTACTCCCGAGCAACCTGGGATATATTAGGACGTTCTCCTAGCTCCAGGGATTTTAAAGCTTCAACAGCTGCGTCGATCGGGTCCATATTGGTGGAGTTATGAGGTGTTGAAAATATACGATTTTTAGTGTTAACTGTGCGTTGAGTGGGGTCTGTGCGTTGAGTGGCCGAATACGGTATCTATCGCGTGCAAAAATCGGTAGAAATCTTGGCGGCATCCGAGAATTTGCACGCGCGCGGGGAGCCTCATACAAATCGTAAATTTGACTGTGACGCGTCGATAACAGCCTATAAACTGTTGAACAACTGTTAGTAAGTTGTGAGGCTGTACAAATACGTGTATAGGGCTATACTGACGCTTTTTTTGGAGTACAGTGTCCGTGCGCGTAATGCGCATGTTCGCGTAATGCGCACCCCAACACCATAACAGCTCTACAAAAAACGAGGCTGTAGAGCTACATACAGTAGCTAATATCACAAGATATTTTAGTAGAGTACTATATTAATGCTTGCGATTAACCTGTGCTACTTATATTTACTTGGAAGCTTAATGTTGCGGCCGTGCCGCGTGGTCTTGGGTGGAGCTGCTAATGCAGCACCTAAAGCCTCCTGAGTAGCTATAGCATTAACCACACGTTTCTGACGCTTGTTGCTCTGTATAGATGGCTGCGAGGCCTTTCTCTTACCCTTTTGGGTAGATTGTAGAGCTTTTGTTGCGTTACGAGCCTCTTTCTGGCGAGCGCGCTCTGCAGCCTTCTCAGCCTTCTCCCTGTCCCTCATCTTCTTGGCCTCCTCTCGCGCCACCCGCTTCTCCTCTGCGATTTCTCCTTGTACAGCTTAGCTGCCTTCCTTAACTCTGCGTCTCAGCTTTTTGAAGCTTCTGCTCCTTCTCTTCTTGTTCCTTTACAGACTGACGTACACGAGCCTCCCTAACCTTCCTTGGTGACCAGAGGACTGCCCCCCCATAGTACTCTTGACGTTGCTGAAGGTCAAGAGCCTTGCTCTTCTTCTTATGCGTCTTCTTAACTCTTAGTGACTCCTTAAGCCCACAGATTTCATGGCGAAGTAGCTCATTTTGAACTGAGATATGGTGGAGTGAGCGGCTGAGCTTCTGCGCGTCCTTACTGCCCTGATCCTCTACTGCAGCTCGTACAAGGCGATCTAGTTTGCGCCAGTTAGATCCACTAAGTACTGACGTAGAGCTCTCTTGTGATTCCTGCTCATCTTGGGTGGTTTGGGTGAATCTTTTAAGTATAACCTCTGGGTTAAAAGGTGATATACCAGTGGCCTTAAAAGACTTGAGGATTGTCTCTTCTTTAAAGGAGCTTATCCAGGCCTTCCAGAATAGAGAGAAGAAGTCGCCTTTCTTAATTGGGACTAGGCCTTGGCTCTTTTGGAGGTGGATTGTAAGCTCAGCTGAGTATGCTAATGAGAGAGGCTTAAAGAGCACTACATTAAGTGGCTAAAGCGTATGCGTTGAATGAGGGGGAAGTATTACTAAGAGGATCCTATTCCTATCGCAGTAGTCAATAAAATCCATAGTAACATAAGATCCATAGCCATCAAGGATAAGTAACCGGTAAGACCGTCGAGCTTTTGCCTTAGTGTAGAGATCAAACACCTGCTCAAGCCAGGCAAGGCCAATATTGTTGTTTGTCCAGCCTGAAGGTAACAAGGAGATGTGTACTAAGTGTTCTCCTGCCTTAATATCCTCAACCCAGCTTAATTGTATACCATTGTTAGTAGCCTAATAAATAAGGCTTAGCAGTAAGGCTGATCCATCAGCACACACACACGCTAGGAGGGTAATCTAGTCGCAAGAGCCATCTTAAAGAGACGCTGTAACCTCCTTGTTCTCCCACATTCGCCTGCTAAACACGCGTTTTAATCTGCCAATAACACCAATAAGGAAGCCCTTTTCATCCATATTGTACGTGTAACAAGGCTCGATATCGTATTCCTTAATTTTGTCACCTAGGAGATCAAAATACAGGCTGTATTTATCCCCTAAGTCGGCTTAGTGGCGATTGCTGTCCATACCAGCTGCCCATCAAGAGATGAGATAGATACTGTGTTAGTTGATAAAGCGCGTAACCCAGCTCTCGCTCACTAGCTCCTTAGCTATTGTTGACGCGAAATTTCGTATCATCTCTCTTATAGGTGGTAAGTGACGCACTGTGAGTCCTTCTATATATTTAACAAGCTCTGCCTCTTGTTATAGAGCGAGCTTTTATTAGTTAATTGCCTTGTCTGCGCGTAACTGTGTTCCAGCCTTGTGTCTTCGTGTTAAGGTAGAGCGCCACACACCATGCTTACTAGCTATTTTCTTATACGAGAATCCTTCGCTGGGCTGTAGCGCTTCTATCTCTGCAAGCGCGTCATCGATTAGTGCCATATTGGTGGAGTTATGTAGTGTTGAAAGTAGGGAGGATTTCTGTTGGGGTGCGCATTACGCGAACATGCGCATTACGCGCACGGACACTGTACCATGGGTGCGGGGTCAATGCGCGCCGAGCCTCAATGCGCGCTCAACACGAAAACACCTCAAGCTTCAACACCACCTATCGCTACCAATATGGGGTCAATTGAGGCTGCGCTTGAAGCGATACAATCGCAAGAACCTGGAGACTCTATCAACTATACAAAAATCGCGAAGGAGCATAGCGTTGTACGCTCTACGTTCACCCGGAGACACCAGGCTGTAACGCAGTCGCGTACAGCTAAGGGAATCAACCAACGAAAACTTCGCCCTCAACAGGAGCAGGAGCTTATACGCTATATCAAAAAACTTACTTAGCGAGGCCTACCACCTACACGGCAAATGATCCAGAACTTTGCAGCCTGTATAGCTAAAACGAGCGTTAGCATGTACTGGGTTGATCAGTTCGTTAAGCGACACAGCATTGATCTAGTTTTAAGATGGATAGCTGGAATGGACAGCAATCGCCACAAAGCCGACTCAGATACAAAGTACAGCCTATATTTCGACCTACTACAGCAGAAAATTAGCCAATACAATATCGAGCCTCAGCACATGTACAATATGGACGAAAAAGGCATCCTACTAGGCATTACTACTCGCTCAAAGCGGATCTTTAGTAGGCAGCTGTACGAGAGCAAGGAGGTGAGGCAGGCTATTCAGGATGGTAGCCGTGAGTGGATTTCGCTCCTAGCCTGCATATGCGCCGACGGATCGGCTCTAGATCCAGCCCTCATCTATCAGGCTGCCTCAGGTAGCCTACAATTAAGCTGGGTTGAAGAAATTAACCCTCAGGAACACTTAGCCTTTATCACCTTATCGCCTTCTGGCTGGACAAATAACGAGATAGGCCTCGCGTGGCTTAAGCAGGTGTTTGATCGCTGTACTAAGGAGAAAGCTGGACGCTCCTACTGACTACTTATTCTTGACGGCCATGGATCCCACCTTACTATGGATTTTATCAATTACTGTGACTGGAATAGGATACTTCTAGCTATATTTCCGCCTTATTCGACGCATACGCTATAGCCGCTTGACGTTGTTATGTTTAAGCCTCTCTCCACTGCCTACTCAGCTGAGCTCTCAGCCTTCCTACACAGGTGCTAGGGACTATCGTTAATTGCAAAAAGAAACTTCTTTAGCCTATTCTGGAGGGCTTGGGGTAGCTTGTTTAGGAAGCTATTGATTATTAAGGCCTTTGAGGCTACTGGCATAGCACCACTCAACCTAGAGGTTATACTTAAGAGATTCACTAAGACCAGCCTACCTGAGCGGGAATTAAGAGAAAGCTTAACCTTAGTACTTAGCGCGTCTGACTGGAGGAAAATCGACTGGCTCCTAAAGGCTGCAGTAGATATAGGGAATAGTAATAAGGCAAAGAAGCTGAGCTGAATAGTGCACTTAATTGCCGTACAAAAACAGCTACTACAGCATGAAAATGAGGGACTAAGAGCAGCACTAGGCAATGAGAAGAGGCGTAGGAAGCGTGGCAAGCCTTTGCTGGATAACTAGCCTACTGAGTACTTAGGGGGTGCTGTTTTCTGGTCCCTAAGGAAGGTGCAGGAGGCACGTGATTGTCTACAGCAAAAAGGGGCTGAGGCAGAGCAGCTAGTACTCTAAAAAACTGAGGCAGCTGAGGCTCGGAGGGCTAGCTAGTAGCTGAAGGCTAGACTACTCTAAGAGAAGCGTGTTGCGAGGGCTGAGGCTCAGGCAGCTCGAGCGAAGGCAAAGGCGGATTAGGCAGCTGAGCGAGCCCAGAAGCAGCAGGCTTGCAGGGCTCAGCAACACTATAAGAATTATATAAAAATAGCTAAGAAAGGTAGCAAAAAGGTATTAAGGCTACCTAAGCAGGGCATAAGGGAAAAAAAGCTTATTAATAAGGCTATAGATGCTGCTGAGGCCTCAGGTGCTGCATCACAGCCTCTACAGCCTCAGTCGCGCTGGGGCCGGAATATTAGAACTCCAAGTAGATTTTTATAGCTATAATTAATTATTAAGATTCATAGACCTCATCACCAGAAATTCTTATAATAATAGCAATTGTAGGGAGCTCTGCAGCTTCAAGTTTAGCTGAGCTGGTTTGGTGTTGAGCGCGCATTGAGGCTCGGCGCGCATTGACCCCGCACCCATGGTATAGCGCCATTACATAATAGCGTGTAAACAATGAGATGGCAGCACCTGCCAGGTGCCCCAAGGGCTCCTCCCAACACCTATCGCGAGCGTCTTAAACTTTAGATGGGGACCAGAATACGGCACCACTATGATATTCTGGTGGCGCTATCAAGGGTAGAGGCTTGCCACGCTGCCGGCGCTTCTTCTCGCTGTATAGAGCGTCTCGTAGGCACTTATTTTTATGCTCTAGTAGTTGTTCGCGTACAGCGAGGGCGTGGATCGTATGGCTAAGCTGCTGAGAGCGTTTATTGTAGATATCCTCCACCGTCTGCCTTAGTAAGCGTTTAATCTTCCGCCAATCGCTTGCAGAGAGTATTGACGTACTACTCTCGCTTGATGAGGGCCTCTCTATCTCCTTATGCTTGAATCTCTTGAGGATCACCTCTGGATCAAATGGTGATAGCCTAGTAGCTTTAAAAGCTTTGAGTACTGTATTTTCTTGAAACGCTGTATGCCAGGCACTATAGAAAAGCTGGAAGAAGTCGCGCTTGGTGATAGAGCTGAGCCTTTGGCAGTTATATATGAATTGAGTGAGCTCTTGAGTATATGCGGCGGAGAGAGGCTTGAAGAGGCAGACATCGAGTGGCTGCAGCGTATGCGTCGAATGAGGTGGGTATATAGCAAGGAGGATCCTATTTCGATCACAGTACTCAATAAAGGCCTTTGTAATATGTGAACTATGCCTATTAAGTATTAGAAGTGTAGCGGTTGTAGCTGAAAGGCGAAAGTCGAGGCCACACTTGTCGTATTGAATATGAGTAGTACCTAGGATATATACTAATAGGCAATCTAGGCAGCAGTGAACAAGTGTAGGCAGCAATGAACTAGTACAGGCAACAGTAGATCTGTAGGCAGCAACTCCAAACTTACCCACTACCGTTACAAGAAGCCTTCTTGAGCGCCCTGCCTTGCTCTTAGTCTCCTAATTAAATACTTGCTGCAGCCATGCCATGCCCACTGTATTATTCGTCTATCCTGAAGGTGATGAGGTTATGAAGCACTTGTGCTCTGTAGGATTGAGATCTTGTAACTAGCTGTCCTGTATATTGCCGGAGAGCGCTTAGTATATCAAGGAAGGCGTAAGAGTACTGCTGTCGGCGCAAATACAAGCAATTGTTGTAATCTACTCCCTATTGCTGTCTTGAAGCATTTGCTTGATCCCTGCTTCTTTATATCGCCAGTGGGAGAATATACGCTTTATTTTGCTCAGCACCCTAATTAAGAAGCCCTTCTCGTCTATATTGTATATATTTGCCGGCTCGACGTCGTACTGCTTAATTTTAGATTCTAGAAGCTTAAAATATAAGCTGTATTTGTATGCGGAATCGGCTTTGTGGCGCTGGGCGTCAATACTAGTAGTCCATCGCGATATGAGCTCGATGTTATGCCGTGCGATATATCGATCAACCCAGCTTCTTCTAGGCTGTTTTCCTGATATTTCTTGCGCGAAATTTCGTATTATCTGCTTTGTAGGAGGTAGGCCACGGCCGCAGAGCTTATTAATGGATCGACCATCTTTGATATCACGGGCGCAGGAAACGCCTTAGACAGCGGTGTCTGCGAGGGTCATTTCAATGAGATCATTGAGAAGTGCGTTGCGGGCCAGAACTTTGGGGGCGGCAGCCTTACCGTCGACGGGCTGACCCTTGAGGTTTCCACTACCACCGAGGATCACGGCTTGGAGGCGAGAAGGAGTAGCCGGGGCCGCGGTGGTTCTAGGCGAACGAAGTTCAGGCCTTCGCACAAGAAGAGACCTGGTCGGAAGAAGAGGCCTGCGAAGAAGCCTGCGAAGAAGCCTACGAAAAAGCACGAAAAGAAGTCCGCGAAGAAGCCCACAAAGAAGCCGACGAAGCCGACGAAGCCCAAAGCTTGCGAATTTAAGCCAGGTCACAAGAAGGGTATCCGAGCCCTCATCCCAGACTTCATTCTGCGTAGGGCGGGTAGCTCAAGTGGTGCAGGCGGTGCAGGCTGCGGCAACGCCCAAAAGACCATAGTGGAGACCGATGCCTACAAATCTGCTAAAACAGGAATGTCCAATCTCAAAGTGGGCACTTGGTACAAATTCATATCCAGGTCGCCCTACGTAGTCCCGGGCCCACACGAAACGCAGTCCGAGCTGCAAGCGCTTCAGCATAGTCTGGGGTTCAAACACATCGCCGTGGTGGTAGGCCAAATCACGGAAACGAGAAAAGAGGAAACAAGGGGTAAGAACAAAGGCAAGGTCACTATAACACGCGAGTTCGACGCCATCATCATCGATCTTAAGAAGGAAGAAAACTGGGATGTCAAATCGTATGCCGAGCCTTTCAGGCCCAAAAAGGTGTATACTTTGACGCAAGGTGCTGTCACTTACTCCAAGAGGGCTCAGCCGCATACGGTTAAGAATAAGGGAAAGGCCTATTTCGACGAGCCTCAACATAAGAAATACGACCTTCAGACCAACAACTGTAACACGTTCGCGCAAGCCCTGATGAATGAGATTTAAGGCTGCTTCGCACGCTGCGTGAGTACCGGCAACCGGCACAACGTCCAAGCTTAGTGAGTTAATCCCATGCTAGGCAATTCAAAGGCCGGGTGTACTTTGATGCTATTCCCAGGCTGCGGGTGGGATGACACCAATTGGAGTAGTGCTTGCTGAGAACATGGCATAGTCTTTGTAGATCGGCGCTTTGATGGTATTAGGGTTGTATTATATGGTGTTTTAGCCTACTGCTTTTGGGTTGCTGGTTTTGTTGTTTGTACAATCTTTACCGCAGAATATATATAAATGAAAAAACCTTAGCACTTAATTGCTTCTTTGGGTTCAATAAACTACTCGTGGAACTATCTTAAGACAATAAGTCAACTTTCCTGCTTGCCCCCCCCACTTACCTATATCGAGGTGGTCTTTGATATTGCGCCCGCGCGTTCCACGCTGAACAAATGAATAAAATTATCTTAACAAAATTTAGATAATTACGCAGGTCTATATACTGCTGCCTAATAAGAGAGTAATTTATGCTGCGCTATAGGTTCCCTGCTCGCTCGCACGAACACCATCCAATCGACGGCGCCTATCGAATAGAGTAGGTTTCTTACACCTTAGTGCTGTGGGAGCGGAAAAACACATTGCATGCCCCGCGAGGTCTTGTGCATCGTCTCGTTCTGGCCTTGGTGTCACATTATAGCCTCTAGGTAAGTTCGGCTGTATAGTACAATAGGGGGTTTCTGCTTGTTAGAGACTGCGAGTTCCCCCGGGCCGCGCTATGCACCCGAACTTGCCTGGAGGGTGTAGAGTTTGTGGCGTGTTGGTATGACGTATATCGGCAGGCGTAGCCTTTCTCTACTGATGTAAGTCTCGTAGTGTATTTCGTTCATTGATGTTTTGTTTGCCGACATTGGTGGCGCCCATCGAAAGGTTTCCGGCGATTTTGAAAGGCCGAAGGTAAACGAAGCTACAGGTAATTCAAATATCCTGTTCTAGGCTATTTTTTCGCGCGCGCGCAAGGCAGCAGCGCCGTGGAGATAATCTAATTTAACGAAGTTGGTGTTGAGACTGCCGCCTGGGCGGTAGACTGGGGAGGAACCGTGGAACGCACACGTGCGATAATTCAAATATGTCAAAGCCGGACCCTGTGTTTCGCCGGCCTGTGCATGTCAAGACAGCTGTAGTCTTGTCAGAGAAGCCCGGGAAATCTCTCGCGTTTGCGCAGGTGGGTGCTTCGCCCCTTGTGCCACGCTATTCCGGGGCATGCACAGGGCTGAAACGGAATGTGGGGGCCCAAACTCGCTGTGGCGTAGGACCGCGCCGCGCATTACCGGTAATAATGTCTCGCGTTTCTTAATTAGCTGCGCCGCGATCTCCGATCCGGTGCGTCACCTGCTCTTTGAAATAGTTTGTTGGGGTCGAATATTTTCAAGGTTGCAATACCGTGGGTCACCACCTCGTGCACGGCCCCACCTCGTGCACGGCCAACACCAAATCTCCCGTACTTTCAGAATCGCTTTACACCACCAATATACACCCAATGGAGGCTGCCCTAGAGTCGTTAAAATTGCTGAAGCTTGGAGAGAAGCCTAATTATACTCAGGCTGCGAAAAAGTACGGTGTTGATCGAACGTTGCTGTCGAAGCGTCACCGCGGGGTTATCGGCAGCTATGCGGAGAAAGTCGATAATATGCGCCTTCTTAACTCTACACAGGAAACTGAGCTCGTACAATATATTGATAAGCTCTGTGTACGAGGGCTACCACCTACAAGGGAGATGATACGGAATTTCGCAGCAGAAATAGCAGGAAAAGAGCCAGGAAAAAACTGGGTTGATCGCTTTATTGCGCGGCATCACATTGAGCTTGTATCTCGATGGGCATCCGGCATCGATTCCACACGCCACAGAGCTGACTCTGCCTTCAAATACGCCCTATATTTTAAGCTCCTGGACCAGAAGATAACTCAGTACGATATCGAGGCTCGCAATATCTACAATATGGATGAGAAAGGCTTCTTAATCGGGGTGCTGTCAAAAATGAAGCGCGTGTTCTCCCCCATCGATATGATCACGGAGGCGTTAAACAAGCACTCCAGGACGGCAACAGGGAGTGGATAACTACGATAGCCTGTATTTGCGCCGACGGCAGCTATCTCACGCCTGCGCTAATTTATCAGGCTGTTTCTGGTAAGATACAAGACTCATGGCTTCAAGATTTCGACCCCGCAGAGCACAAAACCTTCTTTGCCTCATCGCCCAGTGGATGGACCAACAACAAGCTAGGGCTCGCATGGCTTGAACAGGTGTTCAATCGCGAAACAAAAGCAAAGGCAAGACGATCATATCGTCTACTCATCCTTGACGGCCATGGCTCACATATATCGATGGAGTTTATCAAGTTTTGTGACGACAATCGGATTCTTCTGGCCATCTATCCTCCCCACGCTACCCACACCTTGCAGCCGCTCGATGTCTGCCTTTTCAAGCCTCTATCAACTGCCTACTCAAACGAGCTCTCCGAGTTCATGTATAGCTGCCAGGGCATCTCCGCGATTACAAAAAGAGACTTCTTCCGCTTGTTCTATAAGGCCTGGCATACAACGTTCAAGGAAAAGACGATCTTAACGGCTTTTAAAGTCACAGGGCTTTCGCCGTTAGTCCCAGAGGCTATACTTAAGAAGTTCAAAATAGAGGAGACTGAGAGGCCCTCGTCAAGCGATAGTACTACTTCCGTACTCAGCGCTTCAGATTGGAGAAAGATTGAGCGATTACTGCGCCAGGTAGTGGAGGATATCCACGATCGACGCTCCCAACAGCTAAGCCAGACGATTCACGTGATGGCTGTACAAAAACAGCTCCTCCAGCATGAAAACGAGCGACTCAGAGGGGCCCTTGTCAATAAGAAGAAGCGCCGTCAACGTGGCAAGCCTCTATTACTTGAGGCACCGCAGGAGTATAATAGTAGAGCTATATTCTGGTCGCCATCCAAAGTCAAGGACGCCCACAATCGCCAAGCACAAAAGGATGCCGACGAGCAGCTACTACAACAACAGAAGTCCGAGGAGATCAAGCGTAGGGAGCAGCAGAAGCAGGAGAAGGCTACCATGCTTGAAGAGAGGCAGCGCATGAGAGAGGTGGCCAAAGAAATACGCCTTCAAGAACAGCGCGAGAAGGCCGTGCAGCGCGAAGAAGCTAGGATCGCGCGCGAAGCCAAAAAGCAACTCCAACAAGACATACAATTCTCCAAAAAGTTTAATAGACGCCGTCCAAAGGCCTTTGCACCACCTCCTCAAGTCTCTAAGGAGACAGAGGATGTTGTGTGGATATATCATCTGTAGTTGATGTGGTGCCTACACCCGGCCCTGCCACGCGCACCCGCAAAGTACGCCTTCCACAGAGGTATCGCACGTAGTTTATCGTTGCCAATCGATCAAATAGGTCCTTAAAAGCCCTCCACTAAAAAATCTCGCGATAATACAATATATATGCGACTCTACAGCTTCAAAAGTTGTGGGTGTGGGCATCTGGAAACCGTGCACCAGATGGGGCCGTGCACCAGGTGGTGACCCACGGTAACGTGTCCGTGCGCGTGATGCGCCACTTCGCGTGATGGGCCACCCACGCCAAAAAAGCTCTGCGACATACAGTAGCTATTATCACTAGATTTTATAGCGGAGTACTATGTTAATGCTTACAATTAACCTGCACTACTTGTATTTACCTAGAAGCTTGACGTTGCGGCCGCACCGCGTAGCCTTAGGTGGAGCTGCTGATGGCGGCACCTAAGGCCTCCTTAGTAGCTACAGCGTCAACTACACGCTTCTAACGCTTATTGCTCTGCGTAGATAGCTGCGAGGCCTTTCTCTTACCTTTTTGGGTTAATTGTAGAGCTTTTACTGCGCCACGAGCCGCTTTCTAGCGCGCGCTCTCTGCTACCCACAATTGTCAACAATCAAATCAAACCAAATCTTCGCGCGGATTTAATTTGATTTGTCGATAGGTGACGTTATGCTGGATTTGGAGGATTTGATAGTATTATAGATTTGATAGATTTGCAAATATGTAGTATACTGAAATCTTCTCTTTGTACTATAATTACTATGTAGAATCGTCCCACTGGCATACGCCATACAAACTGTCAACAGCAGAGTTAGTCAACATACTTTCATCAATCTCGTCGTCAGCATCTATTAAACCTGCTCCCATCCACCTCCGCGCACACTGTAGAGCTGCTAGCAAGTTGGCTCTAATTTTGCGACGTCGTGGCTCCAACAGATCACCAAGCTCGCTGAAAAGTCGCTCACTCACAGCTGGAGGCAGGTATAGTCATTATATCGAGTGCCAGCTGTGCCAACGCTGGGTACTTGCCGCGTAGGTTAAGCCAATAACGTACTGGGTTACCTTGTTGATTGAAATCTTCGCGACTCCAACGCGGCTCGTTGGCACGCCAGCGCTCGTATTCATCGCTATAGTCTGCCTCGTCGTCGCTCTCTGCCTCGATTATAGCGTTAATGGCGTCGTCAATCACGTTTGTGTGTGACTTTGTAGGCTTCGGCTGCGGACGAGGAGCTGGGCGATGGTTATAGAGGCGCCAGAGTTGCTGGAAAGCAGCATCAGCCGCTGCCAATCGAGCTGGGTCATCGGCCCAAGCCACTTTGCAGTAGTTGCGATAGCGGGGATGGAGTACGATTGCAGCGTAGTAGGCGGGGGAGTCGCTTAGTTTGCTGTAGTAAAGCTTTAGTTTAGCGACAGCGGCGCGTAAGTTAATAGCCATGTGGTCTTCTGGTGCGTCTAGCTGCTCGAAATCAACGCTCTCCCAAGTAACTAAGCGCTCTTCGAAAGCAGCGATCAGGTGTTCAAAAGTAGGTATAATCTCGTAGATAGCGCCAAAGCGACCGTTGAGCTTATACTGCTTCTTCCCACGCCCCTCCAGCCGCTCAGTGGCTACTTTCAGCGGCCGCAGAACATCCACGTAGTCAATTATCACCGCCCAGTCTGCAGCTGTGAGGCCGTCCGATCGCATCCACGCCGGCGCAGATAACAGCTTGTTGCCATTATCGCGCGCAGCCTTATCGGCATCAGCTGTCTTCTTAATGTGATGGTTTGCGTAAGCCGTAATAGGTTGTTTGAGAATGATGCCTCGCTCAAAAGCAGCGCAATAGCTGTTCCAGCGGGTGACGCAGGCCTTGACTACGGCTAGCAGTAAATCGTTGTTGTTGGCGGGGTCTTCGTCATGCGCGAGGTGCTGGAAAACGGGCAAAGCTGGAGTGCTGCTTCGGCGTACTGATGTAGTTGATAATGTCTAGGAACACGCCTAGAGGACCCAGCCGTCGCCATTCAGCCATAAACTTCTCCTCATCTTTCTCATGTCTTGGGTCGTTATCGTACGCGTCTTTATCCTTGCCAAACATAAAAGTTTGGCCGACTAAGTTGAGAGTATGGGGACCGCAACGGAGCCGCTGCCAAGACGATAAAAACCCATGCCTTTGAGCCAGGTACTCGATAGCCACATCGTTGCTTGCAGCGTTATCTAACACAAAGTAACCCAGCTTCTGCGGCGTTATACCGAACGACGATAGCGTCTTGTCAACGCACTCCCCAATTGCCTCGCCGCTGTGGACGCCTGTGAGCTGCGGCAGCGCCATAGGCAAGTCCATAATCTTCTCCTTGGCGTTGACGTAGTGAGCAACAACACCAAAGAAGCCACGTTTGCCGCCTTTGGTAGTCCAGCCGTTAAAGCTTATGTGGACTTTGCTAACTGCAGTTGACAGCTCAGCTTTAACAATTGGCTTCAAATGATCGTACAGTCTTATTACGAACCTTGCAACACTGTTGTGGCTCGCCCACAGCGCTTCTTTAGCAGCTGGGTTGGCGAAACGAAGCATGCGCCTAAAGCTCTCGGTCTTAAACTCGCGCAACGGGTGGTTGTTTTCAACAAGCTAGGTCACAGCAGCAAGCTGAAAAGCCTGTACGTCAAAGTTACCCAGCTTATTGACAACCTCTTGGCTAACCTCCACACCCTTCTTCAGCGCGTCAGTTATAGTCTGTTGACCTCCAGGCAGCTTCGGCAGCTGCTGCCCGCGCAGGGTTATGCGATGGCCGCGCTTGTTCATACCTAGGTGATTTGCGGCCGAGCTTGTAGCTGTTGACACCTTAACGATGCCGCCAGTAACGGTGTTGTCGTGACACCAACGGCACACAAAATAGGTACGTTCTGGCTGACCTGCGCTTACTTATGCAGCAGTCCTTCGCAAGGCGACGCGGTAGCTGTGCTTAAAGACCCAGCTCTTCTTGCCTGTAAGAGTGCGCGATGGCTTCTCAAAACGCCGCAGCTTGCTCCAATCAATGCCTTCGAAGTCATCAACAAAGCGCGCGTCGAAACCGCCCAGCTCCTCCCCACTATCCTCCTCCACAGTAGTCACCGTAGCTGCCTTTGACGCCGCAGCCGCCGCAGCGATCGCGGGCTGAGACTCCAGCAACTGCAACTCTCATGGCCGCTCGGGCGCTCCTATAACCTCGCTCCATATTGCCAGCCACCCACGGCTAACAGTGACTTCGGCGGGTATACAATAGCGGCGACGGCGGCGCAGCTGGCTGCGTTTCGGGTAACTTGATCGGCTGGCTGGTAGTGCCGCAAGGCAGCTCATCTCCCTCTAAGGCCTTCTGTGTGAGGACTCGGCGACGTTTGGGGCGGCTATCGTTGACGTTGGCAGCTACAGCAGCGGGTCGATCGTTATCGACAGCGCGTTTGGGAGCCATCGTTGGGCCTGGAGGTAAGCAGAGGCAGCAAAAAGTAAGCGCTGAGCTACTAACAATAGCCGCTACAACAACAAAAGTAGACCGTTTTAATAGCGACGATAGCAATCGGCAACAGAAGCAGCGCGATGGGATGGCTGGGTACGCGACGATTGACGGCTAGGGACGCGTTGACAGCCCCGTACTAGTAAGTTAAGCTAATTACAACACTAGGAAAATCACGACCCTTGCAAATCTACAAGGCCTACAGCTACAGCTATATAATAACATTAAATCTTCCAAATCTACAAATCAAATCCATCTCTAAGGTTTGATTTACATCCAAAATTATCCAGGCGGACTTGAACTGATTGATTTGCAGATTTGGTTGCCGAAAAAACGAGATTTCCAAGTATACTTGATTGTTGACATATGTGCTGCTACCTTCTCAGCCTTCTCCTTCTCCCTAGCTACCTTGGCCGCCTCCCGCGCCACACGCTTCTCCTCTACAATTTTCTCCTTATACAGTTTAGCTGCCTCCCTTAACTTAGCTGCCTCCGCTTTTTAAAGCTTCTGCTCCTTCTCCTCTTGCTCTTTCACAAACTAGTGTACACGAGCCTTCTAAATCTTCCTTAGTGACCAGATAACTGCTCCCCTATGGTACTCTTAACGTTGCTAAAGGTTAAGCGGCTTGACCTTCTTCTTATGCTTCTTCTTAACTGATAGTGCCTCCTTGGGCCCGTTGATTTTATGGCGAAGTAGCTCGTTCTGAACTGAGATATGGTGGAGTGAGCGGCTGAGCTTCTGCGCGTCCTTGCTGCTCTGGCCTTCTACTGCAGATCGTACAAGGCGATCTAGTTTACGCCAGTCAGATCCACTAAGTACTGACGTAGAGCTCTCTCGCGATCCCTGCTTATCTTGGGTGGTTTGGGTGAACTTTTTAAGTATAACCTCTAGGTTGAATGGTGAGATACCTGTTGCTTCAAAAGATTTAAGTATTGTCTCCTCCTTAAAGGAGCTCGTCCAGGCCTTCCAGAATAGAGGGAAGAAGTCGCCCTTCTTAATAGGGATGAGGCCTTGGCTCTTATGGAGGTGGGTTGATAGCTTAGCTAAGTACGCAGTTGAGAGAGGCTTAAAGAGCACCACATCAAGCGGCTAAAGCGTGTGAGTTGAATGAGGAGGAAGTATAGCTAGGAGGATCCTATTCTGATCGCAGTAGTCAATAAAATCCATAGTAACGTGAGATCCATGGCTATCAAGGATAAGTAGTCGGTAAGATCGTCAAGCTTTTGCCTTTTAAACTACTAGAGACGCATGGCTACCAACCTCACAAGGACCTCATTTGAGCTATTAGGCAGATTAATCCTGGCTACGCTGCTACTATCGCCATTACAGTATTCAACGCGGAAACTATCTTAACTGCCTCAGATAGCGACTCTATCTAGCCAACACTACCTAAACTACTAGTAGGATACCTGCGCTACTATCGTACGACCGCAACAAAATTAACTATCTAAGGCGAAGCATTTGCAGCTATATTAAATTAAGAGGAGTCTCTATATAGACAAAACAACAGAAAGAGACCTTATTAGGACAAGCTATTAAAGCTATTAAAGCTATGTCTCTGTAGGAATTTACACTATTAGGGACAGTGTCCGTATATCAACACCTTATAGCGCAGAGGAGGATTCGTTAAAACCCCTAAAAAAGCTAAGAAGATAGTTAAATACGAAGCTAAGGATATAAAAAGCATACTAAATAAGATTTAAGAAAAGAATTAGCGCTATAAGAAGCGTAGGGTTTAAGGGAGCTATAGGTTAGAACCTAATTTTATAGAAATTAACGTAGGCAATATACTTACAGCTGACCTTCCCTATAAAGCCTACGCTGTCTACTTATTAGCATTTAATAATAGGCTAACGCTATAATACTTTCTGCTCCTCTACTTATAAATGCTAGATTTAGCTAATAATATCTATATCTGCAACAATCCTACTAAGTTCTAATAGAAGGCTCCTATATTGCTAGATAATATTGTCCTCGCAGGAGGCACAGAGATGGCTATTTAGGCATAGAGAGAAGTTAAGATACTTTTATTAACGCCTTATGGACAGAGAAAGACAATGCTTAAGCGCGTCGCCTTAATACTAAGCTTCTTTATAAGCCTAGTCTCTCTAGCCTAACTATTATTATTAAATATCTATTTTAACTTAGGCAGAAACACTCTATATTGGTCTAACTTATTAGGGTTACGAGTTAAAGATATTGCTAGCCTTACTAGGCTAGATAGTTACTGGCTAGTAGTCTATTAAACTAATCCTCTATCTACTTAATCTACTTAGCTTTAAATATTCGCTACTTATTAACGTTAGCTATAGTACTTAGCTATACTGCCTAAATTAAGATCGCTAAGCAAGTCCCAGCTTTATATCCTTATAGGACATCTAAGTAATAATATAATTAACTAACTGTTAAGTTACGTAACAGGCATATAGCTAGCTATTAGAACTACTTCTTAAATAGTTAACTGCGAAGAATGCCTATAAAGCAAAGCATATTAGATTATCTTGCGTTAAATAGGCTATAAGATAGGGGCAACCTAAGTGTCAGATTTACTGTGCGTTCACAGTGTTTCTTAGTAATCCTTGATGGTTTAGATGAAAGGTGGTTAATTTTGATAATAGTTGAGATAATTAATTATGGAGTAATCTGTCTTGGAGAAGCTTAGCTATCGTACGCAGTATCTATCTAGCGCCAAGACGCACTAGTACTAGTGCGGAGTAGTGTAACAGTAGTACGCTAGTCTCCTTCGTGTATTTCACAGTGATCTCACAGTGACATCACTGTGAGTTACACTAACTGTCGTTATAAGGAGACTATATAATCGGACGCACGTGACTACTGGATTTCACAGTGAAATTATAGTGATTTCTAGTAACCTAATATCTGACACTAAGCCTTTAAAACTATTGCTATTAACCTAATTAAGCTTAATATAAAAGTCTACAACGGTAATTAATATGTTTTCTATAGGTTTAACCTATTCTCAAAGTTCTATTTTGTCTACACAATACCTAGACAAGACAAGCCTATACTACTATCTATTATTAGACAACTAGATCGAACAATTAAACAAGAATTTAACACAACTGTTACCTTTCTTATTGCTAATAATAAGCGAGGATATGGCCCAGCAGACAACTCTGCTAGAGACTACTATTAGAGAGAAGGCATTAAGCTATAGATTAGAGCTCCACACACTAAAGAGCAGAACGGCTTAGCAGAGCGCTTAGGTAGGCGTTTTATTAAGAGAAGTTGTTTAATAAAGATTACCTTAAACCTACCTCTAGCACTTAGCTCTAAGATTTACCCTACAGCAGTATACCTGCTTAATCGCACACCTACGCGATTACTAGGCTGGAAAACACTATTCGAAATTGCCTACAGCAAGAAACCGTTAATTGCTTACCTACGCGTCTATGGCTGCCGAGTATACGCACTGCGCAAGCAGATACCACGAATAGACAAGCTTAGTCCTCGAGCTTTAGTAAGATACCTAGTTAGCTACGACTTATGTGGGCGGGCAGGCATATGAGGACAACAAGCTGTATTGCTATCTGCAGAAAAGAGTGTGTGGAGTGAGGAGTCTACCGAGGAAGAAAGGAGAGGGCGAGAGCTTTATCTTGAGGATAGTGGTCTGTGCACCTGGATGGAACCTTCTACACACACCACCTCTGACGTAAGTCACGTGGCTACAACTTATTAAATATCTACTAAATCTAAATGCCTAAGGCAAGAAGCCAAGCTTATAGAGGCAAAGTTATTTGTGTAAGAGATATTACCTTCTAAGAAGACCTCTTCTATTAACCACACAATAAAGCAGATCTGCTCCTACAAGGCTCTGAGCTAGAGCAATTTGCCCACGAGTATCAACTACCTTTAATACGCAGCTAAGATAGCTCTACAGAAGATTTATCTAAAGACGAGCTTATGTTAGATCTAGACTAGTCTAGCTAGACTACTACTATTATAGAGAAAAGCCAATTAACGCAAAGAGTAACAATAACTTAACACTAGATAAGAAGTTACTATTAGTAGCTTCTAACACTAAGTCGAACAGAGACTACTAAGGTTTATAGCAGCTTATAGGGCTCACCTTATAATAACTTATTACGCTTACTATTAGCTACACTAACTAGCTTACTACTACTATCTATATTTTTAAAGAAGCTTAAATATAAAATATTAGATTCTGTCTTACAAATAGACTTAAACTAAGTAGAGAATTAAGAACTAATTAATAGCAACCTTTGTTAGTCTTATATACTACCTAAAGAGTTAACAAGATTTAGAAAGCTATCTTAGAAAAGTAGTAGCTTCTTTATTAATACATACTGGTTAGTATACGTAGTAGCCTTAGCTATAGTATTAAAAACACAATTTTACTACACTGAGCTACCTCCTAAGCTACGTCTCTATAGAGATGTAATAAAAATGCCATTTCTATATAGGGAAGGCTTCCTCTAGGCTATAAAATAAGAAATTAGTAATGTGAAGCAAAAAGGCACGTATAAGAGGATTACCTAGCAGGAGTTTAACCCATAAGACTAAGAGGTCCTCCTATTAATGTGGGTCTTTAAGTACAAGCTTAATAATTAAAGCTACCTTACGAAATACAAGGCCTGTATCTGCGTACAAGGCAATCTATAGGCGACTACTACGGATACCTATGCAGCCACTCTAGCGGTTCGAATATTCTAAGCTCTAGTTGCTATAGCTATCTACTTTAATATAGAAATCTATTAATATAATACTGTTAACGCATTTACAAACGCTTAGCTTGTAACACTAGTCTATTATTACTTACTAAAAGGATTCTCTAATCCTAACTATCTATAGAGACTATATTAAGCTCTATATAGCTTAAAGACCTTACTACTACTCTAGTATTAAGAGCTTATTAAGATGCTTACTAAGCTAGGCCTACACAAAGTTAAAAATATTCCTTATCTATAGAAGAATAATAAGCTTCTAGTCTTCTTCTATATAGATAATATTATTATACTCTGTCTACTAGCCTATAAGGTTGTACTACATAAATTTAAGCAGAAGCTCTTGCGCTAATATAAGATTTAATTTCTAGAAGAGCTTTAAACGTTCTGTGGCATTTAAATATATAGAGACTATAAGAATAGCTCTATCTAGCTATTATAAGCTTTATATATTAAGAAGCTAGCATAGAAGTTGTCAGATATCAGGTCACTAGAAATCACTGTGATTTCACTGTGAAATCTAGTAGTCACGTGCATCCGATTATATAGTCTCCTTATAACGACAGTTGGTGTGACTCACAGTGATGTCACTGTAAGATCACTGTGAAATACACGAAGGAGACTGGCGTACTACTGTTACACTACTCCGCACTAGTACTAGTGTGTCTTGGCGCTAGATAGATATTGCGTACAATAGCTCAGCTCCTCCGAGAGAGATCACTCCACAATTAATCATCTCAACCATCATCAAAATCAACCACCTTTCATCTGAACAATCAAGGATTACTAAGAAACACTGTGAAAACACAGTGAATCTGACAGAAGTATTCTTTACTAAAGCTATACACAAAGTTACTAGCTACCCTACTACTTCTAGAAGAGCTATTACTGTCTAAGGATTAGGCAAATAACTTTACTAAGTATAGATATGCCTAGCTTGTAGGCTCTATAGGCTACGCGGCTAGAGCTATATAACCTAATATCTTAAAAGCTTATTCTAAACTAGCTAAGTTTCTTACAAATCCATTTTCACGTTATCTTAACGCAGCCTACTAGACAATTACCTACCTACTAGGCACTAAAGATTAAGCTCTCTACTGCACAGCCTCTATCTTAAACAAATTAGTCTATATAGCCGACTAGACTTAGCCTAAGTTTTTTAGAATAACAGATGTGTCGTACGCCGATAATAAGATTACACGCAAGAGCTTACAAGGCTACATCTTCTTCCTATTTAGCAGACCTATAGACTAGAAAGCAACACTCTAACGCTGTATCACTAAGTCCACTATAGAAGCAGAGCTAGTCGCCGCATCGTTTGTAGGCACTGAACTAATCTAGTAGTAGAGAGTCTTTAAACAAATTGGCTTTAATCTAGATTATAAACGCCTTCTATACTATAACAATTGGCAGAATATCTGGCTTCTTACCTCTACTACGCCTCGTCTTAAGACTACTGTACGGCATGTCGATATCTATTATTACTAGCTACGCTAAGAAGCTTAATCTAACAACATTAACCTCTTATACATCTAGACAAGCTATTAACTAGCTAACAGCCTCACTAAGCTGCTACCTAGGCAGAAGCACGAAAACTGAGTTTCTCTTTTTTATTTTTAACTATTTCCTTCTAAATAAGCTTCCCTATAGTATAGTACTCTTCCTAGTTTCTCCTATGTGGTTTTTGCAGGTTTAACGAGGCTATATATTTACTAAGCTCTATTCTATACATAGCTCTACGCTATACCCCTACACTTTACTTAGCTCTATTATATACTTAGCTTTACGCTGTATTTTACCTTTATATATAGAGCAAATATGCTTATATTATATATTAAGCTCCACCTACAAGGCTCATTAAGCTTAGCACAGAACGCGAAGCAATTAGGATCTTAATACTAGCTCTAGGAGACGTCCTACTATTAGGGACGCCTGTAGTATAGAGCGAGGTCCACCAACACTGCGACGGCGGACGGCTACCTACCTAGGACTGCACCAATACAGAGACTAGTTCTCAACCTAAATGCAGCTGCCACACAAAGGTAGAGGGGGACCTATAGCTAATATTAGCTTTAAATATGCGTTTGAACCTGAAGGGGGTGTGTAAGCAGCCTAGAGCTATGTCACATAACAACATTAGTCTTATAAGTTAGCTCGCCTACTATATACGAGCCTCTAATCACTCCATGTACGATACAAGGGTATATACACATCTGAACACAGATACTTCTACAATATACACATTCTACACATACTGCCCAGCCGCTTACATTTAGCCTCCTGCTGGCTGAGCGAGTTACGCGCCCTCTGTACGCGGGCAGGTGACTAGAAAACTGCTCCTCTATGCCACTCTTTAGGTTGCTCTAAGGGCAGAGTCTTGCCTTTTGTTTGACGCTGTTTCTAGTTTGCAAGAGCTTCTTAGAGACCCTTATTTTTATGCTCTAGGAGCTGCTTTTGTATAGAGATTGAGTGTATTGTCTGGCTTAGCTTACGCGACTCCTTAGTCGCGATATCCTTTATAGTGGAGCGTAACAGTCGCTCTATTTTACGCTAATCTGACGCGCTAAGTACTAAGGTAGAGCTTACTAGTAATTCTGGCTCTAGCAGAGTCTCTTTGTTAAACCTTTTAAGGATAGGCGTTGGATCTGGCGGCGAGATACCTGTACACTTAAAAGCTTTGGTAATTAACTGCGGCGTAACTAATGTTGTCTAGGCCTTCTAGAATAGCGTAAAGAAGTCTCTTTTAGCGATTATTGACAGTCCTTGGCTCCTATACAGGCATCTGGAGAGCTTGTTAGAGTAGGCAGCTGAGAGAGACTTAAATACGCAGACGTTAAGAGGCTGCAGCGTATGAGTCGCATGAGGGGGAAATATCGCAAGGAGGATCTTATTCTGATCGCAGTAGTTGATAAAATCTATAGTAACGTGAGATTTATGCCTATTAAGGACTAGGAGTTGCTATTGCTGTTGAGCCTTCTCCTTTGTACAGCGATTAAACACATGTTTAAGCTATTAAAGCCCCATCTTATTGTTTAACTATCTAGAAGTTGATAAGGTGATAAAGACTCTGTGAGAATTAACGTTGATTTCTTTAACCCAGCTTGATTGTAGAGTCGCGGCGTTAGATTAATAGATTAGCGCTAGATTAACAGTAGATCCGTCGGCGCATATACATGCGATGAGCGAGATCCACTTATAGCTGCTGTTCTGTATAGATTGCCTTACTTGGCGACTCTTATATAGAGGCCTATTAAAGATCCTTTTTAAGCGGCTAGTAATACTAAGGAGGAAGCCTTTCTTATCTATATTGTACGTATGCTGAGGCTCTACGCTATACTCTGTAATTTTCTTGTGTAGAAGCTTAAAGTAGAGCCTATATTTTGCCTCTAAATTAGCCTTATGGCGATTGCTGTCAAGCCTAGTCGTCTATTGTAAGATCAAGGAGTCGGGGTTGCGCCTAACAAAGCGATTAACCTAGGACATGCTAATGTCTCTTTTTGCTATGTAGGAGGAAGGCTACGCTTAGTAAGGTAGGTGATATATTGTAGAAGCCCCTTTTCTTGTTGTAGATAGAGTAGACAACGTGTACTATTAGTGATAGTACGCGCCTACGTGACGCGTTGGTGCCTGCGCGTCAACGTAGAGCGTACAACACCAAATTCTTTGGCGATTTTATTATATAATAAAAATTCTCCTAGTTCTTGCGCTTTGATTGCTGCTATCGCGGCGTTAATTGGGTCCATATTAGTGGAGTTGGGGTGCGTCATGTTGGGGTTGCGCATTGAGTGACGGTGCGCATTGACTGCCGAGACAGGGTACGCGCACGAACACGTTAACGTGTCCGTGCGCGTAACATGTTGGTTCAGCACTTGGCGCGGTTCGGCAAATGGCGCACCCCCGCATTTTCCACCCAATCCTTCACCCACCCATAACTCAGCCAATATGGATCCAATTGACAAGGTAATTGAAGAAATCGAATCGCGCGGACCAGGAGAAGAATTCTCGTATCGAAAAATAGCGAAAAAATATGGTGTACCAGACACTACGCTGAGGAGGATACACCATAGCAAAAACGTGCCAATGAAAGAGCAACAACTCCAACGGCGAAAACTTACCCCTTAACAAGAACTAGAGCTTGTAAGCTATATAGAAAAGCTTACAGGCCGTTGTCTACCACCTACAAGAGAGATGCTGCAGAATTTTGCTTCATCAATTGCAAAAACCAACAGCAAACAACCAGTAGGAAAAAGCTGGGTTACCCAATTCATCAACCGTTACAACGTCGAAATCACCCCCTATTGGGTTACTAGAATGGATCGCGCGCGCCACCAAGCTGATTCAGGGGCTAAATACGAGCAATTCTTTCAACTTCTGCTAGAGAAAATGGAGGAGTACAATATAGAGCCTCGTCACACGTACAATATGGATAAGAAGGGCTTCCTTACAGGAGTGATTGGAAGAAGCAAAAGGATCTTCAGCAAAGCTATGTGGGACCGCGGGGAAGTGAAATCAGCCCTCCAAGATGGCAACAGAGAGTGGATGACCATCCTAGCTTGCGTCTGCGCTGATGGAACTGCGTTGCCACCAGGGCTACTATTTGCAGCTGCCAATAACGCTCTCTAATCGGCCTAGGTAGAGGATATTAAGGCTGGGAAGCATGAGGTATTCGTCACTACATCTCCTAATGGATGGACCAACAACGATATAGGCCTTGCGTGGCTCGAGCAGGTCTTCGATCAGTACACAAAAGCGAAAGCTCGTCGATCCTACCAACTACTAATCGTGGATGGCCATGGGTCCCACGTAACGAGAGAGTTTATTGACTACTGTGACCACAATCGGATTCTCCTTATGATATTCCCCCCTCACAGTACCCACACGCTGCAGCCTCTTGATGTAGTACTCTTTAAGCCTCTCTCATCAGCCTACTCAAAAGCCCTCACTACCTATCTCCACAAGGCCCAGGGGCTACTCTCAGTAAAGAAAGGAGACTTCTTCCCTCTCTTCTGGGAAGCCTGGACCATCTCCTTTAAGAAGAAAACGATTCTAAAGTCCTTTGAGGCCACTGGTATATGGCCCCGTAACGCTGAGGTTATCCTTCAGAAATACAGGCCATCAACTCCAGTGGAGCAGGATTCGAGAGAGAGCAGTACCTCTGTACTCAGCGGCAAGGATTGGCTCAAAATCGAGACCCTTGTGCGTAATACTGTGAGGGAGGAGGGCAGTAGGGAGGTGCAGAAGCTGAAGCGTTCTCTCCACCACATCTCTGTTCAAAATGACATCCTCCACGCTGAGGTACAAGGCCTGACAAAGGCCCTACAAGTCAAGAAGAAGCAGCAGAAGAAGAGCAAGCCTCTAGACCTGCAACAACGCAGGGAGTACCACGGTGGTGCAGTTTTCTGGTCCCCGAGGAAGCTGAGGGAGGCTAGAGTACGCGAGAGCGTTGTAGATAAGGAGAAAGAGAAAGTAGAACTCGAAAAAGCGCGTAAGAAGGCAGAAATAACCTCAGCTAAGCTACGTAACCTGCAGGAGAAGAAAGAGAGAGAAAGGTTGAGGGTTAAGAAAAGGGAGGAAAAGGAGAGGGTCGCGGCGGAGAAACAGGCTGAGCAACAACGGAGGATTCAGGAGAAAGAAAACTCCGAAAAGGCTATACAAACTTCCAAAAAGGGAAAGAGAAAGGCCTCAAAGCCTGCCGCAGCGCCAAAACAGAAAAAAAAGCAACATGTGGTGGTTGCTGAGGGTAGGGGGGATAGGGGTGATGAAATGGGGCGTGATCCAGCACCCACAACAACAACGCGCCGTGGCCGCAACATCAAACTTCCAGCGAAATTCCAGTAGTACATCTTTTTCGCAGCAATTTATATAGTAATTGAATGAATTATTAGAATATTCTAGCTATTGTGGATGGCTCAGTAACGAGGTGTTGTAAACTGCGTGATTTGGTTGGGGTGCGCCATTTGCCGAACCGCGCCAAGTGCTGAACCAACATGTTAACGCCCGGATTCGCGTAACGCCCCGCTTTTTACTAGGAAAATTAAGAAAAACAAGGAAGTTTAAAGCAGTATAACTCTTTAACTACTTTTCCTTTTAAAAATCTTCCTTTATTAAAGTTATTAAGAAAGACTTTCTCTATAACTTTAGAATTTTAGTTTTCTAATAATAATTAGTTTTAAGAAAAAAGTATAAAAGTCCTAAAATTAAAGTCCCTAAAATTTAAAAATAATATTTTTTTAGAAGTAAAGTAAACTATTTAGAACACATTTTATATTAGAACTCTTTCTTAAAAAAAGCTACTTAAGAAGATAAAATATTGTTCCTAATATATTTTTCTTAAAAATATAAAAAGATAATCTAACGTTTTAGTTAAGAGTTTTATTAAAAAAACCTAATATAAAATGTGTTCTAAATAGTAGACTTTACTTCTATAAAAGTATTATTTTTAAATTTTAGAGACTTTAATTTTAGGACTTTTATACTTTTTTCTTAAAACTAATTATTATTAGAAAGCTAAAATTCTAAAGTTATAGAGAAAGTCTTTCTTAATAACTTTAATAAAGGAAGAGTTTTAAAAGAAAAGGTAGTTAAAGAATTATACTACTTTAAACTTTCTTGTTTTTCTTAATTTTCTTAGTAAAAAGCGGCGTATTGCGCAAAGTAGCGTATTGCGCGCACAAGCACGTTATATACGCCGCTTACTTATAAATATATTATACTAAAGTGCTATTCTATTTATTAAATACTTATTTAGTGTTAAAGGTAGGTATACTTAACTATTTATAAAGTAGTTTTAGTATACTAGATAGGCTAGTTCCTTATCTAGTTTATAAAAAATTATAAAGTTAAATTCTTACTTTAGTAAATATAATTACTTCTTATTAGTAATAGAATCTAAAAAAAAGGTAAAAGGTAGAGAATAAAGTGTTTATTAATAATTTTTAGAATAATAAAAGTATTGTATAGATTTATAAGATTTTCTTAACTATTACTATAATATTAGCTTATTTAAGTAAGTATACTATATAAATAGTGTATAAGTAAGAATAGTTAATAATAATAATAGTAAGAATCTAAATAGGCTATATATATGTAAGACTGCCGCATGGCTGTATGGTCGGTCCTTGGTCACATGACCTCGGCCGGAATAACCTTATGCCTAGCCTCACCCATACACCTTCAGGGGCCTCGGTCCTCCATAGCAATGAATACACCTCTTTTCTGGTGGTCAACCTATATCACTATGAATTACTGTAATCTCCACTATCTTACAGTTATAAGCCTAGCACGACGCTTATTGCGCACCCTCTAAAACTCCTTACCAATTAGTCCTGCTGCCACATTATCGCTCGCATAGACCAGAGCAGAGTTTTTACAATAACAACAAGAAAAAGTCATCGCAAAACCACAATTACAGTCACTATAAATTACTGTAAAACACTGTGAGACTCCAAATCACGACGAAAAGCCCACACTGGTGGCTAAACACGCGAAAAGTCATCGCAGACGCGTTATAATGGCAACGCCAAAAGACGAAAAAGTCATACTAAAAGGGATGGACAACTTTGAACTATGGTACATAGTTTTTAAACGTACCGCGCGCACACTACGCGTCCTAAAATACATCGACCTAGAGGCTACAAACCTTGTGGTGCTAGAAGACGTTAAATCTAACCCTAATAAAAACCTCAACATTGCAGTGTAGAAAGAGAAATACAAGCGCAAACAAGAACGCGAGAAATCGCTAAGCAAGCTTGAAAGCCACATTACGAGTACAGTGAGGGACAACATACTGATTTCTATGCCTGCCAACTACACCATCGCAGAACAAATCAGGTTCCTGTACAAGAACTACTCAAAACCAATAGTCACCAAACAAGAAGAAGCAGACCGTCAATACAACAAGGCGAAGAAGTACACGCCTGGTCGCCAGTCAATTGAGGACTGGATGAACGACTTCCAAATTCATCTCAACAAGGGCATTGAACTGAAGGTTCCAGCTGTCCAGGGTTTCGCTCCCCAGCAAGATCTTCTCAAGGTCTTTCATACTATTAATTCAGGGTTTGCAGCGACAATAAACGAGAAAGTCCACAAGACCCGTTCAGCATACGTTAACGCAGAACTTAATCCACCAGCTTCGACAGTCTACACTATACCAGCTATCATCAATCGCGCAGGCGTCGTTGTTACACCAGAGCAACTTATTACAGTCCCTGCACCACCACCGAGTATACCCAACGAGGTATCTGTCGCGGCGCTTATTTAACACTACCAAACAACGCCGTACCTACACAGCTCAAACAAGGGCAACATACAAGACACCGCCCATGCCGCGCTCAACAGAGCACAGTCTCCTTACCATACAGATGCGAGAAATTAGAGCCGTAGCTTAACGCCTTCGAACAATGTGGGAGGACTTCAGAACAATAGGAAGCGCACTAACACTGAGATCGCTAGTGGTTCGCAAAGAAAGCCTTGTCCTTGTGGCAAAGGCGACGCCCACCCAGGTAACCCACGATAGGGAGCTTGTCCATACATCTGCACCTGGCTGCAAGGAATTAGGTTCAAAATCGACCTAGCTTGCGTCGAAGCCATTCAAAGATACAGTGAGGTCACCAGACAGGCTAAGCTGCTTAATAAAATACAAACAAGAGAGAAGGCAAAGCGAGATTGCGTTACACCTATAAGTTATATCAACGCTAGCAACCAAGCCTCTAATAGAGAATATAAACAGGCACACGTAACAAAATACCTCGCAATAAGCAACAAGCGACGTCCGACCTCAGTACTCTATTACTCTTAGATCCTTAATTGTGGTTTGGACATACACGTCTGTAATAAGCCTAACAAGTTCATATAGATTTGTCCTATAATACTAGGCGAAAGGATTAGTTGTGGAGAAGACTCAGTAGAAATCGCCGCATGGGGTGAATGCGACATCAAAATCCAGACACTAGGTGGACCTATAAGGACTATATTGAGGAACGTTGCCTTATGTCTGGGCTTTATCACCTTACTAGTATCGCTCTCAAGGCTTAGAGGAAAAGATATCTACTTTAACTTAGGGCGTGAATGCCTGTACACAAAGGATAGCACTAAGAATCCTATCTAGGCAATAGTTAAACCTACAGGCGGTCACTATGTTCTAGTGGACTAACAGTCTCCCCTGGCACCACCAGAGGACCACACCAACAGACCTTTCCTAGCGCTTGCCAACAAAAGGAGCTACAAGAAACCCTCCATTGCACCACTACCTAACCGCACGTTATCTAGTCTTCACGCACACGTCTTAATAGGCCATGCTAGAGCTGAATTAATAGAGAAACTAAGTTACAACGTTGCTAGCATAGCTCTACTTACATCTCCTCCCCTTAGTACACAAGACTACGAACAATGCAGAGTCAACAAGGCTTCACAGATCATCTCACAGAGATCTGACAGAGAGCACCAACCTACGCGTGCATTTAAAGCTATTGCCATCGATATTATCGCACTTAACGCCAAATCTCTTGCGGGCAACCAGTACATCTTTCATAGTTACTGTCTTATCTCCAAGACCCATATAGTGTATAGCATACCCGATCGATCTACAGATGTCCTAGATAGAGTCTTCAAACTCATAGACAGACACATTAAACGCCGCTACAACGCCAGCCCAGTGTTCGTACTAATGGACAGAGAGAGAGCTTATAGGTTTCAAAATAACCTTAGTGTAGTCAAGCACTGCAAACAACAAGGCATTACTATACAGCTCCAGTCCCCTAACACTACAGAACAATCAGGCCATACAGAATAGTCAGGAAAGATGCTAATCACTGTGTCTTGATCACTTAGGACTACGTCTAACCTTCTACTTTACCTATGCGAAGAGATGTACGTCTATGCGGCATATCTACTTAATCGGACTCCTATTAAATTATTAAACTAGACCACACCGTTTGAGGCTGCACACGGCAAACCGCCCTCCATCGCTCATCTACGCATCTACGGATGTAGAGCATACTACCTTCGCAAGAAGATTCCCCGAACAGACAAGCTTTCCCCAAGGGCGCTTATTGGTTACTTGGTAGGCGTAGACTCACGCAATATCTACCGTATATGGGTACCAAAAGCTGTATCCCGCGGACACAGAGGCAAGGTCATTCGAACAAGGGATGTTACCTTCAATGAAGAACTATTCTTTGGGTCCACTGATAAAGAGAGCCTACTTGGCATTCAGTTAGATCAAGCCATCGACGATATTGAGGTTGAAGAATCAGAAAGTGAGCAGGAAGATTTCGATGAGGAAGTATATGAAGATGCTAAGCTGTCTATCCTTCCCACCAAAACCCTACTCGCAGGCGAGAAATCAGGCCAAGCTCATGATGTACACCGTGGCAGAGATGCATACCCTTCACCAGTTTCTATGGTTAATCGGACCTCCGCGCCGCCAACGTCAGTACCAGCTACACCGCCAACGCCCTCTCAGTCCTCTGCGTCCCCTACACCTACATCAATGGGACCTCCTGCGCAAAGAAAGCGATACAGGACCAATACCCATCTCCAAACTACTAACGTGTTGCCCAAACGCACACGAAATTCTGCTGCCAACGCTATCCAGACTTATTGGAACACGTTCGCGTCGGCCTCACTACCAGACAAAGTGCCCCAATCAATCGCACTATCACGGCGAGTCCACAGAGACCAGCTTCCGCCCCTGCCTCAATTTTGGAATGATGTCCTGAAACTCCCTACGTGGTTCAGAGAAGGCTTCATAGCAGCTGCAAAGAAGGAGCTGAATACTATCGCCAGAAAGGAGACATACACTGAGATTCTGCTCTCAGAGCTCCCTCTAAACACTAAAGTCTTGCCACTTATGTGGGTCTTTACATACAAATTCAACCAAGGCTACCTAGCCAAGTTTAAAGCACAAATCGTAGTGAGAGGAGACTTGCAGACTGTTGTGGGTGACACCCATGCTGCTACTCTTGCTGTACGAATATTCCGCGCTCTTATGGCAATTGCCGCCTACTTCAACATGGACATACGTCAATACGACGCTGTCAATGCTTTTACCAACGCCAAACTCCCCGAACCTGTTTACACCTTTCAACCAGAAGGTTTCCGTGACGGCGGGCACTACTGGCAACTTCATCGCGCCCTTTATGGCCTCAAGACGTCACCACTACTCTGGTACGAAGACTTTACAACTACACTTAAGAGCTTTGGTCTATCACCAGTACTTGACGCACCTGTCTATAGAGAGACGACCGCATTATCGTCTTCTTTTACGTGGACGATATTATTACCATGGCCCTTCCAGGTCATTCATCCTTCCTCGACGCCTTTGAACGCAAGCTTGTTAAACGGTATGAAATCACTGACTTGCAAGGCCAAGAGAACTCTACTTTCTGTGGTATTACCACACACAGAGACCGCGACAATAGTCATCTTTGGTTGTCACAACGTGACTACATCCAGAAAATCTACGCCAAATACCCAGCACCTCAAAAGTCGTCCTGGACTAAGGCACCTGCTTCACCTCTACCTTTCGAGGAGCTTGTACCATCAACAGAGTCTAAGAACGAGGACGCATCTTATCGTTACTCCCAGATAGTTGGATCTATCGGCTACGCCGCTAGTGCTACACGTCCAGATATCGCCAAAGCTTATTCAAAATTGGCTGAATTCCTTACCAACCCTGGCCCCAAACACTTATCAGCTGCATATCAGTGCCTCGCATACCTGCATTACTCCCAGGACCTGGCACTGCACTACTCTGTAGACTACACTACTCCGCATCTCTATCAAAAAGATACCGAAGAGACCGACTTCTATGGCGCAACTGACGCGTCTTACGCCGATTATAAGGCAACCCGCAAGTCCTCACAAGGCTACATCTTCTTCCTATTCGGCGGTCCAATCGACTGGAAAGCAACGCTCCAACGCTGCGTTGTTAAGTCAACTACCGAAGCCGAACTCATCTCACTCTCTACAGGGTACACTGAGTACTACTGGTGGTCCAGGATCTTTAATGATCTCCACCTGGACTTTGAGGAACAACCCTCTATGTACTGTGACAACAAACAGACAATTCGTCTACTGGTTACAGAGTCCCCTCAGCTGAAGACAACCCTTCGACACGTGGATATACACCACCATTGGTTACGGGAATAGGCACTACGAGGAACTGTTACTCCCGCTTACATTGAAACCAACTCTTAGCCCGCTGACGGCCTTACAAAACTTCTACCTAAACAGAAGCATTAGGAATGGTTGAAGCTCTTATAACTTGAGCCTATTCCAAAGCAGATTACAGGTGAACAAGTAGAGCCTTCAAGCTCTTCCACCTCTGCGACCTTACAGCAGAACATTGGCGGTTCAGGTGACCTATAAATCTCACCCCGTCCCTGCGCCCACAGTCTCTAGAATCACTGTGTTTTACTGTGTCGATGAGGCCTATAGCTACGCGCTCCTCTGGTCCGATGCTCCTCCATCTCTACATGTCAATGAGGCACATGGCCACGCGCCCCTCTGGTCTGACATTGCCCCTGAGCACTGCTCTGTTCCGGCACCCTACTTTCCCTGTGTTTCACAGTGACAAGACCTTACACGTGTTGTATCACGGCTCTAGCAAGAAGAATTTTAACGTCCAACGCAGAGCACTGTCTATCGAGAAGTCAACGATAGCTGATAACTGTCTACACCCAGGTGGATTAGCTACCCATCCTGCGGATCAGTTTCACTCAGTACATACACACCCAAGGCACAAGTCCAGGTATTAGCAAGGAGTTCTGTCTCCTTGTGCTGGCGCAGCTATATGGAGTGGTTCCGCCCACTTACGCTGGAGTCAATCACACTGGAGTCAATTGAGACGGCTCACATTGATGACGAACACGGGCAGACCTCAGCACTAGACTAGGACCCCACCTTTTCTCATTTTAAGACCAGACTCTCCTGTAAGGTACGCCCTTACTTGCTGGCCTAGCTATATGGAACAGTTACGATTGTTTACGCTAGTACCTGGGGCAGACTGCTTTCTCATAGTGATTTCACATTGAAACAGACCCAATCTACCGTTACAGGCTATATGCTGAGGACACTCAGACGCCGACCCACACACAGACGGCTCAGGTGACCCATCAGTCTCACCCCGTCCTGGCGGTTCAGGTGACCAATGAATCTCACCCCGTCCTTGCACTCACAGTCCACAAAATCACTGTGTTTCACACTGTCGATGAGGCATATGGCCACGCGCCCCTCTGGTCCGACACCATGTCAATGAGGCACATGGCTACGCGCCCCTCTGGTCTGACACCTTTTAGCTCACTCACACTGTTGTCACAGTGTTTTAGGGTGACTTTTACGGCAAGCAGCCTACACAAGAACCTGCTGACGGCTCCTTTTTCTTCCCTCACTGAGGTTGGGAGTTGTTTGTTGCCTGTCGCGCCATTTGACTTTATCTCTTGTCGCCACGCATACCTGTTTTGACTCAGGACCTGGCATCTCTCAGATCACCACTGTTGGCAATCTGAAGGGGGTGTGTAAGACTGCCGCATGGCTGTATGGTCGGTCCTTGGTCACATGACCTCGGCCGGAATAACCTTATGCCTAGCCTCACCCATACACCTTCAGGGGCCTCGGTCCTCCATAGCAATGCATACACCTCTTTTCTCGTGGTCAACCTATATCACTATGAATTACTGTGATCTCCACTATCTTACATATTTCTTTAATTATTACCTTTTTTATACTTTTTTTAATTACTAAGTAGAAGACTCTAGTTTTTTTTTTAAAAAAAAAATAAAACCCTTTATTATTCTACTTCTAAATAGATTTAATTAACGCTATATACTAGATACTCTATTACTTTATTACTATATAGTTTTTTTTTTACACCTAAGAGAGTTTCTAATAAAAATATTATAATAATAGTAGTTATCCCTTCTACTATTATTAACACAGAAAAGCGTTTTAAGGTAGTATTAATAAAAAGGCGTTAGCGTGTTACAAGCGAGCTAAGCAAGCTTAGTAGGCTTAGCGCGCTTATTCTAACTAAAAAAAATCTATATACAAAACTATATGTAAGGCCATATTGCCGTACTATAGTTTAGAGTAGAAGAAAAGAAATAAAAAGGTGCTTATATTAGTAGATTTGTGTACTACTTATAAGCGATATATACTAAGTAGAAGCTTATATACACTATAGGTATACTAATACTCTATCTCTATATTAAGGTTAACCTTAATAAAAAATCTACTATTACTCTATTTCCTACTATCTTCCTAAGCCCTAGTGCTAATACTAATTATTAGATATGCAGTTATTAGATAGAATAAGCGCGTTAAGGTTAGATTTGTATAATTAAGCAGAGACTACCTAGCTTAGCACACTAGCGAAGAAGTCAGAACTAGCTAAATATAGTAGACACAAAGATAATACAATTATTATTATCTATAAAGACGTATTATCGCATTTAACTATTAAATCTAACAACTAATACTACTATTAACGCTATCTAAAAGTATGCTCTAAAGCTCTATCTACTTACTAATATTACTAAGTTCTATTATACACTAAAATACTACTCTATCTAGAAGATTATTAATACGTTAAAGCAGAAAAAGGTATACCTTAGCCTATATAAGGTAGTTCTAGTGTACTAGTTAAGCTAGCAATAGATTAGTAACTATAGGTGCTATAATAGACACGTAGGGTTGCTACTATAGTTCCTTATATTACTACTAATTAAAAAAGTAGTAATAGAGGGTAAGATTAAGGGCAAAATTAAGAGTAAGATCTGGGGTAAGATTAAGAGCAAGATTAAAGGCAAGGGGAAAGAGAAAATAAAAGTATTTATTAATAAGTTGCTAGGGAAGAAAAGTATTATATAGATACGTTATATTCTTATAGTTATAGCGTTAAGTAGTAAGCGTAATATATAAGTAGTATAATTATTAATAATAGTAATAATAAAGTAAAAGTTAGTTTACTATATACACTTTAAGTAAATTAGTATTAGAGTGCTTATAGACTTTAGGGCAAGTACGTAGTTTATATATAAACTATTATTATATTAGTAGAGACTAGTAGACTATATTTTTAGGCGCTAGACTAGAGCGGCCTTTCTATCCTAATCTACGCAGACTTAAATTAAAAAAAAATGTAGTTAAAAAGGGTAATTAACACTAAATAAATAATGCGACGTTTTTATTACTATATATTGTTAAATTATCTACCTAGGAGTAGAACGACAAAGGCTTTTATCTTAAATAATATGACAAAAAAAGCAGAGCCCCCTGCTTAGTAATTAAAAAGAGCGTAAAAAGGTGTTTACAAAAATGCGAAGAGAATAAACTATAAGTAGTTAAAAGGGGGTTTGCTTATTGCATGTCATTTAATGGTGCTCTGGACTGGGCTAATATTTAACCCCCCATGTGCTCCGTGCTCTTTTAAATATTGGGATTAGAGTGGTTTGCGTTATATTTAAAGAAGAGTTCGCGTGTTTAATAGTCTTATTCTGGTGAAGAAAGGGCTGAATTTTATTATGTGTGTAAGGGAATTTTCTGGGGACTGTTTTGCTGAGATACGGCTACGAGTGAAGTGCATATCCTAGTCACCTTTTTGTTCAACATACCCTAAATCGTTAGAATTTTAGCAGAGTAAGAAAATGCCATTTGGCATTATTTCATGCGGCGAGATTTACGTTGTAGTTATTCGTCGAACTAAGGATAACTATAGACGACTCAGTGGGCACAAATTAAAGTAGTAAACGTCTTGCCTAGTATCGCGGTTGTATATATGAGCATTGAATCTGCATCACCTCTCGCTACAATTCCAACCTAATGCTGGATCGAATCTCGAGGCTACCCATGGTACACTATCGTTCGTGATCCTTTACGTTGTTTAGCACAAGCATACCTATCAAACCTATATATACCTATCTATTATCATGCTACACTATCCAGCCCCTCGCCATATACCCTCTCATCATCTTTCCCACTAACCCTCTCAACATCCTTCCCGTCAGCTCTCTTATGATCCATTTCATCCACCCCCCTTCGCGTACTCGTCATGGTCTCATCCTCCAACCCAAACCTCCCCAACTCAAACACCACCATCTGCACATCCTCAAACCCATGCCTCAAATAATACAACCTCCCCTCCGCCGAAGCCTGCACAAAACACGGCAGCCCCAACTGCCTTGCTAGATCGATGCCCCAGCGAACAAGCAGGCTACCCGCGCCGCGCCGCGCCGCGCCGTCTGTACTGCGGTGCCGTCACGAGGAGCGCCAGAACTGCATGTGTTTTATGTCAGCGCGACGATACGAACAGATGTGGAAGTAAGAAGGGTAGACGATCCAACGAGCATGAAATAGTGATTAACGGAAGCCACCAAAACACAAAAAACACAAAACAAATTGCCCCAACACACGCAAATGCGGCGCCCCCACCAACCCCCCATTCCTCCTCGCAAAATACTCCGCCGCCCCCCTCCTAAGCTCCGCAAACTCATCCTCCGGCACGTACCCCCTCTCTCTAGCAATCTCAAACTCTTACCTCCAGTTCCTCAACCTAGCACCATCGAGTCGCCCGTACGCATACACTTCCCACTTTGCGTACGCGACGATGGCGTCCGCGTTGGCGCTGTCGACGGCTTTGAGGTGGTGGATGTGCGGGTTGGAGGCGAGGTCGGCGTGGGCCGAGGTTTCTTGCGAGGAGACGAAGCCTGGGTAGGCGGGGGGCGGCCGATGACGCAGCAGCCGAGGGTAGAGGTGCGGAGGGCGGTGCAGGTGGGGATGTCGGCGATGGTGATGGGGTGGATTTGGAAGGGCATGGCGGGGAGTGGGGTTTGTGGTGTGAAGGACGACTAACTTACAGAGGATGACATGGGGAAGACCGAAGAAGGGCGGCACTGTACATGGTGTTGAACTAACACGCACCGAGACAGCTTGTTTGCAAAATGCCGTAAAAGAGCGTGGGCTAGTGAATCTCATCCGTTGGTTTAGAGGGGACCCACCACTGGTAGTTCGGGTTTCGAAGTCGCCACATGACTACTCTTCAATCGCAGTTATTGTATCTTTATGCTCTGCGAGTTTTGGATATGGTTCTATACACGCCAGTGCTTGGGACGCACCCTTTCGTACAACCACCCAACAATTGCTTTGGCGGATTTCTAGCATTGGCTTGGTTGTTTGTGGACCTGCCCTGATCCTTTGGGTTGCAATTAATGAGAAATTAGCCGAATGGGGAGACACAAAGCCACTGCGACCAATATTTGGAACGCAAGAATCTACCCGTCGGAATTATTGGATGATTGCGTACCATTTTATCTCACTATGCTTTGGCATTGGTCTGCTCTTATTCTATGGCTTCTGTAGGATTTTTCTAGTTGTTGAGTGTTTCATCTCGATGGCTCATTTACCGGATTCTGTCTACCAAGTGCCGACTTGGGCATCGTATGTCCCACACATAGCCTAACGTGTTAGGAAAACTACAATTTATTCGTAAATATTCAAAGATGAGCAGCATCCGAACATCAGTCCAAATACCAAAAACAATGCTATGTGGAGTCTACAAGAGACCGACCATTCGATCGACGAACGCTGATGTATGCTTCAAGTCAGCGTATATAGGATTAGCTAGTCATTCCTCCAATCAATCATATCAGTGCCCTAAACATAAACAGTGCCTGAGCTACCAATCTCGCTTCACATGCTCTATCTTGAGTCACTGTGCCTTTTCAGCAAGCATACTGCGTTCCCTTAGCGTTATACCGTGAATAGAAAGGTGCGAGACATTAAATCAAATGCGTTTATAGTCGACTTAGCGGTTGACAAATCATGACTTAACAGGACACCCTCAGTTGAATCAACCGAAGTAAGCAAAAATGGTCGCCCTGAATCAGCAGTCTTTCTCGCCATTGGAATGATTCTCTAGGTTTTCCCGAATTATAGACAGCCCAATCGCGCCCTTTTTTTACATTCTTTGGCTGTCGAACCTTGGTTGTACTGTTAAGTCTCACAGTCTGTGAAAGGTTGAGTTGACTATAAACGGATATGAATGAATGAATAAATAGAAAGCCAAAACAGGCATAGTTTCTCCGCGTCGGCTCCACCAGTGCTATTTCTAGTGTGAAACAATCCATGTGTACAAAGTTCGCTCCGTGTCTCTTACAGTAATATCCCTGGATCAGAAAAGCCGCTCCGCTCCTTCCACCAAGTCTCCAACAGCCCCGATGGTCTTGGGCGATATTGCACATTCCAGCCTCGACTTCATTTTCAACAAACCTAACCAAGGCCTATGATCGAAACGCACAGTGTACTTTGCAGAACACTGCGTGAACACGTACCCACACGCCCAATTCCCAGACGTAACATCACAAGCCAAACCACCCATCAACCAAAACTGCAGCCTAATCCCCACCCCAAAAAAAACCTCACCCAACCAACCCCGTCGCGCAAGCGTTCGCAGCACGGCCCAAATGCGAACCACACCCGTCTCCCAACCCCAATACGTCCCACACTAAACCCAATCAGGGCCGAGGCCCAAGGCACCCACATTCTCACGTAGGGCTGAGAGAATTTTCGCGACGCGATGGTCAGACGGCAAGGCTGCTAGACGGATTGGGCGCGCATTAGTTTTGGAGGCGACGAATGGGCGGGCGCGGACAATGGTATGGCGAGGGAAAGAGGCAAACAGGGGGCTGGGCTGGGGGGAATGCTGGGTATATAAGAGGATGGATGGAACGGCGTTTTGCGGCGCTCGTGCTGAGAGATGCCGCGCAATAGATGGGTGCGCGCACGAATGGGAAATATTATATCTTGTTTGTGAAATAGTTTGAAGTGCGAAATGTTTGTGGACGCCTTGGTATCTCTCTCGTTTCATCCGTCCAGCTCCTAATGTCCAAAATGCCCGTCGTATCAGAGTCTAATCTGCTACTGAAGCTACAATCCAATACACGCTGCAACGCTTCAAAAGAGATATCATGAACGCTATCAATTTTCGTCCGAAACTCCGAAGATGCCATGACCATCAGTGGACCCCATACGGCCAACATTACCAAATAACAGCACGGGGAGTCGAATTGAAACAGATATTAGAAACGGGTACTCGATGGTGGTAAGAGAAGAAAAGTCGAAGAAGAGGGCCGTTGTGAAGCTGGAGTGTCCGAGCATGCGGGGAGCCAGCCGAGAGAAGATACGAGAACCATATCCGGACCTGGAGCACTGGAGGGGTGTGACATGGAAAGAGCCCTGGAGAGGCGGGGTTGTACCACCGGCAATGTTTCGGTGGCATTGTAGGTGAGCCCAGTCTCGCAAGCCCGCTTAACGTCGTCGCATAACACCAACGTGTTGTGATCTCTGTCTTCGCCCGTCCCTCTCATGGCGACCGTGGGTCACGGTGAAGTTAGACGGCACCCTCGTCAGGTTGTGGTTCCCTCCCTTCAGCTCCTTCAGGTCCTGGTCGTCGATCAACCGTCTTCGCCACAGATACTGGAACAGCTCGAAGTCCGGTCGGCTCCTTTTGAGAGTCTGGCCGTTCCAGGCGTGATCGTAAGCAATGTGATCCATCCTTAGCTCCCAAGCCGTCCACCCATTGTCGCTTGAGTCTCTGTAATCGCACAGCGGACACTGTATCGACGTGGGTGGCTCAAAGCCACGAAAATGACTCAGACAGTGCGTCTTCCACTCCTCCATATCGTCGGTAATATACGTGCAGCTCAGGAACCAGAACGCGCATTCATACACGGGGGCCCGGCATTGGTTCCGTGGCAGGACGAGCACGCCGTTTTCCTCCTCGAGCAGCTGGACACCCGAGAAGCGACTAGCCTGCCCCGTGCTAATGGACGTCTCGGTGGGCGTGGCCTCGGAGCAGTCGTAGAGAGAGGGCGGGTGCGTGGAAGCGTTGGACTGGTGGACGCATGCGGGCGCCATCGAGGAGCCGGCGCTGCGGACAGAACGCGAGTGCGAGTACGGAGGGCTGGACGCAGACGAAGGCGGCACCGGGCCGTCAAGAGGCGAAGAGAAGTGCACGAGCCGCGCGTGAATGTCGTCGTCGTTGGAGGCGCGCAGCCATTCGCCGAGCGGGTCCTGCGTGATGGTACTCTGGAGAATGCCCGCGAGCGACCGGGCGGGGCTAGGGTTGGAGTTCCCCACCAAGGACACTGGGGTGGCGCATGCCGGCATCAGCCTTGTGCTCTGGCGCTCTGGTTACCTCGTAGGGCCGCCGTACATATGGCAGGCAGCTGGCTACGGCGAATCAGAACGAGGGTACTTACTGGTGGACATGGCGATGTCGTCTGCGCGGGGAGCTGGGCCGGCGGGCGGGATGTCGATGTCGTTGTTTAGGATGAGTTAGCGCCCGTAAGGCGTGTGGTTCCGCTTCGACGTTTCAAAGCATGCCTTCACACGCGCCCGACGGAGACGACGCCCGTTCTTTATGTCCACCGCCTGAACGCCAACGGCATCCATCAGACACGGTGTAGTCCGGCTCTTCGCGCGATCCGCTTGCCGTTTGATGGCGCCGACCCACACCACCCAGCGACCCTAGCGCTGGATGACGCCGACTCGGGACGGGAGAGCTCCTAGATAAACCTCCAATTCATCATTGCTCCCGCGCGCAGAGACAGATGTTCGGCCTCACCGACTCAGACGCGTGTTCATTGGACGTACGCGCGTGCTGTGTTCCCTGTCGATCGTGGTGCGGGGTGCACACCACGGCAGGCCAAGCCACCTGCGCGCGACCCTCCACGGTGCCGCCGACTGCTTTTATATACGAAGCTTGATGGTGTTCGTATAGACATCTATCGGTGTGTGAATTCTCAGGGTTGGCTTGTCCACGGCGTCTAGGTCAGTGCACCGCTCTGGTGTCGTCAATGCTTGACGTATTTCCTGCCATGCACCCCTCTAAAGCGTCCTGTGTACCAATAGGCATGTATCGGCAGGGGAAGGCTTCCTGGGTTGATGTGAACACACGCATATGCCTTGTAGGGCGTCGATCGACCTGCAGCATTCAGCCGCAGTAAGCTGCCACGGAACGATTCTATTGATATCCCGATAGTGGACAGCAGACAATTAACCGCCCAGATTGATGCACTCGGAAGTATCTTATCGCATTGCAAATGCTCGTCTGTATCATGTACCACGACTTATCGACATTGTTAATAATTCTCGAGAAGCTGCGTTATGGTCCACGAAACAATTTACACATTGTACACAACGGCACGAGCCCGCTTACAAGCAGGCTTGCATTGTTCACGCTTTAACATCTCTTTGATCGCAAATTCGTTATATCTAGCATGCACAATGAAAACCATTCGCATATATCAACCCTCTTCGCACTCCAACTACACATATTCTACATCCATGTTTAGATACCCCGTTAACAAGCAGCCACTAACAACCAATCTTCAAAATGACCTGGACCGAAATCCACCACGAATCCAAAAACAAGCGCGCCTTCGTCCGGCACAAAGGCAAGAAGCCCGCTGACACACCCACCCTATACAAGACCGACAACGGCACATACAAGATCTCAGACCCTCCTGGAGGGTCTGAGGCACAAGGCTCCATCAAAGTCACTCTTGAAAGCGATAAACCTTACCCCTCGTCACGTAAGCCAGCGACGGAGTATGTTCGCACTCCTCAAGGTGAGTCTCAGTGGGCACGGTCGCAGCACCTAGTGGTCGGAGATGCTGCAAAGCATGAGCATGGGCATGAGCGGGTGCACCCGTCGATTAGGGTTGTGCAAAGTCACGAGCGGGGAGATTCGCTGCGCGCGTCGTACGTTGATGCTTCGAGCCGGGTGCACGAGTACGATAGGACGTTGAGTGCTCTTGAGGGGAGGGTGAAGCATACTAGCGTGTACAGTCATTAGGGAGACATGCATTGATCGCCTCGCCTCAGTGTGTGTATAGATGCATTATATAACAATTTAACTTAGTCGAATATGGAACATTGTCCCTTCTTTGAGGCTTTGTGATAATTAACCGTAGCTATAATCTATTGCAACAACTCTCTTTTTCTCTTTCGTGACAAGATAAAACTAGATTTATAGAAGACAGTGCGTTTGCAATCATATCTGTAACTCGTCATGATACTTGAATGGATAGAGCGGAAGTGTTCTAGTATTGGTAGAAACTAAGAAGCTTGAATTTTGTATATATAATTCGCAGTTAATATGTTGTCTTCCATATCCCTCATGCTACAACTACCTCATCAGTAGATAAAGTACCTTCAGCTGCTACCTGAAACAATCAAGCCAACGTGCAATTCCCAGCTCCTCAAGTCAGATTTCGGGGTCCAGAATGAAGTCAAAGCAAGCCAAAGACACAGCGACAAAGCAACGAAACCACCATCCCAAAATAACACTGTGAACCCTATCGCCCTATCGCCCTTAGCGCGCTTGGGTCTGATCAGACTAATACTAAGACCTGATCATCAGGAAAGTTTTTTCAAAAAGGCTGCTCAGACGCGCGCAAACGTGCGCAGAGTTGCATATTTATGCGTATTTTTGCACAAGCAATTTACTAGTACAAAAATACTTAGAGATATATAAATATGCGCAAACTTGCGTAAATATATATAAATAGTCTAAATAAGTAATTTTGTTTAAAGCTTTATAACTTTTCAACCAGTAAAGCTATAATTTTAATTTTTTAATAGATTTATAGAGAAAATACTAGTCTCTAATTATTAAATTTAAAAATACTATTTTTATTATATAATTAGTTAGTAATTAATTAAAAACTCTTTATTTTACTAGTTATTATATATATTATGTAATATTATTATATAATAATTTAGTACAAATAATATATTATTTAAATTTTTAAATTTTTTTTTAAATATAAAGTAGTTAAAAAGTTATTAAAGGTTATACTTTTTAAAATAGTGTTTTTTACTAAGCTAATAATTTTCCCCTAATTAAATTCTTTTAAATAATTATAAAACTATATTTTTCTATTTTTAAACCTACAAAATCTAGAATTTAGAATTAGGCAGAAGTTCTATATAACACGCTACTAGTAGTAATTAATACTATTATATTAACTACTAATTACTATCTAGTAAAGGACTTTAACTTTATACTTTAAAAAAGTTTTAATTTTTTAAAGCTTACTAAGCAGATTACTAAGTAGATTACTAAACTTTTTTAAATTTTAGCTAATTAAGAAGCTTTATTTGCTAATTAATTAGTATTTTATAAGTAGTATAGGCACCTAGGATACCCTAGCTACTCTAGCTACTCTAGATATACTAGTAGTATAGGTAACTTACACATCTTTATATAACCTTATATATATATATATATACTAAGAAAAAAGTAGTATTACTAGTACGCTCTAAGCGTATTTAGTGCGTAGGTGTGCGCAGGCATGCATAGAGCCGCTTAGGTGCCTGTTAGATATCAGGTCACTGGAAATCACTGTGATTTCACTGTGAAATCCAGTAGTCACGTGCGTCCGATCACATAGTCTCCTTATAACGACAGTTGGTGTAACTCACAGTGATGTCACAGTGAGATCACTGTGAAATACACGAAGGAGACTGGCGTACTACTATTACACTACTCCGCACTAGTACTAGTGCGTCTTGGCGCTAGATAGATATTGCGTACGATAGCTCAGCTCCTCCGAGAGAGATCACTCCACAATCAATCATCTCAACCATCATCAAAATCAACCACCTTTTATCTGAACCATCAAGGATTACTAAGAAACACTGTGAAAACACAGTGAATCTGACAGTGCCCTAGGTGCTCATGCTCGCTTAAAACTTTTCCTAATGATAGCTAACAATAGAGCATACAAACTACATTTAACGTACTTTGCACTCGAGTCGGACACTCTATCGAGTCGAACACTTTGCCAAGACCCCACTAAAACGTACTATTAGCAATAGTATAACGCGATGCCTCAACCACACAATAAACTACCAGCGTTAAAAGAAGCGCGTATACAGCTTACAATCTAGGCTATTAAACAAGACGCAACACTCTCTTAGCAACGCGCTACAGCTATCTACAACATCTCTTAAAGTACACTTAGCGACTAACGCGCTAGAAAGACGTTTAGACGCGACTGCGCACCTAACAAAATAATACTTACTATAAGAGAGGAGCAGGCGATTGTGGAGCATATACTCGACCTAGACGCGCGAGGATTTCCGCCTCGACTCAATGCTATAAAAGATATAGCTAATTCTTTACTAGCTGCACGCCACTATAAGCTAGTTAGCTAGAGGTGGCCTTATAACTTTATTAAGCGCCAGCTAGAGCTTAAAGTCAAGTTCAATCGAAAGTACAACTACAAGAGAGCTCTTTAGGAGGATCCTAAGGTAATACAAGACTAGTTCTGGCTTGTAGAGAACATAAAGGCTAAACATAGTATCCTAGACAAGGACACCTACAATTTTAATAAAGCAGGCTTTATAATAGGCATAATATTAACTAGAGCAGTAGTTACAGGCTCTAAGCGTCGAGGACAGCCAAAGCAGGTGCAGCAGGGCAATAGGGAGTAGACAACAGTCATCCAAGGCATCAATATAACGGGGTGGTGGATCCCACCCTTCATTATCTTCGGGGGCAAGCACCACCTCTCCGCCTAGTATAAGGAGAAGGATCTATCTTATAATTAGGTTATTGCAGTCTCTAAGAATAGCTAGACAACAAATAAGCTTAGTCTATAGTAGCTAAAGCACTTTAATAAGTATACAAAGAAGCGTGTTGTTAGCACAACACATTTGCTTATTCTTAACAGCTATAAGAGTGTCAGATATGCAGCTGTTAGATAGAACAAGCGCGTTGAGGTTGGATCTGTACAATCAAGCAGGGACCACCTGGCTTGGCACACTAGCGAAGAAGTCAGAACCAGCTGAACACGGTGGACACAAAAAAGACAATACAATCATCATCATCAATAAAGACACATCATCGCATTCAACTATTAAATCTGACAAAGAGTTATAACTTGTTCAAATTCGAACAATATTGCAAGAAGAGCAATATTGTTACTCTCTATATGCCCTCGCATTCGTCGCACCTCTTGCAGCCACTTAATATAGGCTGTTTCGCGCCTTTAAAAAAGGCGTATAGGCGCCAAGCTAAGGATTTAATGCGCAACCATATCACGCACATTACTAAAATTAAGTTCCTGCCTTACTTTATTACTGCTTTTAAGGCTTCGTTTACTAAAAGTAATATTAAAGGAGGCTTTCGAGGTGCTGGCCTAGTGCCCTACGACCTAGAAACTGTGATATCGCAGCTTGACGTCTGCCTGCGTACGCCTCCACTTTGTAGTATTCGCGATAGTACATAGGAGCCGCAAACTCCGCAAAATAGTACAGAACTTAGGTCGCAATCGATGCTAGTTAAGCAGAGGATTTAAAGGCATATAAATAGTTCCCTAACTTATATAGTTAAGGCGATAGAAAAGCTTGTTAAAGGCGCTAAGATAATAGGGCATTCTTTAGTATTAATAACTAAACGCAACGCTAAACTTCAAGCTACTAATAAGGCCGCTACACGACGTAAATTATATAAAAGAAAGCGATTGCAGCAAGAAGGAGTCCTTATAGTTAAAGAGGGCCAGCAACTAGCTACTCTAAAGGACTTTAGGATGCGTAGTGATAGCAAGAAGGCAAAGAAGAGGGTGCGCACTAATAGAGGCGAATCTGTGAGGGGCTGAGCGCCCTTCTATAGTTACTCGGCCTGCGGCCTCGGAGTTCTAGGTCCGTGCTCCTGCCAAGCTAGGAGTATATATATAAGTCCATAGCCGGAGTTACTATTAGACTCTATCAAATTCTTAAGTTTACTTAGGCGACTCTGACCTCTTAGTCTAAAGCCCCTTACATAGAATTCGATTAACTCCTTATAACGTAGGAGCTCGCGAAACCTCCCTAATACGTCAAGGACGCCCCCACAGGACGAACACGTAGTTAAGTTAGACATCGAGATCCCTTAACCCCACAAACAAATACGCAGTTAAGTTAGACATTAAGATCCCTTAACCCTACAGAACAAATACGCAGTTAAGTTGGACATTAAGATCCCTTAACCCTATAGGACGAATACATAGTTAAGTTAGACATTAAGATCTCTTAACCCCACAAATAAATACGCAGTTAAGTTAGACATTAAGATCCCTTAACCCTATAAACGAATACGTAGTTAAGTTAGATATTAAGATTCCTTAACCCTATAGGATGAATACGCAGTTAAGTTAGATATTAAGATCTCTTAACTCTATAGGACAAATACGCAGTTAAGTTAGACATTAAGATCCCTTAACCCACAAATAAACACAAGTAGTTAAGCTAGATATTAAAATCCCTTACCCCTATAGGACGAACACGAATACAATAGAGAGAACACTAGGGCCTTCCTATAGAAGGGGAGACATCCTTATCCTTTGCCTAGCGTAATAAGTTACTAAACTCTAACAGCAAGGAACTACAAAGGCAGATATTACTGCTAACCTTACTAAGGAACTATGCATAGGAAGCTATAATAAGGCTGAATATATATAGAAGATTAAGCTAGTCTGCTAGTATCTACAAGACTAAAGGTTAACAGGGCTCTAGGCACCTCCTTAAAAAGGGGGGGGGCTGGGGGGGGCTAGAACATAGGAGACGCTCTCTAAGATGCGCTAGCACAAATTATGAGCCGTCTCGCCAACTTAGAGCAACTCTAAGTCGCACTAGCGGCTTAACTAAATGCTAATAAGCAGCTCTAGACCTCGCTAGGAGTGATCGCTAATTAACTTGCCTAATTAGAGCAAAGTGCTAAAGTAGGGACTGTGCCCTTAGCTCCCCCCTAAATGATATTAGCGACACTAGCAACTAGCGAAGCGCTAATAGAGCGCCGATATCCCTAACTTCCTAACCCAAAGTTGTTCTCTAGAAGCTGGCGGGATTACCAGCGTTAGGAATACACAATGAAGGCTAAGATTCGTAAGGATTGCCCCTTATTAGAGAACGCAGTTAATTATATTATAAGTAGGCTAATAGGTAAGACAGTAGATATCGCACTAGCCTTTGTAGAGAAAGGAACCTATTCTAAGAATAAATTTTAGAACTTCTTAGACACAAGCTTCTGTAATAAGTTAGTAGAGAAACAAGTATAGAATAGACTATTCCTTAGCTAGTAGGGCAAAACCCTACTAATAGAGTTTAATGCCAACTTTATGCGCCTAGCCACTAAGGCTAACGAGGATAATTAGAAGAACCTAAAGAGTATTTACTAGAGAGCCTTACGCACGGACTTACAGAATAGGCTAATCACGCTAGAGATTTCTAAGGACTAGGACCTCATAATGCTTATAAACAGAGTTAATATAGTTAAGGAAAACATTTGCTATATAAAGATATTAAAGCCCTTTTACGTAGCAGCCTCCTCTTTTACTAAGTCTACTAATGCTATAGATTAGGAACTTACGCGCTCTAATACTGTAAAAACTACTAAAGTAAATTCTCTAAAGACTAAGAAGCGCACTAAATTGGTCTCTAAGAAGGAGTTAGAGAAACGCTATAAAGAAGGAGCATACTTCTACTATAGTAAGAAAGGATATAGTGTCTAGAGTTATTACCTCTAAGCTATAATACCTCTAACGTAAACTAGGGCTAGCAAAGCCTAGGAAACAAATAGCGGTAACGAGGATGTTAATAGCTTAGCAGAGTCGAAAAACTAGCTCCTCTCTCTAGAAGTTATTAGAGGGAGGAGACGAAGCAAGCTACAAAGAAACTAGAGAAGAACTTTAATATATATAGGAAGACATAGCTAGATTTAACACTAATTACTATAAACACTCTTGTTAATAATATTGCCTTTGCGTATACTATACTTAATTTAGGGTATTTAACTATAGCCTTTGTGTCTAAGAAGTTTGCTAGGAAAGCTAACCTACAACACATTAGTTTGAATAATCCCTATTAAGTAATAGAATTTAGAGGAATGACCTCCTTAGTCTATAAAGCCGCTTGTATAGAGATAGATATTAAGGGGCACGTCGAAACAATATAGGCGTATATTAATAGGAAGGAGAAGAACTATAAACTAGTTCTTAGTTTACTATAGTAGAAGAAGAACGCTATATTAGTAGTCCTAGGAAAAAGATCTATATATATAGGGTCCTTCTGCACAAGAGTTAGAGATAAGTAGGGGAAACAAACTCCTACTCCTAGTTAGAAAGTTTCTGCTACGTTGTTTATAACTCTAAATAGAAGAAACATAAAAAAGAAGAATAGACTAAAGGTTTTTACTACTTCTCTTAAGGATATTTAAAAAGCCCTAGCCCTAAAGGTTAAGATAGACCTAAGAGACTACCTCCCTAAATAGCTCCTAGACTAGGTAGAAGTCTTCTTAAGGGAACAAGCCGATAAACTTTTGCTATTACGAGGCTCTAGGATTAATTATTCGATCCCCCTTATTAAGAAGAATAGAGAGACCCTAGAGATCCCCTTTAGGCCCCTCTATAGTATGTTAAAGAAGGAACTGCTTGTTTTTTATAAGAAGCTAACAGAGTACCTTAACCGCGGCTTTATTTGGGTAAGTAAGTCTAGCGCTATAGCGCTAGTGTTATTTGCGAGAAAACCTAAGAAAGGCCTATAATTTTGTGTGGACTATAGGGCACTAAATGCCCTATTAAAGAAGGACCGCTACTTCCTCCCCTTTGTTAGAGAAGCGCTATAGCTCCTTACGAAGGCTAAGTAGCTAACAAAATTAGATATAATTTAGGCCTTTTATAAGTTAAGAATAGCAAAAGAAGAAAAATAGAAAATAGCCTTTTAAACCTAATTTAGGTTGTATAAGTAGCTAGTAGTCCCCTTTAGACTAGCTAATACACTAAGCACTTTCTAGAAATATATTAACTTTATTTTAAGGGAGTACTTAGATAACTTCTATTCTGCCTATATAGACAATGTCCTTATATTTTTTAGCAGATCTTTAGAGGACTATTAGAATAAAGTAAGACAAGTAGTAGAGAAGTTAGGCAAAGCAGGGCTATACCTAGATATTAAAAAGTGCAAATTTGCGGTTACTAAGACTAAATACTTAGGATTTATTATAGAGTGTAGGAAAGAGATTAGTATAAACCTAGAGAAGGTTAAGGCTATCTAGAACTTAGCCCCTTTTATAGATATAAAAGGTGTCTAGAGTTTTTTAGTATTTGCTAACTTCTACTAGAGGTTTATAGAGAATTTCTTAGAAGTAGCATTCCTATTAATAAAGTTAACTAGAAAGAAAACTCCCTTTTTGTGGAGGCAGAAGCAATAGCAGGCCTTTAACTACTTAAAGAAAGTATTCTGCACTAAACCCACGCTAGCCTATTTTAATACTAAGAAGGAAGGAGTATTAGAGGCTAACTCCTTAGGCTAGGCCTCTAGAGCCTACTTCTCGCAGTTTAATATAGAAGGAATTCTTAGGCTAATTGCCTACTTCTCTACTAAATACACTTCTATAGAGATTAACTATATAATCTATAATAAAGAGATGCTTATAGTTATTAAGACAACTAAGAAGTAGTATAATATACTCTAGGTGTTAGATTTACTATGTTTTTACAGTGTTTCTTAGTAATCCTTAATAGTTTAAATAAAAGGTAGTTAATTTTAATAATAATTGAGATAATTAATTGTAGAGTAATTTCTCTTGGAGGAGCTAAGCTATTGTACGCAATATCTATCTAGTGCCAAGATACACTAGTACTAGTGCGGAGTAGTGTAATAGTAGTACGCTAGTCTCCTTCGTGTATTTTATAGTAATCTTATAGTAACATTACTATGAGTTATACTAACTATTGTTATAAGGAGACTATATAATCGAATACACGTAACTACTAGATTTTATAGTGAAATTATAGTGATTTCTAGTAATTTAATATCTAATACTAGGCTATCCCCTATACGCTTATATACACTAATTATAAGAACCTTACGTACTTTATAAAGTCTAAGAGGTTAAATAAAAAGAATATACGCTAGGCTAACACTCTTAGCAAATATAATATAATATTCTAATATAGACTAGGAACTATTAACTTAAGGACAAATGCCCTTTTATAACACTAGCAGGATATATCTACTAATACTAAAGATAATTTAGTTAAGTTTTGTAAAATCTAACTCCTTAAGAAGGTTCTTTTAGGGAATAGAAATATTAGGCTCTAAACATCTACAGCCCTAGCGATACAAGCTCTTCCTAGAAGGCTTAACCCTCTAGAGAAGAAGGGAGCCAGGCTAAACGCAAGGACTAACAGTCCTCTTCTCCCCGCTTACTAGAAGAGTTTCTCTCTAGACTAGAAACGCGCCCCCTAGCGGACGCAGACTTAGACAAACTATAGGCTTGTAGCTTAGAGGAAGACTTAGTGTTAAAGGAGGCAAAGGAGTATATCCTTTACTATAGGCGCACTTTCTCTTTCTTCCTAAACCTAAAAGTCGCTATATAAGAATGCGACATTAATAACGCTAGTTACCTCTAGTACTAGAAACAAAGATAGGTCCTAGACTAGGAACCCCTATAGACAATGCTAGTCGCTGCGGTCTATAACTCTTCTGCATCTAGGCATCTAGGGAGAGAAATTACCTATAAAATAGTCGCTAGATTATACTTCTTTCTAGGAATATTAAATTTTATTTGCAAATTTATTAAGAACTGTAATATATATAGGAAAACTAAGCCGTAGAGAGATATAAAGTAAGGGCTACTAAAACCCTTCCCCCTCCTAGACTAGATATAGAAAGAGATTTCTATAGACTTTATTACTAAGCTCCCTATAAGTAGAGAGAATATAAATATAATAGTGGTGTGTAATAAGCTAGAAAAAGAAATAGTCCTAGTCCCCCTACTAGACCTAGAGGTGGAAAGTATAGTAGAGGCATTCCTTTGCTACGTTATAGCCTACTATTAGCTTCCCAATACTATAACCTCTAACTATAGAGGTTAATTTATAAGTAACTTTTAGAAATATCTATATAAAAGAATAAAGATATAAAGGAGATTATTCTTATCTACAGTACTAGGCCAAAAGTTTGCCGACACTTTTGCCCCACCAAATTTTTAGCCGAGTTCTTCAACCCTCATTATTTACAGGGTATCCACCACGCCCAATTGCATTAAAATGCACCTAAATAGCTCAGTATTTTGTGTGCCAACCCCGGGCTTTTATGCAGGCTTCAATCCTGCGTGGTACGCTCTCGATAAGGTTGTTAATAGCCTCCTGTGGGATAGCATCCCATGCCACCTGTGCGCACTCGATAAACCTCTCACGAGCTATCTGGCTGAATCCTTCCCCCTCTAGATTGGGAAATAACTTAATAATCTTCTGTTTTAACAGCCACCAGAGGTGTTCAATTGGGTTGAGATCCGGTGAGTAGGGAGGCCAGTCAATACAGTAGACCTCTTTATCATCCAGCCATGCTTGTGTGTGAGCAGAGGTGTGTATAGGCGCGTTATCCATTTGAAACTCGTACGCAGCGTTCCATGGGAGAATTGAATCTCCAAGGGCATTGGTGTACGATTCTGAGCAGAATCCTTGTCGGCCACCTACCCTCTCCATGGCTATTAAGTCTGTACGGCCGCCTTTCCAAATTGCTCCAAAGAACATCTGCTTAAGTACTGCTTGCCGCGTCTTTTGATCAATCATCTCGCTATCCCACTTCTGCTGAGGCGTACGAAATACCCAGATACGCTTCTTGCCACTCCCACGTTCAGCAGAGACCTCGTCAGAGAATTTAATCCACGCCAGTCGTAGTGTTGATAGATCCGGCACCACTCAAGGCGCTATTGAGCGTCTCTAGGAGTAAGCTTTGGGCGTTTCCTAGCCACCCAGTTACGTATCCCATGGCGTTTGAGCATTCTATAGAGTGTAGTCCTTGAGCACTCAATGCCGCGCGCAAGAAGCTGCAATTCAGCGTATTCAACCCGGGGGTTCCTACGGACTATCCGCAAGACCCTACGCTCATCTCTCTGTGATAGAAGCTTTGGCCCTATCCGGGGGCGCGATCGAATCTCTCCATGGGTATCCCAGCGTTTAATTGTGTCGTACACAGCTTGGCGGCTCACATTAAAGGTTCGAGCAATTTTGGCCTTCGGTACGCGGTTCTCTACCTGGGCAAGGATTGCAGAGCGCACCTGCGGAGAAAGCTCAAACCTAGCCCTACGATTGCCAGATATTTCTGCTAGTGGCCGCCGCATTATATACAGATCGAATAGCCGCTTCAAAATTGGTGGTTGGTGTGGGGTTGGCGTTGATGGTGGAGGATTCGGCTGAAAATTTGGTGGGGCAAAAGTGTCGGCAAACTTTTGGCGAGGCGCTGTAAGTACCTAGAGACTAATAGCACTACAAAACATATAAATTCTATAATTAAAGCATACCTTTGCGCTTTTATACAGTAAGACTAGAAGGATTAGGCCTTACACTACCCTATAGTGCAGATAGTTATTAATAGGCAAGAAGCTACCTCTACTAGAGTAGCACTATTTTTTCTCTAGTATAGATATAATATAGACCTAGCTAAGCTAAACGTAGAGATAGAAGCTATTAACTATTACTAGTAGGATTTGTAACTGGCAAAGTCTACTAAAGCTTTACTATAGAAGTTCTAGAAAGTTTTTGTGTTTATCTAAGCTAAAATGGCTAAGTCCTAATAGGAGTAGAAGTAATAAGCAAACTAGTATTAGAGGGACGCTCCTATATTAAAAGAAGGAGACAAAGTTTAGCTCTAGTATAGGGACTACCTATCTAACTCTCGCCCTAATAAGAAGTTAGACTAGAAAAATGCAAAGTTTATAGTTATATAAGTAGTAGACTTCTATAATATAGAACTAGATATTTTACCTAGAGTCTACCTAGTGTTCTTAGTAAATTGCCTATGCCTAGCTAAAGGAGACCCTCTCCCTAGCTAGGCTATAAATAATAGGAAACTAGAGGCTATTATTATTAAAGAAGAAGAGGAATAGGTTGTAAAAGATATCTTAGCTAAGAAACCTACCTAAAGGAGGAGGGGGCTATAGAGATTACTATACTAAGTTAAGTAGTTAGATAATACTAACCTAACTTAGGAACCTGCTACAAATCTCTCTACTATATAGGTATTAGATTGCTAGAAAATATACACCTCCCTATTCTAAAATAATAATAAAGAGTTACCTATAGACTTTTATAGAAACTTCCTAAACTAATAAATACGCTATAGCTTCTAATACAAAAGTTGCACCTTTAGTAAAGAACTCTAAAAGCCTCTACTAGAGGGAGGCTAGGACAAGCCTAGACCTCTAGCCCTCCCTGCTAATTACTTAAGAATTAATAGGGAATAAGATTTTAATCTGCTTAAAAGAGTAGGGAATGCATAAGAAAGTACTATAAATTATCTGAGAGCAGCAGCTCTAATATAAGCTAATAGGAAGAGGAAGAGTTGTCCTCTCTACAATAAAATAATGTAGATCCTAAGCAATAGAAAGTAGGGCAATTAAAAAGAAAAAGGAAAACTATTTAGAGGAGGATATTACAAAAGAAGGGGAATAGACTTAGTGTAACTAAAGAAATTAATTATTTAAAGAGCTAAGTTTCTAGCTAAGCTATATTTACAAAGTTACAGACTACACAGGAAAACGCCCCTAGACTCCTATAATAAGGCTAGATGCAGGGATAGAAAAATCCTAATATCCTAGGAGGACAAATAAGAACACTACTCCTTCCCTGTAAATTCACCCTTGTCTGGAACGAGATTAAGGTCCAACCCCTCAACCTTCTTGCGAAGGATAGCGATCTGATTAGGACTAATAGCCGTAAAACCTAGAACCCTCTTAATATGCTCTAGAAGAGTAGTAACCTTATAACCTCCTAATATCTCGCTAGTATAAATAGTCTCTACAATATCTAGGATAAGATTAGCGAATTTAGTCTTAGCAGAGTCCTCTTGCAAGCCGCCCTAGATCTAAGATGTGAATTAGCGAGGAAAAGGTCTATTAGAGAATTATTATACCTTGCCTAAGCACTTGCTAGAGTGAATGATGTAAGCCTTATAGTTACGCTTCTTTCCTACAAGCTTTTACGCACAGAAAATAAGCTGCTTATGGTAGTGCTGGCAGGTCTTCTCGCAAATATAGGCGGCCTTAAAGACGCACTCCTTAGACATTGCATAGATAGTATTAAGGATCTTCTAATTGCACCTTAAGTCTTTAAAGAACTGCTTAGAATTAGTAAGGAACGACGTAGAAGAACTAGGGAACTAACCCTATAATAGTCCTTTATAGACTTATCGCGCATAAACTCCTTAAAGTCCTTAGCACTATAGGAATCTGGAGTAGGCAGCGAAGACTTGCTATCTTAGGTAGAGGTGCTACAAGTTCTAATCTTTGTAGGGGAATAACGATTAAGATGCAGCGCGATGTTAATAAGGAGCGTCGCAGATATGGTGGTGGAGTGGGGGAGAAAGACAGAACTAAGGCGGGGACCTTTTTTTGTTTACCTCAGCCAGAGCAAACAATACTAGCACGAGTCCTCAACCGAAACAGGCAGCTACGCCACGGAAACTGGGAGAGACAAACACAAACGCGTTGGATACGACAACTAGGTTGCTCTACTAAAGGTAGGAAGATAAGAGCCTAGTGCTCTCCCTAGCTAGAGAACGTTTGGGACTTAATAGAGGCTTAGAGCACTATTGCTAGCACACGCAGCATTGGACTTGTCCTTAATGCTCTAGGCGCGTAGGAGGAGGATTAATGCTATCGCTATAGAAAGCACAGAATATAACGCTAGAATTTTTTTCTAGGGGAGGGAGATATGTGAGGGGCTGAGCGCCCTTCTATAGTTACTTGGCCTGCGGCCTTGGAGTTCTAGGTCCGTGCTTCTGCCAAGCCAGGAGTATATATATAAGTCCATAGCCGGAGTTACTATTAGACTCCATCGAATTCTTAAGTTTACTTAGGCGACTCTGACCTCTTGGTCCAAAGCCCCTTACAGAATCCGCTTAACAGCGCTGTGGACGCTGCGGCAAGCCTAGGCACAATAAAAAAACCTATAGACAGCTTATAGAAGTAGATTCTAAATAGTTTAGCCTATTTAGACTATTGAAAATAGTTTATGTTGACTCTATACTATCGTGAATAGTACAGAACTTGGTAGGGTCTTGGCAAAGTGTCCGACTCGAGTGCAAAGTACGTTATAGTTTAGTTAATATAGCTAAAAGTAACTCCTTGTATAAAGAAAGCTTATAGAGGTATTTCTAGTTTATAGGTAGCTTATAGGTGCTGTGTTAACTATAGGAGCATCTTGGCATCGGACACAAATTATTTTATGGGGGTGCCTCCCACACAGATCCGCCCCTCGCCCACTAACCAGCGCTAGCTACCCCTCACCCTTCGACACCATCGTCATCGGGCCCCCTTTGCCCCGCTACCCCACCTCGCCTTTTTTTTTCCTACATATAATTTTTATGGCAAAAATCGTCCATCAAGCTTCTCAAAAGAGATGACAATATCACCCTGCTCGGTATGTGCTTACCCACTCCTGCATAGCTTTACGTTTACTAATAATCTACTGGGCGTAGAGTGTGGGTATCACACCACAACTGCAGTGTGGAAGACGTCGTCTTAGTGCGTCGCTAGTAGTAGACACGGGTGCAAAGAGGAGACGAGAATGAAGGATGGCTGGCTATCTTGAAAATTCCTGGACTAGTAGGAAAAGCACACACTACGCTAGAAGAGCCCTGAGTAAGAAACCAACATCAACTCGAACGCACGAGAACCACTGCATGAATTTGTACATCTCATGGTTGGTAGAAGTTTGTACTGCATATCACAGAACCAGATCTTGCCAAATGAAGCCTTTTGCGTACACATGACTACCCAAACACCCCGCTCATATGTTACACCTCTATTGGGTATCAACACCCACTTTACCGGCAACCAGCGCAATCAGTGCGGCGCCCACTCCAGATCCATCCTTGGCAATGCCAATTCTGATGCGCTTCTCGCCCTTCTCTCCTATGCCATCGATTTCCCGCAAGGCTGCGCGAATATGGTCTTCAAACTTTGGATAGAATTCGACGAGCGAGCCATCGACACCAATGTCGATGATGTCCTCTTCGGCGATTTCGGTGTCTCCTCTTGAAGGGTCGATGCCCTCTTTCTGCTCCGTGGTAGCAGTGCTCTTGGGCGAGTCCAGTCTGCCCGTCTCAATGACGATGCCGGCGATTGCAACGGCAGCAAGCCGGGCTGCACGGCGACCAACAGCGGCTGCGATAGCAATGACTGCCTCTGCGTCCTCTTCGCTCACAGCTGTGATCCCATAATCTTTATCCAACGTTTGCCTTACCATCCTATAGCCAGGACTGGTGTCTCCGGCACAGACGCTGAGGAAGCTAGTATCAATGCCCCACTGCTTGTATATCGGCGAATCGTCGTAGATCTGTGTGGTGCTGTGGATATCATTCTGTGCCGAGTTCTCGTCGCGGAATAACGGGAAGGAGGGGTCTTTGAGTAGCCCAACAATGGCTAGACGGAGGATTTCGCCCAAGAACATGCCAGATACGCGCTTTTCAAACATCTGAATACCGGGATTAACCGACTTCGCGTCGAGCTCCACGTCGTATGGTGTGTTGGGAAGCGTACGGAGGGCGTTATCGAAGGAACCCCACTCGGTGTTGACAATCATCTCGCCGGTCGACTTGTCATACTCGCCCGCATCCTTGCTCTTTGTGAGCTTTGTGACTTTGTCGAGCTTCTCCACATATGCGCCGTTCGTCCCAGTGCCAAAGATACCACCCAACAGTGTGCCGGTCTTGCCAGGGGATGTGTACGATCGAGCCATAAGCGTTCCAACCGTGTCGTTCACCAAGGCCGCCACACGTACGGGCAGGCCGAGCGCGTCGATTTCGGTCTGAAGCAGAGCGCAGACATCTTTGCCCACGGCGTCAGCAATATCGAAACCCTTTGTCCAGCGCATGAGCAGCCCCTTGTTGATACCAATCTGGTTCACGGGGAACGAAAAGGTGAAGCCCAGGTTGAAGATCTCTTCTTCCTTGACAGTACCTCCGCTCTCCTTGCGCCGGGTGTGCCCCGTGTAGTGTTCCTCGTGGTGCGTCTTCAGAAACTCCTCGATTTGCTTGGCCAGAAACGAGAAGAGCTCCTTGGCCGTCTCGGCCACCATGAGCTCCTTGGGTATGGCGACCTTGCTCTGGGTGAGCGAGAAGGTGGTGTTGCCGTGCAGCTGGACAGAGCACACGCGGAAGTTGGTGCCGCCCAGGTCGACGGCCATGTAGAGGCCCTGTCGCGCATTAGCCGTGCCATTGCCGGTGGACTGTGTGTCTGTGTGGCAGCCGCACCTTCTCCGTTCCATTGGGCACCGCGGTGACGTAGGTGGGGATTTGGCTCAGCTCTGTGCCTTGCTGCTGCAAACCCTCGTCTGCACGCCGTCAGCGGCTGTCTGCTTGAGTGTACCTTCGAATACCCACCCATCTCCCGTATAAACTCCTTGACGGCCTTGTTGACGGCATTGCGCCCAAAGTCGAACTCGGCCGCGACGCGCTTTGCTTGCTCTGCCAACGCCATGCTGCGCTCGGTGTCCTTGTTGAAGGTGCCAGGGGATTCGACTCTCTGCGAGGGCTTCGGGCAGACGGGCGGCTGTTTATAGAGGACGGGCTCGAGTGGTGTGATGGCGGGTGACGGCTCCTTTGTGGTGAAGAGGCGCAGGAGCGCGTGCGGCAGGTGCGGGGCTCCCAGCTGCAGGACCAGCACTAGCACGAGGAAGAGGCCGCCGAGGACGAGGTGGGCCGAGAGCGAGCTCTGTTGGCTGCGGGCTTCGGCTGGGTGGGCAGATGAGGGGCGTCGCATGCGCATGGGAGCTGTTGGTCGAAAAGCCAGGGACTGTGCAGCTCACATCCTTTTACACCCGTCTCAGCACGCCCGAAAGGTTTGACACCTAGCGCCACCAGAAAGGCAATTGAAACGAGGCTGAGGGAACATCGTGGCCAACCATGGAACGAACCATGTCTCCCCGCCCGCCGGGACTTCGGACAACATACGTCGGCGGCTGACTTCCCCGGATTTGACCGATCTACCGGGGCATGCAGCTGTGCTTGCAACGCCCTCGTTCGCCAATTGTTCAAGCGTTCGCATCCCCATGGCGTATCATTCATCTGGCGCTTATGCTTGAACCAACACTTGCTTTCAAGAATGCTCGTGAAGATGTCGTCACCACATTGGCTCGTACAACATGCTTCACTACGACCTAGAACAGCGCATGGAAATAAATCGAGACAATCTGGAATCGAGTGCTTTTCGCTACCAAGTACAACGCGCGTCGCGTAACTATGGATTTTCCACCCGAGTGTCACTCGCTCGCTACAAGGTAGCGCATCCACAATTCTCCTCCACGGTTGTGATAATACTGCCTCAATATCCGCGACGGCTTTGTTCTCTTTGAAGACTTCAGGGACATTGGAAACTGTCCGCGATCTCATCCTTGGGTTTGGATGCGTGTTCTGGAGCTTGGGACTTTGTTCCAGAAGATGAAGCCCCTCAGGGGAACTTTTCCAAGGATAAATACCGAAATCGGGAGTTGAATGGAAGCGATGCAAGTTGATCCTCGAATGCCTGTGTCTTTGGCCATGGTACAGACACACGTTGACTCCAAAACGCTTCGAGCGATTGAGCTGAGGGATCATGAATCTTAGATGATGCGTTGGGCCAGTAAGACAAGCTACCACCACCTCTTCTTCATCTTCGTAGCTGTGGGCGCTGATCATGAAGGCCGCTGGGCGAAGGGGTCGAAAAAGGCGATGTAAATATTGATTTCTTCGCAATGTGCTCAAGAGAGATCTATAAGGCATAATTGAGGCGAGATCGAAAGATTCTTGTTCCAGGAGCCCAAGATGATACTGGAGCGTCGTGGCCTCTAGCTGTCCTGGTTGCTCATGTAAACACACCGGTCATCTGGGGTCAAGCTTTGGTCTGTGGTTGTCTGAAGGGCAGACACCGCTGATGGGCCTTCATCAGTACTCCTGTTTGATAGTTCGGTGTGGTTATTCGTATATCGCTCAGTTTTCTTGCTCTGCCGTTTGGACCCAACAGGGAAACGCTTCTTGTAACCACAGAGTGTACATTGAATTACCAGCACATCTGCCCATGGCTTCTTGCCTCCTTTGCTATCGTTTTCCAGTCTCTGTACAGCTGTACGTCCCGAGATGAGAACTGTGTCGCAGGTTTTGCACAGCGTGCGCTTCAGCTCGGAAGAGAGTCTCACTTGGCTTTTTCGTGAGACAGTGTGCAGGTCAGACCCCAGCTGAAGGGCAAGACCAGAGCGTGCGTCAGGCAAATGCTGGCTCTGTGGAGAACCTTGCGTAGATGTAGCTGACAGACGAGGATCGGAGCCAGTGCCAGCTCGCAAAGTCAGGTAGGTGGCTGCTTGATACAAGAAAGTCGTCCGGGCATGCAGATGCCTATTTGGGATGCCCTTCGCCTTGGGTGGTTTGTCTTTGGCCATGTCGCCCGTGTTGGTTTTCGTTCGCAGCGCGGCCGCTTCATCAGACAATACCTGCGGACCCGCGGGCAGGGCCAAATCACGTGATCATACAAAGCACGGACCTAAAGTAGATTAGCGGGACTTGGCAAAGCGCAGGCCAGCTTTTCCGCACCTTCGTCGTCGCGCTTGCGCCCTCTTACTTCTACCACCCTCCGCCCCATACTCGCCCGACCCACTCCGAGTCGCATTCGAGGCTCAACTTCTAGCAACCTTCTTCTGTGCCTCGCGCACACTCTCTCACCTTAGATTTTGCTTTTACTGCAGTGCGCCTCGTTGGAAATCATCTAACGACGCATTCAGGCAGCCCATAGTCTACTGTCCACCCCACCTCCACACCACATAACCGTATCTCCATCTCCAGCTCGTCATGTCTCATGAAGAGGATCTCATCGACTACTCCGACGAGGAGATTCAGCCCACCGAGACGCCTGCCAACGGCACCGTAGGCGCGACCAAGGGCGGCCTTGCTGCGGGCGACGCCGCCGGCGACAAGAAGGGCAGCTACGTCGGCATCCACTCGACCGGTTTCTCCGACTTCCTTCTCAAGGACGAGCTCGTTAGAGCGATTACGGACTGTGGCTTCGAACATCCTTCCGAGGGTTAGTCTAATCATTCTCCCCTCAGCTGAAGCGTCCGTCCATCTCCGCAACGAAGCGAAACTCTTTCCGACGGTATATCAATCACGAGCGCAAGCAATTTGGCGGATGGATTGGCCCAGACTCCTTGTCGTACTTCAGCCTTGCAAAGAAAGCGACGAAGCCCATAGCTGGTGCGTCGCCTTCTTCCGGCACAAGCGCTGTTGTTCCTGATTGCCCCGTCTTGGATGATGCAAGAGGTCGCGTGAATGGGTCATATCATATGGAGAAGGGCCTCGCTACTACGCTGAAGGACAAGAGTCAAGAGAAGGGTTTGGCCGTCTTTTGGGGCGGCTTGCGCTTGTGTGATGGACGGACGCTTCTCTATCGCTACGTTGCGACTACTTTAAGATACCGTTCTGACATGTCATTCTTCCATATAGTCCAACAAATCACCATTCCGCAGGCCATCCTAGGAAACGACGTCCTCTGCCAGGCCAAGTCCGGTCTCGGAAAAACCGCCGTTTTCGTGTTGGCCACCCTCCAGCAGCTGGATGAAAAGCCCGAGGATGGCGTTGCAACCATCCTGGTCATGTGCCACACTCGCGAGTTGGCATACCAGATCAAGAACGAGTACAACCGGTTTGCCAAGTTCCTACCCGATGTGAGGGTCTCCGTCTTCTATGGCGGAACCCCCATCCAGCGGGACATTGAGATTCTCGCGAACAAGGAGACCCCCCCCACATCATCGTAGGCACTCCCGGCCGTATCAACGCCCTCGTCCGTGACAAGAAGCTGCGACTTGCCAACCTGAAGCACTTCGTACTCGATGAGTGTGACAAGATGTTGGACCAGAACGGTCAGTAATCCCTCCAAACCATTTGCAGCGCCACCTAATATCATCGGCAGACATGCGCAACGATGTCCAGACCATCTTCCGAGCTACCCCCTCCCACAAGCAAGTCATGATGTTCTCGGCCACGCTCTCAAAGGACATCCGTTTGACCTGCAAGAAGTTCATGCAGGGCCCTCTTGAGATCTATGTGGACGACGAGAAGAAGCTCACATTGCACGGTCTTCAGCAGTACTACATCAAGCTGGACGAGCGTGAGAAGAACCGCAAGCTCAATGATCTGTTGGACACCCTCGAATTCAACCAGGTCATCATCTTTGTGCGGTCTACCCTGCGCTGCACCGAGCTCGACAAGCTCCTGCAGGAGTGCAACTTCCCTAGCACGGCGGTGCATTCCGGAATTGGTCAAGAAGAGCGGTATGTTTTGTGGGCTTGTTGTCGTGTGGCTCTACTAACGAACGACCAGTATCAAGCGCTACAAGGAATTCAAGGATTTCCAGACGCGCATCTGCGTTTCAACTGATATCTTCGGGCGTGGTATTGATGTTGAGCGCATCAACGTCGCCATCAACTACGACATGCCTGATAAGGCTGATTCGTACCTCCATCGTGTCGGTCGTGCCGGTCGTTTCGGAACCAAGGGTCTGAGTATTTCCTTCGTTAGTAACCAGGACGACGAGGCTGTGCTCAAGTCGATCGAGGAGCGTTTCGAAGTTGAACTTCCGTAAGTCTGGATGCTGCTCATCCTTCTGTGACGATGCTAATACGCACCTAGTGAGTTCCCCGCCGAGGGTGTTGATTCTTCAACGTACATGGACAACTAAGCAGCTATCCTCTCGACGTCTTCTCTACAATTTGATCGGTGTTTTGTTATTGGGTTTCATTGAACATGAATCTGACAGATCTTTGCTGAGAATTCAGCTCGGCGTCGGAGGTATCAGCTTCGAGCGGCTCGTTTATGGTAGTCGGAAAAGGGTGGATTGGACTGGTTAAGATCGTTCTCACCGCTCTCGCGGAGAAAACCTCACATGTACACAGACCACTCATCCAATTAGGGCGTTACCTTTTGGCCTTCCTTTCGAAGGTCCCTTTTCTCCAAGCGATGCAACATCGTCTGCCTTGAAATACTGCTCGTGCCCTGTCCATTATAGATGTGAAACCCGTGATATGGCTCAGGTAGAGCCTTGCTATTCGACACCGATGCTTTTGTCCGAAATTCGAGCCATGGTAGAAACTTGAAAAGCCGCCGATTTAGCCCTTGTCTTCGCGTGCGCAAAAAGTGCCGACTTGACGGATTAACGAAGCATCGATATGACGGGTCGGTGGGAGGCAAGATGGAAATCTCGCTTCTGCATCTCAGATGGCTGCATGTGCCATGTATGCATACATTGTGGATGGGCGGGTACGTACTACATATGTAGTACATAGTACATAACGGTACGTGCCTTCGGTAGCATCCATGGTATAGGTAGGTAGGTATGCAAGCACAGCGTACTGTACGAGATTGGGGAGTGATGATGGCAATCCAGTTCAAGATTCAGGCAGGCATCGCCGCATCGCATCAGGGCGCGCGACGATCCAGTGAGTCTGAGCGTCTGGCCCAGCCAGACGCAGATACGGATCAGCGAGGAGGAGTGAGGATGGGGATTGGGGATTGGGCGCTGCGAGCTGGCGGGGGCTTACGAGCGCGTGTTAAGGGGGTATATCACGGGCATCATATGGGCGTGGTGTTATGAATTGATCGAGGGGCGATTTTATCCGGATGGACGAGTAGATGAGGTGTTGGTTGGATGTATGGTTAGGTGAGTACTGTGGCGGGCGGTGGCGAGGAAGTGGTAAGTTAGTAGATGGCTATTGAGTTCCGTATTGAGAGGGGATGGGGCGTTGTTTGTTTGTTGGTTTTGCGATGGTGGAGTGGAGGTTGATGTGTGCTACCTAGTTCTACGCGATGATTTACCATGCGTCGTGTGCTCGCGCACTCGGCTGCCAGACAAGTGCCGAACGACTCGTCCGTCAGCGGGCTGTCGGGTGTCCGACTGCTAGGAACGGGCAAGGCGTGTGCAGGGAATGCGACAACTGACAAGGAGGGCGCTCGGTTGGGTCCGGATAGGGCTGGGGTCGAGAGCGTTAACGAACGAGAAATATCAGGCCTTCTGGTTTCCGATTCGTTGTTTACTTTTTAAATATTGAGGTTATCTTTCGATGCCTGACGATCCTCGGGGACGGACGAAGGCCCCTTTTGGGTGCATATCGACATCTCTCGTAAGCTTGGCGACCTAGAAGCTGATCACCCCACCAAAACGCGCACCCCTCAGAAAAGACGCGTTTTCTATCAACACCCTTCATGAATACGGACGTACGCGAGCAGGCTATACAGTTAGCTATTGACGATTTAAATGCAGGCATTTATACTAGCTAGCGCGCAGCTGCTTGGGCGTATGGCATCCCTTAGTCTACTCTCTCAACCTGTATCCATGGCTTAGCTAGCCGACGCGCTGCTTACCAACACCAGCAGCGGTTGACGCTAGAGTAAGAGAGCTTCTTAGTAGACTAGATCCTTAAACAGGATATAAATAGCTACCCTCCCTTACACGCGCGCGCGCAAGAAATAGCTAGCTAAATCCTTTAAATAAATAGCGACCTTAAACCTCTAGGCTAGCGCTAGCTACTATACTTTATTAAGCGCAACGTACGCGTCGCCTCTATTATTAGGAGAAAGCTGGATACTAGTCGCGCTAAGGCAGCTACTCTAGAACAGATCTGCGCGTTTCTTAAGCTCTTTAAGCGCGTCAGAATTAGGCTAGGTATATAGGTAGAGAATATCTAGAATATTAATAAGACTAGTATTGCCCTTAGTGTAGGTGGTAACTTTAGAGTGCTTGTAAATAGCTAGAAAAAGAAGGCTTATATTAAGTTGCTAGAGAATCGCGAGTGGGTCTTAATAATTAAGGCTGTATTAGCTATAGGGCGGAAGCTACCCTGCGCCGTTATATTTAAAGGCTAGAGCCTATAGACAACCTAGTTTCTAGCATCTATACAAAATTGGCTCTATACAACCTTAGAGAATAGGTAGATCTTATAGAAGATAGGCCTTGAGTGGTTGCATCAGCTCTTTCTACTAGGAACAGTGCCTATAGGTAGTTAATACCAACTACTTCTCTGTAACGCGCATAGTAGCCACGTGTATATTAATTTCCTCTAGGCTTGCAAGCAGGCTTAAGTACACCTTCTATTTCTACTAGCTTATTTAATATACCTCCTATAGCTACTAGATCTATTAGGGTTCTTAGTTATTAAGTTAAACTATAGAAATCGAATACGCGATCTAGCGAGCCTTAACAATGCCGCGCCGATTAAGAAGGAGCGATTTATTTTCTAATACCACCTAGCTAGAGAGGAAGGCCTCTTAGAGAAAGTGATTTAGGCTGGCTGGCGCGCTGCTGGCTTTATTCTCTATAATCCTAATTAGGTGATTTAATCCTCATAGGTTATAGGCAGGCTAGTAACGCCACAACGCCTATCTTAGGATATTAGCGCGATCGATACGCTCTATCGCACCCCTTAGAAACCCTAGGACGTGTACGCAGCTTAGAAAGCTATTAAAAGGTTAGAAAATCTATCAAAACCTACGCGCCAACTACTCTAGAAAGTAAGCAAGGCAATAGCTATTGCTAATAGTTAAGTAGCAAGGCAGGAATCAGAAATCTCTTAACTACAATATTAACTAGAGGCTACTAGCTCTTAGAGGAAGCGTAAATAGGTTACTATTAATCACAATTAGAGATTTGCCAATGTTAAGAGTATTAAGCGTGCAATTAATTAAGCTGCTGCTATAGAGGCCTAGAACTCTAGGCCTAGGGCTTAGAGACGTGTTGCAACTATAGGAAGGGCAGCAGCTAATACTACTTTTCAATCTATGTGTATAGAGTGGCAGCTACAATAGGCGTTGATAAAATACGCGTCTTTTTCTGAGGGGTGCGCGTTTTGGTGGGGTGATCAGCTTCTAGGCCTGATCAGCTTCTAGGTCGCCAAGCTTACCTAAAGGTAGGCGCCCGACGGCACAGGGTGAGTTGTCGCATCGTGGAGAATGAGTGGAACGGCATACTGTGTCATGATAAGTCGAGCAAGAACGTCTGCTCTCAAGTTTTTCAAGGTATTTTGGAGCGGTAATATGTTGTACCTGGCCTCACGGTGAGCCTACCCCACGCTCGTGTCTACGTATCCGCTCGTACCCAACGTTCGGCCGATATGAGTTTTGAACCACGTGCAAACGGATCGCAACTGTGTGTTTGACATCTCCACGCGGTTGTGGCGGCAAGGGTTCCTTGAAGAATTTCCACAACGGCAGGATCTGACTGTACTTTAGTTATATAAGCAAGAACCCCTTTTTGTCAACACCACCTTGAAATGCTTTTCTGTGTCAACAACAGCAGGAGGGATAACTGCTATTATTGTAATATTTTTATTAGAAACCCCTTAGTCGCAAAAAAAAAAAAACCCATATAAGCAAGGAAGTTTCACTGGCCACCTGGGCAAGATTCTATTCACCCCCTCGGAGCTCGAGCACCCAGGTACTTATTACGATTCACGAGACCTATTGCGCGCGAATTGGGGAAGCTGAAGCATGGCAAATGTGAAATGCGATCTTGGGATGCTCCGAGCGTCCAAGCTCACCAAACTGCTTTCGCGTCGTCGATCACGTAGCGTCGCTTCCGTGAGGCTTCAACTTGCTCGGGCAGTGACACGGACATTCGGAAAGTAAACGGAGGGTCGGTGTGGCCAACATGCAGACTGCAACGGTCTTGCTTTATACGACGAATATCTGTGCATTATGTGGAAAAGGCGCGATTAGCAGTACAAAGGGGGATGACGACGCGCGCTTATTAGCAAGGAGCGCTCTTGACCCGAAGCCGCTGTCAAGTGTCAGTGAAAGAGCTAGGCAGCACCTCCCAATCGGAAGGAGTGGCAGCCGGGCGTAAGCGACTGCCAGCAAACACATGGTGCCATGCTTGTCTGATAAGTTTGGGAGTTCGACATGGGTGTGAGAAGTTGCATATTGTTAGCCTATGTTAGGCGACGGTGCTCCTTGGCTCGAGAGGGGTTCGTGCATACGCTGAAACGGCCGTGTGCGCGATGCATGGTAGTGCGCCTGTGTTTTTGAAGATTCTGACATGGGAGCGTGGGTGGCTTGGCAAGCTTTCCTCGCTGGGACAGATGGCAAATGCAGTTATTAGTTGAGCGTTTCCAGAAGGCGATGGAGGCGTTTTTTCTGAAATCGCAATCACCACGAGCGCGGACAGTGGCGCGGGCCATTGGGCTCTATTGATTTCCTCGGAGCGCGGGAGCGGTGCGTCCTGGGAGCTGTCGTGCTCTATTACCTTCTACCTTGCAGACTGAGAAACGAAACGGACCCGACGTTTGGCAAAGCAGAGCCTTCCGCCCGGCGCTGTTCCGGTGCTTGTCCGCCATGTCTACTTCGAACGCCAGGCGGCTCCGGACCCGGGGCAGGCTGGTAAAAGGGGTTCGGGACAAGAGGCCGGCGAGACCAGGCTGGGCCGAGCATGCGAAGCTGCGCCGTGGGACAATCACAATAACATTCGGGATGGGAGGGTGGAAAGCGCATCGAGAGATCGGCCGTCAGGGCTGCGCGCAACGGTGCGGGAGCGGACATTGCAGCGCGCACGGGGCGCCAACGATGATGAATTGGCGTCGAGCGGTAACGACCCGCCAGCATTCACGGCCTTGGCGGGCCCACGCATGGCTTCCATGGCGGCATGGCGCACGTCGACGTCAGCACCTGGACTATTGGCGCTGCAAGACTCCAGTGCAGACGCGGTATGTAGGCAGGATCTACGTGCCACTGGTCGTGGTCGTCCCGTCCAGACGCACCCCGACGAGCCTCATCGGAGACGGGGTGGCAGCGAGGGCGCAGCGCGCAGCACGCAGCAGGGCGCACCCGTCTGGCTCTGCACATGGATGCATGGCGAGCATGTACAGCAGTGAGTGAATACGTGCGGTGCACAGGCAGATGACGCAGCGGCCGTTGGACGGCGGCGGTGGCGCGCCTCAACGGGATAGATACGTAGCACTGCCAGGGCTCCTGCGACGATCAAGGCAGAACAGGCCAGGCTAGCGTGCGCCCGGCAGGGTCGAGCAAGCTTTAGAATGAATAAGATAGCGCAGCGACGCTCGCTCGCGCTGCCCTCCTCCGCCGCCCTCCGCATGCTGCCCCCCCCCCGGTCGCCGCTCGCCGTGTCTCCTCTCGCTCGCTCATCTCTAATACCCGCGCTCTGCACTGCCCGGACAGTTGCTGGCTGCCCATTCCGCTCGCTACCTGTTTGTGCCGGCTGTGCCTGCCTGCCCCAGAGCCGCCGCGCCTCGCAGTCGTAGTCGCCGTCTGTCCCACCACAGCCGTTTCCCGTCCAACCCACGTCCACGTCCACGTCCACGTCCACGCCCCTCTCGCCCCTCTCGCCCGGTTCCCTCTTTACCGACTGCACATGACGCCCCAGTGAGCTCTGCCCGCCCGCCGCCACCACACGCTCGTTCCGGCTGCTATCTTAATCCGTAATACCCCGTCTCGTCGCCGAGCCTCCGCGCTCGCTGCACTGCGGCACCGCCAACCGTGGCCTCGTCCTCGCCGCACACCCTCCACTCGCCGACGCGATACTGAACAGCGCCCACCATGGCTCCCGCGGTCCCGCGCCTGCGAATTCTGTCAGGTGCGTCAGATCCTGCTCCTACACGTGCATTGGCGCCATCTGCCCTCATGCACCCGTCCAGCTTGTGACGCTTCTCTCTCCCCGCGCCTTCACCATATACTCAGCACCAAATCTGCGATTACTGCTAACACGTCACAGTTGGCGGCAATGCCGTCTCTGCATTCCTCTCATGGCGCTTGCAGGCGACGAATGCTTGCGATGTTACCGTTGTGTGGAAGTCGGGCTTCGAGAGCGTTGCCCAGTACGGCATATCTTTCAAGTAAGCAGCCCAACACCGTTGTCAAAATACACTGCTAACGATTGGCATCAGATCTGCACTGTACGGCAACGAGCGCTTCAAGCCATATTCAGGTAGGCTCGAGCCGCCGTCAGCACATCGACGACGACGCTAACAGGTCGCAGTTGTGCGAACACCCGAAGATGCCGCACATTCTTCTAAACAGCCATTCGATTACGTCCTTCTCTGCGTCAAAGCCCTCCCCGATGTATATGATATCGCAAACATCATCGAATCTGTCGTGTCGCCGCAGCATACATGCATCCTCATGAACACAACACACAGTCTCGGAGTCGAGTCCTATCTGGAGCAGCGGTTTCCGACCAACGTACTGTACCCCTCGTATCGGGAGCGGAAATATCGCAAATCGGCGCGAGTGAGTTCGAGCACAAGGGCGCGACCGGCATCTGGGTCGGCGCCGCCAACTCGAACCCGTCCATTCCGCCGCAGATTCAGGCAGACATGGCCGAAGCGCTTGCCTGACGCTCAGTTCGGGTCAAGTTGACTGCAAGGTGTCATCGAATATTCGCCAGCAGCAATATGAGCGCATGATAGGGTATTTGCACACCGGACCCTTTTTGACTCGTTGACACTTAACTACGCTTCACAGTGCCATCGCCTTCCACCCTACCAGTGTACTGTTCGAGACCCCGAATCACTCAGAGCTGCTGGAAAAGGTCGTGCGCCCCGCTTGTCACCGGCATTATAGACGAATTACTTGCGCTTGCCAAAGCACAGGGCTGCACATTCCCTCCAGGCTATCGAGAAACCACAATGGACCAGATGACGCAAACAACCACTAATAGCACCATGTGGCTAGACTTCGAGGCCAAGCGACCTATGGAGATTGAGACTTACCTAGGCTCGCCCTTGAAGCTTGCGCAAGACGTCAATGTTCCCATTCCTCGCATTGTACCCCACCCTCCACACATTAACATTGTGAACCGTAGCACCCGCTGCAGCTCCCACTTCTTCTCCTCCTACAAATGGCGATCAGCGCATGCCTCCTCCCCCTAGGCTCGCCTCAGCACCCTTACCACGAGGGGGCCCCCCGCCGATGATGAACGGTAATGGCATGATGAAGGGGGGATCACGTCCTGGGAGTCGAGCACCGTCGATGAATGGGGCAATGCCAATGATGCGCAGAGGTCCTCCATCAGGGCCCGTCAATGGCTATCCGCCTAGACAAATGAATGGAATGCCGAACGGCCAGCGACGACCCTCTTTCGAAGGCAATGACTTGGAAGAATTCAGTCACTTGATGCTCTACGACAACATGGTTGATGATGGTGCCGCCGGCGTGGCCGGCCCTGGGTACGAGAACGGAGCTGCCTCATCTAATGATCTGGCTCTCCGTGAGAGAGAGCTCATGCTCCGACAGAAGGAGCTTCAATTGAGGGAGCAAGAGCTGAATATGCGTCGTGGTCCGCGTCGTGGTCCGCCACCTGGGCCACCTCCGCCTCCGTCACACATGGGCGGATTTGACGAAGATGACGACGAGGACGATTACTTTGATCCCATGGCATCCCGCGGTCCCGGCCCCATGATCGATCCTGATAATTTCGACATGATGAGTATAACGTCGAAGCGAAACCGCAAGATTCCCAGTGCTAGCCAGATTCGCAAGAACCCTGAATTGGGCGCGGCGCCTCCTAACGGCCGTATGAGAAACCCGTTTAATCGTGCTGGCCAGAATAAGAATCGAACCAGTGCCCGGATGATGGCTGATGTTCCCGGCCTGCACGATTCAATCATGAACAATCCGCTCATGGGGTACTCATCTAATCGGTACGGCGATGTCGATAGAGGCGCGATGCAAAGCGCATCCCGAACCAACTCACTGACTACAGCCCGGCTCGACGAGCTCCAACAAGGTGGCAGTTACGGCGCCTACCTCCGATGAGCCGTCGAACCAGCCAATCCCCCGGTAATCCGCTCAGTCCCGCCCGAGGCCAATGGGGGGCCCCTCTCCTCCGAATGGCTATGCCCCCAATGGCATGCCACCCAGCGGTCGTCCGTCTCCGCCAGGCATGAGGCAGCCGGTACCACGGCATCCTCCCGGTCATGGCAACGCAGTGGCCCGCAGCAAGTCGAACAACACGTTGGGGTGAGCTGTTTCCTCCGAAATCCCGTACTCAAGTTCGCAGTCTGACTGGAAGTGCTTCTGCTAGCGCGGGCAGTGGTAGTACACAACTAGATTCGGAAAACTCTGCACATAGCAGTCAGAGTAGCCTAGGACCCCGTCCTCCTCTCGGTGTGCGGTAAACGAGAGATGTTTCATCTCGCATTGGCCTGGGTCGACTTGGAGTATGTTGGGAGTTTGCATCACCACTGTTTTCGATTCGATTCGGCGATACATTCACAAAGTGATCTGCTGGTTTGAAAGCTGGCGGTGCTACCACCGACATATCATACTCGGGTTCCTATCATGCTGTTGACGGCTATCATCCTTTCGGAGTTGGCTCTTCTGCCCGCTTCTTTTCTACTACGAATACGCACCGGACTTCCTTACAGCGCGGCGGCCGGTTATTGGGTCGAGTCTCTATCACTGCCAGGGGCTGTTTGGGCGCCGCTGACGGGTACTTAATGACGAATATTAGAGTTGGATTCAGGGAGGATATCTTGCACGTACACGAGCTGACCTTAGCGCAAGGTCTTTCCTTCGAGTTCTTTGTTTTGTGCTTTTATCGTACATATTGTAGACGCTTCCAACGGCGACGTCTTTCAGAGACTGGGCGCCCGCTAATCACTTTTTGCATGGGCTGCGCGGTGGGGTTCGGGGGGTTTTGTCTTCCTCCACAAGGAAGTTTTTCGATACATGCACATGGATTCCTCTCTTTTTTTGGGCTCCTGGGCATGCGTACCTGTCTGTCTGTCTGGTGCTCCGGTCGGTCACATCATGGGAGTGTGGTGGAAGCTGATGAACTGGAACTGTGTACTGTTTATTGATGTGGTGAAAAAAATGTGTAGGTGGGGAGAGCAAGAGCGGAGGGATGAAAGGGACGACGAGGTACGGAGATTCGTTGAGTAAGCATATATAGCGGGTGGTGAAAAAAAGAAACATTCTCTTCTCGCAATAATGGGGGTTGGCAACTGTGTGAGTCGTTCAAATCTATCTATACTGAGACTTTTACGCCACTATGCCATGTCCCTCGTGGCTGGTGTCTGGTGACGCTCTGCGCTAGCAGTTGACGTGTGCTGGCTGATAAGCGTCCTCGCCCGCCTTTGACTGTTCCTCCCTCCACCGCCCGCAGTCGGCAAACCTTCTTGCGGTATGCTGCGTGCAGACTTACCTTTTTACACATCGTCCACTCCGAGTAATAAGTCACATCATGCGCGATGCAGAGGAACATGACCAGCTTCTTCTGCCAGATCGAAACGACGAGGTTGCCATCGCCTTTGGCCCCAACGACAAAGACGATCCGCGGAACTGGTCATGGTCACGCAAATGGCTCATGGTAGCTGCCATCATCCCCATAGATCTCAGCGTCAGCTGGGGGGCCTCCGGCTTTTCGCCCGCGGCTTCAGACTTTGCCAAAGACATGCATGTGTCACACCAGGTCGCAACCCTTGGCCTAAGCATGTACGTCCTGGGGCTCGCGTTCGGACCCATGAGCCTCGCACCTCTTTCCGAATACTACGGAAGGCGGCCGGTGTATCTTATCTCGTACGGCATCTTCTTGCTGCTGCTATTAGGCACTACGTTCGTGGAAAGTCTGGGTGGCTTCCTGGTGCTGCGTCTCTTTTCTGGCTACTTCTCATCGGTGACAATCAGCAACTTTGGCGGGACCATAGCGGACTTGTTTCATCACCATGATACCGGCCCTGCTATGAGCTGGTTTCTTTGGGCTGCGACGGGCGGATCACCCACTGGTTTCGTGCTTTTCTCGTTTATATCAAATGGCAGGTCATGGCACAGCGTGTTCCGCATCATGTTCTTCATCTGCTTCTCCTTCTGGGCTATCCTCGCTGTGGCGCTATACGCGCTTGGTGAGACTAGGCACAGCGTCTTGCTGGCACGAAGAGCAAGGGTGGCCCGCAGGGCAACCGGCAACGAGAATGTTGACGTGCCGGACGAGTTGAAGCAGCGCAGTCCGAAGCAACTTTTCGGCACAGTACTCATACGGCCATTCCGCTTCCTCGCCTTAGAAGCTATAGAACAGTTCGGGGCACTGTACAATGGATACCTCTATGGTATGTCCTTTTTCTTCAATGGCGCCTTCCACATCATCTTCGGCCCTGGCGGGTTTGGATTTGGTATGATCGGCATCGGTCTTTCATTCCTAGGAATTGTATGCGGCATCACAGTGGGCCTAGTTACCAACATCTACCAAGAACGACATTATCAACGTCAGGTAGCTCTCGCTGGCCACCACGATGTGCCCGAGGCTCGCGTTTGGCTCGCGAAATCGGCTGCTGTTGTACTCCCCGTCTCACTCCTCATATTCGCTTTTACAGCCGATCCTGCTATTACTCCATTGCTCTCCATCTTGGCTTCCGCTCTCTGGGGATGGTCGTTCTACACACTCATCTTGATGACGCTCACATACACGGAAGACGCTTATAAGACGTACTCCGCTTCTGCATTGGCGGGTATCGGCTTAGTGCGCAACATAGCTGGGGCTGCTTTTCCGTTGCTTGGCAGGAAGCTTTTGGTCAATATGGGAACTAAGAACGCCTGCCTTATTCTAGCGGCGATATCTTTGGTGATGGTCCCCATCCCTTTTGTCCTGGCGAACTACGGAGAAGCATTGCGGCGACGGAGTCCTTGGGCTACGGCGCACGAGGATGAAGACGACGACAGCGCAGACAACTGACACGACACGCAACCCTTATTTCCGAAACATGCGTTCGCGCAGACTCTTCGGTGGCTCACTTATTATGGTCATTTGGCTATACGGAAGCTCCCGATCGGGCAATACCTGCCGCAGAGGAGCACCCTCCGACCTTGGAGCTGTTTGAAGCCTACGGGATCTACGTTGACACCAGGCTGCCAATGAAAAGTTATCTTTACCTGGTATTTCGGTTTACATTCCCTCGAAGCGTCCACTCAGATGTTGCTCCATAGCCGCTCGATTCGCATCTCATACCCCAATGGGGCTCCTCCACAGATCCCGGTATGCAGCCCGGACAGTCAACCCGTCCGTCTCGTATGGGGTCATCTCTCTGCAGCTCGCCACAAATATAGATCTCTTCTTGGACGATTAGATCAAAGACGCTGCACACGGCAACACAATATTTACTCTCCGGGCTAGATCCGCTATCTGCTCGAAAATGACGGTGGTTGCACAATATAGTTGACAAGGGGTTTATCTTGCTGTGCCATAGTCGAGTCTAAATGCCCAAGAAAATTTCGCATACGGGTTTAAGCAGCGGAGGTTCACTCGTGAATCTCTGAGATGAAAGAATAAAGCCTAGGCAACATAGACAATTGTTGCAACTAACACAATTTTATTAGTGGAAGGGGCTAAATTTTTTTTAGGCGATATATAACTTATAAGGAGCTAAACTAAAGTTTAACTAAATATATATTATAACTAGACCTTTTTTTTTGTTAACGTATCCTATCAGCGAGCGGGTCAGATCAGCGAGCGGGTCAGTTTTCCTTGGCAACACTATAGTACTGCAAACTTCAATTCGAATCACTATTAACACTATCTGAAAACAGCCCACTAAGGGTAATATCTGAGCTAGAAGATGACTCTTCAGCCTTCTGGCAGGTTCTCGCGTTGTGCCCAGTCCCCCCGCAGTTGCCGCAGCGGCGTTGTGTTGAGGGGCCTCCCTCAGCGTTACCTCCACCCCTCGCCCTTTTGGACGATTTCGCCCTAACAGAGGGACTCCTAGCCACTAAATCTGCTCCCTGGCCAAAGTCAAGTACTCCACCATGCTGGAGACGCTTCCTTTTACGCGATTTTCGCTTAGTAAGCAGCTCTATCTGCTCCTGAAGCTCAGCGAGTTGGCCTATCATAAGTACACCTTGGTGAGCTAGACTTTCAGCGCCCTTTGTAAGCTGTGCGAGCCTTGCAGTGACAGCAGTTAGTGATCTCTTAATAGGTTCTATTACCAGCTTAGCCTGTGACGAGAGTTTAATAGCGTTTTTTAGTGTTTTTGATTGCCAGGGCTTATTTGGTATAGGTAGTCCTGGTGGGGTGTGAAGTCGCACGTCAAGGCGATCTACCACCACCAACGCGTCCAAAGGAACAAGCCCAGAGGCCTTAAAGGCTTTCCTGCAATTCTCTGGTGTGAATACATCAAAAAACGCGTTGCGAAAGGCCGGTAGGAAGCCCTCTTTGTTAATATGAAAGACGCGTCGGCGCGCCAAGTCTCGCACGCGCTAGGAGTACTTCAGCTTCAGTGGCGCGAAACAGACCACATCAAGCGGCTGCAGGATGTGAGATAAGTGCGCTGGCATACAGAGGGTTAGGATCCTCTGTTCCAGGCAGTAATCCTTGAAATCTTAGGATTGGTAGCTCTCATGGCCGTCCAGAATAAGTAACCTCCACGACCCCACCATACGCAGCCTTGTATACGCGTCAAAGTGCTTTAACCACGCGACTCCAAGCTTGTTGTTAGTCTAGCCAGTCTTGGAGACTAAAAGCTTCCAATTGCGGGGGATACTGGTCTCCTTATACCACGCTAAGATGTGGACTCGCCCTTTGTAGATAATAAAGGGTAGGGCAGCATACCCAGCAGCGCAAATGCTCTGGATCACTGTAACCCACTCGCGGTCGCCTGGCTAGACAAGATTAGGTCGAGAACGTCTCTTTGAGCCTGTCACAACCTTTATTGAGCCAATAACTCCTATCTAGAAGCCAGTCTTATCGAAGTTATGGACGTCTTAATCCTGCACCCCATACTTGGCTTTTGTCTCCTCCACAAGCCGAAACCACGCGTTTATCACCTCTGGATCCTCCTATTGTATCCTCTGTCGGTCCTTCGCTCGATTAAAGGCTATTTTGAGCTCAGGTACACGCTTTACAAAGCGTTGAGCCCAGCATTTACCCACAGGGTCTCTGTGCCGCGCAGCTAGTAGTTTATTAGCTATATCCTCTACCTCATCTAGCTGGGGTGTAAATCCTCGCGAGTCTAGGTTAAGTATGTATTAGATAAGCGTCTCCTCTTCAGTTGTAGTAAGCTTCGCCATATTGGCGTGGTTATCTGCTTAGGCAGCGATTCTGTTGTATTAGTGGGTTACTGTAGTTTTTGGGACGTTATACGCGTTAGCGGCGCGTTATAGGCTTGAAAATTGTTTATTCTAATAGGCCTAAAGGGTAAGCTTAATTCTGCCTTCTTTATTAGATAATAACGCGTTGCGTTGTTGAGACATAATAAGTTATTGTGAGGTGTTGTGGTCTTGGCAAAAACTGACCCGCTCGCTGATCTGACCCGCTCGCTGATAGGATACGTTATCACCTTTTTACGCCTTTTTTGATTACTAATCAGGGGGCTCTGCTTTTTTTGTCATGTTATTTGAGATGAAAGCCTTTGTCGTCCTACCCCTAGGTAGATAAAATAACGCCACACACACATAACTATACTTTTATTATATATAACTATTATACTTTACTAGTAAAGGGATCTATAGTAATATTAAAAGCTACTTATAGTGTGCGCTAGTATATATTTAATAAATAACTACTATTTAGATGTAGAGTTATTTTATCTACCTAGGGGTAGGACGACAAAGGCTTTCATCTCAAATAATATAACAAAAAAGCAGAGCCCCCTGCTTAGTAATCAAAACAGGCGTAAAAAGGTGATAATTACTATTTAGATAACAACGTATCTAGTTTATTATAGTAAATTTAATTTTAACTTTATTATACTTATTAACGCTTATAATATAGATAAATTTAAAATTAATACCTTGTTTATGCTATTCTAACTATTTACTAGTAACACTTGCTAATAGTAAGTACTACTATACTTATATATAGCTATTTAAGGAGGAGGAGAAGGAGGAGAAGAAGGAGAAGGAGGGTAATAATAGAAAGATGGACGACGTTGGGGTCCTTAAGAAGGCAGTGGCAACATGGAGCATCACTTGAAAGGACGGACTCGTTTGCAGCAAGCAATTCGTGGGCGAAATCCCTACGCGAACGCGTGACTGTGCCGAAATCGTGGGGCAACGTGAGTCCACGTGCGTGAGTCATAGATGATGGATATTGTGAAGAGGCTGACTGTCCCCAGAGTGTACGGAAGAATGAGTCACTCAGCATAGGCGCATATATTATGTAAATTTATAAAGCTATATACAAAAGTCAGACCTGAACACCAAAAACCATCCCCGCACTAGCCTCGTAAAAAAACACAACTCCATACCGCCTAAACCCGTTCCCAGTCTCCCCTGGAGTCGCAGATCGCAGAAAGATGGAACCCAACTCTATGGTGAGCAAGCTAGCTTGTGAGATACTCGATGTTCGAAATCTCTAGGTCTAACGGAGACTGGATCCCTAGCTGATTGCTGCAATGTGGCTGATTTTCGTCTTTGGACCAATCAGGTGGCTGACACAGCTCATTCACACCAAGCGTGCATTGCGGATCAACGATATTCCACATCTCGACGCCGTCCTTACACGTCACAGCCCAGTTCATAGAGTTGGCTGCTGACAGGGGCAGTTTGTTGCTGTCGCTTGCGATTAAATCGTTGCACTCTTCATTCGCTACCCAATCGTACTCAGCCGGGATGCCGCCGCCGTTGGAGGGATTTTCAGCTGCGCTTTGTCCAACGTTGAGCATGTTCCATGCGTCGTAGCTGATATCGTGGGCACCCCCCGACATGTCGATGTGAAGAAGTGTAACGGTTCTCCCGTTGGCGGTTACGTTGACGCAGTACCGGTTGCACTCTGGCAGGTAGGGCCAGTAGGCGACGCGGTTGATGTTGATCTTGCAGCCGAGCACACCGATGGAGGAGCTGTAATATGAATGGGGAGTAATTGAAATCGACCCTCTTCGAGGCATTGCAACGTCGGTGGAAGGGCTGGTGTGCGCAGGAGCTCTAGGCAAGAGATCAACAGACGAAGAAATGCCGGAGATTGCCGCCAGGGGTGTTGCGATGGTGTTTACGATGAGCCATAGGCCTCCTGCGATTATTGTGTGCAGCATGGCGGAGTGTTGCATGGTGGAGTGTTGCATGAGGTGGTGGGGTGGCTGTTCGTGATCGGAGGATACTGTGCTTCAAGAGCTGGGAAAGTGGAACACTGATTTGGTATGTAACTAAATCCGATATTGAGGATAGATCAAGGACTGAATTGTGGTATTGCAGAAGAATGGTTTACAAAGTGAGGGTGTAAAGTGAGGACGTTTTTACTAGTAGGTAGTAACGTTGACTCTTTCGGCTTGGCCCACGACAAATAGCAACTGTCTAACCAGAAGGGAAATGTGACTCTTCATGGTTCTCAAGAACATTGTTGTTGTTGAACGTTCATCAGGAGTCAACGTGGATTGGTATCTAGTCACGTCTAGGTCTGTGCGAAGAATGATAAGAGTCTGATAATCTGATAATGCAGCCTGTCTCACATACAGTAGTAGCCAGTGTCCGCAGCATATACCTACCGTCAAAAGGAAAAATATACTACCCCGAAGGCTGACTGCAGATGCGAATTCCGTCTATTCACAAACAAAACGCCCCGTCACACGACTACGCACTGATAAAAACCCAACGAGGCCACGCCATCTTACCACCACAGCTCCGCCCCCACAAACCTCCACTATAAAACCTTCCTACGAGCAAACTTCTATTCTTCACCACTATCCTACCTACCATCCTACCTACCAGCAACCACAACTTACTCATACCCAGTATAATGCGCCTCTCCATCTTTGGCCCGTCCCATAATTTCCCCTCGGAGTAAGACGTGGTATGCGCCTCGGTCACTAAGCAGTCCCGAAACATGTCTCCCTCAGTCAGTGATTTCCACTGCTCCTGTAAGCCATTATCAACGAAGCCGTGATCCGATGAAGGGTGGGGTCGTTGTTCCGAGTCCAGAGGGTCTAATTCTAATATTCGACTCGTCAAGTGAGGACTAGTAGCGTGAGAAAAGTCCAAATTTCTTGCGCTGCGCCAAAGCAGAAATGCCGAGACCTCTTTTGATTGAAGACAACCAGGCTCTTCAATATCGAGAGGTTTGTCCCACCAAAAGGCGTAAGAGAGAAGCGCGCAGATCCCGCGGGCGAACGTATTCAACTCGAGCAAGCTTATTGATAGACCTTGTGCGAGGCGGAAAATGCATTGGATACAGAAATGCGTCGCCTGAAAGCAGACTATGAGTTTGGCCAGTCCACTAGCTTTGCTCTTATCCTTTATTTCGCCTATGGTGAGATTGGGTATACATTCGGGTGCGTGTTCAGCGACCCTTAGGAAACCCTCGACGGTTAGCGGAAATTTTCTAAACACTTTGGATATCCAGAGTCGTGAGTCATCCGCGGTGACATCGATAGCGAAGCCTCCCATGCAGACATAATGGGAGTGCGTGTTCGTCCAGGTGGAACGAGCATAATTCTATGTTGGGTCAGAAACTTTCTTAGCCTAAGATGATCACTTAAGCAGAGACCTCCACATACCGATTCCTTTTCTTTCTATAGCATATTGACTAAGCTGGAGTTGCAAAACATTCGCTTGAAGATATTAGGCCTTTTGTGCTGTCCCAGGATTTTGCGCATTTTCCTCGTGAGCTCGGATGCTTCTCTTCGCTTCTCAAAGGCCACCCAAACAATCTGCCGTGATCAGTATTGATTGCTGTGGACTTGCAAATCTTTCACTCACAAGCTCAGGCGCGAATAGGCCAATCAGTAGCCACTTGGCTTTCCGCAGGTGCTGGGGTGTAATCCACCAGGTCTTCCTCTGTTCCGGGATATTGAGATGGATCGCAGTCCAGATGCACAAGGACATGGTGATGAGGCACGAAGAAATTATGCTATACGTTCCGCGAAAGGTAGGTTCGGGGAGCTACCCCGAGGTTTGGTTGGCAGGCACACTGCCATACCATGACTCCATAATAGGTTAGCCCGATGAGATGAATATGAAGAGTTATAACGACGAGAGTCTCAAACTCAGATGTGTAGTTGAGAGGGCATGAGAAAAAAAGGTTGTGGTGGAGGATGTCCGGTCAGGCTGAGCGATCTTTGCGAGGGGGCGCAGGCAGCTGAGCTGTAATGATAAACGCGGAGTGCGGTATGGTTATATTGGCCCTCACATGATGATGCCACTGCAGCGATGATTGGGGCTGCGGCTGCGGTGGACACCGTCCGGTTAGGGCTGAGCGCGCTTGATTGGGGGGCGCAGGCCTGCAGCCCCAGGTGTGAAGAGGTGATTCGTCACATCCGCTCTTATTATTTCATCATCTCTTTTTCTGTCTTTTTAGAGGCCAAATAACTTATGAGGTACCGTGCAAGATTGAGTAACCAAACAAGTAAGCTCCTGTTATGTAAACAAGTGAATTCGCCTTCATACGACGCCGCTGCGGTGAAGAAAAGTGATAGAAGCTTCATCTGTGTTCCCCCATTGTCTCTGCTACAATTTACACTGATGAGCAAATTAGCGCACTTTCCAAACGCGCTTGGGTTGCACGTACTGATACCGGGCCTGGTCAGAAGTTTTGAAACGCTGAATAGGGCACGTAATACAGTAACACCCTTCACACATATATATGGGTTTTACAAGCGAGAAACTTATGATCGTTACAATTTAGATAAAACTTGGGTATCTGAACTGACGGCCATGATGCTCTCGCCATCAAGACCTTCGAAGTAAATACAAACATAGACCAAAAGAAGAAGAATGCTTTCCAGCCGTAGCAATCATTCAGGCAACGCGACACAGTTTGCCGTTCTCGTTAGGCAATTCGTCAATGCTTTCGACTTTCCATCTTTCGCGGCCTACACTCGTGGTAGCAAAGAAGACGTCGTAGGGATCCAGCTTCGTCTTCAGCTCAAGGAGCCTCGGGTACTTGTCGCCCCAGAATGCCTGCCCAAAGTTAGGCTCCAAACGGTCCGCTTCTGCAAGGTAGCTTCCAGCACAGGTGCTGATATCTCTCCAGCGTTGCATGTCGCCGGTCTGGAAGTCTTCTCGGACTTTCAAGGTCTCTGCTGCAGTCCCGTTAGGGTGTCACCGCACAGATTGCTGCGAGAAGAGAATGTTTGGGCGCCAAGCGGAGTTGACAGCGTTATCGGCATTGGCCGGGTCGACAGCTTTGATGTTGAAGTGCACTTGTACACGGTTGTTCTCGCTCGATAGACGTAGATTTTGGAGCAATTCGTCGCGTTTTTCTTCGGTTTCAAAATTGGACCGGGGAAAGAGGCGGGAGCCAGTCGTTGTGTTGATCTTTCCGACGGTTTCGAGAGGAAAGGAGTTCTTCCAAGCTTCGTAATAGGAGTCGAAATGGGTGATATTGGGGTCAAAATTGATTCCGAGGTCGTTTAGACGGGTGAACCAGGGCTGGAGCAATGCTTGTGTCTCCTCGAGCGTCTTATTTGGTGCGAAGAATGGCGACATGTTGAAAGTAAAGATTCCGGTCCAGATGTTAGGAATGAGTGTGAAGTACGCATAGGCACCGGTATCAGCATTAGGAATAAAGTAGTCGACATAAGAGCGAATGCCCGCCCAGAAAGTCTCGTTACCAACCTTTTCGGAGGAGAAAGAGAAAAGCGATGATGTAGTAGTGTAGTCGGGATGGGCTTTCACGGTTACCGAAGTTGCTACACCAAATGTTGAACCTCCACCGCCACGCATAGCCCAAAACAAATCGATGTTCGAGGTCGAGTTGGCTGTGACAAATCTGCCATCTGCGGTGACAACTTCGAAGGCGAGCACTTGGTCAGCTCCCGTACCATGACTATGCAATATCAGTAACTATCGGCTTCACTGATTTAAGTTGTAACATGCAGTGAAGTCAAAGGCGAGTGCCCGACACCTTGAATGTAGCCGCCGAAGATACCTACGGTTTCGCCTTCGCCGCCAACAACCGCGCGTCCCTTTTCATGCGCAGCCTTGTAGATCTCAAAGGCTTGCACACCGACGCCGGTCTTGAATGCAGGGCCAGAATATCCCAACTTCTGGTCCACGAAGTTCTCGATGTAATCTATACTCTTGAAATGATGAGTCCAGATGCTCAATGCATCTTTTCCGCCGGACTTTCCCAGGAAATCATGACCAGTGTTTTTTACCACAAGCCTCACTCCAGTATTGCGTGCGAAGTTTACCCCGAACTGAACGTGCTTTGGCTCCGTGGCATTGATGACATACATGGGAAAGCCACCTCTCGTGTAATTGTGCGAGTCGAAAACGTTCGGCGGAAGACAAGTCATACCCTGTGCAACCGGGCTCATCATGTCGATTGGGTCGATGAAATGAGTGGAGGTCCTGTTCCAATTTGCGATCAATTCCCCACACTTCGAAGGGTTGTAAAGAGGTCAATTGTAGCATACAGATGCTTGAGGATCTGGCCGATTGAGCAATCGGTTGTCGACTAGCTGGTCCAGCTCCGCCCATGCTTCGTCAGACGGCCAGTTAGGGTCGCCTGGATAGACTTTGCATCTTGACGAGTTGTGTAGTCGAGCTGTTTCAGAGAGGAATAGGTTCTTGAGATCCGCAGTTACACCTTCGAGGGTACTATGGACCAACTGCGATACACCTGCTTACGAGAGGATTGGGCTTGCGACGGCGGAGGTTGCGAGGAACGCGGTGAGCCAAATTACTGTTGAGCTATTGCGATGTTGTCATTCTATCCTGGGTGTCTTGTGGTCTTCCTCCGTTGCAACAATGAGCCTTGGCCACGAGCATTAATGTTATAGGAGCTGTCTCCCCTTTAACGCTTGTCGAGGAGGAATGCTCTCCTGAGGATTGCGAGTGCTTGAAATATGAGGATCCTCACGCCCGCAAATGGTAAAGGAATAAGACGATCGCATGGGTAAAGAGTGGCAATAAAGCGAGGGTGGTATGTCGAGGCCCCTGTATGCTTGATGATGACTGAAGATCTTTGCCGTATTGAAGATCTTCGTCGTGTGGAGATTCTAACCAAGGTCGAGTCCGCACCATACACAGAGAGGAGTAAAACAGGAGGCACTAAAACCCAGTACCTAGCACACAGTGAGACAATCAAGTTATATAAATGTATGTGTAAAGTCAAACGATGTGAAACTCACGGCTGACCTGAGGTAGACATTCTTTTAAGCCACACTGGCTACCGTGGCAAGGATATACCAAAGGAGACCATCGAACAACAAGTAGTTACGCTGAAATGGAGCTTTGCCGTCCAAATGTTCCGGTAGGCGAAGAGATCGAATGGAAAATTGTATATATACTAACACATGAACAGCAAGTAAATCCTTCTCAACATAGTCTACGCAGTACAGTACGAGGTCCTTATTTTCCGTACCGACTAAAGCGACATAATGTGCAAAACTCATGGTCTGGTTCTGTAACTGCTCGAATAATTTGGCAATTCGAATGAACTGTTGCATGGTTCTACCTGGTGGCTCCCATTTATGAGTACAGTCGTATCCTTTCGGTTTAAGCAATACTGACTGTATCGTTGCCCCCCAGACCACCCGCTGATGGGATGCATACGCGCGTCGATCATCATGTTCCTTTTCCGAATCAAAGGCCAATGCTGGCATATTCAATGGGCGTTACACTTTGCTTGTAAGTGTCACTTTTCAATCAAGGCCACGAAGACTTGGACTAACGAATGTGTGCAGTCTGGGTCAACGTAGGATATCTTATTTCAACCACTATCGTGAACATCTTCCAGTGTGACCCGATCCGGTACACATACCTAAAACCACAAATGGACCAAGTCGACGCCAACGGCAACATCACCCCGTACGGGAAATGCATCAACAGGCTGCAATTCATCATGTCCAACTGCGCTTTGAGCATTTTCATGGATCTCATTATAATGCCTATCCTACCGCAATGGTATGGAATCTTCAAATGAAGCGCAAAACGAAGATTGCAGTCGTAGCCGTTATGAGCATGGGCTGGATGTAAGGCACCCACCCTACCCTCCAACTTCGCCACGCTAACACAACAAAGAGCCACCATCGCCTCCATCATCTGCCTGATTGTCTACTACTTCCGTTACGCACCCACCATCGATCGCACGTACAACATCGGCGTCATCTAATCCATCATCGAGCCCTCGATAGCCATCATCGCGGCTTGCGTCCCCGCTCGGCCCCTTCCACCGACAAAATTGTGTCGGTTGCAACAATTGCCATGAGACGTCTCATGACTTTTATCATGCCGCGCTACTTCTCAGACGATGCAGCATCCTATCCTACCTATCCCACACGCACCGCTACCCACGCAAACTCGCGCCCAAAACGCTCCCACAGCTTCTCACACGACATGACCAAGGAAATTGAGCACGGCGCACCAGACAGAGACACAGACGGGCAGGGCTACGGCATGACGCCGCTCCAGAATTCCGACTCGCGCGAGCTATTCGCAAAACAAGTGCCGCGTGTGCACCGCACGCTGAGCGTCAAAACGGGCGTGAGCGAGAGTTCGAGCGAAGCTTACAAGACGGAGCCGTATGATGTCCTTGATTACAGGCCGTAGTTTGCTCTTTGAGATACCCCCATGCGAGGCGCATACCTTTATTCTTGCGCAAAAAAAAGTCTAAAATACAAAAGAATGTTTTACAATCAAATAAACGATTCATGACTCGCAAACTGACTGCATGCCGCGCTGATCGAAAAGAACGGCCGCCCCGCTAATTCCAAATCATCCCGCCAGTCAGTATCAGAAACTCTAATTCGTCCATCCAGCATCCACGATCATTGTCAATATATTGCCGCCCTAGATCCTAAGCGAACCTTATGCTCTAAGCGAGTGGCATTCAGCGCTGTTAGTGTAATGGGACTGGGTTGCGCATAGTGGAGCCTTGTAAACATCGTGCCGTACCCCAGGGACCCAATTCGAGCGCGAGTTCCCAGTCTGAGAACCATGTCTAGTCGCTACACTATGTACCTTTTTACACCAACTATGGAAACAGAGAGTATGGCATGCCGTGTTCTTGGAGATGTTGTTCTTGTTCCTGGTTACGATGCCGCCTTTGGCGCTTGGCATGGCATGCATGTTTGTGATATGCGAAGTGCTCATGAGCCTCACATTGCTTTTATATAGCAATGCTTGATTGGTAAACATGGAGTGCGGAACGCTTCATGAATTTCTACCCCTGGGTCGGAAACGCGCATACGGCATGTGTCAAGAATCAATCAGCATCAACGCCCGACCCGATGCAGAGTGCAAAGCATGAATAATTCCTCTCGGACATCAGTGCCAAAACCTGGCATACTACAAACATCGAGTCTGCCCCGACTTGGAAACCCCACTTTCCCAACAATGCCATGTACAGTAAGAATACCTCCACGTCTTCTATAAGCCTGGTGGAACCAGCAAGATCGTAATAAACCACCCGTAAGCTCGGGCAGCCCTCAACAAACCGTTACGCCAGACCGGGTCTCTCAAATGGGCAAACCCTCTTCATCCTGACTTTCCGGCGCCCCGCTAACAGCACCATATATCCTCACAGGAACCTGCACCTCGAAGCTCTCCGCCGGCAACCGCTCCGCCGCCGCCAAAAGAACACCTCTCTTTTCATCCGACGATATTTCCTCCAGCAAATCATCCCAATATACCTGCTCTCCATCCTCATGGGTCAACCTCGGAGTGATAAACTCCACTCGTATCTTCCACTCCAGGCTGACGCCGCTAGTAATAAACTCTGGTGTCGCATTTGGGGGTATCGTAGGAGAAAATGATAGTTGCTGGGCATAAAGAGAATTCTCGGAGAAGGATGCGTACACTTTGCGTGTCACGCGGTATATAGATGCGTTGGATCGTAGGGCTATTGCTGGATCCACTTTTTCTGAGGACTCTAATGAGACGTGGAGGGAGTAGCAGGGTATGTCAGAGTTGGTGAAGTCGATGACAGCGGCCATGGTTTCACCCAGCCTGTATGATGGTCGGGCAAGATTGATGACGGCAACACGCCGGCCACTGCGGGCGATTTCGAATCGGTTAGCGCTTTGATTCGCGGCACCGGTCAGGTTACTTCGAAGTATGGCAAGGTCGATGGCCTCTTTCATATTTTGCGGTTCTTCGGCTATGGAAGAAGAGCGCCCAGGGATAGTGTCGGTGGGCGACAACAGTCCCATGCTTGAATTTTGTCTTGGCCTGTCCAGAAGGTTGTCCACATAGTCTAAGAACTCGTCGACGTCTGCGGTATCTTGACCTGGTTTTGCAAATGTCTTCTTGCCGGGAGATCCATTCGTCGCGCCGGCGTCAGCATCGACACTGGAGGTCCTGGCCTGATCGCGAAGGATGATATAAGGAGACATTAGATCGTGACCCAGAATTTCTCCCCGACCTACTTCCATTTAGTAATTTCCGGGATCCTCGTGCTGATATACGTACTGTTCACGCTGCCAAAGACCCGGAAAGGTACATCGACTTGCTTGACCTGTTGATCCCGAGCGGACCCCGGCCGCTGAGTACCTATGGTCAAGTGGTAGACTACCTTCATCGACCTTCCTTTGTGGGTAGGAGGCAGGCCTCGTGGCAGAGTAAAACTATAGGTGTAGCTACGACTTTCGCCTGGCGCGAGTTGTAGATCGACAAACAGAATGGACTGTGGCGTAGTAATCAATGGTACCGTCTTCAAGCCTGCGATTCCTCTCATCTCCCGTATACTCGATGGTTCTGATGTGCCTAGTAATCCTCCTATGGACTCGCCAATATTTGACCATCCGAGTGCACCGAACAAGCCGCTTTCGCGCTTCGTACGTTCGACGCCAACCACACCACCCCCGCCCTGCCCACCCACGACCCCCTTTCTCTTGACTTCCTCAAACGGCGCTTGGTTGATCAGAGAACCATCTAGTGTGAAAGACCCCATGACTTGCGCGTAACCCATCATGAGTATTTCAGGTCGTTTCTGTTGACCAGACGGAGCTAACTGCGAGGTTTGACGTTGGTGTACTATCCTCGGGAGAAGGCGAGCTGTTTGTGGCGCTACGTATTCGGAAACCAATGTTTCCGTCGAGTTGTTGCTCATCGAATAGAACTCGCCGCTACTCCTCGGTGTCCCATTCATGCTCGATCCTGACAATATCCGCGCGATTGGCGACAAGGTATCGATATTCGGGTTTAGGGGCGCCTCGTGAGGCACTTTTGGCGAGACGTCTCGTTTCGGGGGCGAGCGTGCTGTGTTGCTACTTGTCGTGTCATCCTTATTCGGAGGCTCGGGCGACGAATCGTTCGGCGGAGGCGACGCGGGGAATTTGAATGATTGTGAGAAAGACCCAGACGGTTTCCGCGTGGCGCTTGGGAGCGCAGGAGTATTTGGATCGGTCGCGATCCCTGATTGTCTTCGAGCGGGCCGCGCGGGTAGTGGAGCGTGGTGAAAGGGTTCATGGATGGTTGGTGGGGAGCCCCCACCCAGGCGGGGTGGTTGTTGAGTGACAGAGCGGTAGTCAGGCGACGTGACTGTATCATGTTCAGCAAGCAACATTGGTTGGGAGGGCCGTCGGTACCTGGAAAGGGACCAGGTCGGCCTGGCACGACCTGCAGGCTCGCAGACCGGCCGTGGCCGCGCCTCGGCCGTCGCGCCGAAGCTGCTTGCTCGTGGGTGACGTCGGTAGCTGCATCCGTGCCCATTGATATTATCGACAATGATTTTCCGTGGCCATGCCTGTGTCTGGGCGTCGCGCTTCCGTTGCTGAAGGCTGCGCCGGGCGTTGTGGGCGGTCTGCGGTCGCCCATGGACGGCTGGGTATGCATCGACTGCGCTGTCCGGTGGCCGCGGAGGTGCTGGGGCGGGCCCAGCGAGGCAAAGGACGAATTGCGCGAGACCGACGGGCGCGTGGACGAGTGCACCGGCGGCAGTTTGCGCTGGCGCTCCCCGCCAGGCGCAAAGCCCTTTGCCGTCCGAATGGGCGACTTGTCGCGTCCTTCCGGCGGGGCCACATTCTTGAAGGTGATTGTGCACTCAATATCTTCGCCGGCGAACACGGTCGAGTGCGTCCATTGCACGAACACGCGGATGTTCGAGGACATGGTAGGGAGGGCGGCCAGGGACGCGGGCAGCGGATCGTGGGCAGCTCATCGGTGGTATTGGATCAGCGACATAACTTCGGGCAGCCTTCAACCTGGACGCGTCCGCAGCGGATTCACACCGACGCCTGCAAAAAAAAAACGGGCGAGAGCTGCGGATACCGTGACGCGATGCACGAGGCTCGTCATGCACAACCTCGGGGATGGAATGATCCGCCCCGGCAAAAGGCCTAGGCCGGAACTGGGACTCGGGTCACAATGTCACATCACTACTTTCTTATCCACGACAATCGTATGAGGATATCAATTCGTTACAGGCTCTATGTGTCTTGAACCACGTGTGTGTTCCTTGCCTTCTCAGGGCCAGCGCATCCACCGTTCCGTCAAACCCAGAATGGCGACATGAGATCGTCTCGGAATCCCTTTCTTCCTCGTGGTCAGTTGACTCCCAAGTATAAGCAACAAACAAGCCATACTTGGACGATATCCATGTCAACCTACTCCTCCTTGACGCTCTCTTTGCCGTCCGTCCTTGCGCATGTGGTCATGTTCACCAGCTCAGACAATCCGGCCCATTTCTTCCTGATCTCTTCAAGCTGCTGATGTGCAGCTTTTCTCTCACAATCTTTAGCCTTTTCCTCGGCGAGTTGTCTGCGAAGTTTCGCTATCTCTTTGACTTTCTCGTCGTTCTGGTCTTCAAGGTAAGCCTTCTGCTCATTCAGCGCGTCCTTTTCAGACCGGAGCATATCTTCTTCGTTGAGATGCTCCTTAAGGAGCGCTTCCAGGTCCGTCACTTTTAGATCGAGCGATGAACGATCATTTTCGGCTCGTCTGCTTTGTTTTGGAGGTGTTTGGTCTGTTTGGTCTTCCGTTCGAGCTCTTGCTCTAGGCACTCCATTTCGTTGACCATCTGCTCGAATAACTCTCCTAGCCTGGTTTGGCAGTTTTGCGCACTTCGCAACGAGTTTTTCTATGTTTTCACATCAGTCTCTTCGAACGAGCAGTGGTTCGGGACAGCTTACCGCGACCTGTAACGTCTCCCTGGCAGTCTTGATAATGCGCGAGGAGCTAGGTTTGACTGTCGATTTGCGCGCATACCGCTTCATCTCAAGTATGGCGACACGGCGTGAGAAGAAGCAAAGGCCGATTTGGGGTCAGAGCGAAAGTGACGTGAATAAAAGCTGGTTTGGGACCAGAGCGAAAGTGTGACGTTGGCGATGGGAATATAAGTCGCAGAATGGCGTCAGCTTAATGCTACACACTTCGTTTTGAAGTGAAGGCGAAGGCGAAAGTGAGAGTGGAGGAAATAGCCAGGTACATGGTTGGACAAAAGGCGAAGGTCATCGCAGGCAGGCGCGACTAATCTTACAACACCTATTAACGACGCGCACCTTCCCTAACCAATCTTTCAGTCCCAATTACTCTTTCAACCCCCATAGTGCCCCCGCCTCTCACCCCATGATGTGGAGTCCCCTTGTCAACCCACATCTCACCTCCCCAGAACTTCTATCTCTAAACCCCAACCACAACCAACACTCCGCGCTCCCCCAGCACCCGAAATGCAATTAAAGGGCAAAACATATATGTGCCCATCCTCCAACATAACCCCGTATCAATCCGCAACAGATACACTTCCTTCAAGCAAGCAACAGAATGCTGCGAAGGCAAAAAAAATCAATTCCACACCACGGCATACAATACACCAGATCTAGCTCCTAAATCAGTGATTTATCATCACACGCCGTCCCAGGTGCCGCAATGCCCACTTCCAAGTTCTGTGCCATACCTCCACACCTCTACATACCCTGTCTCGGCAGTCAATGCGCACCGTCACTTAATGCGCAACCCCAACATGACGCGCCCCCACTTTGACGCGCCCCAACTCCACCAATATGGACCCAATTAACGCCGCGATAGCAGCAATCGAAGCGCAAGAACTAGGAGAATTTTTATCATATAATAAAATCGCCAAAGAATTTGGTGTTGTACGCTCTACGTTGACGCGCAGGCACCAACGCGTCACGCAGGCGCGTACTATCACTGATGGTACACGTTGTCTACTCCATCCACAACAAGAAAAGGGGCTTCTACAATATATCACCTACCTTACTGAGCGTGGCCTTCCTCCTACACGGCAGATGATACAAAATTTTGCTTCTTATATGGCAAAAAGAGACGTTAGTATGTCCTGGGTTGATCGCTTTGTTAGGCGCAACCCCGACTCCTTGATCTCACGATGGACGACTGAGCTTGATAGCAATTGCCACAAGGCTGATTTAGAGGCAAAATACAGGCTCTACTTTGAGCTTCTATATAAGAAAATTACAGAGTATAGTGTAGAGCCTTAGCATACGTATAATATGGACGAGAAAGGCTTCCTCCTTGGTATCACTGGCCGCTTAAAAAGGATCTTTGATAGGCCTCTATATGAGAGTCGCCAAGTAAGGCAATCTATACAGGACGGCAGCTGTGAGTGGATCTCGCTCATCGCATGTATATGCGCCGACGGATCTACTGTTGATCCAGCGCTAATCTATCGATCTGACGCCGCGACTCTATAATCAAGCTGGGTTGAAGAAATCAACGTTAATTCTCACAGAGTCTTTATCACCTCATTAACCTCTGGATGGTCAAACAATAAGATAGGGCTTTAATGGCTTAAACAGGTGTTTGATCGCTGTACAAAGGAGAAGGCTCGACGGCAGTGGCCACTCCTAGTCCTTGATGGGCATGGATCTCACGTTACTATAGATTTTATCAACTACTGCGATCAGAATAAGATCCTCCTTGCGATATTTCCCCCTCATGCGACTCATACGCTGCAGCCTCTTGACGTCTGCGTATTTAAGTCTCTCTCAGCTGCCTACTCTGACGAGCTCTCCGGATACCTGTATAGGAGCCAAGGACTGTCAACAATCGCCAAAAGAGACTTCTTTACGCTATTCTGGAAGGCCTGGACGACGTCAGTTACGCCGCAGTTGATTACCAAAGCTTTTGAGTGTACAGGTATCTCGCCGCCAGATCCAACGCCTATCCTCAAAAGGTTTAACAAAGAGACTCTGCCAGAGCCAGAATCACCAGTGAGCTCTACATCAGTACTTAGCGCGTCAGATTGGCGTAAAATAGAGCGACTGTTACGCTCCACTGTGAAGGATATCGCGACTGAGGAGTCGCGTAAGCTGAGCCAGACGATACACTCAATCTCTGTACAAAAGCAGCTCCTAGAGCATGAAATAAGGGTCTCTAAGAAGCTCTTGCAAACCAGAAACGGCGTCAAACAAAAGGCAAGACTCTGCCCTTAGAGCAACCTAAGGAGTGGCATGGAGGAGCAGTTTTCTGGTCACCTGCCCGCGTACAGAGGGCGCGTAACTCGCTCAGCCAGCAGGAGGCTGAAAAACAACAGTTACAACTCCAAAAAGCTCAGCAGCAAGAGATCTATATAGCTAATAAACAGCTTAAAGCTCGTTTACAGCAGGAGAAGCGCGTTGAGCGGGCAGCAGCTAGAGATGCGCGCTAAGGAGAAAGCTGATTAAGCTGCTGAGCGACGCCTCTGTTAACAGGCTCGCAAGACTTAACAACAACTTTAAAAACGTCTTAAAATTGCTAAAAAGGGAAGTTAGAAAGCTTTAAAAGCTACTCATACAGTTACAAAGAGGAAGAAATCTACGCTTGCACCTGTACGCGTTGATGCGGCGGCATCTGCGCTATTAACGACATCATTGCGCTGTGGCTGTATAATTAGAACACCAAGCAGATATCTATAATCTGACTAGCTAGCAATTATCTATAGCTCTATGAGAAGCTAACTCTAGAAAATCTCGCGATAAAAGCTTTTGTGTAGAGCTCTATAGCCTCATATTGCTGGCTGAGCGATTACGTTGGGGTTGCGCATTGAGTGACGGTGCGCATTGACTGCCGAGACAGGGTAACGTGTCCGTGCGCGTAACGCCCGGATTCGCGTAACGCCCCGCTTTTTACTAGGAAAATTAAGAAAAATGTCAGATATCAGGTCACTGGAAATCACTGTGATTTCACTGTGAAATCCAGTAGTCACGTGCGTCCGATCACATAGTCTCCTTATAACGACAGTTGGTGTGACTCACAGTGATGTCACTGTGAGATCACTGTGAAATACACGAAGGAGACTGGCGTACTACTGTTACACTACTCCGCACTAGTACTAGTGTGTCTTGGCGCTAGATAGATATTGCGTACGATAGCTCAGCTCCTCCGAGAGACATCACCTCACAATCAATCATCTCAACCATCATCAAAATCAACCACCTTTCATCTGAACCATCAAGGATTACTAAAACACTGTGAAAGCACAGTGAATCTGACAATTAAGAGTCTCACTGCCTCAATCAAACCAAAAATCATGTCTCTATCGACACTTAGGGATCCCACAGTGATCCTAACCGATTACTCGAACTACACACCATGGCTAAGGCAAATCAAAGCCCGAGCCCAGTCGTTAAAAGCATGGGATCTTATTGACCCATCCTCGACAATGAACCGATGGCAGAACCGGTTATGCCAGTCGCACCGAATATTGGTGCCTATCAACCGGCTCCCGCTTTCGTCAACGGAAACATCAACAACGCCCGTCCATCGCTACCGTCGCACCTATCGCCGGCTGGCGAAAAGGCGTACAAAATCGATACCGATTTCATAAGAATCAACTCGAAATCTACAAGCTCCTGGATCGAAAGTACGAACAGGAGAAGGAGAACCTAGATAAGCTGGTTATTCTCATTCAAACCACCACCTCGGCACATTTACAGCCCAATTGCTGCACCCCAGGTGAATCAATCAAACAATGGATCAAGAACCTCACGAAAACGGTTGGGGTTGACCAACACGATGAACAAAGAAGAGCAAGGATCAGGTACCAAGACGCTCTCAAACCAATGAGATCAGTCGGTTCATGGTATACCTGGCTCGCTGAGTACGATCATGCGGCTACAGAAGCTGAGTACAATCGTGTGTCAGAGCTTCGGGAGCTAGACTCAGTCAAACAAGATTTCATGAAAGCGGTCACCAATGTCGCATCCCAATGGGTTACGACCTTCCTGCAACACGGAAGTAAGGACGAGACCGTTAATAGAAAAGAGATGGTGAAACTCTTCCGAGAACAAATGGTAATGCAGCACCGATCAAGGGTAAACAAAGGGGCGCCTTTGTTGCAGGACCATCTCTCGCTGACGGTGGTGTAACCACCCAGGCCGCAGCTGGGGACGCCCAACCTGTGGATGAAGCAGCATCACCCAAGCGAGGCAGATCACGCGCCAATAAAGCTGGCCCTAAAGCCAAAACCAAGCAGTCCGTACGAGTCACCGACGATGAGCCAACGGCAGTTGGAGGCCAAGAGGGATCAAACCCCAAGTGCCCTGCTTGTGAACAACGCCATAGTCTGAAAGACTGCTTTTACGCATTCCCCAACAAACGACCTGAATGGTTCAAACCAAAGCCTGCTATGGAGGCGGTTATGACATACAGGTTGGAGAATGACCCTGTGCTCATGGAGCGCATGAGATCCGTAAAGCGTCAAAAGTCACAGACACCAAAGATCAAACAATCAAAGACCCCTACTCCAACTCGAATCACTGAGATTACTGACGATGAATGACTAGATGGCAGACAGATCACTGTCCTCTCAGCGAGCTTTAATGCTATCGCAGCCTCCTACCACTCAGACCCGAACACATACCCACTACGTGACTCCGCGATCCTCGATTCTGGCACAACCTGCCACATCTTCAATGACATTGATCGCTTCGTCTCATGGCGACCACCGTCGCCAGGAGACTTCGTATGGGCGGGATCATCACGAGCATGGATAAGGGATATGGGAGTGTCCATCTTCACGTCAAGAGTAAGGAAGGAAATTGCTCAGTAAGGTTAGACAACGTCGCCTACTGTCCTGGTCTACTCTGCAACCTAGTGTCCTTCCGATTACTCCGAAGGCAAGGCCTCTGGTGGGACACCAAGTTAGACCCAACAACAATCAGGAGACAAGACAATACGATCCTGGCCGAACTCCAAGAAATCTACGATCAATGGGTACTGGAGTTCATACCAACATCAAAATTAACTTGTACCACGATCAATAGTATGTACGCTACACACAAATTTACCTCGCGCACCGCACGACGAGCGCAGAAGGCGAACGCCATCACATGGCACAAACGACTAGGCCACCCAGGCCCTCAGGCACTGGAGCACACAGTGAATCACAGTGAAGGGGTACGTATCAAAGGGTTGACCACGGTCCAATGCGACGCTTGCGGCAGATCAAAGCTCAGGCGACAAATCAGACGTCAGGCTAGACAAATCAACGATGGCCCAGGAGAGAGAGTCGCTATAGACTTTCACGACTTCGAAGACAAGAGCTCGACCGGCGAAAAGAGTATGATGCTCATCACCGATCGCTTCTCAGGCATAGCTTGGGACTTCTACTTCAAAGATAATCGACCAGCACGTACGATCATCAGGCTGCTGAAGGAATTTGTACTATTCATGAGAGTACAGTTCAAGGTAACTGTCAAGGTCATTGAATCTGACAATGAGATCTTCTCAGTCAAACAAGACGTTAACAGGTGGTATCAATGAAGGGATTGTTATTGAGCCTTCAGCACCTAATACCCAAGCTCAAAATGGAGGGGCTGAACGCTCAGGGGGTGTAATCAAGGAGAAGAGCCGTGCAATGCGACTTGACGCCAACCTTCCCTGGACACTATGGCCAGATCACACGAGCGGCCGTATACCTGTACAATCGAACTCCAAACTACGCCAATCAATGGCGATCACCACACGAAGTATTTTTCAACAGTTGCCTACCAAAACGGCATCGTCACCCAACCGAAGAAACCAAACCAGGCTCACCTCAGAGCCTACGGCTGTAAAGCTTTTGCCTTGACCGACGATACAAAACGCGGCAAGAGCAAGCTCCAAAGGCTCGACCCCAAAGGCATGGGTTGGTTACCTAGTGGGCTATCGATCAACAAATATCTGGAGAGTATGGATACCTCCACTCAACAAAGTTATCAGCACACGCGACGTTATCTTCGACGAAAATCAAGTGTTCTCAGGTAAAAAAGAAGACCTGTTAGACAACCTCATGCACAGCACTACTGAAGAGATTGCTGCATGGACCCGAATAGTGGAGCTACCGCCCTCACCACCGGAACATAAAAATACGGAGTCTTTCTACGAGGATGAGTCGATCATTGACTCTCACGAGGAGGACGAGGGTGCTCCAGGTACTATCAAGGGAGGAAGATCAATTACACCTACCCAACACCACCGGAGACACCTCCGCCTGTCGCACTGCTTGCCCAATCAATGGTGAGTTTCGAACAGGACCAAATTGAAAAATTACCCATAGGAACACCACAGCCAGATCAACGCGCTGTGCCATGGGCAGCCGCCTTCCTTGCAGGTACACTCGCAGGAAGTAGAGGCAAATACAAGGGGAAGCCGCTCGACAAAGCTCAATTCACTCGCATGCTCGCAGCAGGCAAGAAACCCCACCGAAGTCAATTGCCGGAACCTCCATCTTGCAGAACACGAATAGACGATCACCCTCTATTCGAGATGTGGAAGGATGCCGAGCAATCCCATCTACAAAGTCACAAAGAAATGAGGTCTTGGAGCGAGGTGTCCGCAGCCTCAGTGCGATCACGCGGTCACCAGATTCTCGACTGTATGTGGGTATATACCTACAAACTTGATAAACATCACAGATTACAGAAGTGCAAGGCAAGGCTGGTAGTGCGCGGAGATCAACAACGCCATCTCACTACACAGGATACCTATGCCGCAACACTCGCAGGTAGATCATTTCGCCTGCTCATGTCAACAGCGGCTCGGTTTGACCTAGAGCTAAACCAGTATGACGTTACTAACGCCTTCGTCCACGCAAACCTGGACAGAGAATCTACATGCGGATGCCCCGAGGTTATACCCAAAGAGGCACCATCCTACAGCTGCGCAAGGCACTGTATGGTTTACGCATCTCACCACTGTTGTGGCAGAGAGAATTCACCAGTGCGCTCAAGGATCTCGGTTTTACCGCAGTCCCGCACGAACCTTGCTGTATGATCAAAGACAGCATCATCATCTTCTTCTATGTAGACGACCTTGTCGTCGCATACTCGAAAGATCAAAAGCACGCTGCCGATGCAGTGATGAAAAAGAGTACAAAGTTCACCCTGACTGGTGGTAACGATCTACAGTGGTTCCTAGGCATTGAAGTCGTCAGAGACCGTGCCAACAGGCAACTCTGGTTATCACAGAGGTCCTACGTGGACAAGATCAGTCGTCTAATCGACCAACGCGACCTCAAACACGATACCCCAATGTCAGCAGTCGAACTGTTTACCTCAAGAAGGACTCGCCACAATGGCAGAGATCAATCGGTACCAGCGGAAGGTGGGATCAATCCTCTACGCTGCAGTAACCACGCGCCCGGACATAGCTTTTGCAAGCTCCCGATTATCGCGCTTCCTTTCAAACCCCAGCGACGACCATCACAACGCCGCCGACCGCGTACTGCTATACTTATCCTCCACCCGATCATTAGGGCTACGATTTGGAGGAGCAGACACCTACGAGGTTGCTAGCGCGCGTCGTTCGCAGACAACACCCTTGATAGAAAGAGCTCACAGGGGTACATTATCAAATTGTTTGGTGGCCTTGTCGCCTGGAAGGCAAACAAACAGGACACCGTCACCACTTCGACGACTGAAGCTGAGTTGCTGGCACTTTCACAAGTTGCAAAGGAGGCACTGTTTACAGCTCGGTTGATCGATGAACTTAAGATCAAACTGTCGCCATCAACAATCACTATCAATTGCGACAACCAACAAACCATTCGACTTGTTACTGAGGAAATCGCCAAATTGCAAACCAAGCTCAGGCATGTCGACATCCACAATTATTGGCTTCGACAAGAAGTAGTACGTGGAGCTATCAAAGTCCAGTACCAACAATCAGAAGAAATGGCAGCAGATGGTCTTACCAAGGCTCTGCCAGCCGCCAAGTGGACCAAGTTCTTGAATCAACTAGGACTTGAAGACGTCAGGGGAAGGATCACCGACCAAGAGGTCGACCTCGACGAGTTAGAAGACAGGATGGAAGCTTTTGGACTATAAGCAATAGTACGACTGCGCAAGAGATAGTTCAGCTTGGCCCTCTGAGGATCCAAGCTGAGGGGGTGTGTCAGATATCAGGTCACTGGAAATCACTGTGATTTCACTGTGAAATCCAGTAGTCACGTGCGTCCGATCACATAGTCTCCTTATAACGACAGTTGGTGTGACTCACAGTGATGTCACTGTGAGATCACTGTGAAATACACGAAGGAGACTGGCGTACTACTGTTACACTACTCCGCACTAGTACTAGTGTGTCTTGGCGCTAGATAGATATTGCGTACGATAGCTCAGCTCCTCCGAGAGACATCACTCCACAATCAATCATCTCAACCATCATCAAAATCAACCACCTTTCATCTGAACCATCAAGGATTACTAAGAAACACTGTGAAAGCACAGTGAATCTGACAAAAAACAAGGAAGTTTAAAGCAGTATAACTCTTTAACTGCTTTTCCTTTTTAAAATCTTCCTTTATTAAAGTTATTAAGAAAGACTTTCTCTATAGCTTTAGAATTTTAGTTTTCTAATAATAATTAGTTTTAAGAAAAAAGTATAAAAGTCCTAAAATTTAAGTCCCTAAAATTTAAAAATAAATTTATTTTAGGAGTAAAGTATACTATTTAAAATATATTTTATATTAGAACTTTTTCCTAAAATGAGCTACTTAAGAAGATGAATTATCTTTCCTAATATATTTTTCTTAAAAATATAAAAAGATAATCTAACGTTTTAGTTAATAGTTTTATTAAAAAGAACCTAATATAAAATGTGTTCTAAATAGTATACGGTACTCCTAAAAAAGTATTATTTTTAAATTTTAGGGACTTAAATTTTAGGACTTTTATACTTTTTTCTTAAAACTAATTATTATTAGAAAACTAAAATTCTAAAGCTATAGAGAAAGTCTTTCTTAATAACTTTAATAAAGGAAGATTTTAAAAAGGAAAAGCAGTTAAAGAGTTATACTGCTTTAAACTTCCTTGTTTTTGTCAGATTTAATGGTTAAATGCGATGATGTGTCTTCATGGATAATGATGATTGTCTTGTCTTTGTGTCCACTGTGTTCAGCTGGTTCTAACTTCTTCGCTAGTGTGCCAAGCCAGGTGGTCCCTGCTTAATTGTACAGATCCAACCTCAACGCGCTTGTTCTATCTAACAGCTGCATATCTGACAGTTTTTCTTAATTTTCCTGTAAAAAGCGGGGCGTTACGCGAATCCGGGCGTTACGCGCACGGACACGTTAACCATCTTCCCGCCCACCGCGCCACCTACTCAGCACCACCACCTTCACCGCTAGTACGCCAACCAAGCGCACAAAACAAAATCATCCCGTCTGTACATCTTCAAGCTCAGCCGGGAAGAACCGCCCTATTATCCTAGAAATAACAACAGATATGCCTCCATCAGACGATACACACTCTAAGAACCCTGCACCGCGAAAGCCACAGTCCCTAGCGCACCCATCGTCTTCAATATACCTACCTGCCGCCCCCCGCAGGAATCGCCGCATCATGAATGCTGTTGGATCGTTGTGATCCTTAGTTGAAAGTTGAGGCAATTGTTGATTGTAACTATTAAGCTATGGGAGCCCCGTATACTCCTGAGTAGAGCACGGGCCAAGGCGCTGATGTAATCACCCAAAATCCGTCACACACCCCCTCAGCTTTAAGAGGATCGTGAGATCAATTGAAGCTGAAAATATCCTTGTATAGGCTGTTTTTGTTGATTGTTGGTGTTGCAATTGACGTCGTAATTGTTGACTTAAACGTCACTGACGTCACTGTCGTAAATCGCTCTGTAAACACTGAGCAATATTGACTAGATGGAGCTGTCGTATAAACTCCTGATGCTTGGCTTTTGAGAGGATCTTGGTGAGGCCGTCGGCAGCCATCTTGTCGGTGGGGACCCATTTGACTACGAGTCGTTGACGCTCTACTTCTTGTCGTATCTAGAGTTGATAGATATCGACGTGGCGGAGCTTTGTATGGAGCCGATCTAGATCCTTGTTGACAATTCCTACTGTCTGCTGGTTGTCACAGTATATTGTAGGCAGTACGCCTGTTTTGAATAAGATACCATTAAAGAAGCGAAGCTACTCTGCCACCTGCGATCCAGCAAATGAGATAGACAATAGCTCTAATTCTGTGGTTGATTTAGTGACTATACGTTGGACAGTAGCCTTCTAGTTGACGATTATGCTATAGAGGAAGAAGCACTGGCCTTGTGAGCTACGACAAGTCTCCTGATCGTCGGCGTATAAGGCATCTAATGCCCCAAAAAACAATGGATCGCGATAGCCCTACTCGTCAGAGACTACCTCTGTAATATTGTCGTCATAGGATCCTTTGATAGCGTAATACTGAGTCGCCAGCAGGTAACGCTAGACGCGTTGTACTGCTGCGATATGCGACTGTCTGGGATTGGTGAGATGACAAGCAAGTACGACGTGACTACGAGCGACGTCAGGTCGCGTCCAGCATGTAATATATGCCAGGTGGCCGACAAGCTCCTGATAAAGCTTTGTGCGGCTAGCGTCAGTCTCCTCGAGCGACTTGTCGAGCGAGTTGACGTCCAGTGGAAACTCGGGTTTCTTATGGCCTGCTAGTTAGATGCCGTATTTCTTGCAAACTTTGTTAATGTACGTGTCTTGTATAAGCCAAAGCTTCTGCTTTGAGCAGTCTTGTATAACCCTCACCCCCAAGAACCAGGACAGGTCTCCCATTGCCTTGATACCAAAGCGATCCTTGAGTTGGCTCTCGAGTTTGTGGTGTAGTGAGGCGTTTGATTGATGAAAGGCTATAACAATATCGTCCACGTAGACGAACAAGATGAGCCACTTGTTGATGTATAAGCAGGGGAAACCGTTGACGCGTCTGATCCCCAGCTGCTTAATTGCCACTCGAAACGTGTTGTACCATAGAAGCGGAGCGTCTTTCAAACCGTAGAGGGCGCGCAGCACCTCCAGGAGATCACCGTCCTCTTTGAAACCGTCAGGCGTCTTTGCGTAGAGCTTGCGATCGAGCATGGAGTTGAGGAAAGCGTTAGGTACGTCGTACTGCTCGAGCTCCAATCCAAAGTAATTGGCAATCGCGACAACTGCTCAAAAGGTGCGTGCGGCAAGCGTAGCCGCGTACGTGTCGCCAAACTGCTCCTGCAAGTCGCCTCGCGCGACAAGTCGAGCTTTGTATTTGTAGAGGTAGCCATCCTCATTAATCTTGTATATGAATACCTATATGAGCGGGATCACCTCCACGCCTTCGTCCAGCGCGGATTGTAGCGTTGCTGAGGTCTTGCGGAAGCAACCCTTACCCTAGACCTCTTAATACTTACGCTCAGCAGCCTTTATAAACTGCTCACCATGTGGATGGGTCTTGAGCTGACCTATATGCTGCGGGGGAGGCGGCAACTGACTTTAGTGGATTCGAAAGTCGTCTGCCTTATCGTTGTTAATTGTAATTGCAGCAAAGGTACGTAAGTACGACTCTACGTTTTGTGCTCCCAGTTAAATTGCGTGAGTCTTGGGATTGCCTAGATAAGCGGGTGCCTTACGCACACGCTTTGTGGTGACGATATTGTCTTGCGAGAGATCCAGATCGCGTCGACGTGGCGCGTTGTTGTCGCGTCGATCAGGTATATAGCCTTCGATCTCGGTGGCCAACTGACTAGTGGCGTCTTGCTGCGTAGGCGACGGACGATAATTTCTCGTCGTAGAAAGTCCTGCAAGATAATCTGCTGTAGTATTGGATTAAGTTTAATTGATGGGATTGGATTTAATGGATTTATCAGCTTTGTTAAGCGAGTTGATTAACTTACCCCCTACCAACAGCTTTGTTAAGGGCGTTAGTATAACTAATAGTGCTGTAATTGTAGTGGTTTTGTCGTGTATACGTCGCTGACGTGTTGTCATGAGCTTGTTAATAGAGATATCGTCGTCGTTGTAAGTCTCTGGGACATCCAGTAGCTTAATTACCTCCTCTATTATGTTATTGTTAGCATAGCCATCACAACCTTTGTAAAAGGTTGATGCGTCAAACACGACGTTGCGGGTGCGGACAACGCGATCCTTTGTGGGTAGCCAGATCCTAAAGACGTTTGTACTGTCGTAGCCTACAAGATAACTAATTAGAGCGCGTGAGGCTGTCTTTGCTCCGCGCGGCAGGTGTTTGTTAAGGATGTACGCGCGACAGCCAATTGGACGGAGATGGCTAGTTGCTGGTTTCTTGCCCTAGACAACCTTATATGGCGTACGCTAGTTGAGGATCGCTGTCGGCGTTTGATTGATCAAGTATGCTGCCGTCTTTGTCATCTCGTTCGACAGTCGCTCCGGCAGATTGCCCTATAGGCGTAGAGCTCGTGCCTTTGTCATGATGACTTTGCCAGCGATCTCTGCTCCTCTATTCTGAGCTGGCGTATCTGGAGCGCGAAGCTTAAAGCGTATACCTAGGTTAGCACAAAGTCGCTCTGCAAAGTAGACGATACTGCGCTCTGCGTTAAGCTTAAGAGCGATAACGTCATAGTTGTATTGACGCTGGATCCGTCGTATGAGATTTTAGAGCTAGCGGCGGAGTTAAGCCTCTAACTTTGTTGCAAAGGTATCTGCCTTATGCCAGCGAGAGTACTAATAGACGGCATGAACACCCTATTTGTCTCTATTATAGCACAACTCTCCTTGTTGTCGCAGTTGTATAACGTTGACCGAGATTTGGTAGAAAGGACAAACGGCGTCTTGCGGCGTACGGCGGGAGACCTGCTCTGTGAGTTTTGACTCTATACAAATTTGACAGAAATCTTGTTGCGGTGAACCCGTCGGGTTCACCTTCACGCCGTTGACGTTGTCAGACAGGTGATTGACGACTTTGCGGCCTGGATGGCCCCAGATCTAATAAGCAAGTTTTGGAGAGATCTCTTGAGTCTTTGAAGTAGTCGATAGGCGGGTGGCTATTGCGATCAAGGACGACTTTGATGGACGACGCGACGCGTCGGCGTCGACTAGCTAGTGGCCCTTCCGATACTCTAGGTGAGCAATAACGCCGTCTTTGTTGTACAGCGCATCTCTGCCTGAGTCAAAATGAACTCTAATATCTCAACAACGTCCTAGTCTAATGACGTTGGTAATGAAGCCGCGTACGAGAGCTACGTGAGAAATCTGTAAAGGCGTTAGTCTATTTGGCGTGTTGGCTATAAGGGTGACCTTGCCCTAAGCCTCGATTTCGTATTGGTGTTTACCTGCGCCAATTGTCATGCCGGTATCCTTAACGCGCTCCTGCTCCCATCCTACCTAGTTGGGAGAATTGATGACGTGGGTGTTGGAGCCAGGATCGACAATCCATTAGTCTCGCAGCGACATAGTGTCGTCGTCAATTGCTGCGACAGTTAGATTGAAACTGTTGTTGGTAGATCGCTCCTCCGAGACGCTGTCAGATCGCACGTCCGGTGTGATTATTGCCATGCTGTAGAGATCGCAGGCAAAGGCAGCTCCACCGTAGCTAGGTGGATTGCCGCTATCCAGTTGAAATGTCGCAGTCGTCGGAGGCGTCGGAGACGCTGGAGTCGTCGAAGACGCTGACTTTGACGAAAGAGACTTGTTTGTCCTATTGACTGCTCGCTATACTTGCTCGAGCAGCTTCTTATTTCGTAACGCTTAATCTATGCGCTGACGAATAGCGGGATCTTCACGAAAGTTGTGTGGACAATGAGGACTATCCTTGTTAAGATAGTAGCATTGTCCAAACTAGTATATTAAGCCGCAGAGACAAGTTAGTGTAGCAGGCTTGTTGTTTGCTTTGTTGTCGCTCTAAGTCTTTGCTACGCCCAGATCGCCAGCTATGCTCGTGAGCTTTTGAGATGACGGTCGAACTCGACAATAGTACGTTGTATATGCAGCGACGTAGTTCTCTAGCGTCGCTATCTCTGTGCCCTTGTTCTCCTGGTTGAACAGCTTAATAAGCTTAGGTGTAGCGTAGTTGGGATCTACGCCTTTAATCGCCTGTAAGAAATCCTCCTGCGCGCGCGTGCCTTCGACGTTGGGCAGATTAATCTTTATACATTAATTGGTTATCTCAACCCATAAGCGTAACTAGTCTTTGATATTACGCGACTTTGGTGGGACACAAAGACGCTTGTATTTGTCGATTAGATCACGTTAGTGAACTGCTGTTAATGGCGCAAGATGCGCCTTAAGGGTGACAAGCCGCGCGTGCGGCGTGTCTTTGTCTTGTATCAGATAAATATAACGCTTATCAATCGTCTTACTAATCTCTATATTCAGGTTTTAAAGGCCCTGCTTCTTTTTATTGTAGCTAGCAAGGTGCTTGTCGTAACAATTGTATGCAAAATAATAGCGTTAGAATTCAACGTCGCTAAGGTTGGTGTTAAGATAGTGCTTGCCAAGCTCCTTATTAACTTTATAAGGGTGCGCTATAAGCTCCGTAGGCTCTATTAACTCTAGCAGATTAGATGCGGCAATGTCTAGGTCGTAGTACTGCTAAAGCTCTTGTTGTTGTGCTTCGTCTTTGCGCAAATGGATCCGTGCCTGCCAGTCCTTAGGCTTGCTGAGGACGACTGTGACACGCATCGTCATGAACTCTTCTGTCACCATCGTGTCACTCGTCGCGAGAGTCGTACGTGGGTATCGCGAGATTGTTTGTGTGAGATTGTTGTTGTGGGATCGCTGGATCAATGGATCGCGGGATCGTAAAAGTCGTAAAGTTGTCGTGAACAATTGCAGTTGAGTAGGCAGCCTTTAGTAGGTGCAGACCGGGCTCATAACTGTTGGATCGTTGAGATCCTTAGTTGAAAGTTGAGGCAATTGTTGATTGTAACTATTAAGCTATGGGAGCCCCGTATACTCCTGAGTAGAGCACGGGCCAAGGCGCTGATGGAATCACCCAAAATCCGTCACAAATGCTTTGTACAAATTTCTTCCCTGCTCCTCGCATCTCCTCGCCTCTTCTGCCTTTACTTCTCCTCGGACTCGGTGCACTGAAAAACAGACGCCCATTGGGAAATTGTGAGACGTGGTGAAGCCACGGCATATGGCGGTACGTTCTGCGGCAGTCAGGTAGTTGCATGTCACACTGTGATCTTCAAATGTAATTGTTTGGGTCCCAAGTCCAGTTACCACTGCTCCAGCTCCAGCTCCAGCTATCCAACAAAAAACTTTCCCCTTTACTTGCAAATCCAGCCCTCCATCAATCACTGCAAACCAGTACCTGAGCGACGTGCAAAATAATACCCACCTTCCCACCCCACACCCAGCCAAGCACCCCAAACACATCAACACATGCGCTACCTCACCACCACCAGCACCACCAACAGTCACTACACACACCCAAAAAACCTCACAAATCCACTCTTTGTAAACCTTGTCATAAACATTCAGATGCACTATTTATTCTCGCATCGACGACGCGCATCCTAGGCTACCATCCCCACACCACTCAAAACTGAAAGCATGAGGCATGAGGCTCATAATTCCATTCCCCACTCCACTCCAAAAACATCGCAATCGCAATCCCACACCATAACCACCAAACTCCCCAGGAGGCCCAAAGGCACCCGATTTTCGCCAACCAGAGAGATATGCAATCAAGAACCGCAAAAGCAGAAAACAAAAACCCAAGACGACTCGCCAAAAAAGACAGACAGCCACAAAAGGTAAATGCAGATGGAAGAAAGAAGGAAAGAAAGGAGAATGCCAAAACGGCGCGGCTCCATGTTCTTGAATTGAAGAGAGAAAAAGAGAACATTGTCGCTAGACCGGTTTCTTCAAAGCCTCCGCCACGCGCCAAAAGAAGATAGACATTAAAAAAGTGTATAGAGAGGTCAGCGCCAGTCCAACGCGAAAGCCAAGAAAGCGGTCCCAGAAAGTCGTCGAAGTTTATACAGCGATGCATAAAAGAAGGCCGTGATATATATTGGCGCCGTAAATAGTTGCACAAGGTAGAAACCAGTCGCCAGCAAAATAACCACCCAGTGTAAATAAGACAGTGTCGCAGTCGAGGGAAGGCAGACAATTGGACGGTTGGAAGCCGTGGCCAGTAACAGCTCCAAGCGCCATGCCAGAAGTATCTGCTGGTCAATTAAGTCGCAGGGGGGACACGCCGAAAAACTCCATCCACCGATCAGTGCAAATGCAATCAAAAGTACAATGCTTCAGTCTTACCTTCGTAAACAGGGTATCGCCGAGTGGGACTCTAGCAAAGAGATGAAAACGTATCCCGGTACGTATAGTTGTGGTAGGTTGGTGTTGGAAAAGGTCGTGGCCTTGAGCGTACTGAGCTGACGAAAAGAACCTTGGATCCGATAGAGGGACACAAATCAAAAAACTTGATCATGTTCATTCGATTGTGAGTTCTTCAGCTCTTGCAATCATGCATGAACGAGTTCTGCGGCCAGTCGTATTTTGTCGATTTCCTGCAAACAGTCAGCAGTTGGGAGATGGCCTAAGCGGACATACTACGTACCAGTCCGTCAGATTAGGGTTGGCGTAAGGCTCAGGATGTTCTCGGATATACTCTGTAGAGGGGTAGCCTTCCGGGTCGCAAGTCAAAACCTGATTTTTATCTTCCGGATCCTGGTAGATGCGAATGTAGTCAATCCGCATGGTAGCAGGATAGAGTTTATTCAGCTCTTCGTGGTTAACAGCAGCAAAGGAGTTTGACATGCCCAAGTTGGCAATGACCGACATAGGCTCCTCGGGAATTGTGCGCTGACCGATGTTGCCATTGGGTCCCATAGACTGAGCTTGCAGACTCCATGTAGGTGAGTCTCCTACGTACCACGTGATGAATCCATCCTTGCCGGTCGTGTACTCGAATGCGTACTTTTGGTATGCTTTGCCGTCATACCAGTCATTGTTGAGGTTCGAAAGCCCCGAGAAAGCCTGCTGGAAGGGGCCACCCTTGTAGGCATTCATCTCGGTTATACGCTGGTCATAGACCTCGACAAAGTCTAGTCCAAGTCAGCACACGCAGATTAACCTGTAAAGGAACTTACCGTAATTAGGCTGGTACCAAATATCAAATGGCGCTACCTGCAGAGATTGAGAGACCGAACCGATGGCGTTCGTTTGACCTGGACCGAGATAGATAACGGAGCCCTCCAGAGCATCGATCTCGGGGGCGCTACGCGAGTTGCCAGGACTAGGATGGTCTTCGCCTTTACATGTACAGGCGGGCAATCGCATTCCAGGAAGATAGCTGATGCCATCCGAGGAACTCTGATTAGGTGTAATGCCGACATCGCACTCATCGTGGTAACTATAGGGCCATAAACCTTCTGTCGTAGCGAGATAACCAGGGCGCGCAAGATTTCCCATGGTCCAAAAACCTGGCCAAAAGCCGCTCACGTTACCACTTCCGGCCAGCGAAATACTGGCCTCCAGGTGGCCGCCCTTGTAACAGAGCTTGTTCCAGGATTGAACCATGCCGGAGCGGAAGTTGAGGCCGTGGCTTGGGTGGTTGACAAACTCTAGGTTGAGCGTGCCATTCGCGGTGGAGGCTGCATCTGGATCATACCACTAAAAGGTGGTCAGAATCATGTTACTAGCTTGCGCATTCTCCGACTTACCTCCAAATCCATTGTCGCACCATACCAGATATCAACGGCCTGGAAATAGGGATCATCACCGTCATAAAACGTGCGGCCGTCGGTGTTGAACTCATCCGAAAATACTAGGTGCTGTGTTTTGCCATTGTGTGATTTTCGAGTCAAGGCACTTTTGGGAGTATCCGGGTCAATGAGCGCTCTACGAATGTTCTTCAAGTACGGCTGCTTTTCTTTTCCAGGGATGCAGAGCGGATTGTTTGTGCAGGGCGACTTCTCAGGCTTAGTCACCGATTGAACAAAAGTCCTAGAGCACGTCAGTTCCGACCGGCAGCCACATGTGAGCAAAACATACAGTACTGGATACCCAATGAACAATACAAGCAGCCCTACGGTGAGAATCACCAGCGCGCCCACGTTGGCAATTCCTCGTTTTGTACAGACGTCGCCGAACGAACAAGTCTGCTCCTTCTCGTTGGGGTCGGGATTATGTAAGTAATCGTCTTTCTCGACATCCTCCGGGAATAAAAGCAGGCCTGCTCCGGGGGTAATGTTGTACTTTTCCGATACAGTTTGAGTGTTCAGATCCTCTTCACTTCCAGCCCGCGACGGCGCTCTCGAGTCGTCGAATGGGGAGGCGAATGGGCCATATCTGGAATCACGGCTCCATACAGACTCAGTGTCCCAACTTGACCTCCGCGAGGGTGGCGAGCGCAGCGGCGATTCGTCTCGGAATGAGCGCGTCCTTGACTTCTTCGGCGGCAAGAGGTGTTCTGCGGACTCTGCGACTGTGTCATTGCGGTAGAGAGAGGATACGGAGGGCGGCGATCGCAGGCCTGGGCTAGCTGGCGTAGGTGCAGTCCCGGGGCGCACTGGCGCGGTTAACGAGCGTGAGGAGTTCTGGCGCGCGGTGGTAGGCCGTGGGGCGGGCGTCGGGGCGTCGACAATGTCCGAGGTGCCAGAATTGAGGCGGATGTGCGGGTTGGACCGCGGCGACTCGGGCGGCGACATGGTGAGCGAATGTATAGGGTGAGTATGCTGTTAGGGCGCTATGGTGAGGAAGCCAGGGCGGCAGATGGGCTGTTGGTGTAGCGAGTGTTGTGTAGCTCTGGCATGCAAAGGGCAAATTCCAGGAGGAGAGCGAGCCGGTGACGGGGCAACCGACAGTCGCTGGGCGGAATTCCTCGCGGGCAGACCCCAGGGCCAGAGGACAAGCTTGAAAAAGCTGCTTGGTAGTGCTGCTGGTGGAGGAGCAAGCAAGCAGGAGACGCGGAGAGGAGCGTTGCGGTTTACCGTGTAGCGGACGCGGGAAGCTCCTGCCAAGTTGGACGAGCAGCGGGCAGGCGAGGTCGAGGCAGGAGGGAGAGAAGAGAGCGGTGCGGGCAGTGTGCGGCAGTGAAGCTAACGAGTGAATGCGACACAGCAACAGCGCAGGAGCAAGCAGAGGCAGGACCGAAAGAGTGACGGTGTGCTCGAAAAGTTTGCCGCTCCCTTCTCCTGCCCTAGTGTGCACCCTAGAGTCTCTCACTCTCAATAAAAGCTTCAGGGACCTCTAGAAGCTCCACCGAAGACGCCCCAACCATGGCGGCCCGAGCACCCGCCGCCAGCGGCCCATGGCTTGCTTGCTAGTTGCTACCCTGGACCGTGGCTAGACCACACGTAAGAAACACGCGTATTATGCCGCTATGCAGCCATGGCGGCACAGCCCCAACGGCCGCCACACACGACATACCTATTGTATGCGTAGCTACAGCCTATGACGTGAGCGCGGTCCCAGGTTCGTACGGAGGAGTGATTCCAAGAGCCTACAGGAATGATGACTGACACTGACAGGCCGGTCCGCAGTCTCAACGACACCTCATGCAGGGTTGTAGTAATTGAGCTAGCCCCTGCTCTCCTCCAGCGTCCAGCCGTCTCGCGTTGCACCACATACGATAGTGCCCACGGTGGAGCAGCCACCAGCTCTGCCCGTGACCCGCGTCCTGAGACGAACGCTGCTGCTGTCGTGCGATCGTCCGTCGTCGACAATAATGACATGACATGACAGGCTCGTGCCAGCGGGAGGGAGCCCATCATGGAGATCGTTTTAGCCCGCTTGCGCGAGGCCATCGATCCTTCCTTCGCGTGCGCCGCGCACCGATTCGCCTGCAAAGGGAGGGGCGCACGATGAGTGCAGCCGCATACGTAGGCGATGGTCAGCCGTCGAGGAATCTCGGAGGACAGACAGGAACCCAGGAACCCAGGCCTCACCCGCACGGAAACCGGTTTGCCGCTCCGCCTCGGGACATGTCGCAAGCGTGCAAACGCCCGAGATGAGCGCCATGCTCTAGCGCTCGGCTAGCCTCTTGGTTCCAAATTAAGAGTGCACGCGCCATATCTTGGACATGTACGCAATCGAGTCCAATGTACTTTATATCCATGTTCTGTATACGCGTGTTTTATCTGCGGTACTAGTAGGTGCTATCATGACAGCCTGGAACCTGACCTGATCGCTTTCGGCGTTACCAACAACACAGGCCGGGGTTACGCAGTATCTTGCTATAACTATAATTACAACCCCTTCAAGCACTTTCAATATTTAAAGATATCAGAGTAGTCTACTTCAGAGTAGTGGCGGTGTCATCAACAATGACATCATCCAGCTTCGTCGCCCAAACAACGCAACACCTCCACACCTCAGCGCCGGCCACAAACCCAAGACAAGCCTAAAACCATAACCAGATACTCCACCTCAACACGCGCAGCGTCCCACGCAACCTCCTCATCCTTCTTACGCGGCACTTATAAACTACTACTCGATGTCATAGCAACACACGCAGCTTCTCCCAAGCGTCGGTCAATAATTCGGCGTGGGAGGCAAAATACAATGCATGACCCCTCCCACTGCGTCATCGGCCATGTGATACACCTGCATCGAGAACAAAAGTTTAAAAATACGTTTGGCTTGTCGTGTTGCCTGGGCTGGGGTTTAGCACACGGTATTCGGAGTTTTGTAGTGGTATTGCAGTGGCTGTTTGCAGCGGTGGACCTGGCAACCTGCGATAAGTTTGACATGAAATTCAATGTTGGAATACATATAGTCTACGAAGTGCAGTCTCTCCATTAGATACCATCGTGATGCACACACATAACATCGTCTCTCCCCCACACATCAACAACACAGTACAGCTGCATGTCATCCGTCTATCAATCCACATGCGCCCATCCACCCCTCCACCCTACGACTCCACACTCAAAGCCTTCAACCCCAGAACCTTTCCCCCCTTCACCCCGACAACATAATACTCCCCCCTCGCGCCCTCCAGCTCCACCCTAAAAACCCGCACCTCCCCGTCCGTAACCCCCTTCACAGCCTCCACCACACTCTTATACGCCCCCTTCGGATCCCACGTCTCAACACTAATCTCCTCCACCTCATCGCTATGACTCAACAGCGTCTTAAGTTGCTCTGCACACCGCGTTAGCTCTCCAGTCCATCATGCCTGTCTGTTTGTTCACGATGGATGGGAAAAAAATGCACAAACTTACGCGCAGAAATCGAATCCCCACCACCATCATAGTTCAACGCAACAGGCTCAAACGCCTCATCCGCATCGCTCGTATACGTCGCGTCTACCCTCGACAGCGCCTCAGGCACCGCCGTGTTCACGCTCTTAGTCCCGTACCCTTTCTGCTGAGACTGCGTCGTTGCCTCCCCGCTACTAGTGTCTTGGTTCGCTTTATTGAGGAAGGCTTCGTAGTCGGCGTCGGACATGCTCGCGATGGCGCTGGTGTGGAAACGCGACGTGCGTGTTGGGAGCGGTTGTCGAGGTTGGGCGTGCGCGTGGCGGAGTGTGGGCGCGAGCTGGGTGGGGCCAGGGAGAGGTGGCGACGTGGGAGCGTTTCTGTGGTCGGTTGATAGGAAGCGGTATTGAGAAAGAGAGGTATGAGATCGTATGGGTGGTTTTCGAGATGAGAGGGTTTGCGTTGAGCGCAGAAGGCGTTGCTGGACCTTGGTCATGATGGGGGAGCCAATGACGCAACTTGGGTCGGTACACGCCAAACGCGAGGTGCGATCTCGTGCGCGGGCCGCGGAAGCCAAGCCAACCGCCCGGAAAATATAGCAGACTACATATGAATGCCCCCAAGAACAAACCTATCTATCTAGTTACTTCACACGAAATGAAATACTGAACACAGAAACTATTATCAGTATTGAAGTAAAATATCAAGAGGAGAAACATCGCAGACCTTTCGGTACACGGTACAACGCTACAAGGGAAAGCTGTATTGAAGGAAAATATATTGTCATTCTGTCATTCTCTAAACAAACAAGGAAGAACTTATCGACCATACAAGATGTCCCTCCTGGGCCGTATACTCTGGACAGCTTCGCCCCCACCTGCCATAACCGCAAACTAACCTCTGGATATCTTTACCGTAAGCAAACCGTAGCCGCATACTAACCTCGCGAGATGCATGCCATATGCATGAAAAAACCCACATTACCCAAGGTATAAAACATTCCGGAAATTGATACTAAAGAAAAATTGTTGCACCGTAGGTTCAACTGCTGAAACGAAGAACAGCCTTTAGCATGAAAAATAGAGTAAGAGATAGTAGTACAACATGCCTTTGATGGCCAAGCCGTCGAGAAAAGTCTAACGGAATTCATGCATCGTTAATAGGCAGTTGAAAGCAGTCCCAACCTCGCTTAAGGCTTCGACTCCACAGGTACAGGTGCGTGCGTGGCTCCGTTCGTAGGAACATTGCGGGGACTGCTACGCTCTGATTTGGGAACGTTAGGTTTCGTGTCTTAGTTGTCATAGTTCTCGTCCACCTCCATGTGGCGAGCAGCCGGTTCATGGTGCTCAGGCCGCTCCTGCTTCGGGGTTTCGGACATGCGAGGCAACGCTTGCGCAGCGGCCATCCCAGGGAGCAACGGGGGATGATGAGCTGCTTCTGATGGATGGTAGCCGTCATTAAAACGACGGGGGTCAGGCCCATCCTGCGGGCTATGGCGCGGGACCTGCGGCGATGAGATACGATGAGACGGAGAAGGGCGCCGGCTATGTGACTCGTCCAGTTTCTGACGCTTCTCGTCGTTCGTCGGCGGCTTTGGGTTTGGGTGGTCACTATCCTCCCACTCGCGAAGGCGCTTAGGAGGTGCAGTAGGAGGACGGTCTTCTCTATCTCGGGCGGCTGCCTCGGCGGCTGCGAGAGCTGAGGCGGGCGGTGGGGCACCACCAGCGATTCCGCCCGCAGAAGACGGGTCAGGGTGGTGCTGATACGGAGCCTGATACCCATTGCGGGGAGATCCGGCCCTGTTCTCCACAATTGGCCTGACTTCCGGCGGTGGGCTGCCCATACGACCATACGGGATCGCGCCCGGGTTTTGAGCTTGGCTGGGTGGGCCACTCAGTCCAGTCGGCGGCGGTGGAGGCGGAGGAGGCCCATTGGGATTGACATGGGGACCGTAATTGGGATTGGAGATGCGATTCGGTGGGGGTTGCTGTGGCTGCTGCTGCTGCTGTTGTTGTTGTTGCTGTTGCTGCTGCTGCTGCTGTTGTTGCTGTTGGTGCTGTTGTTGCTGCTGCTGCTGCTGCTGATGGGGGGGCAGGTGGGGTTGCGCTTGTGCCGTCTGGGGTGTTAACTGTGGTGGAGGCGGGTGGTACGGGTTAGGCGCAACATGATGGGTCTTAGGAGACGGTGAAAGCCCACGTCGTAAAACACCAGGTGGAGGAGGCCCTGGAGGAGGCCCTGGAGGACCGGTAGGACCAGAGGGACCAGGCCCGTTAGTGGGTGGACGCGAAAGTTCTTGGTATGGTCGCATGGTCTCCTTCATCGGACTCTGCGGTCGCTGAGCCCCATGCTGTACAGGCGCACGAATGCCTTCGCGTTGGTCATAGGGATTCAACTGTTGCGGAGGCAGACCCGGATCGCGAATCTGCGCGAGAGGACGATTCCACTCAGAAGCAGCAAGCGCAGGTGGAGCAGGACCTTGAGGGGGCTGTTGCGGCTGAGGTGCGCCCCACTGAGGAGCAGCGGGTCCATGAATGGAGGCGGGTTGATAAGCCTGTGGATGAACGTCTTGAGGGACTGGAGCGCTCCCTTGATTGGGCACTCCAGCTGTGGTCTGGCCATTCTGAAGTAGCTGGAGACGCGCCTTGATATGAACATTCGACGGATCAAGATCCGCTGCGCGCTGGTAGGCGTCCAACGCATCGGCTGTTTGGTTGTTGCAGGATTCATACTGTTCCATGGTTAGTTGCGAAAGAGCGAAGCAGGGGAGCTGTGGAGAACTTACCAATGTGCCGAGATCGTACCAGACCTCACTGATGTTCGGGTTCAGCCGAATAGCACGAGAGTACGCATCGAGCGCATCGCGGTATTGGTTAATTTGGTAGTAGAGTACACCAATGGAACACCAGAACGTCGGATTGCGACCGTCCCGGTAGACTGCCTGCTGATAAGCCTCATAGGCTTTCGGATACTTCTGTTGTGACATGTAACAACGTCCTAGCAGATACCAGCTTTGTGCGTCGGTTTGGTCTGATTATAGTAATCAGTATGTGCACTAAGATATCGCAGGGTACACCAAACTCACCAGAGGCCACTGACTTCTCGAGGTACTCGATAGCCTGTTCTTGACTAGCGTAGTTACTGCTTTGCTGGTGGTGCAACCAGCCCAACTGTTGTAAGACTTTGGCATGGTTAGGATCGCGCTCCAGCACTCGTCGGTAGGCAGCTTTCGCTGAGTCAAACTAGTACGGTGTTAGAACAAGAATGGACACAGTTTAGAAGCTGTCACTTACCTCCTTCTGCTGCTCGTAGACATGGCCAATCTGGAACCAGATGTCCTCTTCAGTCAGAGGTCGTGGTGGGTTCGTCACTATGTATTTGAAGCACTGCAGCACATTAGCCAAGGAAACTCGCGAAAATTAAAAGACGACTTACATCGAGGCTCTGGTTGAACTTCTGCTGTTGCTTGTATATTATACCAAGCCGGAAGTAGATCTCATTGGCCTTCTCGAAGTTCGGCTCCATCCGCATAACTTGAGAGAATGCTTCCTCGGCATGCTCCAAAGAGCCATAGCGATCATACAAGATGCCAATGCCATACCAGAGCTTAGGCTCCTACGACGCTGTTAGTGGGTTAAATAATGGGTCGCAGCGCATGTATTCTTACCTTGGGATCGGAAAGGTGATAGAGAGCTTGCTGATAAGCGGAGTAGGCCTGCTGGAGATCGTCCATCATCAGATAACAATGGCCTGAGACTTGTTAGATCTGCCGAGATTTAGAATTAAGGGACGACCCACCAAGACTGCCCCAGACATCCCCGTTAGTGGGGTCCACCTTCAGGATGGTGCGCAGGTATTCGACAGCATGAGGAAACTGGTCCCGTGTTCGAAGAATACACGCGATGCCTTGCATAGCCGGTATCGACCATTGATTGTGTTTTAGCGCTTTGGTAACATTCCATCGCGCCATCGAGGTCTGTGAACTGTTCCGACAAGGAGCCTGCGACGCGTTAGTGGCTATCAATGAGCGCGATTTCGCGATACGGAGCACTGTACCTAGCTGGGTCCAGAGGGCCTCAGTGAGCGACACAAGATATTGCGATGGCGTCTTGGGTTGGTTCATGTGCTGCTGTGGGTGGCCATTTGGCTGCGGATGCCCGAGATGCGGGCCGCCGTGATGCTGCGGCATGCCCGTAGGCGAGGGCTGCTGGTGGTTCGCCATCTCTGGCGTTCAATACCGGCGCGTGCGAGTTGAGACTACACTGAGTCTCAGACGGACAGCGGGCGAGGCAGCGAGTGAAGCAGCTGGACTGGCGGCAAGAGTGTGACGATCAGCCGGGAACCCGTTTTATAGTATGACGACGAAGTAACAAGACTCCGCAGTGGGCCGCTCGAGTAGGGGTTAACGCAGAAGCACAGGTGATGGGCATGGCGAACTTACCTGGCGACGAGTAGGAAGGCCGCCCGAAAGCTCTAGGCTGGCGCCGGGAATGGCAGCACACTGCTCGGATGATGAAGCAGCAATAGAAGGAGTGAAAATGGTCGCGATGACCAGAGGCGCGATTGGGATGGCAGAAGGTTGGGCGGAGTGGCAGGCACGGAGTATAGTGGGTGGTGGAGTAAGGGAGGGCAGTGAGCGGGCTGGGAGGGAGAGGAACACAGGTCAAGAGGGCGAGAAAGCGCAACCGGTCGGGGGCGCCAGGGCGTGGGTTAGGGGAGTTTTTTGGATGATCCAATACAGAATAGCTTGACGGAATCAACAGGGCTCGCACGGCATGGTAGGATGGTACCAGACAAGGTTCTTAGCGCACGCTAGGGCGCAGCCAAGCCTCAACTCCACACCACCGCGCCTCCTTGGTGCCACTGCCTGCCACCGCCTACCGCCTGCCACCTGCCGCAAGCATGCAGGCCCCGAACGGCTATTCAGCACCACACCCACAGCACGCGCATGGATGCCAGCACAAAGCCAAAAGGCGTGCCTGTTGCCGCAGGATATAAGCAATGCGCTGCCCTGGCCGCAACACTGTATGTACCTTCACACCGATGGCGCACGTTCACGTCCGTGAAACGCGCTGCTTATACCGTCCTCAGGCTCCACGGGACCCGGCTGCCGCTGCGATCGACCGACATGCACGCTCGTGTCGTGTCCACTCGCGACCGCCCTTCGGCGCCATCCCCATAGGTAGATGCGTTTCATAACATGTCGGCGGGCTTCTTTTCCAACAACCTCAGCATTACCGCGTTCCGGCACCGCTAGCGCGGAATTCGCCGACCGGACGTCTGCTTCGCCGCGCCGTTGGGCCTAGTGACGACCTCACACTCTCGCCATGTCCAGCTGTCGCTTGCGTGCCGCATTCCTGGTGTTGGCTCTCTGGAACAGGTGTCCGTCCCATGGCCGCTGCGCTGTTCTTCCCCGGTCTGCCGCCCGCCAGCGCGCATCGACAGTACGGTATGTATTGCTCCCGCGGACACACCAGACGCACAGGCGGCTTGCCGTCACGACGGCCCCAGCCTCTCTCGGTGCGTGATTTGCGGGGCCTCATTTGTGAGCCAATGTCCAGGGCCACTCAGTTGCTGCAGCAGCGCCCTACGGCGGACCGTTCGCCTTCCCGCTTTCCAGGCCCTACCACTAGTAGAAAGGCGCGGCGGGCGAGCTGCGAGCGGCTCTCCGCCCAGAAGATGGAGGCGGCCATGCGAGTCGGGTCGCACTGCTCATGGGGAGGAGACACGGTGGGCCAGCCTGCCAGGTAGATCTGCGCGGGCCTAGGCCGCTTCTGCTGCCGTCCCCACTCTCAAGCTTCCGGTCTGTTCTCAGCGCTAGCAACCGTGTTGTGACACTGACGCACTGGTTTCTCCGCCTCCCGCCGCGGCAGAGTGTGACACTCCCCTGCCCTGTCCCAATCCGACCAGAGCCGGTGATTTGTGCGCATAACCATGCACCCGGGGCCTTTGGGACACTGGCCCGGGGGCGGCAGTGCCTGGCCCTGGACTGCTCCCCGGGCCAGTCGCCAGGATGACCGTCTGGCCAGCTGCTGTGTGTTCGCTGCCTCGACATGAAGAAGCAGTTGCAGGCCCAAGCCTCGAAGAGACGCCGTCGCGCCATGGTGGGCGCCTTAGGTGTTCCTCCAGCCCGCAGCCCGCAGCCACGTGAAACGCTGCGTCCGGATGGCTGCACGACCGGAGCAGGGAACCGGAGCTGCCCGCCAAGCGACCCGTAACAAAAAGAACGGCTTCGTGTTCCCATATGACTTTATTATCGGACCTAGGCTGCTTCTCTGAGCGGTAAACTCTGCGCCAGCACTTGCGCCGTCAGCCCACACCAGATGCTGCCCGCTTTTTCCCGCCTGCAGTCGCGGGAAGCTGACGCTTTATTTTGGGACGTCTACCCATCTTCTTCCAGTATGCGATGAGACTCTTGTTGATCCTCTCCGCTCGACACCTGCCGGGCCTGTTCCCCCCAGCGCACCCGGCCGTTTCGCAGCCGGAAACGAAGAGCGCCAAGGCGAGGCTGTTCCACCATCTGTCCCCACGCGAAGATGCCAAGCGGCCATCGCGAGGCTTGTGTCGATTGGCGGCCCATTCTCACATTAACATCCCCCTTTCTGCGTGCGCCACAACAATTTCGAGCGCCCCCAGTCTCGGTCGCTGCCTAGGTACGCGTGCTAGTGACATGACCTGCTGCAACTGTATGATGCCATTTCATTTTCCTCGAGAGTTGGAGGCGGTCGCTCTGTACACCAACCACCTCGTAGCCACGTCGACAACTCACTACCGGTACCTAGTCGGCGCATGCCCGAACAGCCTCTGTAAGCTGCCGACATGCTGCCCGCTATGTATGCCGCTCTCATCCGCCCGCTTTTTCTAAATCGCTTTATTAATATTTAGCCAGCCATACTCACCCAGAGCTTTGGTAGCGGAAACGACTTCCAGGATCACTGCGTAAAGCCGCCGGCCCCTACGTACATGACGCACGCATCTATCAACCGTCACACATCTGCCTGCATACCCTCACCAGCCCGTAACCCTAATCTACGGCTGGAGACACCCTCTGTGTCACACCCCAGAATGATACATGTCTTCTTCATATACCGCAATCAACTTCTCCGTCTCGCCCGAATTTGGGAACATCCCTGGGTGGCTTTTGTGACTTATCGGGCAACGCGTGCATGGTGCCGCCGCTGATCGCACCCCGCGTGGGCTGGGCTGCTGACAGGTTGCGCATTGCGTCGTGGCATCGGGCGGCTGTCGCCCATGTCCCGGTAGGGCCGAACAGGCAGCCCGGTTTTGCCTGCACCGCTTTTCTGTCTGATCCATCCTCGAAGCGCAACGCAAACGCCTCCACAGTGGAGACGAGCAGGGCGCATAAGCAGAGTGGCTAGCCGCATGTCTTGCTGCGAGGTGCACCACCCATAGTTGTCGCAACATGACCTCTGCTGTGATAGCACGAGATGACCATCTTGATGGTGCGGAACTCGACACAGCACCTCCATCATATCATGGCTGGTTGAACATCCTATATGTATGGCGAGTGCCATGCCGATTGATGCAAGGTGTGTCAGCGGTATGAACCCTGGATGACGGGGCTGCATAGGACATTTGTTGGTGGGCAACGCATGCACACCGCATCAACTCTCGTCACGCAGCCATTGCGGTCGCATGAAAGTCGTTCATCTAGGTATTTGCTGCGACTGCAGCCAAGGGCAAACTTCTTGAGCGGCCACGGGGCGTATGTGTGACTGTGGCCTGCCTGCCTACCGACGACGCCTACCAACGTCCGACAACCACTACCCGTAAGCTTGCCTCATTGCGCCATTTTGCGCGGGTCCGCCAGCGGCGCCCTCAAGTGGCGAATCTCGTGGCCTCGCGCATCTTCGTACCGTCGATGGAAAGGGCAACAATTCGCATGCCCAACAGCTACCTTTCTATGAAGATTCAAAATCAAAATGGGGAGACGAATTGTAAATACAGCCCTAGAAATTCAGCGTCATCTCCAACGCTCCCTGTGCAAGGATCTACCTTGGGGAGGCATTGCGCATCATGCGATTTTCCCAGCCCTGGCTGACATGTTCCATCCACGCGCCGCGCTGCCGTATTCCCGACGCCAGAGAGATAAAACGTCCAGCGAAGATCCATGGAGGGCTGTTGCTTTCGGTACATGCGGCTTTCACCGTTATGTAATGTCAGGATGGGCGCGTGTGCGTGCGTGGCTAGTGCATGAGTGGCCGGTGGGCTGGCCCTGGGATTACCGGGTGAGGCGATGCAGTAGTGTGTGCGGTTTCTGGGAGGATAGATACATGCAGTATGCATGTGTTTCGGGGAATGGTGCGTGGCGGGCGCGCTGGGAGGGATCGCATGCTAATGGATGGGGAGCATTTGTCGTGGCTTTTTTTCGGGCTGACATGATGCTGTACGCAAGGAATTGTCGTGAGGGTTTCCTGTGAAAGAGGACCAGTTGCCAGTTAGATTCTATGTTTGCGCTCTTGGGTGAATACCGTGACGCGGTAGGTCTAGTCGAAACTAAGGCAACAAAGTTGAAAGCCCTTAGCAAAATAGTTAATTAAGTACTAATTGCAATAGCTCTTAAGTACCTTCTACTAGATAACTTTAGTAAAGCTAATTATATTATATTAACTAATAGTACTATTTATTTCATTAAAGTGCTTTTTTTTACTAAAGTTTTTAAATATCTTAGTAATTTTTAATTTTAATTTAATAAATTTAACTTAAGTATATATATATTATTAAATTATCTACCTAGGGGTAGAATAATAAAGGCTTTTGTCCTAAATAATATAATAAAAAAAGTAGAGCCCTCTACTTTGTAATTAAAAAGAGCGTAAAACTTAAGTATATAAAAAAAGCTTAATAGTAAAAATATTAGTAGGTATAATTTACCTTTAAAAATAGTTAAAACTTATATATAGTGTTAAATTAACTACTTAGAGGTAGTACGACAAAGGCTTTTATCTTAAATAATATAATAAAAAAAGTAAAGCCTTTTACTTTGTAATTAAAAAGAGTATAAAACTTATATACTAATATATATATTATTAATTAACTATCTAGAAGTAAAATATTAAAGACTTTTATTTTAAATAATATAATAAAAAAAGTAGATCTCTCTACTTAGTAATTAAAAAGAGTATGGTTTTTTTTTAGGACTAAGACGGTTTCTAATAAAAATATTATAATAATAGCAGTTATTTCTCCTACTATTATTAACACAGAAAAGCGTTTTAAGGTAGTATTAATAAAAAGGGGTTATTAAAAAGAGTATATAAAATACTAGTATATATTATTAAATTAACTATCTAAAAAATCTAAAAGTAAAATAATAAAAGCTTTTATTTTTTTTAGTATTAAAAAAAGTAGAGTTTTTTACTTAGTAATTAAAAAGAGTATAGAGTATTAATTTTATCTACCTAAAAGTAGAATAATAAAGACTTTTATCTTATATAATATAATTAAAAAAGCAAAATTATTTACTTAGTAATTAAAAAGACCGTAGTAGTAATAATATATAGGTATTTTCTTACTTACTATACTAATTCTATTTTTTATTATTAACTAAACTATAGTTTAAAATTTATAATATATATAAAATATAGTAAAACTACTTTTTTATAACTTATATAATAATTTTTTCTTAAAACCTTAAAATACTTTTCTATATATATAATAGTAGAAGATATAACTATTATTATTATAATATTTTATTAGAAATCTCTAAGTTATTAAAAAAACTATAACCTATATATATTTATTAAAGCTAAATTACACATTTTAATACTTTTGCCCTATTAAATTTTTATATATTATATTTAAACTTATTATAAAAAAGGCTATCTTAGTAAATAACTTTAAAAATACTACTAAAAATAATAAATAAGTACTTAATTATATTAAAAGCATTGCTACTTTAGGTATTTTTACTTATACTAATTTTATTTACTATAAGTATTTTTATATATAGTGTTAAATTAACTACCTAGAAGTAGCACAATTAAGGCTTTTATCTTAAATAATATAATAAAAAAAGTAGAGCCCTCTACTTAGTAATTTAAAAAAGTGTAAAAAGGTAATTATAAAAATTTAAAGTATTTTTATTGCTTAGCTTTTTTTACCCCTCTAAAACTTACCTAAAATTAATTTTAATAGCTAATTTAATAGCTTTTTACTTAACTAATTTTACTAGTATAAAATTTCTACTATATATTCTAATTACTAGTAAAAATAGTTTCTTTACTATATACTATATATATATTATATAATCTATAATAAAACTAATACTAACTTTACTATATAGTCTCTACTTTATTACTACTATATTACTAATACTAACTATAACTTTAGTTTTACTTATAATATTAATTTCTATTTTTATTATTACTTTATTAAAGCTATTTTTTGGCTTCTACTACTACTAAATAAACTATTATTATATTTACTTTAACTACCTTATTATATAAATAAATACTATACTAATACTAACTAAAAACTAAGTTAAATATAAGAATACTTATAAAAAGACTAAAGACTAACTAGCTATTTAATATTTTAGGCCTTTTAATAAATAGCTATATAAATAGGCAAATATAGTCTATTAAGCTTAACTATAGCTTATTAGTAATGTAACTAGCGTACCTATATATAACTATTACTAGGAAAGCAAAGCTTAGCCGCAATAAGCAGCACTGTTGAATACTATTATAATTAGTATAAAATTAACTATTTTGCTAAGGGTTTTTAACTTTGTTGCCTTAGTGGGGTCAAGGGCCTCGGAAGGCGCGCCCTTCTGATTGGCTGGAGCAAACAGATGTCTCATGATCTCGTGTCGCGCTCGGAAAACCAGGGCCCAAACATTCCAACTTTTCCTGCATCGCGCACCATGGAGCGCTTCGAAGACTACAACACGGTTCTTTTGGGAGCAATTGGCGCTGCGACCCTGTTCCTCTTTTGCTTCCTGCTTCGAACCGACCCTGAAGCAGCGGTGCCTTACCATGTCACGCCTCCGGAGCAGATCAAGCCTGGATGGAAGGGCGAGCTTCTTGAACCGCCCACACTGAAAGTGAGCATGCAGAAAACGTTACAGGGGCGTGAATTGACTCTTGAAGGTCTCCGGTTCCGCCCTGATTCAATGTTACGCCCCCGCAACTGGCGAATCCCTGGGTCGCATCAACCCCTCCACTGCCTCCTCCATCGACCGCGCAATAGCTAGAGCCGCCGAGGCCCAAGTACAATGGGCTCAGACGACCTTCGCGGAGCGCCGGAAGGTGCTCAAAACAATGCTCAAGTTCGTGCTGGAGAACCAGGAGACGATTGCGCGCGTGGCTTGCTTGGATTCGGGGAAGACCATGGTGGATGCGAGTCTGGGCGAGATTTTGGTCACGGTGGAGAAGCTCAGGTGGGTGATTGCGCACGGCGAAGAGAGCCTGAAGAGTGAGAAGAGACCAGGCAATCTTGTGATGATGTACAAGTGGCATGAGACTATGTACCAGCCGCTGGGCGTCGTGGCCGCTTGTGTGAGTTGGAAGTGAGTCCTGTCCTGACCTCTCCCATTATACCCATTAACACGTTTCTAGTTACCCTGTAAGCCTCTCGTACTTCGATCGTACCGTATCGTTCCTAACGACGACTAGTTCCATAACTTGATCTCTCCCGTTATCGCATCTATCTTTGCGGGCAACGCAATCATCGTGAAGGGCTCTGAGAACACCGCTTGGTCAAGCAGTTACTTCGCGTCCATAGCCGCCGCCGCCCTCGTCGCCTGCGGACACAGCCCGAACATCGTTTCATCCGTCATCTGCTGGCCCAACGTCGCCGAACACCTCACTTCCCACCCCGGCATCGCACACATCACATTCATCGGCTCCCGTCCCGTCGCACACCATGTCTGCGCTTCCGCCTCGAAAGCCCTCACGCCAGTCTGCGTCGAACTCGGCGGCAAAGACCCGGCCATCATCCTCGACGACCTCTCCAACAGCGACTTCAAGCGCGTATCCAGTATCCTAATGCGCGGCGTCTTCCAATCCGCCGGCCAAAACTGCATCGGCATCGAGCGCGTCATCGCCCTCCCAAACGTCTACCCCCGCCTCATCGACCACCTCACCCCGCTCATCCAAGCCCTCCGCCCAGGCTCCATCCTCAACAGCTCCCCTGACGATCTCCCCATCGACATCGGCGCCTGCGTAACCGACGCCAGCTTCTCCAAACTCGAAGACCTAATCGCAGACGCCGTCTCGCAAGGCGCCCGCCTCCTCTGCGGCGGAAAACGCTTTATCCACCCTCACCACCCGCAAGGCCACTACTTCGCGCCAACGCTCCTCGTCGATGTAACGCCCAGCATGAGAATTGCACAAACGGAGCTCTTCGCCCCCGTCTTCACGCTCATGCCCGCCTCCTCAGTCTCAGACGCTATATCCATCGCAAACTCAACCATGTACGCGCTCGGCGCCTCCGTCTACGGCTCTTCCACGCGCGATCTCGAACGCGTCGTTCGCGAAGTGCACGCTGGCATGGTGGCTGTTAATGACTTTGCTGTCACGTACATGGTGCAGTTACCCTTTGGTGGTGTCAAAGGGAGTGGATACGGGAGGTTCGCAGGCCAGGAGGGTTTGCGGAGTTTGTGTAATCAGAAGGCGGTTACGCGGGATCGCTGGCCGTTGTTCATTAAGACGAGTATACCTGGGCCGATGGATTTGCCGTTGAAGGGGAGGGGTGCGGGGGAGAAGGCGTGGAAAATGGCCATGGGGATTGTGTGGTTTGGGTATGGGGATTTGAGGGGGAAGATCAAGGGAATTAAGGGGTTAATTGGGCTTTGAGGAAGATGAAGGTACCGGAGGAGTTGACTGACTTGTATGTCGTGGGCATAATACGTAATGCTAATACCCCTAATTCAGCAGCCTCCTCGTGCTTCGTATACTTGTAATCAAGTCGCAGGATATCAAAGACGCGCAAATCAAAGGGAGGATCGTCTAGACCGTCTCAATGTACCGCCTGACCTCCCAGTCGGTGACTGCCTCGTCCCAAAGCCTGATCTCATGCTCTCTGGTACCACCAAAATGGTCGACAAACTCGTCGCCGATCACTTCTCTCGCCACGCTGTCCTTGGCCATAAATCTCTGCGTCGCCTCCTTCAGATTCTTCGCCAGCCTTACTCCTTGATCAGTCTCTCCACCGACATCCTCACCCTTACCTAGCGGAGGTATCGGAATCTCCATCTTCTTCTCGATTCCCCGCCAGCCGAGCGCCAGAATTGCCGACAAGACAAAGTGTGGATTTGTGTCTGCGCCGGGTACCCTGACCTCAAATCTGGTCGCCTTGCCCGAGCTCGTCGGCGGCGATATTAATCGGATACTCGCAGCTCGATGTTCCAGCCCCCAACTGACCGTCACCGGCGCCCAAAAGTTCTCCACTAGTCGCTTGTAACTGTTCACATTTGGCGCAAGAATGGGCATAATGTCTGGTAAACCGTCTAGCAGACCCGCCAAGAATTGGCGCCCCAGATCGCTGAGATATCGCACGTCGGGGTAGGGAGCATCGGGGTCTTCTTCGCCGCGATAGAAGAGGTTGGTGCCATCGGAGTCGACTATCGAGACGTGCATGTGACCGGAGTTGCCAGGTAGGCCTTCGCGAGGCTTTGCCATGAAACAAGGGGTTATACCGTGCTTGGAGCCTAGGGATTTGACCACGAGCTTGAAGAGGGAGGCTTTGTCGGCCATGGCGGTAATTTCACCGAATTCGAGGGCCTACAAATGGTGTGAGTTTTATGTTGAAAGTCATGGGAAGTCCTGCACCTACTGCCTCAAAGACCCCCGGCCCGGATTCTGTATGCCATCCCTCTATCCCGCAGTTGAACTGCGTGCATGCATCGAAGATACCGTAGTAGTAATCCTGATTATGCACTGGCCGCGTTATGCTGTATCCGAACATGCCCTCTGTAAGCGATGGAAGCGAATTAACAGGGTTGTCGCGCAGGAAAGACGCTGTGGAAGAAGAATTTCGCTCGGGCCCGTCATGAGTCTGTGGCGCTCTGAACTGGTAGAACTCATACTCGGCTATAGCACGCCAAAGTCAGACATTTACAGCGCCGCAGTATCTGTCCTGCTTCCAAACGTGGTGTACTGACCTCCGGCCATTGCGCCATATCCCTTCTCCTTTAGCTTGTCCACCGTCCTCTTCAACATACTCCTCGGGCACGCGCTTAGGCCCTTGTTCGTATCCGGGTCATAGAAGGATATCAGGAAGAAGGGCACGTTGTTTTCCCATGGCATGCGGCGGAAGCTGGAAAGATCGGGAATGGCGATCAGGTCGCGATATCCATTCTCCTTGTTCGAGATGCCGAGCTCGCGGAAATACGTTTGGTCGTGCATGTCCCAGCCAAAGATAACACTGCAGAAGCCGAAGCCTTCTCGCGCAACGGACAAAAATTTCTTCTTCGCCATGAGCTTCCCGCGCAGGATGCCATCGACATCTATCCCGGCCACCTTGACGGCGCGGTCCTGCTGCAGGAGCTTGGGGAGGCTCTCGACTGTTATCTGCGCGGGGTCTTCCCTAGCAGACATGGTGGCAGCGGTGGAATATATCGCGAATTGGTAGAGTTCCGCAGGTCAATCGCAGAAGATTCAAGAAAGGTCAAGTGAGCGAGAGAGGCGCGATAGGGACGAGGAGCAGGTTGGGACGAGTGGCATCCGCAGTACGTTGGAACCGTGTGGCTGAAAGCTCGGGCCAATGACGATGAGTTCCTGCCGAGGTGAGAAATGCATCATGCATCACAACCGAGCCATACAAAGGGCATTGAACCTCGTATAACTTCGGCGGTGACCCAGGGCCATATTGTCTTCAAAATCCACCAAGACGATGACCTGGCAAGCCCATGCGTGGTCATCACTAAAGCTCTCCGCCGAGCATTACCCCGCACTCTCATTGGAGGGGCACTGGCTGCATCCTGCGTGCCTGTATAGTAACGGCGGGATCCCGTATACAGTTCTGGACATGGAATGTTCAAAGGAGCAACAGCAACGCGAATCAACTTCTTTCACTGCCTAGCTGAAGCATGGCAGTACCTCCAGGGCTAGGTACATGATGCGTGACCGGCAGCATGACTCTTATCCAGTCCTGAAGCCCAACGGTATCTATAGCCGACTTCGGGAGCGCCCACTATCACCGACACTACCCGTGACTCTCACTTCGCCATACACCAAGACCTCGACACCGACTCTCCCATAGCGCCAGCTGCTGTAGCCTTACCGCTTCTATAGGTGAGCACAACCTCAAGTAAGTCGCTCCCTTATCGCCACGTCGGCAAACCTAGCATAGTCCCTTGTGTTCAAGGGACCGGTCCCCACGTCACTCAAAATTAGTCATATATGTTCAGCTTCCATAACAGCTTCCTCGGCTTCCCATACTTGACTACCAGATCGTACTGACCTCGATACAGATTACCGGGAATTTCAGTTGAGCATCAAATCCAAGATCAAGCACATTCAACATGGGTCGTCTTGAAGGTAAAAACTGCATCGTCACGGGAGCTGCCGGGTACGTATACTGGCCCGTGTGCTCACGAGAGCATGTCTCGCGAGAATACTCAATAGTTTCGATTCCTTCTATCCTCTCCACTCCTGGAAATGCATTTCCAAGAGTCCAGTTATATTCGTCCAATTTTCAGTCCTGCCTCTATTGTTTTCATGTCTAAAGCACATTTTTGGGAGTCATGCCTCATGCACCTTGTCAATCTCTTTTCCACTAACACTTCAAAGTGGCATCGGCTTAGAAACCTGCATCCTCTTTGCCCGTGAAGGCGCAAATGTCCTCCTGTCCGACATCTCCGGACCCGCTCTGGGAAAGGCAATCGAAAAGCTAAAGGCAGTTGTCCCGGAAGCCAAGAAGATCGAGACCAAAGTCACCGATGTCTCCAAGGAAGCCGATGTCAAAGCCATGGTCGAGCATGTAGACTCTTGGGGCGGCCTAGATGTCATCTTCAACAACGCTGGAATCATGCACTCGGATGACGCGGACGCCATTGACACACCAGAGAAGATCTGGGACCTTACTCAGGCGATCAATGTGAAGGGTGTATGGTTTGGCAGCAAGTACGCAGTGCTGAGTTTCAGGAAGCACAACAAGAAGAGGGCAAGTGTGATCAACACCGCAAGCGTGGTAGCGCTTGTGGGAAGTGCGACACCACAGCTTGCGTATACGGCTAGCAAGGGTGCTGTGCTGGCATTGACGAGGGAGCTAGCTATTTGCCATGCGAGGGAGGGCTTCCGCTTCAACGCTCTGTGCCCGGCGCCGCTTAAGTAAGCCTTTTTTTTCTTCTCTGTATGTGTAGCGGACTCTAACGCGACCAGCACTCCTCTTCTTCAAGATTGGCTTGGCGACGATCAGGAAAAGCGCGCCCGTCGTGAGGTGCACTTCCCGACCGGCCGCTTCGGCGAGGCTATCGAGCAGGCACAAGCAGTCCTGTTCCTTGCTAGTGACGATAGCAGTTTTGTCAATGGCACGGATTTCGTGGTTGACGGCGGTATGACCAACTGCTACATCACGCCCTTGGGCCCGCCAACGGAGCCGCCGAAGAACAACGCTCGTTAAGAATCATCAGATTGGCTGTAGGAGACAAGTTCCCGAGGCAGCAACTCTCAGTTCGTGTTCCGGAAATGCGAGTGAAATGGATATTTATCAAGGGGAATGGCGGAGTATGGTCAGCATTTTCTTAAGGCGGGCCGTCTGGCCCAGTGCTGCATCTATATATCCCTAATAAATGTATGCTATAGAAATTATCTAGGTGTGTGCATCGTTGAGTGCAGGAAAGCGTATTAACTATAACATCTCAAAGCGAAGAGACCGAAGCTACCTAATAACACTCATCATCAATGGCCGCCGAAGGACCCAGTGTCATCGTAGCGTCCTTTCCGCCCCAAGCTCTTTCTATTAGTCGTGTCCAGCCTACCTCTTTCCGTAGCGCTTTAAGCATTGTCCTTAATATTACACTCTCCACATTTTAGTGCATAAAACATTCTTAGGTCAGAAAATACCTAGTAGACTTAAGGTCAAGTCAAGTTACAATCAAGATTAAGGTTAAGTCAAACCTTAGAGCATACAGAATAAACAGACTACTAAGCTAGCGCAGCCGGTTATGAGACACCCAGGGATATGAGACACCGCGCAGAAATCCTCCACCCTTCAAAAAATCGCGATAATTGATTCAGCGTAATTACAATTGCCACTCACTACACATAGATTGCAGAGTTTTAGCTGCTACTTCTGCTGCTAGTTTTTCTGCCTCCTTTTCTTTGTCAGGACTATTGTTTTGTTGCTCTATAAGCTTAGAGGCCTCTACTGCTATCTTAATCGTATCTACGTTGGCAAAGCGTTGATTTGGGTCCATACGAACCCTCTTTCGTGGTGCTTGAGGCTTAAGAGTCTCAAGTTGGCTCTGCAATCGTTTGTTCTCTGCTTCTAGCGCTACTGAGCGAGTATTTGCAACTGCAATTGCCTTGCCAGCTTTTTCAAACAGTTGGTGAACCTTCCGGCCTATACTCTGCTCTTTGTGAAGCGCTCGCTGAGCTATAAACAGATCACGAGGGCCGCGGGGGGTAGAGAGATAGCTCTCAATTAGTTGTTGAGCTTGATTCTGGCGAGGTAGCGTAACAGGCCTTCGAGCGACTTAAGATAAGTTAATTACTCGCTCAATGTTTAATAGGCAGATGCCTGCAGTAGCCCATCCAGCGCGAATAACTCTCTCAGTGATTGCACCCTCTCTAGCAACGTGGTAGGCAGTAATAAAGCGTTCCTTTTTGACTAGGGCAGCATCATCAAGGTGTGATAACTCCTAGATCTGCTGGCGATAGAATTGTTTTACTACTGAGAAAACAGAGAGATCTAGGGGCTGCAGAACGTGAGATAAGTGAGCAGGGAGAAATAGAAGCCTGACTTTATTCTGCTTGCAGATCCACAGGAAGTCTAGGTCCACATAGCTGCCGTGGCCATCCAAAATCAGCATCCTCCAGCGATCCTCCAAGGGCGCAGTTTCTGGCAGAAATACGCGTTGCAGCCACTCAACACCAATCGCGTTAGATGTCCAGCCATTCTCTAAGGTTGCGTATAGCCAGTCAGGTATTATTAATAGAAACCAGGTGCTCTATAGGTGTTTGCCTTTGAAAATAACCGCAGGCCTCAGCTTCTTACCCATTACCAAAACGCACTCAATTATCGACGCCCACTCGCAATTCTCTAGCAACTAATAGTAAGCCTTTGTTTTCTAGCTATCTGCGAGTACTCTAGTGTTTGCACATACACCTAGGGCCTTGCCAGTCTCGTCCATATTCCATATATCCTCATTGCGTATGTTCAGCTCAACGCGGAGCTGCTCATAGAGCTCAAGAAACTCGCGTATTGCCTCCTAAGTTGCTCCCTCAGCTCTCGCAGCCTCAATCTTCCTACCCACAATAGAGGCGACGCGTGGGTTGCGTTTGATGAAGTGGGATATCCAGTGTTTACCCACTAACGTGGGCTCGCCGTTCATCCTTAGGATTCGATTCGCCATTTCTCGTGTACGAGCGTGAGAAGGAGGATACCCGCGTGCGTCCTCTTCAAGTATCCATTGTACAAGGAAGTCCTCTTGTTGTGGAGTTAATCGTTGCTGGTATACGTGGCTGTTTTGCCAGTTTTGTGAACCGCGTACGCGCCTCGAGAGCGTGGCTAGGGGGATGTTGTGTGCCTTTGCAGCAGCTCGTTGACTAGGAAAAACGCCAGCATTAAGATCGGTAATAGCTGCTTGAATTGCTGCCTCACGATTGGCCATTTTGGTAGGGTGGATGTGGAGATATCGCGATTTTTTTGAGGGGTGGAGGATTTCTGCGCGGTGTCTCATATCCCTGGGTGTCTCACAACCGGCTGCGCTAGCTTATAGAGTCTTGCTAGTAAGCACTACCGTGTTTCCCCACTAAACGCACAGACCCCACTCAACGCACAGTTTGAGGATGGCCACCACCACTACTTTTGAAGCTGTACAGCCCTATATAGATCTAATTATCACGAGATTTTTTAGAGGAGCATTCTTGAAGGCTTATTTAATTGATTGGCAACGATAAATTACTGCGATACCTCTGTGGGAGGCGTACTTTGCGAGTGCGCGTTGATGGGCCGCATGCCTCCACCACCCCTTCAATGACTGCTGGATCCTCAACACCAACCTCTGGCTCCTCAATAGTATCAGGAGGAGGTGCAGGAGCCTTTAGGTTACGCGCCTTACCCTTTTTGGCCAATTGTATATCCGTCCTGAGTTGCTTTTCGGCTGCGCGGGCGTGTAGGGCTTCTTCGCGCTCTGCGGCCTTCCGCTGTTCTTGCAACTTGATCTCCTTCGCAGCCATCCTTATTTGCGCCCTCTGCTTAAGTAGGACCTGTTTCTCATGCTTTTTCTGCTCCTTAGAGAGCTTTTCGCGATCCTTCTGATGTTGTAGTTCTTCTGTTTCGGCGTCTTTTTGAGCCTGGCGATCGCGGGCAGCCTTAACTTTAGATGGCGACCAGAAGACGGCGCCGCCAGCGTAATCCTTGGGGGCTTCGAGTGGTAATGCCTTGCCACGCTTACGGCGCTTCTTCTCATTAATAAGGGCATCTCTGAGGCGATCATTTTCATGCTGAAGGAGCTGTTTTTGAGTCGCTATCGCATGGATAGTGTGAGAAAGCTGCGCGGCCCGGTTATCATAGATATCCTCAACTACCTGTCGCAGAAGTCGTTCAATTTTACGCCAATCGCTTGCGGAGAGTACTGACGACGTACTATCGCTTCTTGATGGTCTCTGGGGCTCTGGATTCTTGAATTTCTTTAATATAGTGTTGCTATCCAGCGGAGAGATGCCGGTGACTCTAAAGGCGTTGATAATCGTTTCTTCAGCGAAAGCGATCCTGTACGCCCTATAGAAGAAGCGGAAGAAGTCGCGCTTGGTGATAGATGTGAGTCCCTGGCTATTGTACATAAATTGGGTGAGCTCTTCGGTATATGCAGCTGATAGAGGCTTGAATAGGCAGACATCTAGAGGCTGCAGCGTATGGGTGGAATGCGGCGGATAGATAGCGAGGAGGATTCGATTTTGATCGCAGAACTCAATAAATTCCATAGTAACATGTGAGCCATGCCCATCAAGGATTAAGAGTCGATAATCGCGCTTTGCCTTCTTCTTAGTCTCCTCTTGAAAGCACCAGGAACACCAAAATCGTGATTCCACCCACACGACCGTGTGGGGGGTTCCTGTAGTATGAAATTGTTCGCCTGAACAAGCTGATTACTAGAATCACGTTCTTTATCCGCAAAAAGCTGGCGCTGTTGCGATAAAGAGACCAAAAGCCAAGATGCAGAGTTTTCGCTCTGCCAAGACTTGGTCAAAACCTTTCACCCAAACTAAGTACCGCTCAGGCGACTACAGTCAACTCTCGTTATAACGATTAATCCGTGCACAGCAAATTCTATCGTTATATCGAAATATCGTTTAATCGATGATTATTAAGCTAGTCTTGGCGGACTTGCAGCCACTCCGAAATTGTTGACTGCCTCATACTTCTGATTGACTGAGCTTTCAACGACCTCTCTAGCCGCTTCATATAGGATATATCCTCATACTTTGCAGTCTCCTGATACTCCTGATAGCAGAGTAGAACCTGTACAGCCTGAAGAGCCTCTGCAACGCTTGGAGCAGGAGGAGGTAGCACCTCCTCCTCTTCCTCTAATCCTTGAACAAGCCCTAGCTGAGCAACTACGATATCCTGTAGGGATGTATCCTCCTCTTCCTCCTCTAAATCCTCATCTACTGGATTGAGAAAGTTCTCTATAGCCATAGGATCCTGGATCTGGCCAGCCTGGGCAGCAGCCTGATATAGACTCTCTATTGGCTCCTCTCTATCAAGTCCAGAGCTAGGATCTAGCCACCTCTTCGGGATGCACGTGCTCTTGATGTAGCAGTGTAGGATAGTAGTATCCTTAATATCGAGCAGCCATGATTCAGCTATCCAGTGGAGCGTATAGAGAATCGTCATGAATTTGAATGGATCAAGGCCAAGGTTGTAGTGTTTAACCGTGAACGCTAGCCACTGCCTCCGGTAGTAGGTCTTGAAGTTCTGGATGATACCCTGATCAAGAGGCTGATACATGCTTGTTGAGTTCTTTGGTAAGAGCTGGATCGCGATATTGGACGGAGGCGGCGATTGTTGAAGGCCAGAAAGATGGGCCGAGTAGTTGTCCATGAGAAGAACAACCTTCCTTGCCAATATAGCTATAGAATGCAGCAAGCCACTCAGCCATGATAGATGTGTTTACCCAGCCCTTCTTAGAGGCCCCCCAGACACAGCCAATAGCTAATATATTAACTCCTCGCAAAGCTCGAGGCTGTTTTGACTTTCCTATCACCCATGGTGCTACGCGCTCAGTACCAGTAGCGTTGCAGCAGAGCATGATAGATACCCTAGCTTTATCTTTCTTAACACCAGGCATTGAGGCAGTAGCTAGCCCTCTTGATATTGCCCACTCCAGTATAGCCCAGTCTCGTCCATGTTGAATATATCGCTGTCTGGGTATCGGATGCAGATGTTCTGTACATCTACCATCTCGGCTGCTGTTGCGTGGTACAGAGCTCTGCTCGCCGTGCTGTGTAACCTCTGCTATCCTATATCGCTGCTTGAATTTTGATACCCAGCCAGACGAGAACTCAGGAATAGCCTGGCCCTGGTAGGCTGGAATCTGACGCCAGATCTCTCGAGCTTTCTCAGCAAGTATATCGCCTGATACTAGTCCCCCTCGCACTTGTATTCCCTGCTGCCACTCATACAGGATAGACTCAAGCAGAGGCCAGGCAGCCGCTCGTGAGCGGTAGGCTGTATCGGATATGGATGTACCGGAGGCGGAGGCAGGTAGGGGTCGGGTCGAGGTGTCGAAAGCGATCGTCGAGAGACTCAGATACAGTTGATTGGGAGAGCTTTCTGCCAAATTCAGCTTCAAACCATGCGATGATAGCTTTCTGTCGTGGCTGTGGTTGCTGAGAGAAGGCCCAGGCGCGGAGAGCCTTCCTCTCATGATTGGATATCCCCTTGCGGCCCATAGCTTCTATAACGATACTTGGCGCTGAAGTGGTATTAGATATTGAATATCGGATACAGGGGTAGATTGTGTGGAGTTGAATCCGTGCAAGCGAAAAATATCGCTATATCGAGGATATCGCTAAAACGGACATCGTTATAACGAGAGTTGACTGTACTACTACTTGTTCAAGCTTGAGGTTTTCCCCTACGAGGTTTTTACTCAAGGTACAAGGCAGCTTGCTAACTCGTACGAGGTCCTACTTCGTACGAGGTAGGGGGAGGAAGACAGTACGGGAGCAGAGCTACAAGGGCGAGGGAGAGAGGGGCAGGACAACAACACCCTCACAGATGAGGGCCGGCTACTATAGGTATCTAGGTGCCTGTAGTAGCAGGTAGACCTATTAAAGGGAGGATGGGCTATGTACAACAAGGCTACTGTGGTAGCCAGCCGGCAGGCACGAAATGCTTTCTGTAAATACAGCTTAGCACGTCCCCATGCCCCATGGGAGGCTAGAACATTACGTTCCTGGACGTTAATCAATACTACTACTACTACTACTACTCTTGAAAGCACCTCTTAAGCCAGGCAATCCCAAGTTCGTTGTTCGTCCATCCAGAGGGTGATGAGGCGAAGAAGGCCTGGTGTTCTTGAGGATCGAAATCCTGCAACCATGTATCCTGGATATTGCCAGAAGCCGCCTGATATATCAGGGCGGGATTGAGAGAGCTGCCGTCGGCGCATATACAAGCTATGGTCGTTATCCACTCCCTGTTGCCGTCCTGGAGTACCTGCTTGACGCCTCCTTGATCATATCGCTGTCGGGAGAACACGCGCTTCATTTTTGACACCACCCCGATCAAGAAGCCCTTCTCATCCATATTGTATATATTTGATGGCGCGATGTCGTACTGCTTGATCTTATCGTCCAAAAGCTTGAAATAGAGGGCGTATTTGAAGGCCGAATCGGCTTTGTGGCGCTGGTTATCGATACCGGATGTCCATCGCGATACAAGGTCAATTTGATGCCGCGCAATGTAGCGATCAACCCAGTGTTTTCCTGGCTCTTGATGGGCTATTTCTGCTGCGAAATTTCGTATCATCTCTCTTGTAGGGGGTAGGCCCCGTACACACAGGTTATCAATGTACTGTAGTAGCTGTTTTTCCTGTGTAGTGTTGAGGAGTCGCTTTTTTTCGGCCCGTGATGCATAGGTGCCTTGAACCCCGCGATAACGCTTCGAGAGCCGCGACCGCTCAACGCCGTACTCCCGCGCAACCTGGGATATATTAGGACGTTCTCCTAGCTCTAGGGATTTTAAAGCTTCAACAGCTGCGTCAATCGGGTCCATATTGGTGGAGTTATGAGGTGTTGAAAGTATACGCGTTTTGGTGTTGACTGTGCGTTGAGTAGGGTCTGTGCGTTTACCGTGCACGGACGTGCAACGCCCGGGGACGCGCAACGCCCGCCGAATAACATGCTCACCACTTTAAAGATGAAGTTATTAAGCCATCTACAATAGTTATTATTACAAGATTTTGTAGAGTAGTAGTAATTAGATGCTTGCGATTAATTTGTACTATCTAAATCTACTAGGAAGTATAACGTTGCGGCCGCGGTGGGTGATAAAAGCTAGGGCAGCTAGTGCAGCCTGTAATACCTCCTTAGCAGCTGCACCAGCACTATATTGTTTCTAACGCTTGTTAGCTTGAGTAGAGGCTTTTAAGGCCTTGCGCTTGCCATTTTAGGACAGTTGTATAGCTTTTTTAGCGTTGCGAGCTGCCTTCTAGCGCTTGCGTTCAGCTGCCTTGTCAGCCTTCTCCTCCTCCCTTACTACCTTGGCTGCCTCTCTCGCCACACGCCTCTCCTCTACCTCCTGCTCTTAGAGTAGCTTAGCAGCAGCTTGAAGCTCCTTCCTATTAGCCTTTGCAAGCTGCCCGTCATGCTCTTCCCTCTGCTTCACTGTCTCTCGTGCACGTGCCTCTCTAATCTTGCGCGGAGACCAGAAGACAGCACCACCGTGGTACTCCTGGCGCTGCTGCAAGTCAAGAGGTTTGCCGCGCTTCTTGTGCTTCTTCTTAGCAGTGAGAGCCTCCCTTAAGCTATCGTTCTTATAGTGTAGCAGCTCGTTTTGTACTTGGAGTTTGTGGAGCGTTTAGGAGAGCGACTTTGACTCTTCTGCGGCAGTATCCTTTACTGCAGAGCGTACGAGACGCTCTATCTGGCGCCAGTTATTGTTGGTAAGCGCTGAGGACCGTCCTTCACCGTTGTTTTGCTGCTCTAAGGCATCGTCTGCGAAGCGTTTGAGTATAACCTCTGGGTCTATAGGCTATATACTAGCAGCTTTACAGGACTTGAGGATGGTCTCTGTCTTAAAGGAGGTCTCCTACGCTCCCTAGAACAGCGGGAAGAAGTCTCCCTTCTTAACTGGTACTAGCCCTTGGCTCCTCTAGAGGTGGGTAGAGAGCTCCTTAGAGTAGGCGGTAGAGAGAGGTTTAAACATAACAACGTTAAGAGGTTAAAGTGTATAGGTAGAGTAAGGGGGAAATATGGCTAGGAGTATGCAATAGGAGTTGCAGTAGTTAATAAACTCCTTTGTAAGGTAACTGCTATAACTGTTAAGTAAAAAGAGACGCCAGTCTCTCCCACAACGCGCTTTCTGCTTCGTGCAGCGATTAAAGACCTGCTCTAGCTACGCTAAACTAACGTTGTTATTCGTCCATCCAGATAGAGATGAAGCCACAAAGACGTTGTGTTGCCCAGCTTTAATAGCGTTTACCTAAGCTGCCTGCAGTAAGCTGTTTGCCAACTAATAGATGAGACCTAGCAGTAGAGCCTCCCTATTAGCGCAGACGGCTGCTAAGAGGGTAATCTATTCTTAAGAACTATCTTAGAGTGACGCTTGCACCTCTTTGCGCTCCTATATCTAATGGCTAAACACTTGTTTTGAGCGTCCTATTATACCTATTATAAAGCCCTTCTTGTCTATATTGTAGGTGTGGCGCGGCTGTATGTTGTACTGCTTTATCTTCTAATATAGCAAGTCAAAGTACAGCTTATACTTAACGTTTAAATTAGCGTTGTGGCAGAGGGAGTCAATTCTAGATGTCCATTTTGAGATAAGATGGTGGCCGTGTCAGTCAAGAAAGCGCGTTACCCACCTCTCGCTCACGCGCTCGTTAGCTATCTAGGATGCGAAATTTTGTATTATCTCTCTTGTAGGAGGCAGCCCTCTTTTTGTAAGGTCTTTAATATAGTGTACGAGCTCTAACTCTTGTTGTTGGCTGAGGTTTTGTTGATCGCGTTCTTTGGCTGCCCGTGGGCGCTGACAGCCTTGGTGTCTTCGGCTTAGTGTACTTTGGTTTATATGGAACTGGTCAGCAATTATCTGGTATGAGAACTGTTCTCCTAGTTCGAGCGCTTCGATTGCTGCAATCGCATCATCGATTGGAGCCATAGTAGTGGAGTTATGAGGTGTTGAAGTTTGGGTTTCGTCTAGGGTTTTGGTGTTCGGCGGGCGTTGCGCGTCCGTGCACGGTAGTGGGGAAACACGGTACTCTAACCACATTAAAAACTAATTAAACCCTTCTATTTAACTAATATAGGGCGAAATTAGAGAATAGGCACTTATAATTAGCTACCTAATATTGTCAGATTTGAGCACTATTTGAGCTCATTGAGATAGGGGGAGTCTGATCGATAAGATGGATGAACTGTCCTGTTGTTCTCTCCTATGTTCAGCTAGTTCTAACTTTTCAACTAGTGTGCCAAGCACGGTGGTCCCTGCTCAATTGTATAGATCCAACCTCAACGCGCTTGTTCTATCTAATAGCTGCATATCTGACAAATATAGTTAAAGTAGTGCTTATGGTTTAGTTTTTTTTTTTTGCGACTAAGGGGTTTCTAATAAAAATATTACAATAACAGCAGTTATCCCTCATGCTATCGTTAACACAGAAAAGCGTTTCAAGGTAGTGTTGACAAAAAGGGGTTGTAGTGCTTATAAGCAAGACTCTACGGTAGTCTAGTAGATGAAGATAAGTTCACGTAAGCGCCTTGGCACTTATCTACTAGTGCCAGTGGGTGGGTCCTCATGCCCCTCATGCCCCTCGCGCCCCTCGCGCCGCCATGTAATAATTCGTGTCCAATACCATGATGCTCCTAAAGTTAGCACTGCTCTATGTCAACATTCAATCCTTAAAATCCAATATTAAACCAAATAACCTCATCCTTGTAGGATATTCTGAAAGCTCGGCTGGCACAATTGGTTAGCGCGTGGGACTTTTAATCCCAAGGCTCAGGGTTCGAGTCCCTGGTCGAGCGGGGATTTTTTTTTGAAGATCTTCAATATCGGAAACAAAAAGGCTTATTTTTCGAAGTTACTTTTTTGGGCAAAAAATTAGGTCCAGAGTGGGTGAATGGAATGGAGTAGTATCTACCTATCGATCTTTCTATTCATCAATCACAATCTATCCATTAATCATAATCTATTAATCTATAAATCCATTAATCAATCCATTTATCCATTCATCTATCCATCTATAAACCCATCAATCCTTCAATCCGCTATTCCATCCATCCAGTATCAACCACTTTAATCGATCAACCAACAACAACTGGCCTATCCATAACTGATCAATCTGAAGACATATGGCTTGCATCTGTCCTATTCCCTGAACGCTTTGCTGGCCGGTTTGCAACCTCTTTTCCTTTCCTAAGGCGCTTCTTCTTGACCGAAGGCGATTGCGCAACTGCGTCCATCCTCTCTTCCCGCTCGTTCGATCCTGACGGTCGAGGTCGTTTCGCTTTCCATAGCGACGGAGCAACGGGTACTAGGGACTGCGAGTCCCTCCAGACCTTGACTGCAAGTTTATGCACGAGTATGTTCTTTTCGGGGAAAATCTGCCCCCATTTCGGCTTTTCGAAGCCCACGAAAAGATTTTGGTTCCGCGAGAACATGTCGCTGGCACTTTCCCAATGGTCCTTCTCTTCAGCGAGTGCGCCGGTTTTCTTGTCGCACTCGGCGAAAAACACAGCCCAAGAGCTAGGGGCGTCGAGAAAGAGTCGGTCCACGATGAACCTGAGCATTACTAGGTTGGAGTAGGCCGATCCACTCCATAGTTGGAGGTCCTTCTCCTTCGCTGTGTCCAATTCGCTACTCATGTCGCTTTCGAAAAAGCGTGCGGGTGAATGGAAAATTGCGATACCACGCTCCCACCAGAAATTGTCCTCGGACTGTGCGGTTCCAATCATCAACGTCACAGGACAGTCCTGCCGGGAATCCCCCACACCCCGTCGAATGAGATCCATGGTTGTCCAGCTACACTTTGGCCGCGCGACTGTGTCGAGGTAGGTGGTGACCTTTCGGGACACATCGTCCCATTGCTCTATAATCGTAGTGCTACGTCTCTCAGACGCATGAAGTAGGTACTGTCAATGATTTCAACCTCGAAACGGTCCAACCCCGCGTCCAGGCAGCATTGCCTTAGTTCTAGGAGCAAGCTAGTCCTTATGGTTCCCGTTTTGTTGGCAACCGCCGCAACTACAGTCAGTGTTTTCGGCGCAGCGTTGGGATCGTCGCCGCGATGAAAGCTTCGTGTGAAGCATCTTCTGGCAAGCTCTACCCCCAAACCAGAAATAACTTTTTCTACCCGTTCAAAAAACTCCGTTCGATTTGCGAGGCCGATATCCTCCGCCAGGCGGGACTCTATCGGTGGACACAATAGACGGCCGGTGCCAATCGGTTGGGCTCGAAGCGAGTGTCCGGGACGAAAGGGGGTGTGGGGTCGGACGTGGCCATCGCGGCGCAGTATGGCGATATTGAAAACTCGGGCGGGGCGGAAGCGTAACGTACGTGACCTTTGCGCCGACAATGGGACTTATATCGGGTAGGGAACTAAAAATGCGCTTTTAGTTAGGTAGCAAGGAAGCATGGATAGAACAGTATCAACCATGGTGTGAGATGCTGCTCTGAACCACGGAACCAAAAAGAAGGGCGAGACGCGGATTTAGCTACATGTGCAGTGGCGCTGAGAGGGGTGATGTGGGTATTCTCAGGTGGAGTAAAAGTTTGATTGAGTAACTCATGTGGGCGAGCTGGCCTACCATGGGTGCGGGGTCAATGCGCGCCGAGCCTCAATGCGCGCTCAACACGAAAACACCTCAAGCTTCAACACCACCTATCGCTACCAATATGGGGTCAATTGAGGCTGCGCTTGAAGCGATACAATCGCAAGAACCTGGAGACTCTATCAACTATACAAAAATCGCGAAGGAGCATAGCGTTGTACGCTCTACGCTCACCCGGAGACACCAGGCTGTAACGCAGTCGCGTACAGCTGAGGGAATCAACTGACGAAAACTTCGCCCTCAACAGGAGCAGGAGCTTATACGCTATATCAAAAAACTCACTTAGCGAGGCCTACCACCTACACGGCAAATGATCTAGAACTTTGCAGCCTGTATAGCCAAAACGAGCGTTAGCATGTACTGGGTTGATCAGTTCGTCAAGCGACACAGCATTGATCTAGTTTCAAGATGGATAGCTGGAATGGACAGCAATCGCCACAAAGCCGACTCAGAGACAAAGTACAGCCTATATTTCGACCTACTACAGCAGAAAATTAGCCAATACGATATCGAGCCTCAGCACACGTACAATATGGACGAAAAAGGCATCCTACTAGGCATTACTACTCGCTCAAAGCGGATCTTTAGTAGGCAGCTGTACGAGAGCAAGGAGGTGAGGCAGGCTATTCAGGATGGTAGCCGTGAGTGGATTTCGCTCCTAGCCTGCATATGCGCCGACGGATCGGCTCTAGATCCAGCCCTCATCTATCAGGCTGCCTCAGGTAGCCTACAATCAAGCTGGGTTGAAGAAATCAAGCTGGGTTGAAGAAATCAACCCTTAGGAACACTCAGCCTTTATCACCTCATCGCCTTCTGGCTGGACAAATAACGAGATAGGCCTCGCGTGGCTTAAGCAGGTGTTCGATCGCTGTACTAAGGAGAAAGCTGGACGCTCCTACCGACTACTTATCCTTGACGGCTATGGATCCCACCTTACTATGGATTTTATCAATTACTGTGACCGGAATAGGATACTCCTAGCTATATTTCCGCCTCATTTGACGCATACGCTACAGCCGCTTGACGTTGTTATGTTTAAGCCTCTCTCTACTGCCTACTCAGCTAAGCTCTTAGCCTTCCTACACAGGTGCTAGGGACTATCGTTAATCGCAAAAAGAGACTTCTTTAGCCTATTCTAGAGGGCTTGGGGTAGCTTGTTTAGGAAGCTATTGATTATTAAGGCCTTTGAGGCTACTAGCATAGCACCACTTAACCCAGAGGTTATACTTAAGAGATTCACTAAGACCAGCCTACCTGAGCGGGAATTAAGAGAAAGCTCAACCTCAGTACTCAGCGCGTCTGACTGGAGGAAAATCGACCGGCTCCTAAAGGCTGCAGTAGATATAGGGAATAGTAATAAGGCAAAGAAGCTGAGCCGAACAGTGCACTCAATTGCCGTACAAAAACAGCTACTACAGCATGAAAATGAGGGACTAAGAGCAGCACTAGGCAATGAGAAGAGGCGTAGGAAGCGTGGCAAGCCTTTGCTGGATAACCAGCCTACTGAGTACTTAGGGGGTGCTGTTTTCTGGTCCCCAAGGAAGATGCAGGAGGCACGTGATCGTCTACAGCAAAAAGAGGCCGAGGCAGAGCAGCTAGTACTCCAAAAAACTGAGGCAGCTGAGGCTCAGAGGGCTAGCCAGCAGCTGAAGGCTAGACTACTCCAAGAGAAGCGCGTTGCGAGGGCTGAGGCTCAGGCAGCTCGAGCGAAGGCAAAGGCGGATCAGGCAGCTGAGCGAGCCCAGAAGCAGCAGGCTCGCAGGGCTCAGCAACACTACAAGAATCGTATAAAAATAGCTAAGAAAGGTAGCAAAAAGGCATTAAGGCTACCTAAGCAGGGCATAAGGGAAAAAAAGCTTATTAATAAGGCTATAGATGCTGCTGAGGCCTCAGGTGCTGCACAGCCTCTAGCCTCTATAGCCTTAGTCGCGCCGGGGCTGGAATATTAGAACTCGAGTAGATTTTATAATTAATTATTATTATTTATAGACCTTATCACCAGAAATTCTTATAATAATAGCAATTGTAGGGAGCTCTGCAGCTTCAAGTTTAGCTGAGCTGGTTTGGTGTTGAGCGCGCATTGAGGCTCGGCGCGCATTGACCCCGCACCCATGGTACGCGATAGCGTGCATTACGTGATCAAACACGATATATGCCCGACCGTCCCCCTCCGATGACAAAACTCATATTCCTCGTTCCGCACCTTGATAGACGCTGACAAAATCCCCCTTCGTAAGCTTCCCAAAATATCCCCAACCAATCGCATCCCCCCACCACTTGCCCCTCCTGCCACCTAATTGGCCAACCCCCAGCCCCACATGCCTAACCAGCAACGACGAGACGCGAAACCACCCTGTCATCGATACCTCGCACACATCTTTCGAGTAAATATTGCTGCGTTTCCCGTCGCTTGCGTGGTTGGAGTTTTCCGCGAGGCAGGCTTCCTGCCGGTTTTCCGATGGGGTCCGAGGATTGGGGCTGGCTGTCGGAACGGTACCGGTCGGTGGTGGCCGCGGGGTTTCCGTCGGCGAGGATGCGAGTAGGTTGGGGTGCGGAAAAGTGTGGGACTTTGCGCTTTGTTGATGAGTGAGGTCTTTAGAAGATGTTGTCGCAGCTTTAAGCAAGGTATGGCTTAGATAGGGCAAAATCTCGGTGTGAGATGGCAGCTGTACAGGGAACATGGTGTCATGGATATCAGCAAAGTCATCCTCAAAGACTTTACGAGAGCAACAGTCTTTATTTTCCCAAGCCATCTAATCAGATATCTTCTTCCAATACCAAGCCGATGTGCGCCTTTCAATTCTTTGAACCCATTTTCTTCCGAGTGCCTTCAACGCCGAACCATGCCCAACATTCCCCTGATACTCAACCTCCGATCTCCACCTCCGCAGCTTTCACGTGGTCCACTGTCGTCCGGCCCAACCCTTCTTTCGCATAAAAGTCCATAGGATATAGATTCTTCCTAGCCTCTTTCTCTCCGGCTTCTTCTTCCAGCCAAGGTGCATCTCTAACGCCCAGCGCAACGAGCGCCTCATACGGACTCAGAAGCGGCCGCGGGAATGCATACCCCCAATCGATGCTCAGTCGAGGACACGCAATTTGAATCCAAGCGTCCACGTCATCCATCATTGCTAACTTCGCAGGGAAAATCTCAGAGAGGAGCAGATTTACGGAATTGAGTCCTTGCCGTTTCAGCTCGTTCTCGATGAGCGTTAGGGTGTGTGGATTGCCCTGGCGACCAAGAGACCCGAGTATGATTCCCCACGTACGCGCCTTCCGAGCTGTGAGAATAGCCGTCCGTCGAAGAGAGTAGAGCGATGTGTGCGCATAGGTTTCGTGGGTCAGGCGACGAGAATAAGGATCGTAGCGGTATGCGGGGAGCGAGGGGTTCACGATCATAGCGCTTTCGAGATGGAAGCGTCCGTCGCCTAGGTATAGCAGCATATCTGGAACCGGTTCTTCTCGTCCCTTCGCATCCAGTTGACCCTGCTTGATCGCCATAGATGGTGATGTACAGCCTAGGATCTCGCCCTTCGATAGCGGCGCGATCTGCGGGACTATGGCATTGTACCCTTCTCTTTTCAGAACCGATACAATACCGTGTATTGTCGCGTTGAACTGTATTGTTCCGACCAAGGCTATCGTCTTTCCGGTTGGGAAGTTCTGCGTTATGGTGTTCACCAAATGCTGCGTGTCGATGCCGATTGCCACGAATATGTATAGCGTCGCAATCTTGGTTACCGCCACCGGGATCAGGCAGCTGTGTGCATAGTGGATCAGCAAGTCGCATCCCAGCGCTCGTGCGGTAAAATCGGTGTACGTTACGTCCCCCATGATCAGTGTAGTCGTGCCGGGGCAGAAGCGCGTGAGGATGTCGGAAATGGTAGTCGCGAAGAGGAGCAGCCCCTCGGGGAACTGCAGGGCGATGTTGGTCGCCCCCGACGAGCGGATGCGATGGATACATTTGTGGATTTCGAAGTTGTAGTTGGGTGGGAGGAGGGCGATGGCGGCGTTGATGTCGGCATCGTGGAGAATCGAGTCGGGGATCGAGTTCAGCGCGCGGGCTGTACGACGCGGCCGGGCCCCTTCGCAATACTGTCAGCACAGATAACCTTCTCATGGTGTTCTGGGGGGTGTCTCACACCTTGTATCGCGCTCGAGTCCTCGATGTTCGCGTTGGCATCTGCCGTCTTGCCTGCCTCGGTCGCCGTCTTCCTGCCTACGAAACGCCGCTTGGGTTGCTTTGGCACGACGGGAACTTCATCAGGCACGCCCTCCTCTGCTGAGGGCCCCAGATTCGTGGCTGCTCGGTCGTCCTCCATTTGACGCGCGTGTGTGTCGTGTCGCGGAGTTGAGCGGCCGAGGTGGGGCAAGAAACTTTTCTGGCCCACGTTTATGATGCCTCAGACTGCCACTCGTGGAGCCCTATATTTCAAACAGCAGCAATATAATTCGGCACCGTAGATTTGAACTCATAGTACACAGGCGGAAGTTTGCGCATATTGAGCCTGTGCAAGGAACACCTTGCGATGATTCTGTGTACGAGATTATTCCGTTTCATTAACGAAGAAGACCGACCGTCACGGTATTTTGTCTATACACCTAGGCAATGGAATGCCTTGCCCTAAACGCCGTGCTGAAAGTATAGAAGCAGATAGGTAATTCAACATCATCGCATCTCCTGCTGTCCAGGCGTCCCCAGTACCTGCTCCCCTTTGCTCCAGACACTCTCCATTGCATCGGCCAAGATAGCCATGCCAGCATTGATCTCCGCTTCGGTAATGACAAGCGGCGGGACAAACCTCAAAGTGTTCGTTCCACAACTGATAACTAGCAGGCCTCGTTCCCGTGCCGCAGTTATAATCGGAGTCGTGTCAGTATCGAGTTGCAGCCCGAGTATCAAGCCTCGTCCTCTGAATTCCCTGATCTGGCCCGGGAAACGCTTCTGTAAGGATCGGAAATGCTCCTTGAATACTTCCGACTTCTTGGGTACTGATTCGAGAATCTCAGGAGAGGACAGGCGCGACAGGACATAGGAAGCCACGCGGCAGCCAAGAGGATTGCCGCCAAATGTTGTGCCGTGATCGCCGGTCTGAATGTGGTCACAGACAAAGTCGTTTACGATGGTCGCGCCGATTGGAAATCCGTTACCAAGAGCCTTGGCTGTGGTAACAATGTCTGGATGACATTCTTTCGGATATGCCGCGTGAGCCCAGAATGTGCCTGTCCTCCCTAGACCACATTGAATCTCGTCGTAGATGAGCACAGCACCGACTTCAGTGCAGCGCTTCCGCAACGCGACTAGAAACTCATCCGTTGCGACATTCACACCACCCTCGCCCTGGATGGGCTCGATTATGACTCCGCACGTCTCCTCCGTCAGTAAGTCATTGATTCCATCCACGTCGTTGAAAGTTCCGTATCTGAAACCGGGTAACATGGGCGAGAAAGGCTTCTGATACTTTGGATTTGGGGTCGCGCTCAGAGAACCCAATGTTCGACCATGAAACGAGCCCTGGAAGGAGACAAACTCATGTTTGGGCTTGTCTGGTGACACTTCCTTGCCAACCTTGCGAGCAAATTTTATAGCAGCCTCGTTCGCCTCAGATCCGCTGCTGCAGATAAAGGTGCGCGTAGCAGAAGCGAAGCCACGCGTGGCATGGGTGAGCTGGATGAGCTGCTTCGAAAGCATACCGGTTTGGGGGTTGTGGTACAGATTCGAGGTGTGCATGAGGAGTCGCGCCTATAGTCAAAGCCGTCAGCATGGCGTCTCAGGTCTGCGGTGTCGTTACCACTGTAGCGATGAGACGCACCTGTTGAGTAATCACTTGCGCAACACCTTCGTCGCAATGTCCTAGCGCATTGACAGCAATGCCGGCTGTGAAGTCCAAGTATTTCCTGTTTTCCAAATCGTATAGATAGCACCCTTGTCCAAATTCGAACATGGGCGGTGGGCGAACATAGGTAGGGACCATATACGGAAGTTGTTGGTTGACGAGGCCGGCCGTTTTGGACGTGGATGGAGGGTCAGGCGTGGGTAAAGAGGCTTCTCGCTGCATGACGGTTAGCACTGCAGACATGTAGTGTTTTTAATCAGCATGCATACTGCTATCGACTCCTTTACATCTCGAGCGAGGCTTGAGCCCTCCAATGCAGCAGTAGTAGAGGAAAATCGCGCGGAGCAGCAATTGGTACGCGGCACGCGCAATGCGGTAGCCAGCCGCCTGGAAGAAAATCGCAGAGCCATTGGACGCCTATGGTACACGGAACAAACAAGAACAAACAGCGTCACGTTAAGCTTGGGGTCATGCGGATGAGGGTTGTTGGAGATTTGATGTGACTCCAACTTCGCCGAAAACTATGCTTATCGATTGCGCTTGCCGAATTCGGAGCCATGTCACGCTCTCAGACAATCTTTGGAAGCCATAGATACAATGCTACCAGATGTCGACGTGGACGGAGTCATATATCAAAGCATTCAGATATTGTTGTTTTATTGGATCGTAATGTGAGAAATAATATCAGGGGGCATCGTAGTATCAATGGACTCAGTGCTTCTTCGCTTCCTTCTCCTTCCTCTTCTCCTCGATCATGTTATCCATCCTCTTGAAGGCAGTCCAGCCCTCTATGAAGCAGCTTCCAGCCCAAGTCCACCAAATGCCGTCGTAAGGTGTCACACCGTGCCTGCCTAGCTTCCTGACCATGTATACAGTTTCAAGGACGTGGATGCCCAGCATGATCCCAATCAAGAGTGGCTGAATCGTCAAGCAGAACTTGTTGAAGCGAGGGAGCTGGAAGAACAAGTTTTCATAAAGAATTGACCCAGGTTTGAAGTTTGCCTGGCGGGAGAAGGCGATGTAGGTGAGTAGACATTGAGTGAAGTTGAACAGATGAAGAAAATGCACATAGGGCGGAATGTACTTGGTGACGGTAATGTCGCTGCGACCCAGAGCTTGAAGGGCATCCTTGTCCATTTGCACGAGGCGTTCGCGTGCCTCACGAAGGGACTTCATCGGTGGATCGAAGGGGATAGTGAGCTGTTGTCCACCACAGTGGAATTTCATGTCGTTCAGTGTCACATCTGCCAGACGAGCACTGCGGACTTGATAGAAAGACTTTTGTTTGAAAGCTTCCAAGTATCGACGGACCTGCAGAAGTCAGTGTCAAACCTCACCGTGCTCGCATATGTGCTCGAGGTAGGAGCTCACCGAGTCGGCGTGGTCAGAGTTCATGTGCTTTACGATTCGCTCTTTGGTGGCAGTTTCTTGTGCCTCGGGAGTTGCCATATCACCTGTGGGATGCTAATAAACAGGTGCGATTGTGACCTCGTGTAGTGCATGTGGTGCTTGTCCACGGGGTTCTGGCGCGGGGCATGCTCCGAACAACATTTGAAGTGGCTCGTGCACTATCGTGTTTGATCACGTAATGCACGCTATCGCGTAATCACGTTTTCGGCAATTTCTGCCCATCCACAACTTGAAGCTGTACAGCTTGTATATATTGTAAAATCGTCGGATTTTCTAGAGTAATAATCAGAAGAGCTTATTTAACAAATATAGCCCTTCTATTGGCTACCTGTAGCGCTCTGGGAGGCGTATTTGACGTGTGCGCGTCGTGGGCGCGATCTCGGGCATCTCGGGCTCGTCAACTTTGACAGGCTGTAACTCAGGCTGTACAAGCTCAATATCCTTTGGATTTTTTGCTGGAGGCTTAAGGCTATGTTAATTACCCTTTTGGGAAGCTTTGAGCTCATCGCGGAGTTGTTTTTCAATTGCGCGGGCCTCTCGCTTTTCTTAAGCTTTAATAGCCTTCAGCTCGCGCTCGCAAGCGCGCTCTGCTTGAGCCTGAGCCTTTTCAAGGCGTCGCTGTTACAAGAGGGCTTGCTTTTCAAGCTTGCTCTGCTCTCTAAGCTGGGACTGGATGTCCTTTTGAAGCTGTATCTCCTTCTCCTCCGCGTCCTTTTGTGCCTGCCAGTCGCGAGCCCTCTGGACCTTAGCTGGCGACCAGAAAATCGCGCCACCGTTGTAATCCTCCGGCGTCTCGAGCGCCAGGGCCTTACCCCGCTGGCGGCGCTTGCGCTCGTTAACGAGGGTCTCTTTAAGCTGAGTATTTTCGTGCTTAAGGATCTGATTTTTCGCTGAAATCGAGTGGAGCGTACGCGAGAGTTTGGCAGCCTGAGACTCGTAAATATCTCTAACAACTTGACGTAATAAGCCCTCGATTTTACGCCAGTCGCTGGCGCTAAGGACCGACGTGCTGCTCTCGCTTGAGCTGGGGCGCTTAGGCTCGCGAGTTTCAAATCGCTTGAGGATCCTGTCGGGATCTAAGGGCACGATCCCAGTAGCCTCAAAGGCCTTAAGGACCGTTGCTGACGTTAGCGCGCGCTCCTAGGCGGCCCAGAATATCCTGAAAAAGTCCCTCTTTGTAATGCTGGAGAGGCCCTGGCAGGCGTCCATAAAGCTCGCGAGGCCGTTGCTGTACGCGCTCGCGAGAGGCCCGAAGACGCCCACATCCAGCGGCTGAAGCGTATGGGTGCTGTGAGGCGGAAATATTGCCAGCAGGATCTTATTGGCGTCGCAGAAATCGATAAAATCCTTTGTTACGTGAGATCCATGCCCATCAACGATCAAGAGGCGGTACGACGTCCTTGCCTTTGCCTTCGTCTCGCGGTTGAACACCTGTTTGAGCCAGCTGAGCCCGATATCGTTATTGGTCCATCCTAAGGGCGAGGAGGTGAAAAAAGCCTTGTGGATTTCAGGGTTGAAATCCTGGAGCCAGGTGTCTTGTACGTTGCCAGAGGCTGCCTGATAAATGAGGGCAGGTGTGAGGGTAGAGCCGTCGGCGCAAATACAGGCTATTGAAGTTATCCACTCGCGATTGCCGTCCTAGAGCATCGATTTGAACTTCCTACGCTTGTATTGCTCGCGAGAAAAGACGCGCTTTAATTTAAAGAGGATTCTAATAAGAAATCCCTTCTTATCCATATTGTAAATATGGCGCGCGTCAACGTTGTATTGCTCGATTTTTTTAGCTAATAGCTTAAAGTACAGCGCGTACTTAAAGGCCAAATCAGCTCTGCAGCGTAGGGCGTCGATGCCAGATGTCCATCGCGATATTAAGTCGAGTTTGTGGCGCTTAATGCAGCGTAACAGCCAGCAAGTCCTAACGTATTTTCTAGCTATTTCTAACGCGAAGTTTCGTATCATATGGCTTGTAGGAGGTAGCCCTCGCGCTAAGAGGTCTTGAATATACCGTACGAGCGTTGCTTCCTGCGTAGCGTTGAGTATTTGTTGATTTTCGAGCTTACGCGCCATCGATTGGGTTTTATTACGCGCGCGCCGCGACAGAGTTAACCGGCTAACCCCAAATCTTTCGGCGATTTCTGTATACGTAAAATGTTCTCCTGGTTTCAGCAATTCGATTGCCGCAAGAGCCTCGTCGATTGGAGCCATATTGGTGGAGTTACGGTGGGTTGAATATTTCGCGATTTTGGTGGGGTGCGTGCATTACGCGATAGCGTGCATTACCGTGGGTCACCACCTCGTGCACGGCCCCACCTCGTGCACGGCCAACACCAAATCTCCCGCACTTTCAGAATCGCTTTACACCACCAATATACACCCAATGGAGGCTGCCCTAGAGTCGTTAAAATCGCTGAAGCTTGGAGAGAAGCCTAATTATACTCAGACTGCGAAAAAGTACGGTGTTGATCGAACGTTGCTGTCGAAGCGTCACCGCGGGGTTATCGGCAGCTATGCGGAGAAAGTCGATAATATGCGCCTTCTCAACTCTACACAGGAAACTGAGCTCGTACAATATATTGATAAGCTCTGTGTACGAGGGCTACCACCTACAAGGGAGATGATACGGAATTTCGCAGCAGAAATAGCAGGAAAAGAGCCAGGAAAAAACTGGGTTGATCGCTTTATTGCGCGGCATCACATTGAGCTTGTATCTCGATGGGCATCCGGCATCGATTCCACACGCCACAGAGCTGACTCTGCCTTCAAATACGCCCTATATTTTAAGCTCCTAGACCAGAAGATAACTCAGTACGATATCGAGGCTCGCAATATCTACAATATGGATGAGAAGGGCTTCTTGATTGGTGTGCTGTCAAAAATGAAGCGCGTGTTCTCCCGCCATCGATATGATCACGGAGGCGTGAAACAAGCACTCCAGGACGGCAACAGGGAGTGGATAACTACGATAGCCTGTATTTGCGCCGACGGCAGCTATCTCACGCCTGCGCTGATTTATCAGGCTGTTTCTGGCAAGATACAAGACTCATGGCTTCAAGATTTCGACCCTGCAGAGCACAAAACCTTCTTCGCCTCATCGCCCAGTGGATGGACCAACAACAAGCTAGGGCTCTCATGGCTTGAACAGGTGTTCAATCGCGAAACAAAAGCAAAGGCAAGACGATCATATCGTCTACTCATCCTTGACGGCCATGGCTCACATATATCGATGGAGTTTATCAAGTTTTGCGACGACAATCGGATTCTTCTGGCCATCTATCCTCCCCACGCTACCCACACCTTGCAGCCGCTCGACGTCTGCCTTTTCAAGCCTCTATCAACTGCCTACTCAAACGAGCTCTCCGAGTTCATGTATAGCTGCCAGGGCATCTCCGCGATTACAAAAAGAGACTTCTTCCGCTTGTTCTATAAGGCCTGGCATACAACGTTTAAGGAAAAGACGATCTTAACGGCTTTTCAAGTCACAGGGCTTTCGCCGTTAGACCCAGAGGCTATACTTAAGAAGTTTAAAATAGAGGAGACTGAGAGGCCCTCATCAAGCGATAGTACTACTTCCGTACTCAGCGCTTCAGATTGGAGAAAGATTGAGCGATTACTGCGCCAGGTAGTGGAGGATATCTACGATCGACGCTCCCAACAGCTAAGCCAGACGATTCACGTGATGGCTGTACAAAAACAGCTCCTCCAGCATGAAAACGAGCGACTCAGAGGGGCCTTTGTCAATGAGAAGAAGCGCCGTCAACGTGGCAGGCCTCTATTACTTAAGGCACCGCAGGAGTATAATGGTGGAGCTATATTCTGGTCGCCATCCAAAGTCAAGGACGCCCGCGATCGCCAAGCACAAAAGGATGCCGACGAGCAGCTACTACAACAACAGAAGTCCGAGGAGATCAAGCGTAGGGAGCAGCAGAAGCAGGAGAAGGCTACCATGCTTGAAGAGAGGCAGCGCATGAGAGAGGTGGCCAAAGAAATACGCCTTCAAGAACAGCGCGAGAAGGCCGTGCAGCGCGAAGAAGCTAGGATCGCGCGCGAAGCCAAAAAGCAACTCCAACAAGATATACAATTCTCCAAAAAGGGTAATAGACGCCGTCAAAAGGCCTTTGCACCACCTCCTCAAGTCGCTGAGGAGACAGAGGATGTTGGTGTGGATATATCATCTGTAGTTGATGTGGTGCCTACACCCGGCCCTGCCACGCGCACCCGCAAAGTACGCCTCCCACAGAGGTATCGCACGTAGTTTATCGTTACCAATCAATCAAATAGGTCCTTAAAAGCCCTCCACTAAAAAATCTCGCGATAATACAATATATATGCGACTCTACAGCTGCAAAAGTTGTGGGTGTGGGCATCTGGAAACCGTGCACCAGGTGGGGCCGTGCACCAGGTGGTGACCCACGGTACGTGATCAAACACGTTAGCACCCTCTCTGCACAACCAAAGTCTGGACATCCTGCCATGCCGCACACGGCTCTGTATGTGCAACAGCCCAGAGCCTTGGGATCGATATGCCACGGAGCCCTCAATCACCTCTAACGCTCTCATCATCCGACATCGAGCACATCAACTTGCGGCGCCAACGCGGGAATAGCAACATCGACGATCCGCCCCCGCCGCCATCACCCACTAGAGCACCCGCACCACCCATCCATCGGCATCCACGCCTCACCCCATATCCCCAGCCCAAAAAATTGAACTCTCCATCCGGCAAGCAAGGCTTACGCCCACAACCCACTCACCCCAATCTATCAAACCCACGCGGGACCCCATCCGCACCAACCACCCCTCATAAACCCCAGCCCAGAGCCTCCAACCGTGCGCCCCACAACCATGCATCCTGCATCGCGCCCAAAGAGATCGCCACGAGTCGCTGCGAAGACCCGCCCTCACCACGACACGAGCAGCCTTTTGCCTTGTCTTGTCATGACCCTGCCTTCCCTTGCAGCACGGCAAACACCCCATGCCCTCGTCTCGACCTCGTAACGAGTTTTGCCCCCGAATAGCTTAGCGCCATGGTACAGGAACCACAGAAACCCCCCACGCCATGTGCGCGTGGGGGTTCGGTGGTACGCGCGAATGGGATGGAACAGGGCCCGTTATGTGGGAGGGTATCGTGTCGGGCCTGCATGGCAGCAGGGTCGCCGGCAGAGCGTCGTCTCTCTCTTCGAGCGAGGGGGCGGAACTGAGCTTGCGTGCGAAGTCGCCCCCAAGACACATTCTTTGATATCGACTGATGGCGCCCGTCATGAGTGATACATCTGTTCAGACAATCTGCCGCCCCTATGTCATGCCCCGTGATTTGTTGACAGCCCCAGGTGAGCCAACCGCCGTCCCGATGGCCCTGGACGACCCATACCCTTTGTCCAATTCGCAGGGTAGTTCTCGTTGCCAGTGTGTAAGGTTATGTACAAAACAGACGATATTACTGCTGGTATTGTTCTACTGTGCAGAAGAATATGAAACTGGGAATGCGGGACTCTGACGCGCCCACGACCCCTTTTTAATTGGGGCGGAACCCGGAGAGCTACCACCGGAACCGTAGCTATGCCCATAGTACATATACCCGTCCAGCCCTTCAGTGGGAAGTAGATGTATATCGTTCCTCCCAGGTAGCCGTAGCCGCGTCCGTGCGCTCCGCGGAGTTAGTCGCACAAAAGCGCCATCTCGATTCGAGACTGTCCAACTCTCTGACACCACAACCACACACATGCCCATTACTCCTGACATGATCTACGACTGTCTCTGGCTGACTTTAGCAGAGTAGTCAGTCCTTCTTTTACTGCTGAGCAGGCTATTTTCTTAGAAGAGGATCCGGCGAACTGCGGACCGCTCTTTCCTCGTCTAACAAATCTTTTTCACACTCCACCCGGCTGATGGTACATGGAGTCGTCATACAACTGCTCGTCAGCCGTGGGAACAAACATCGAACCGGAAGCTAAAGAGTCGTAATGCTGAAAGGCGGAAGAATTACCATCCGTCATGCCGGCAGAAGCGAACGGTGCCATCGCTGGCGCAAAGCCCATACCAGCGCCCATTGGAACGAGTCCAGGATATACTGCCTCCATCGCCGTATCGTGCTCAGAAGTGGGAAACATGGCCTCGTGTTCTAGCCACAGGTCGGCCGTGTTCAAAGAAAGTCGGTTTGCGACAACCTCGAAGCATCCGAGAGCCAGATGGTATGCCCGCACAGCCAGAGCATCGTCCATGGAACGCAGCCAGCTGATAATCTTCGTGCAATAGCTTGCAAGCTCATCGATTCCTTGCTGCATCGTCGAGTGAGAAAGTGCTAGAACAAGCACAGCATGTGCTTGCATTAGGTTATGCACAATCGTCCACCATGGGCAAAATTCGTAGACGAAGCGAGGGCTGGGCTGGTCGGGAAGCAGGTTGACGGCCGTTTTGGCTGTGTCTATGCATATGCTCGCCATTTGCCAAGAGAAGCCTGTCGCAGCCGTTCCTTCCTTTGTCGCCCCCCCAGAGCGGAGACCACCCAAATAACGGCGCGTCAGCAGTATCTTGGCACCACATAACTGGAAGGCCAATAATGTGCGTTCCCGAAAGAAAAGATCCTCCGACGTTGTCATTCGTGAACGTTGGACTTGAAAATTAAGGTCAGCCGGTAGGTTTGCGACCCATGCATCGAGACGCTGGCCAAATTGGACGATGTCCTGCTGGAGCTCATCTGAAGAACGAATCGTTGTTCCAGCCAAATAGAGCGACGATACTATGCTTTGTGTAATGAGACACATCTCAACAACAGCTTTGAAATATGAACCAGAGTTTGCTTCTGGCATACCAAAGCCCAGAGGACTGCGAGATTCAATGCCGATCATGGGTTGAGGTCCGGAGAACAAATGATTGGTCGCCACAGCAGAGGAAAGTGATGGCACGCTGGCCTTTCGCAATGAGTCCGTCATGCTCACGTCTTCTGATATTTGCTGTTCAGAAAAGGGTAGGGGCAAGGGGACAGAACAGCAGGTATCGACAATCATGCTAGGGCGACCTGTCATGACGCTGATCTGCCGTTCAAGGTAACAGAGGCTCCACCAAGTACGAACCAATCCCTCTCGTTTGGGACCTGGAGCGGACGGATCCTCGTTGCGGACATGCAGGCCAAGAGCAGTGGCAAATCGGATCGCAATACCGACGACTACCCAGGCTCTATATCCTTTCAGCTTGACTGCCAGGGCTTACGGATTGGTCCACTCACCGGTTCGCCTGCCCTATCGACAGATAATAGAAAGATAGCAGACCAGCAACCTGGATTTGCGGCAAATCTGGATGTTCCGTGAGAGTGTCTCCGTTCCAAGCAAACATGCGAGCCCTTGCCTGGTAGATGAGATGGTCTGGCGCGTCCGCGTCGGGACTCATTTTGGCAAGATGGGAACATTTGGATCCTATCGCAAATACCAAATTCAAGGTGCCCTGCCACTTGTTGTTGAGTCGCATCGACACTCCGCGACTCAATCCCTTGACATTAATCCGGAACTGTTCCTCGAATAGTCTGCGCTGGAGGATGGGGAAGCAATGGTGCACTTTCTCCATGTAAATGTGCAACAGCGTCTCCGCGACATCGATGGGAGGATGATCGTATTGATTAACCCGGTAATCCAAGCTCATATCTTTCTCGTCCGTATAGAACGTGACGGCGTTCACCTGTCCGTTGTTGGTCGAGCCTGCAGAGAATCCTCGCCGTTTGGGCGTCATCGCCATTATGGTGTCGTCGTCGACGCGTTCAAGAAGTAGGAAGCTCCGGAGCCAATGAATTTCCGAGTGCTGCCCAACAAAACCCGTAGCGCGCGATGAGTCGTTCTCGAGGCGGACATTCTCATTGAATATTTGTAGCGACTCGGTGGTGACCGTCTCCACCCACTCGCCAACAACGGTGCCATCAGTGATGGCTGTGGAAGCTCTGGAATCATCCTCGTTGGTGTCGGGATTGGAGCTGGGCGGGTGGCGGATGTCTGATATATCCTCATCGACCTAGACGTGTCAGCACAGCATTGAGCATTGATGCCAATGCCGTACCTCTCCCAGCAACTCGCCTATACGTGCACTGTCTTCTTCGCTGGCCGAATCCCGCAGCGTCTTCAGCAGCCCAGCCATCTGCACGCATCGGTCCGTCACGCTGAATCGGTTAGAGGATGCCAGAGGGCAATGTTGGGGGTGTCAACCGACATCTTGAGGCGGTCCTTGCGGGGCATGATGTATATGCACTCGCGGCCCGTGGTCTCGCAGTGCTTGCACTGTGGACTGTCGCCAGTACATTTGATCTTGTGGGCGCGACATGCGGTGCATGCGCGGGGCACTCGACGTCGATCCTTGGAGGGCTGTGGCTGGAGGCTCGATCGTTGCAAGCGTGGAATGGCCACCTTCTTGGAGGCTGCGGGGGCAGTCTGGCCATGGAGCGGCAGGTTGGGCGGATTGGGCGGATTGAACGACATGGCTGCGCCGAATTGCAAGAGACCAAACGCTTCCGTCTACGGGTCCAAGGTGTATTGCGCTCACCAGGCTCGATGAGGGTGGCGAGGGAACAATGCCACGGGAGCACAAGAGCCTGGGACGGGCACGGCACACTTGCGGAGCCGTGGAAGCACGAGGGCCAGGCTTGCTACATCATAGCAGCGTCGATGGAAGACATACGGCCCCCCTCTATTTCGACTTTGCTGCTATCGAACGGTGATGTATTGCGGCCCGCTTGACGGATGAGCAGGCCGTGGCCAATCGGAGGGCGGGTGCGGTCGCCACCGCAGCAGACGCCTCGCTCCCTTGGGGACTGCTCCGACGACAGCAAGCACGAACCTCTTCTCTGCATATCCCGCCGCTCGACGCTGCACTCGCCGGGCGATGCTTTTGCTGTGTGCGCCGCGTGGGGGCGTCATGGTGGTTGAGTAAGAGGCCGGGGTGTGGGCGGCCATGTGACATGTCCGCCCGGGACGTAGGCCGCCTCTCGTTCACTGGAGACTAATTGTCAGTAGGGCTTCCTTCGTCGAGGCTTGTCTTGGCGGAAGGCGTGTCCACCAACCAGATCGCTAGCAGACATGTCCACCCAATCAGAGCGCCGGCCATCCAACGTCGTTATCCCTCCTTTTCAACCTGAGTTGACCTTCACAGATCGCCCATTTCATTTCTTCTCACCAATAAACCGTTCCTCAAGCGAACGGAAAGCCGGATCCTTATCTACCGCAAAGCATCGAGGCCTAGCAACATGGTTCATGCATGCAGTTTCCATTCGACCAAGGTTTTTAACCAAGGTTCGAGTGACACGGTAGCTTCACTGAACGCGCGTGATATCAAGGATGAGGCGTCGTATACGGATCGACGGTATCGTATACGCTGTCCTGGGAGACGGCACAGAAAAGGGAGGGCTGCAGTACGGGTGCCAATGAGAACTACCCAAGCCATGATTGGAGTGTTGCGATTCTATTGATAAACGTTGTATGAATCTGTCTGCCGATCTCTACATGGTATGCAACATCGGGAAGAGCAACTATTGCTCTGTTGCCCTTGACCTCATGGCCAATGATACTGGGTACAATCGTGGGTAGCTGCGGCGTTGCGAGTTGTGTGCTGCTCGTGCCGTGTGAATAAGGGCGCCATGTTCTGATAGAAGAGGGTGGCCTCCAGTGTGTAGGGGATTAGTAATCCTCCGCAAGTGAGGTCGCCAGTACAAATGAATATACCCTCATATCCTTGTCTTGTTTCATGAACCAGGCGACGCGATACGGCGCTGATTATGACTGACACCTTGATCAACATGACATATTTCCCCGTTTCATGGGAAGCCCGGTGCTGCGTACCCGTTGCCTGGACTGGGTAGTTTCAACGCCCTTGGCAACGATCTAGGCGACGCACTCAGTCCAACCTTATCCCACCTCGCTGATCAATCATCCGGGATCATACACCCATGCGTTTCGAAAGAGGCGCATGGTCTCGACGCGACGGCTGCGTCGTGGAGGTTCCGTCCACGTCCACGATCGGAATGAGGCCCTCATCACCGAAAGGATTTTCAAACTTGTAGTCGTAATCGCTGACACTGTCCTGGACCGTCACCGTGTTCCTCTTCTGTGATTTCCACTTCGGCTTGCCCGCATTCTGCGCTTTGCCAACGCCCATCTCCCTCCACTTTTTCGGTGGCTTGACACCCAACTCCACCAGGTTCGACCATATCTGTTCGCCGCGCTTGTCCCACCTCCTCATCCTGTCTGCCTGCTCCTCGTCCGTCGGCCGCCATTTGCTCTTCAGTATGCGCTTGATAGCTTCTGGGGAGACTTTGAAGTGCTCAGCCAGAACGGGCGTGGTGAATCTATCAGGCTGTGTCTGGTGCAGATGGCGGATGCCTTCCATGGTGTCGGGCGAGAGCTTCTTGCGCGGGTTCCAGCCGACTCCACCGAGCTTCCGCTTTGTGGCTTCCTTTTCCACAAGCCATGCCGGTCTTTCATCTGCCAAGTCGAATGCGTCCTTCTCTGCTTGCGGTTTATTCGTCGCGAACGGTTTTATCGGTTCTGCAGGTGGTGGTCTCGAGAGGGGTCGGAGAGCATCCGAGTAGAACCGTGGAGAGGGAGTACGGCGAGCGTGCCGCGCAGCAGCGAAGCCGGTACTTTCGAGGTTGGCAAAGGAGCGGACGAACAGACCAAGTGTCCTGCGTGAACAGGCCTGGCAGTGCATGGCTAGTTGTGAGAGGAAAGGAGAGCTGGCGCGGGCGCGAGCGCGAGTCGTAGATTTCCGGCCTGCACTTTTGCTGCACGGACCACCATATGCGCCACAGCCTGCAGCCACCGATTGCCAGCCACACTTTTGTCGGAAGGCGGCTGCAACGTCTATCACAAGCAAGATTCGAACCTCGCTTTCGCATCCGACGTGCCCCGCAGATCATGGCACTGCATATCAGTTTGTATCGAAACAGGCACAACCTAGGCCGATCTTCACACGTGGTCCGTCACGCTCCTTGGTAGTATCTGATGACGGTTAGACTGAAACAGCTTGAAGCCGCCTCTCCCACGGTGCTCTTTCAACCTTTGCGCAGACGCCGATTTCATTGTAAGCTTCCTAGGAATCATCCTGTACTACCATTTTTGGAATTCATTAATATGGCTTTTCAAATGTTTAACCCATTCCGGCGGCGCACAGAGCATACAAAATAGTACGATCTAACAAGGCATGTGCCATGGCCTCTGAACCGACGCGCTAACCGTTGTAGCTGCTGGGGATATGAATTCGAATGGACAGACGGCCACCTTACCAACGAACAATCTGAGTCCTTGAAGCGTTCATACGATGTCCTAGGAGAGGAATGTCTTATCCGCCTCAATGAGATTTCGCCACCACCCACAGGAGCTCTCCCGCGGAGACAAGATCCACCCCCGCCAACCGTAGCAGGCACAGATGAGGAAAAGAAAGAAGAGTTACCACTTCCACAGCGAGATCTATACACACTTCTGAGAGATAATCATACCTCTGACCCAAAGCTTCACCAACTCTGGGAAGAAGTGAATACCGTTCCGTCGTGGGTGGACTGGGAACAGATAGAGAGAGGTCAGAATGTGTTTTATCGCTACGGAGGTCCGGCCTTGACTGGACTCACGTACCAGTCTCTACTTGGGGGCATGGGTGCTGCGCGGGTAGTAGAAACTCTAGCAAGGACAGGTGGATTTTCTACAAAGGCTGCACGGCGGAGATTATTTGAGACTACACAGCACATCCTCCAGTGTACCAAGTCTCTGGATTCCATCCAGCCCGGAGGTGCCGGATGGGCTTCGTCTATCCGTGTTCGTCTTCTTCATGCAGCCGTTCGGCAACGCATAATGAAGCTTGCAAAAGAACGTCCAAGTTATTTCAATCTTGAGGAGTGGGGAGTACCAGTTAACGACCTCGATCAGATGGCTACGATCGGCACATTCTGCGCAACTTTGATCTGGATAAGCTTCCCGCGACAAGGCATCTTCCTCCGCGAACAAGAAAAGAAAGACTATGTCGCACTATGGAGATATATTGGCTACCTGCTAGGCACTCCCACCGAGCGCCTCGACACTACTGAAAAGGCAAAAGCCCTTATGGAATCCCTGCTCTATAATGAGGTCCATCCATCTGAGATGTCCAAAGTTCTGGCAAATAATATCATCCACTCGCTCGAAGGTCAACCGCCTGCGTACGTCTCGCCCAACATGCTGGTAGCAAGCGCCAGATGGTTGAATGGTAATGAACTCGGCGATGAACTCGGCCTACCGCGCGTATCCATCTACTACTGGTCGCTCATGGCGGGCCAATGCCTCTTCTTCATGGCCCTCTGCTATTTCTACCGCACTTTTCCGGGATTAGATCACCGACATGTCGAGCGACTTAAGCGGATATTCTATACCGTCATTGTGGATACGAAGTACGGGCTTGCTGGCACAGAGACAGTGTTTGATTTCAAATATGTGCCCGAGTTTGATACGGTGACGGAGATGGGCAAACCGAGAGAGATCAAGTTGAATTCATCGAATGTAGAGATGAGGAACTTGAAGGCATTGACGGTCTTTATTGGGCTGATGGGCGTAGGGTCGTTGGTAGGGCTTAAGGTTGCGTCGAGCTTGGTTGCGAGGATATGGTAGGTATTTTATTTTTTCAACGTATTTGCCTTCTGTAATTACTTTCGGGGAGTTGAAATGGGTCGGGCGTTGGGTATGACATTGTGTAGATGTTCAGAGATGAAAGTTTGCGCGCTCTCGGTATACGGTATAAAGGTGTGAGGGAATGTAGTCGGGTTGCTGGAAAACGCAGTGAACCAAGGTAAAGCAGTGATTGTGCAGATATATTTCACTCACCCTAGCTCTCACCTCAGTTCATCCCTATATATAACTTCTCCCAGTTAAAAGCACTCGTATCACGCGCTCAACTTAGTCTGCCCTCAGTTCTCGATCACCATTGTATCATTACTTTCCTCAGCTTCCGGACTTTACTCTCACCCGCAGCCTCCTTCTTCTCATCATACATAAACCTTCCCCGTTGTCTGCTCACTCTCCCTCAACATAGGCAAGCGACCCCAAAGAAAACGCCGTCCCACAACCATGAGTCCAACAACAGAACAAAATAACACTATGTCTCCCAAGTCGCCAGACCTCCATACAGCACTCCTCTTCACCCGCCACGGCAGAGTCTGCGGCTGTCCCCAATTCTGGGGCCTCCCCCTCACCTCCGCTTCACCCTCGCTCTCACAACCCTACGATCCGCTCAGCCACTGTCCCTACGCCCTCTCTTTACCCAGTCTCGAACCCGACCCAACAGCGCACCAACTCACCCCCTCCACCACCATGCACACGCACGCTCCCACTACCCCACCAGCAGCGCCGTCAACCCCACTTTCACCCCCACCCCGCGAAATAAAAGAAACATGCTTCTTTTGGTACCATGCCGGCATCTGCAGGCGCGGCACCGCATGCGACCGCGCTCACGAAACAAATATCAATTGGCCCATTACGCCACCGCCGGGGTACGTGCATCGTGTACCGTGTCATCTGCAGCTTTGCCCTTTGCGCCAGGACTTGGTGGAGATGATGCAGCGGCTGGGGGAGACGAAGACGGCGGTTGTGGAAGAGGTTGAGGCGGATGATGGGAGGTGTGAGGGGGACGTGTGGAGGGAGAGGGGGAGGTGCGTGGAGGAGGATGCGCTGGTTGAGAGGGAGGTGGAGGCGGATATTAGGAGGATTGAGGGGCAGGTTTGGAGGCAAATTGGGAGGTGGGCTGAGGAGGGGATAGAGGAGGTGGGGACTGAGGTGGAGAGTTCGAAGGGTTGGGACGAGGATTCGGAGTCAGATTCTGAGTCAGACTCTGAGTCTGAGTCTGAGTCGGGTTCTTTCAGCGAAGAGGATACCAGCGACACTATGGTCAACGATATCGCGGATGTGGTCTCATCGTCGGCCTCGTCTCTCACGCCCACGCCGCCGGCTACACCTCTGATGTCCATCAGCCATGCCGGTACGCTGAACCGCAAGCGCGGTTCCGCACACCGTCACGACAACCCTAACGCCAAAAAGCGACCGCGACTCCGCTCACCCACAAGGACTCCACTGACAGCCCAGACACATGATCTCCCCGCTAAGCCCACAGTAATACCCACCGCCCCAAACGCTGCCCTACACCAGCGTCCAGCCCTCCTCCGCCCACCGCAGGCACCAAAGGTACCGACCGACCGTCTGGGCATCTGTTTCTACTGGTATCACCAGGGCTTGTGCACGCGGAGGCGGAACAGGCATGGCTATATGCCCCAGTGTAAGTATCTGCATGAAATAGTGCCCGGGGAGAAGGTGAGTTGGCCGCCTGGCATCAGGCATCACGATCCGCGGTGTGGGCTGCCGCTTTGCCCGATAGTTGCCGGCCGGAAAGAGAGGGTGCGCAAGGTTCTGGTGAACTATGAGTTGCCGGGTGGGGAGGAGCGGGCTGAGTGGGACACGGATGCTTTGAGGCGTGCGTTTGGGGAGATTGAGTAGGTAAGGGCTTGCAGGTGTGCTTAGATGGGTTGGTAATGGAGGAGGGTATAAGCTTCAATTCGGATGTAGTAAGGTGAGTATGAAGTGAGATCAGGTCTTGCTTCCTCGCTCCTAAATCAACTCACCAAATATATGGCTTGTTCTCCCACGTCCAGAAAGTGCCGCTATGTTGAATGCCCTTGCTTTGAATCTGTAGCCACGTGACTTACGTCGGAGGTGGTGTGTGTAGAAGGTTCCATCCAGGTGCACAGACCACTACCCTCAAGATAAAGCTCTCGCCCTCTCCTTTCTTCCTTGGTGGACTCCTCACTCCACACTCTTTTCTGCAAATAGCAATACAACTTGTTGTCCTCATATGCCTGCCCGCCCACAGAATCACATCTACTGCGGTTAGCCCAAGTCCATCGATGTAGCATGCACGCAGCTTACGTTGGGGTATCGTAGCACTCCCGCATTAATCACTACATAATCTATTTTCAAGTTCCTGATCGCCATGAGCTGCGCGACGAATTTCTGACGCTGGTCAGTCCTGGCCGCCTCTGACGTAGGTAACAACAGACCACATACAGCAGCAACAACAACAACAACAACAACAACAACAACAACAAATCTATGCAAACACGTACAAAGATGCTGTCCTCGGGAAGTATATCACACATGTACATCTGACACCGGCCATGGTCGCTACCAGCCTGCCCCCACAGCGCCGAGGCATGCGCAGCCCAGGGCTCCCACATCGTGGCGATGATGGGCTTGCTGCGCTGCAACAGCTAGCAAACAAACTCGAGGCCTATGCCCCTGCTTGCGCCGAGAATCAGCCAGGTGGTATTGTCCTGGTCGGCATACAGGACATCTGGAATCTGATTCATGCCGCGGCGCAAGAGGTGGGTGCGGCGAGGTTGTTGGCAACCTTGGTACGTTACGGTACGTTACGGTACGTTAACGTATTAGGTCATCAAGTGCACGGGACCACCAAATGCACGCTCCCCACTAAAATCGCGAAATCTTTAATACGCGATATCTCTACTAATATAGCAGCTATTAAGGCAGCTCTTATAGCTATTAAATTACTAAAATCTTTAGAAAAAGCTAATTATATATAAATTATAAAAGACTTCAATATTAACTACTTAATTTTATTATAGCGTACGTATAGAATTACTAAATTAATAGCTATCTACTTTAAAAATTTATAATTACTTAATAATATCTAGAAAATAACTCTTATATAGTATATTTAGCATTGTAGCTCTAATAGGCTATCTTCTATACTTAATATAATATAAAATTTTATATTAGAAATAGCTAAAAAAGCTTTAAGTATAAAGTAGCTAATACGCTTTATAAAGCGCTATAAGCTTAACTTAATTTTATAATAGACTTTTAGTCTTAACTCTTAGTACTATAAAGCTAATTCTATTTTTAAATATATATTATACTTTAACCTATTAAAGTATAAAATTAAGTAATATAATATTAATATATAGCATATTTATAATATAAATAAAAAAGGCTTTTTTTATTAGAGTGCTTAGTAAATTAAAGAGAGTCTTCTTATATAGCTATTTTAAAAGTAGGAAATTCTAATATATACTATAGAATAGCAATTGTAAGTAGATAATATTAATAGTCTATATTTACACTAATAGAACTACACTTACTTTAGTATTAATTTACTAGACTATATTTAGTAATATATAAAATACCTAGCTATAGAATTTTAATATCTAAAATTACTAGGCCTTTTTTATATTTTTTATATAATGGATTAATTTGGCATTACCTTGGTAGTACCTACTAGCGTATTGCTAGCGCGGTACCCTACTATATAAGCTTGCCCCCCACGTATATACACAAAATAGCTTTAATTTTATATTTTCTTCGAACTTAACTTTCGATTCTTTATATTTTATTAGGCTAGACTAATAATAATATTAGTTTTAGCTAGCTTAAGCAGATATTTAACTATAAGATAAAGGCAAAGGTAAGAATATTCTATTATTTCTTAATTCTTAACAGCTATAGATCTTATATAATAATAGAATTTATTAATTTCTATAATACTAATAAGATTATACTTACTATATTTCTGCCTTATAATATCTATATGCTTTAGCCACTTAATATTAGGGTGTTTAGCTCTTTAGTAGCTATATACTCTACTAGCCTTATACGCTTTATAGAAAATTACTAAAAACTTTTATAATAGTAACTACTAGTCTCCCTACTAAGCACTCCCTATTACCTTTTCTTTATACCCTATTTCCCCCTATTTACGCCTTTTACTTTTCTAAAGGCGCCTTTTCTAGTTAGTATTAGTATAGTAGTTAGTATAGACTTATACCCTATACTATATTTGATATAAAATAGGGTCCCCTAGATTTTTTTTCTACTATTTTAAAATAGTATTAATTTAACTAGCTCTTTTAACTATTCTAGCTATTCCTAATAGGTTAGCCCTATAAGGAATTATTCTATCCTTATATTATTTTAAAACTAACTATTTTATTTAGCTATAGATAGTAATATAATATCTACTTTTATTTTAAAATACTACTTATAGGTAGTTAAATTAGTAAAAGTTTTCCTTTATTAGTTACTAATTATACTAAATAGTAGTTTAAGATCTATAAGACTACTAATATAACTTCTTTACCTACTATAAGTAAGTAAAAGTTTATTAGTTTATTAGTTACTAGTTATACTAAATAGTAGTTTTATACTAAAGTTTATAAAACTACTAGTATAACTTCTCTACTTACTATAAGTAGGTACAGGTATATTAAGTTAGTTACTAGTTATACTAGATAGTTATTATACTACTTAAGGTTAATAAAATTACTAGTATAATTTCTTTACCTACTATAAGTTTGTAAGGGTATATTAGTTTATTAGTTACTAGTTATACTAGATAGTTAGTACACTATATTAAAATTTATTTAAAAAGGCTACTTTAGAAGTTCTAATAGTCTAAATATAAATAATAAATAATATATAATAACTAACTACGCTATACCCTATAAAGCTAACTTGCCTAATAGCTACCTTTTAGCGCTATTATAGTAAGCGTATAAGGCCTAGGGCTAAGGGAATTAAAGCTAGACTATAGAAATTATATAGAGGTTAAAGTTTTATATATTTTATTTTATACTTTATTTTTATTTAATTTTTTTTTAGCTTAAACTATATTCTAGCCTATATACTATATAAAACCTACTACTCCTAATTTATCTACTATATCTTTTTTACTATCTTTACTTTACTTTATTTCTACTACTACCTATACTATAGTAAGTTACTACTCTTTAATCTAGAAAACTTTTAGAATATTTCCTATATTCTCTATACTCCTAAATAGTTCTAGAATTAATAATATAGAGGTAGATATTTACTTATACTCTACTAATTATAGTCTATATAATATCTATCTTGAAAATATTTCTCTACTTAACTCTATTAGTAAGCTATTATCTATCTAGCATAGAAAGTAGCTAATAGCAGCTTTCTAAATAACTAGTTACTTTACCTCTAGCCTTATATAAAAAATAGTATTATTAAACTACTAAAATAGGTTTACTCTAAAGAAATTCTTTATAACTTATTATATAAGCACTATATTACTATACTTAAAGTAGACTAGCTAACTAATAAATTTGTAATAGTAGAGCTTAAGTAGCTTACGCACTAAGGTAAAGCTAAACTTAAAGTTATTAGTAAGTATAATATATTTATAGAAAAATTTTTGCTAGACTAATTAATCTAGTATAGCTTAGAAATAAGATAGCTACTAGCTATTTATTAGCTTTAGACTTAATATTACTTTTCTTAAGGCCTATTTTTAAAAATAATACTAGAGTTAGTAACTAGGGCTATTAAATGGTCTAAAAAAGACCTTAAATAAAAGATTCTTATTTAGACTTTATATAAGTACCCTAATATATTTAAATAAGCTTATACTATACTTAAAATAATATCACCTTACTACCTAGTATACGCAGTCTTAGAAAATTCTTACTTTTAGTTTAATATTACTAATTAAATAGCTATTAGATAAGGCTTATTTAGTTTTAAGAAAGTTCTTACGTTTATTAAAAATAGTTATAATTTATAGCACTACACTTAAGTTCTCTTAAAACTTACTAGTTTAAAAACGCCTAATTTACTATATAGTTTATACTATCTTTAGACAACTAAGTAGAGCTTATTTTGCCTAGTTATATTTTAATATATACTATAATATCTACTCTAGTTTATAGTACTTACTTTATAATAGAATAAAACTCTTTACTACTTTCTATTCTTAGAATATATATAAACTAAGCTTACTAATAGCGCCTAAATAAGTATAGCTTAGGGTAAATACACTTCTACTACTTTTAATATATCTAAGCTAGAACACTCTATAAAGCTACCTAATATTAATAAGTACTATAGAAAAGGTTAACTTAGTTTTAGTATTAAAGATTAGCTAGAGGATATATATAATAAGATTTATATAAATATAGACTATTACTAAGGTAATATTAATAAGAAAATTTAAAATAATTAAGTAAAAGCTATCCTTAGCTACCTTAAAGGCGCGTTTTAAAAGGTAGCGCAAAATTAGTATTAAATAGATTATGTTAGGGACCGCACACCCGCACGATCGATGTTGCCAGGATAGGCAATGCGATTCACGCATCCACCACATCTGCGACCTCCCACATCGAGCCCCACACGATTTTGTATGAATGGGTATGGCGCGACTGCCACGAAAGGCCCACATTGGAATTAACGCTTCGGGACGAAGCTTGTTGAAGGGGGAGGTGATGTTAGGGATTCCTGAGGTGCGGCGCGCCCGGCGGAAGGTTCCGCCGAGCCCCGGAACCTTACCCGATTAGGCATTAGCGCCTCGGCTACGTGTGGGTATATAAGGCAGCTGTTAACAGTCTTTATACGCCACCTCGATATCTTAGTAAAATCAACTTCTTGATTTCAACCTTTGATGCCTTGAGTGATCCCTTACAGATTAGGCTTTTTAAAAAGACTATAAACCTAAAGCACTCTTTAAATTTCTAGAAAAGACTTATTATAATATCTTTGCTCTTTAATAGATATATAAGAAGTTTTATAAGCTATTTTACTTTAATAAAATAGACACCTAAATAATCCTATAGGCTTTTAAAAGTCTAGCTAGAAAAGGTAGACTGGATATAAAGACTTAGAAAAATAAATTATAATTTAAGTTAACTAGAAGTCTTAAGTTAATACTTTAAAAAGAGATAAAAGACTCTAATATTAACTATCTAGTAATTAAACACTAGATAACTATAGCTAGTTATACTCTCTATAATAATAGTATAATAACCCCTTTCTAAGCATATATAAGAACTTTGTACTAGATACTACTCTTTAGATTAAAACCCTTATATATAGTAACTAAGAAATAAACACCCTATTTTAGATTTACTTTTTTTTTCTTTTTATAATTAGACTAAAGTATAGTGTATTAAGAATAATACCTACTTTAGCTATAGTAAGAAACTTAGAGGTTTATACTTATACTACTATCTTAAAATACCTATATAAGTAAATATAAAAGTAGTAAATAATTTTAATTTAAATAAACTTAGTATTACCTACTACTCTAATTTAGAGATAGGTAATTTATGAGATAATAAGGCTTTAAATACAAGCTACTAGACTACTTTAATCTAGTAGCTTATATAGAAGCTACTAAACTAATTAATCTAAATAAATTATAATTTTAACTATAAAATATAAATACTAAACTAAAATTTCAGCCTATAGGTAGTAAAATAGTAAGGATTTCTAAGCTATTTAAAGTTCCTCAACTAGTTATACTAGCGCAAATTATATTTAAAAAGTTAGCTCTTAAGTTATAAGCCTTAATAGAGACTAGTACTAGTGCTTATAATCTTATTATTTTATAGTATAGTTTTTTTTGCGACTAGGGGGGTTTCTAATAAGAATATTATAATAATAGTAGTTATTTCTTCTAGTATTATTAATATAGAAAAGCGTTTTAAAGTAGTGTTAATAAAAAAAAGTTAGCGTATTATAAATAAGCTTAGTAGGCTTAGTATATCTACTCTAACTAAAAACAAATCTATATACAAAACATAGTAAGGCTATATTACTATACTAGTTTAGAGTTAGAAGAAAAAAATAAAATAATAGCGCTAATACTATAACTAGTATAACACTATAACTATTATCTCCTCTACTATTATTCTTAAAGATTACTAGTAATAGCTATTATATTAGCAGGTTTGTACTATTATAAAATATATACTAGATAAGAGTTTATATACTATAGATATACTAATCTTAACACTCTATTTTTATATTAAAGTTAACCTTAAGGAGACTTCTGCTACTATTATACTATTTTCTACTATTTACTTAAATTCTAATACTAAAGACGCTATTAACGCCGTCTAAAAGTACGCTCTAAAATTCTATCTACTTACTACTATTACTAGATCTATACTAAAGTATTACTCTATCTATAAGATTATTTATAAAAAGTAGATATACCTTACCCTATATAAAATAGTCCTAGTGTACTAGTTAGACTAGTAATAAATTAGTAACTATAGGTGTTATAATAAACGCATAGAGTTACTACTATAGTTTCTTATATTACTATAAATTAGAATAGCGGCATTAAAGAGTAAGATTAAGGGGAAAGAGAAGAAGATATTTATTAATAAGTTGCTAAGAAAGAAAAGTGTTATATAGATATATTAGATTCTTATAGTTATTATAGTGTTAAATATGTGTAATGCGTAAGTGCGCTAGAGCAGCAGCGCGATTATAGCGCAATTGCTAATAATAGTAATAATAGAATAAGAAGTTAGTTTACTATATACGTTTTAAGTAAATTAATAGTATTAGAGTACTTATAAATAATTATAGGGCAAGTATATAGTAACTACTATTATATTAGTAGAAACTAGAAGTAGATTATATTTTTAAGCGCTAGACTAGAGTAGCCTTTCTATTCTAACCTACGCAGGCTTAAATAAAAACAATATAGTTAAAAAGGATAATTAATACTAAATAAACAATACGACTATTTTAAAATATATAAAGGCTATCTAAAAATAGCTTAAAACTAAACTACTTTGCCTAAAAATACTAATCCCCCTTAAGAACTTTATAAAAAAAGAAGCGCAAAAGTAGATATCTATTTTATAGTCTAGCTTAATATTAATAAATATAGTATTACTAAATAATTTATTTTGTATAAAATAGGGGACTATAATTTTATTATTAGAAGGAAACTTTTTAAGTAAGCTAACTACCTAGTTAACGCTTAGAACTACCGCCTTTATTAGAAAGATAATAAAAATTTAACCTTTGCTAGCAACCTTATTCTACTATAGACTTCTCTACTACTTAACCTTTCCTACTAAAATAACGCTACCTAGTAGAATAGCTTACTTAAAAAGTAGAATTATACTTACTAAATAACTTACTTATTAAAAGCTAACTAAAGCGTCTCTAAAAAGATTTCTATTTAGCTTTCTAGCCCTACTATCTTAGTTATTAGAATATACTTAAAGGCTTATTAGAAATTAAGCTAACGTAGTTTACTAGCGAGTTACTTATATTAGTAAGTACGCCACCTTTGCCAAGACCCTACTAAACTATTTTATTTATTATTAGACTGCGTCGCAACACTACTTAAAAATGTATACTAAGTTAATATATCTAATTTAGATTTTTCCTCTTTAACTCTCTAGTAGGTTTGCGTATTGTATCTAGATTGCCTATAGATACTATAACGCCGTTAAGTTAATGGCCCTATTGCAGCGCGACTAGTACCTAATAACTATTTACCCTTCTTTTGTCTACTAGCGTCCTTAGAAGTAGCTAGCTAAGATCCCTCTACTACTATAAGTAATCTCTAATGCTAGATATACCTTCTTTTACGCGATTTTTGCCTTATAGTCTTCTTAATTGTCTTGCAAAGGCCTGTAATTTTATTTAACACTAGTACCTAACTATGTATTACACTTAAAGCGCATTTTTTAAGCTTCTTAAGCACCTATACAGTTAAAGTTAGTAATAAATTAAAGTAATCTCTAATTCTCTTGTAAACTAGTGTTAATTGCGCCTTAAATTCGCGTAGGTTACTTAGTGTTTTAGACTTCTAGGTAGTAGGCTCTTTAATAGGCAGACTAGGTGTACAGATACAGATATTAAAGTGCTGTAATACCTCCTCTAGATTTAATAGGACTAGCCCAGCACCGCAAAAACTACCCTTAATTATCTCTGTAGAGAAAACCTTTAAAAACGCAGTTTTAAAGGCTAGAAAGAACTTAATCTTTGTAATGTAGGTTATTAGCTAATACGCTAAGCCTAAGATCTTAGCACTATATGCCTTTTTTAGCGGGGAGAAATAGCCCACATCTAACAGCTGCAGTAGGTGTGACAAATATAGCGGCATATAGAGAGTAATAATCTTATATTCCTTATAGTAATTCTAGAACTTAATTAAGTTATAGCTCTTATAGCTATTAATAACTAGCAGCTAATAGGTTCCTTTAGCGCGTCCCTTTGTATGCGCGTTAAAGTGTTTTAACTACGCAATACCAAGCTTGTTATTTGTCTAGCCGTTCTCGCTAACAGCGATTACCCAATCGCTAGGAATTGACGCGTCTTCGTACCAGGTGGAGATGTAACGCTTGCCTATCCAGCAGCGCAGATACCCTAGATCACTATAATCCACTAGCGGTCGCCTAGCTGTATCAATTTAGGTTTCGCACGCCTCTCTAATGCTGTGACCACAAGCTAAGACCCTATAACCTCTATTAGAAAGCCTGATTCATTAAAGTTGTAGGTGTCCTTATCCGTAATGCCGTACTTAACTTTAATGCCCTCTATAAGCTTAAACCACGTGTTTACAACCTTATAATCTTCCTATTATACCCTCTAGTTGTTGTATAACTAAGACTAACGCGTTTTAATTTCACGTCTGCGCTTAATAAACCTGTCTATTTAGTTAATACTAACAAGTGGCTTTCCTCTCTGTAAACGTAGTAAATTGGCCATTGTGCGGATTATAATCTTCGTAGGAGGGAATCTACGCGTATCCAGCTCGATTATACGATTAACAAGCGCCTGCTCCTCGAGGAGAGTAAAATTCTTTAATTTAGGTAGGTTATCGCGTCGTGCAGTCGTTCCGTTGCGTCTTTAATTGAGCGTTCTGCGATTAACGTTATACAGCCCTGCTGCTGCTCGCTCTATAAGATTTAGGTCCTATTCAATAGCTCTAATAGCAATAAGTAACCAAGCTTTATTAGATAGCTTAGAAGACATAGTAGGTGGTTGTATTATAATAGTATTGTTGGTGATGGTGGGGTCTTGGCAAAGGTGGCGCGCTTACTAGTGTGGATTACTCGCTGGTAAACTACGTTATAAGAACACTTTAATAAAAATAGTAGTATTAAGACTATTAAGCTACCTTTTTTAAATAAGACACTATTAGATAATAAATTACTTTTTAGTTACCCTATTACTACTACCTATAAAAGCTACTAGCTAAACTAGTCTCTAGAAATTATAGAGTAAAATCTAGATTTTACTTTAAACTTTAAATCTAGAGACTATAAACCTACGGAGGTGCCTTTCAAAAGTTCTGTCTGACGCTAAAAGCGCCACCACAACGCCCAGCTCTTGGCACTAAAATACTTGAGATAGGAGCAATCTGATCTCTCTTCTGATCAACCATGGCCCCCAATACTGACGTGTATACGCGTACTCTTGTTGTTACTCTCAAATCACCATCTGTTGGCAAGTCAACCTCTCAAGTCTCAGAGCTCACTGGCATCAAACCACGCACAATTGATCGTATCTACAGCCGAGCTATTGCTGCTGGCTTCGAGCCCAACGTTCTGCCTCTCAAGATCCTCCCACACCACGTTCAAGACGCTCCTCGCTCTGGGCGCCCATCCAAACAGACGCAGGAGGTCAAGGAGGAGGTATTACAACAAGTATGCCGCGACAGATATGGACGTGAAAAGACCTGCGCTGACGTAGCTGGTGGGCTTAGTCTGCGAGGGATAGATCTCTCAGCTACTACTGTCTGGCGAGTCTTGAGAGAGGCTGGATACCACAAGACAAAGCCAACGAGGAAGCCTGGGTTGACACAGAAGATGAGGACTGAGAGATTGAAGTGGGCGCTTGAGCACGTTACTTGGACGCTTGAGGATTGGAAGAACGTTATATGGACAGATGAGACTTCTGTCGTTCTTGGTCATCGCCGTGGTGGATACAGAATATGGAGGAGACCTGAGGAGCGCGTAGTCAAGAGCTGTATACGTGAGAGATGGAAGGGATACTCTGAGTTCATGTTCTGGGGCTGCTTTACGTACGACAAGAAGGGTCCTTGCTATGTCTACAAGCCAGAGACTAAGGTAGAGAAGCAGATAGCTGCTCAAAGGATCAGTGAGCTGAACGCTGAGCTCGAGCCTTTGATGCGAGATGAGTGGGAGCTGAACACAGCCATGAGGAGGACAGGACTACGCAACAAGCCAGGCAAGAAACCTCAATGGAAATGGACAGCCAAGAATGGCAAGCTCGTACGCAGCTCTGGTGGAGGCATTGATTGGTGGCGATACCAGACGTGCGTTCTTATCCCTAAGCTTCTGCCCTTCGCGCAGGAGTGTATGAAGGATAGGCCACAGACTGTGGTGATAGAGGATAAGGCACCTGCGCATGCACACCACTATCAGGATACAGTGTACAGTCTGTACAAGGTCACAAAGTTGCTCTGGTGTGGCAACTCACCAGACTGCAACTGCATTGAGCCATGCTGGTTCTATATGAAGAGAGAGACTACAAAGAAGGGAGCTCCTCAATCAAGAGCAGAGGGTATTAAGGCGTGGGAGAGATGCTGGCGAGACCTCCCTCAATCAAAGATACAAGCTTGGATTGAGCGTATTGTTGAACATATCCCTAAGATTATTAAGCTTAAAGGTGGCAATGAGTACCTTGAAGGGAGAGGAGAAAAGCGAGTTAGATAGATCAGCAATATGTGGCGTTTTGGTGGCGTTGTGGCTTTCCTTGGCAGACAGAACTTTTGAAAGGCACCTCCGTACTAAGGAAGCTAATTTATAGATTAGGCAGCTCTAGTTTATAAAATTAAGTATTTAATTAAAACTATCCTAGCTAAAATAACCTAGGTTAGCACCTTTCCACCCTACTAAATTAGTAACTTAAAAGAAAAAATTAGCATTACTTATTATAGTAATAGCCCTAAAGATTATAGTGCTACCTATTATAGTAGTAGATTAGAAGATAAAAAGCCTACCTATTATAATAATCTTCCTAATAACAACTCTAAATTTACTAATCTAATTAATCCTATGTCTAACTTTTTATTAAAAGAATACTTAGAAAATAAATTAAATAGTAAATTATCCAATAAAGTCTTCTAAAATACTAATAATTAAAAGCTACCCTTTAACTATTAGCCCTTACTCTAATCTACTAGTTACCTAATTTATTTTACCCTTAAGGGCACCTTAAGCTACTAAAATAAGTAGCTTAGTTTACTACTAGTTAAGTAGCTTTTTAACTAGCCTACTACGTATAGGCACCTATTACTTTTAGCGCCTTTACTTTTAGCTATTTTCTTTCTAGCTAGCTTACTACTAATTTAGTAGCTCTCTAGCTATTAGGAATTAGTTATTAGCACTAGTTTAACCTAACGTATCTCTGGCCCTACGCGCTAGTCCCTTAGTTAGCACTAGTACGCCCTTAGGCTACTACTATATTAGTAGTATATAGTATTTAGTATCCTTATTATGGTAATTTAATCTATTTAATAATTAAGCCTAATTGCTTTCTTATATTATACTAGGTTAATAAAAGTATACTTATAAGAAAGTATAAGCTATAATAGGCTTTTAATTAACTTATAACTTATAATAATATATATTACACTTTTATAATAAAAGGGACTATATCTATAATAGTATATAACTAGACTTAATAACTCTAAACTATTAGTTAAGCCTTATAATAACACTACTAGTACTACTAGTAAAATAGTAAACTAGAGTAATATTCTAGGTAGGTAGTGTATAAGCAATCTCTCTATACTACTAGACTAGCTTTTAATATTTATAGCCCTAATAAACATAGTAATATAATTAACTCTTAGAGCTATATAGAATCCTACTACGCTATTTATTACTAAGAACCTAAATAATAAAGACTTAAATATACTTAGTAGCGCACCTAGTAAAAAGTCCATAACTATAGATACTTAACTAATAGAAATACTTATTGTATTATTTATTTAGTGTTAATTACTCTTTTTAACCACATTTTTTTTAATTTAAGCCTGCGTAGGTTAGAATAAAAAGGCCGCTCTAGTCTAGCGCCTAAAAATATAGTCTACTAGTCTTTGCTAATATAATAATAATTTGTAATAGTTTATAAACTATACACTTGCCCCTTATTATTTATAAGCGCTTTAACACTTATTAAATTTTACTTAAAGTATATATAGTAAACTAACTTCTTACTTTATTATTACTATTATTAGTAATTATACTATAAGTGTACTACTATTATAGTGCACTTATATATTATACTTACTATTTAATACTATAATAATTATAAGAATCTAATATATCTACGTAATACTCTCCTTTCCTAGTAAATTATTAATAAATATCTTCTTTTCTTTCCCCTTAATCTTGCCCTTTAATACTACTATTCTAATCTATAGTAATATAAAAAACTATAGTAGTAATATTACGCGTCTATTATAATACCTATAGTTACTAATCTATTACTAGTTTAACTAATAACGTACTTTGCACTCGAGTCGGACACTCTATCGAGTCGGACACTTTGCCAAGACCCCACCAAGTTCTGTACTATTCACGATAGTATAGAGTCAACATGAACTATTTTCAATAGTCTAAATAGGCTAAACTATTCAGAATCTACTTCTATAAGCTGCCTACAGGTTTTTTTATTGTGCCCAGGCTTGCCGCAGCGTCCACAGCGCCGTTGAGCGGATTCGCCTCCATCAGTGCGCACCCTCTTCTTTGCCTTCTTGCCATCACTACGCACCCCAAAGTCCTTTAGAGTAGCCAGTCGCTGGCCCTCTTCAACTATAAGGACTCCTTCTTGCTGCAATCGCTTTCTTTTATATGATTTACGTCGTGTGGCGGCCTCATTAGCAGCTTGAAGTTCGGCGTTGCGTTTAGTCATCAACACCAAAGAATGCCCCATCAGCTCGGCGCCTTTAACAAGCTTTTCCACCGCCTCAACCATATAAGTTGGGGAACTATCCACATGCCTTTGAATCCTCTGCTTAACCAGCGTCGATTGCGACCTAAGTTCTGTACTATTTCGCGGAGTTTGCGACTCCCATGTACTATCGCGAATAGTACAAAGTGGAGGCGTACGCAGGCGGACGTCAAGCTGCGATATCACAGCTTCTAGGTTGTGGGGCACTAGGCCAGCACCTCGAAAGCCTCCTTTGATATTACTTTCAGTAAACGAAGCCTTGAAAGCAGCAATAAAGCAAGGCAGGAACTCGATTTTAGTGATGCGTGATGTGGTTGCGCATCAAATCCTCAGCTTGGCGCCCATACGCCTTTTTTAAAGGCGCGAAACAGCCCACATCAAGTGGCTGCAAGAGGTGCGACGAATGCGAGGGCATACAGAGAGTAACATATTGCTCTTCTTGCAGTAATCCTGGAATTCGAGCGAGTTGTGACTTTCGTGGCCATCGATAATGAGCAAACGTGCTCCACCAGTAGTACGCCTCTTTGTATGCTCATCAAAGTGCTTCAGCCATTGCAGACCAAGCTCATTTGTCGTCCAGCCGTTCTCAGAGACTGCAATAACCCAATTATGAGGTAGATCCTTCTCCTTATACCAGGCGGAGAGGTGGTGCTTGCCCCCGAAGATAATGAAGGGTGGGATCCACCAACCCATCGCGTTGATGCCTTGGATGACTGTTGTCCACTCCCTATTGCCCTGCTGCACCTGCTTTGGCCGTCCTCGACGCTCAGAGCCTGTGACTACTGCTCCAGTCGATATCATGCCCATCATGAAGCCTGCTTCATCAAAATTGTAGGTGTCCTCGTCCAGGATACTATGTTTGGCCTTCATGTTCTCCACAAGCTGGAACCAGTCTTGTATCACCTTAGGATCCTCCTGGAGAGCTCTCTTGTAGTCGTACTTTCGATTGAACTTGACTTTAAGCTCTGGCTGGCGCTTAACAAAGTCATAAGGCCACCTCTGGCCAACTGGCTCGTAGTGGCGTGCAGCCAGTAAAGAATTAGCTATATCTTTTATAGCATCGAGCCGAGGCGGAAATCCTCGCGCGTCTAGGTTGAGTATATGCTCCACAATCGCCTGCTTCTCTCTTATAGTAAGTCTTATTTTGTTGGGTGCGCAGTCGCGTCTAAACGTCTTTCTAGCGCGTCGGTCGCTAAGTGTACTTTAAGAGACGTTGTAGATAGCTGCAGCGCGTCGCTGAGAGAGTGTCGCGTCTTGTTTGATAGCCTGGATCGCAAGCTGTATACGCGCTTCTTTTAACGCCAGTGGTTCGTTGTGTGGTTGAGGCATCGCGTTATACTATTGCTGATAGTACGTTTTGGTGGGGTCTTGGCAAAGTGTCCGACTCGATGGAGTGTGCGACTCGAGTGCAAAGTACGTTATACTAAAACTACTTTATATAGAGTAAAGTATACTTACTTTCTATTAATAATTTTATAAATAAAGTAATACTCTAGTGTAAACCTAGTAATAGCAGCGAGTAAATAAATCTTTAGAGTATGCTTTTAGCTAGCGTTAATAGCGTCTTTAGTATTAGAGTTTAGATAAATAGTAAGAAATAGTATAATAGTAGTAGAAGTCTTCTTAAGGTTAACTTTAATATAAAAATAGAGTATTAAGGTTAGTATATTTATAGTGTATAAGCTTTTATTTAGTATATATTTTATAAGTAGTATAAATCTACTAATATAGCTATTAGCTATTGCTTTTAGTAATATCTTTAGAGATAATAGTAGAGGAGAAAAATAGTAGTTATAATAAGCTCTTTTTTATTTTCTCTTCTTCTACTCTAAACTAGTATAGTAATATAGCCTTACTATATTTTATATATAGATTTTTTTTAGTTAGAGTAGACGTGCTAAGTCTAGTAAGCTTGCTTATAATACGCTAACTCCTCTTTATTAATATTATCTCAAAACGCTTTTCTGTATTAATAATAGTAGAAGGAATAACTACTATTATTATAATATTTTTATTAGAAACCCTCTTAGTTATAAAAAAAAACTATAGAGATACTTATAAATTTTATAAGCTCTATAGAGATAGTAAAGTACCTTAAACTAATAGTGGATAGGCTATTATATAGTTAGCGCTATAGCTTAAACTAAAAGTCTATCTTTAAAGTTATTAAATAGCCTATTAAGAATACTTATCTATAGCTTATATATAATAAAGACACTAACGCACTATTACTATATTTTAAAGTGCTTTAGGCACCTGCTAAAAACACAAAACTAGAGTAGAAAACAATAGTAGATATTTAAAATAGCAATTTATTATAAGAGGCTACCTCTATTTATAAATATTCTACTATATTATTTAGTTATTTTATTAGCTATGCTAATAGTGCTGCTAAACTTAAAAAAGAGGTTTATTAAGAGCTTTAGTAGAAAAAAAGCTTGTAGAATAAGTTATATATATTTCTAAGCTAGTCGAGACTATATAGCTATTCTTATTAAAAGTAGAGTATAACTTATAAGTAAAATAAGATTACTCTAGCTAGCGTAAAATATAAATTTAAGAAGCTTTTATATATATTAAAGATTTTTGTTATATAAAGATTCTAACTAAGATTAAGTCTATACTATATATAGAGAGAAGTAAAATAAAAGACACTAAGATCTAGCACCTAGTATATAGTAGTAGTAATAAAATATATACAAAATAATAATAATTTTATTATTAACTTTCTTTATAGTATTAATATTAATAGTAGTCTATAAATAGTCTACTATTTAGTATAACTAAGTTATATATTATCTTCTAACTAGTAGACTATTAGAGAGTTATAGTAGACTATAGAGTTATAACTATAGAAGTAGTGTAGGCAATAAAACGCTTAACTATAGTTTAGTTATTATGCTTACGACCTAGTAGTAGCATAACTATAGTTTGCTATATGTATAGTATATAAAGTCTGTCTACTCTTGCAATATTAAAAACGCCTAGAACACTAAATCTTTATCTCTTTATTTATTATATTTAGCAATATAATAACTTTTTAGCAACCTAATATTACGTCTAAATTTAATACCTATAGTAATATAGCTATTATTAAATTTAGTTAGAATATAGATAACTAGCTAGGTAAAGTTAAGAATAATCCCTAGAGATTTAGCAACCTTATGCGACTATAAAAATTATTAGAGGGGCCTCTAGAGCTTATTTTTAAATACCCTATTAGTAATATATTTAGGCTAATTTGCTGCGCCTTATACCTCAAGATTCTATAGTATAACACACTTTTTTAGTACCTAGATATTAGTAGAGACGTAGCCTTTATAATGCAATAATAGCATAATATAGAGATTATACTATAGAAGCTTAAAAATATAATTAAAAATAAAGATAATAAGAACTAAAACAGCAAGAACTATAGTAAAGAGAAAAAATAGTTTATTATAATATATAAAACGCTAGAGGCATAGTAGTAGCATAAGAAGCTTATTAATATAGTAGCAATTATCTAGACTACTATTAAGATAAGAAACCGCAAGTAATAAGAGTAAGGGTAAGTAGTAGTAGTAAGAGTATAGGGAAGATAGATAGTAGTAGCAAAATTCTAAATAGTAGTATATAGCTTACTAGTTATAAAAAGAAATCTACTATAAAAGAGTAATAAAATAGTTATGTTAGTTATTATTATAATTATTATTGTTATTATTATTATTATTATTATTATTATTATTATTATTATTATTATTATTACTATTACTATAAAATACATTATTAAAGAAATTATTAATTATATAATATAGTAGTCAATTAAACAGTCGGCCTAGAATTACGTAATATTATAGATTAGTTTTAGGGGAGAAGCTTTTATATATATAAATTAACTAAAAGAATTAAAGAACTTATATTATGCTTATAGTAAAGTTTACGAGTAGAAGGTTACTAAGCTAGAAAAGTAACTTAAGATAATAATATTAATACTACCTAATATTCCTTCTTATATATAGTAGAATTTAATATCTAAAAATATTAAGGTTATTTAGTAATATTATATATAGATATACACTACGTTATAGATAGATACTTTATATTTAGCTATTATACCTAATATAGCCTATACTATTTAAGCTAATATATTTAGTAGCTAGTTTATTTTAATAAATTATAAACTATAGAAAAGTTTTATATACTCTTACCTAAGTGTATATAACTATATATTTACTACTAAATATACTAAGATAGAGTTTATTTCTAACTATACCTTAAATATTACCTACTAGTAGTTAGAGTACTAAATAAATATTAATAAACTTAGAGCTTTCTAGTCTACTAAAGATATATTTAAGATATTAGATTATAGTTATATTACTATAAATTCTATAGGCGGGGCTTATATGGCTATATAGAGTAATTAGCTAAAAGTTAGAAATAGGAAGAGTTTTAAAGAACAGCTGTCCTAATTTAAGATTATAACTACTCTTATTAATATGCTAAATTAATAAAAGATTATTATAGCAATTTAACTCTTAAAGCTATTCTGTTTAGAGATAGATAAATAATAGTTATATAGTAACTTATAAGTCTTGTTTATTTTAAAAAAAATTAAGCTATAATTTTAAAGCTATAGGGCCTATTATAGTAACAAGATAATAATAATAATAACTAAGAAGGTTATAATAGGGAAGGTAGTTATAGTAAAATAGTAATACTAGTAGTAATATTTCTAGTTATACTAACGACTAGTTTAAGTTACTTATAAATAAAAAACGCTATATTAAATATAATAAAAAGGGCTACTATTATAAGAATAATAATACTTTATATAACGCTAAGCTATAATAGCTAGCAAATAAAATTAAGGCTCGTATTAATATAGGTCTTGTGGTAGTTAATATTTAATTTTTATTGCTAGCCCCTACTATCTCTATAGAAGCTAACCTATTAGAGAACTAGATATCCCTACTAAAAGTTATTAGTAAAGACCTTAAGAGTTATTGCTAAAACTATTATATAAGATTAAGGAGCTAGAGTTTTAATTAACTTATTAATTATTCTAGCTATAATAAGTTATTAAACTCTGTATATATTTTATTAAGAAAGAAAAATAACTAGTCTATAAGGCCTAGTTTATTTTTAAGTACTAGATATAGGGCCTTAATAGTGCAAAATTTACTATTAATAGTTTTACTAACTTAGGTACTATTAATACCTACGTAAGTTATAACTATATACTAAAAAGGGGCCTAAAAATAATAACACTTAATTACTTAGTATAATTATACTTAGAGGATAGTGTTATAAAGTAAGTACTAATAAAAGCTATAGTACTACTTATTTATTATAGACTGCTTTAGTAAAGAATTAGCCTACATTATTAATATAATAGGGTTTAATATTATTTTTAGTATATTCTAGCTAAGCGCTTATAATCTAAATATTAACTAGAAAAAGAAGATAATAGCTTTTAATAAGCCTTTTTGTATAGACAACTACTATATAAAGGGACTATTAGTTATTATCTCTAGTAAAGACTATTAATAGTAGCTACTAAAACTAACTAAACTAAACCTTAAATATACTAGAATAGATATTACAATTCTCTTTAGATACGCGGCCTTTCTTATAGCCCTCTAGTTAGATTAGTATACAATATAGCTTTACTCTAAGCACATATAATAGCTAAAAGAAATTAATAAGTTATTAGATAATATTAATAACTTAGCTAAGTTAGCTAATATTAAGGCTATATTTGCGTAACTATTTAATATAGATTTTGTAGCTTTAATTTAAAAGGACTTTAATAAGTTTTATTAGAAGATAAACTAGCTAGATAAAATAAAAAAAGTTATAAAGGCCCTACTAGTCTAGGTCTATAATAAGTAGTAGGCGTTTATAGTTTCTAAGAAATAGCTGCTATCTTACTAGGCTAGAGTAGACTATAAGATTAATCTAAAACTAGGCGCGAGGCACTTAGCTACCTAATTATATAGTATAAATAGAAATAAAGACTTAGCTATAAAAGTATATATTAATAAGAAGCTAAGCACTAGAAAAGTATACTATAGTATCTCTAACTTTATAGCGCCTATACTAGTTACTAAGAAGCCTAATAGTATACTATAGTGCTATATTATCTATTATTAGCTTAACGCTATAATATTTAAGAATAAAAACGCGCTACCTAATATATATAAAACTCTTACTTAGTTATTAGGCGTATAATAGTTTAGTATACTTAATATTATTACTACTTTTTATAAAGTGTATATTAAAGAGAGTAATAAGCATAAGACTATATTTGCAATATAATATAGTTTATTTAAATACTTAGTAATGTCTTTTAGTCTCTATAATACTCTAGCTATATTTTAGTCTTATATTAATAAAACTTTATGTAAATACTTAGATAAGTTTTGCTTAGTATATATTAATAATATTCTTATTTTTAGCTAGATTTCAGTAGAGTATATAAATTATATATAAAAGGTCTACTAGTAATTAAAGAAGGCTAGCCTATATTTTAATATTAATAAGTACAAGTTTATAGTTAAGAAGATTAGGAATCTTAGTCTTTTCCTTACTATTAATAGTATTAAAATAGACCCTACTAAGGTTTATATTATAATAAAGTGGTAACTTTTTATAAATATACGCAAAATATAATTATTCTTAAGCTTTAAAAACTTTTACTAATAATTTATTATTAAGTATTCTAGATTAGCTTATGTGCTTCCTAATCTAACGCGTAAAAAAGTATTAGTAGAGTTTTCTTTAGAGCTAAATAAACTAGTAGTTTAGTTTTTTAAATAGTTTAATTATGCTTTTACTATTACTTTAGTTTTAGCCTACTTTAATCTAAATTTTAAAATCTAAGTAAAGAGTAATATCTCTAACTTTATTATTACTACTATACTTTTATAGGTGTAATAGGATAGTACTCTTTACTCTATTACTTTTATATTAACTAATATAAAAACATTACTAGAATGCCTAATAGTTAGTAAGGCAGAATAGGATAATATTAGAAGGTAAGTAGTAATAAGACAAATTGCTATCCACTCTTATCTAAAGTAAGGAGGGTTTTTATTCGAACTCTTACTAGACTTAAAAAAGATATAAGGCCCTATTAGGCTAGCTAAGCAATAAGGCGGCCTTATAGCATTCCCCTTCTAGAATTAACCCGACCTAAGTTGCTCTAGAAGATACAAATATATAATATTTTATTATTTCTGCTTAAAAAGTAAATAATTTCTAGTCTTATAACTATATAATAATAATTATTATTATATTAGGCGCCATTACGCCATTAAGGTGCTCTAGGGCACTTAACTAATTTAGAAGCCAAAGGTGCTATTAAGTAAGACTTAGTGTAGTTATTTTAGTTTTCGCCTGCCTTTGCACTACCCTTACTCCTCGCGCCTTTACTAGTTAATTTAGTATATACTATCCTGCTCTTATTATTATAATATATTCTAGTGTGTCCTAATATCCCTCTCTATAGTATAATGGCCCTTAAGAAGACGCTTATTATATAGCGAGTAGAGTTAGCTTATAACTAACCTACTAGCGCTAATTTTTATATTTATTGTGTTAAACTTATCTATAAAGGGGATCTTTTATATACTTATTATTTTCTAGATATAAAGCTTATCTTATTAATTTAGATTAATAGAGTCTATCTATCTAACTATAGAGATTGCTTAATTTAGAATAAATATTATCTTATAGTAATATATACCCTTATTAGGCGCTACTATACTACTAACTAAGAGAATATAGTGCCCTATTAATTTTAACGCTAAGCTTAACTACTTTATAACTACTTAGCTTATTCTTTATAGTAGAGATACTAAAAAGAATAAAAAATATATTTATTAGACTGCTAAGAGGCTCGTAAACTATATTAAATAGGTGTAGTTATCCTTATAGCGCTTTCTATTAATTAATTACTTCTTAGCTTATTTAAGCCCTATACTTAAAACCTAAGCGTCTATAATAGTAGTAATATTTATAAATCTATTTATTACTTTACTAAGAAGTGTATTTAGACTAATATAAAGTATAAGATAAAGCAATATTATTATAAAAAGGCAATTAACTGTGTTACTTATAAAGGTAGAATGCCTAAGCGTAATAAAGTCTATAATTTTGTCTTTGGTCTTATTATATTATATACTAACGTAATTATAGAATAAGTATAGGCTTATACGTTATTACGAGTACTAGAGTAATAGTAAGAGCCCTACTCGCGGTCTTAGTCGCGGATAGTGCCTTTCTACCTTCTTAGTAGTGCTTTTGACTTTTTTAGGGGCCTTAGGCCAATATATATATATAAGGGGGACCTCTGGGTTTATTATACCTTAGGGTCTCTAGGAGTAACAGCTCCCTATAATATAGGAGTCTGTTAGAACTTAAATAGCGCCTTTTGGCGGATAGCGACGCCCTAAAATATCTCAAATCTAGATTCTTAGAATATTTTCTTTTTTTGACTCTAAGTAAAGTGTAATATGCTCTTATAGTCCTTTATAGTTCTTTTTAACTAACTCCTAAAGATACTATAATCTTTCTAAGTTAATATTGCCTTTATAATACCTTACACTATTAAATATCTTTATAATTGTAGTAAAAAAACTCCTCTATAAGGAAAAAATAGGTAAAGATAGTAAGTGTACTTTATATAGTAGTTTTCTAACTATATATTTAATCTAAGTTTAACCTCTTATCTATATAAAAGAAAAGAAAATTCTCTAAGATAGTTTTTTTCTTTTTTTATCCCTCTTTTGTAGTTAATTAACCTAAATAAAAGTGTCTTTAATATTATTCTAGAATCTTTTTTCTTTTTTAAAACTCTTTAATAGTATTAGTACTTTGATTAGTACTTAGCTTCTATAAGTTTTCTTCTTTAGAGTAACCTTCCTATTTAATAAGGTATTTTTAGGTTCTAACTAATAACTACCTACTCTCTAACACTTTTTTTATATAGTATACATTATTGCTAAACGTATATAGAGTGTCTATAATAGGACCTACTTAAGACTTAATAGCTCCTCTTTATTTATATAGCATTAATAATAATATATAAAAGACTAGGTATATATTTAATTCTAGAAAGTTAACTCTATATGCTTCTTTCTCTATAAGGTACTTAACTATGCTTAGTCTAATAAACTTCTAATTAAGTTTGCGCTTAGATTAAGTAAAGTTTAAATATTTAGCAAATATAAACACTTAATTCTCTAGTTTAAGACTAAGGTACTTTCTTTTCTTATTAGCGTACTTTTTTTAGTACTTATTTGCTACTGTAATCTTTATTCTATATTAAGCCTATAGTATAATAACTTTTACTATAATTAATATGCCTAGTAGCAATTCTCTATTACTAAGTAGTATTCTAGACTATTCTAGGGTATAAGAATCTGCTTTATAGTATATATAAAAAGGAGTTACTCTAGTTATTATATTTACGCTATTAAAATACGCAAATTCTATAATTAGTAACTACTTTGCCTAGTTATCCTATTCTAGGTAGTAAAAATATTAAAGATACTACTTAAGCGTCTAATTTTATCTTTTAGTTTGCCTGTCTATTTGTAGGTAATAAGCTAATAATAACGCCCTTATAGTGTTAAAATAATAATAAAAAGAGTTATAATAGCAAGAGTTTATTATTAAACCTCTACTTAATAAAATTGTTTTAGAAGTGCTGTATAACCTAACAATATCCTAAATCTAGACTTTTACTAAGTTCTTTACGTTCTAATCTATCCTAGTAGGTATAGAATAAGCTGTCTTTATTAGATAGTCTACTATTACTAGAATAGCACTATACACTTGGCTAAGTATTTAGCTAAGAAGTAAGTCTATAATAAAATTTAAGGTAATGTTTTCCTAAGGGCTATTTAGTATAGGCAAAGAATTTAGAAGACTATATAGTTAGTGTTAAAGTTTAATAGATATTCTACACTTTAAATAGTCTTAGTAGTAGTTCTTAACATTGTATTATATTTCTTTTTATTAGAAATGTTTTTTTAACTTTTCTAATGTTTTTTTTGCCCTAAAGTGCCCTTTTATAAAACTATTATAGTATATTTAGAGAGCCTTTGCCTTCTCTACACTTATTATAAGCACTTTAATTCTATTTTACTCTATTACGCCTTCTTCTAATAACTCTTTGCCTAACTATTAGGGCTAAGGTTCTTCTAGAGCCTTAACTTTATTCTTAGTCTCTAAGTTAGATTTAGAGCTATTATCTATTAACAATATTAGCTCTTCTATAATTACTCTTCTAGATTTGCGCCTCTTTAGCCGTCTTTATACCTAGGATACCGCTTACTAGAACCTTATAATTATACTAATTAATTGGGTAGTTAGTTTATTAAAAGTATTTCTACTTAATAATATTTCTAAAGACTCTATATAAGCCCTATTTTCTTTTCTACTAGGTATTACGCCTCGCTTATATAGTTAGGGCGTCTTAATAGTCTATTTGCTAGGTTTTCCTTTTCTGGCCAGTAGATAATAATAAAATTGTACTCTACTAGCCTCTTATAGATTCTAATCTACTAATAGTTTAATTTCTTTATACTTATAAACTATTATAAGTTATTATAGTCTATAAGAATAGTAAATAAGATACTTAATAAGTAGTGTTACTAATATTTAACACTTTTATTAATAGCTAGTAATTCTTTATTATATATATTATATTAAAGTTATGTACTATCTAGCTTTTATAAAAAGAAACTAATAGGTTGCTATTACAAAGTTCTATTAGATTTGGGCATATTTTGGCTTAATATACTAGATATTACGCTATCTAAGATATCTACCTTAAGTCTTATATCTCTATTAGACTTAAAGTGTACTAATATAGGCACTTTTATAAATATAGTCTTTAACTTTTTAAAAACTACTCTTGCCTACGTATTTAGGTGTAAGGATTAGCTTTCTTCTCTTCTTTAAACTTGCCCGCCCTGGGCAGTACTAGACTTCTTCTAAGTAAGTTTAGTAAGGGATAGAGCCATTTTTAAAACCCCTAAGATAAATATATAGTAATAATTTATAAAACTAATAAATACTCTAATATCACGTACTTTCCTAGAGAGTAGCCACTCTATAATTGTTTTTACATAGTATTTATATACTCTAACTCTCTTTTAGCTAATAATATAGTTAAGGTGCTCTATTTCTTTCTAATAAAACTTATACTTACTAAGTTTAATATATAGTTTAGCCTTATATAGCCTTTAAAAGGCTTTTTTTATATATTATTTATATTTCTCTTTTATAATTAAAAAGATAAGTATATTATCTAAATAGATAATACATATTATATTAATTAGTTCTACTAGAACTATATTAATATATTTCTAGAATTATGCTAAAGTATTAGTTAAACTAAATAGTATTACTAAGTACTTAAAGTTTCTATACCTTGTACGAAAAGCTATCTTCTATTTATTGCCTTTCATAATTCTTATTCTATATTATGCCTTTTAGATATTAAGCTTAGTAAAGAACTTTGCTTTTGCTAATCTTTTTATGAACTTAGTAATTAAGAGTAATGTATAATAAATCTTAATAGTAATCTTATTAAGGCTATAATAATCTACGTATAGCATTAATATACTATCCTTTTTCTTTACAAATAGAATTAGTATTCTAGCTAGTAACTATAAATATTATATTTAGCCTCTTTATAAGTAATCTGCAATATACTTACGTAAAACACTTAGCTTACCCTTAGATAAGTTATAAAGAGGCTAATAGAGTAGTTATTCTATAGAGAAAAAATTAATATCTAGGTTAGTTGCAGAGTATTCTATAAGCACCTCTAATTAATTACTATTTGCTATATTAGCAAACTTTTAGTATACTAGTGGTATTATAGTCTCTACTAAGATTATAAATACTTTATTACCTACATAGCTAATATAATACGCGTATAATTCTATAGTTAAGTCTAATATTATTAAACTAAACTATTCTGCATCTTTAAGGGCCACTTTAGTATAGTTAGGTATATTCTGCCCTAACTTTCTTTAGAATAATAATTAACCTATACAAAAGTTATGTTTTAGATTAAATATAACGTAGTTTACTAGCGAGTAACCTACACTAGTAAGTGCGCCACCTTTGCCAAGACCCTACTAAACTATTTTATTTATTATTAGACTGCGTCGCAACACTACTTAAAAATATATACTAAGTTAATATATCTAATTTAGATTTTTCCTCTTTAACTCCCTAGTAGGTTTGTGTATTATGTCTAGGTTGCCTATAAATGCCACAACACTATTAAGTTAATGGCTCTATTACAGCGCAACTAGTACCTAATAACTATTTACCCTTCTTTTCTTTACTAGCGTCCTTAGAAGTGGCTAGCTAAGATTTCTCTACTACTATAAGTGATCCCTAATGCTGGATATACCTCCTTTTACGCGATTTTTGCCTTATAGTCTCCTTAATTGTCTTGCGAAGGCCTACAATTTTATTTAACACTAGTGCCTAACTATATATTGCACTTAAAGCGCCTTTTTTAAGCTTCTTAAGCACCTATATAGTTAAAGTTAGTAATAAATTAAAGTAATCTCTACTTCTCTTGCGAACTAGTGTTAATTGCGCCTTAAATTCGCGTAGGTTACTTAGTGTTTTAGACTCCTAGGTAGTAGGCTCTTTAATAGGCAGACTAGGTGTATAGATACAGATATTAAAGTGCTGCAACACCTTCTCTAGATTTAATAGGACTAGCCTAGCACCGCAAAAACCACCTTTAATTATCTCTGCAGAGAAAACCTTCAAAAACGTAGTTTTAAAGACTAGGAGGAACTTAATCTTTGTAATATAGGTTATTAGCTAATATGCTAAGCCTAAGATTTTAGCACTATATACCTTTTTTAGTAGAGAGAAACTGCCTATATCTAATAACTATAGTAGGTGTAACAAATATAGTAGTATATAGAGAGTAATAATCTTATATTTCTTATAGTAATTCTAGAACTAAATTAAGTTATATCTTTTATAGCTATTAATAACTAGTAGCTAATAGGTTTCTTTAGCGCGTTCCTTTATATGCGCGTTAAAGTATTTTAACTATACAATACTAAGCTTGTTATTTGTCTAGCTGTTCTCGCTAATAGTGATTACCCAATTGCTAGGAATTAACGCGTCTTTGTACTAGATAGAGATATAACACTTGCCGGCATAGATAATAAAGAAAGGGATTGCCTATCTAGCAGCGCAGATACCCTAGATTACTATAGTCTACTAGCGATTGCCTAGCTGTATTAATTTGGGTTTTACACGCCTCTCTAATACTATAACCACAAGCTAAGACCCTATAACCCCTATTAGGAAGCCTAATTTATTAAAGTTGTAGGTGTCCTTATTCGTAATACTATACTTGACTTTAATACCCTCTATAAGCTTAAACTACGCGTTTATAACCTTAGGATTTTCCTATTATACCCTCTAGTTATTGTATAACCAAGACTAACGCATTTTAACTTTATGTCTGCGCTTAATAAACCTATCTGTCTAGTTAATACTAATAGATAGCTTTCCTCTCTATAAATATAGTAAATTAGCTATTATGCGGATTATAAGCTTTGTAGGAGGGAATCTACGCGTGTCCAGCTTAATTATACAATTAACAAGCGCCTGCTCCTCGAGAAGAGTAAAATTCTTTAATTTAGGTTAGTTATTGTGTTGTATAGTTGTTTTATTGCGTCTTTAATTAAGTGTTTTGCGATTAATATTATATAGCCCTGCTGCTGCTTGCTCTATAAAATTTAGGTCCTATTTAATAGCTCTAATAGTAATAAGTAACCAAGCTTTATTAGATGGCTTAGAAGACATAGTAGGTAGTTATATTATAATAGTATTATTGGTAATAGTAGGGTCTTAGTAAAGGTAGCGTGTTTACTAGTATAGGTTACTTACTAGTAAACTATATTAGCAATCTATAGTAATCCTAAGTATATCTTATACTTTCTTAGGTCTATTACTATAAATAGAACCTAGTAGGTTTTTTTATAATCTCTAATATTTACTAAGTGCACTTTCGCAACTGTAGATTTATATATAGTAATATTTATACTATTTACTACCTTTACTATAAAGTATAGTAATAGTATTATTATTAAATCTCTTTCCTTTATAAAGCAAGTAGAAATTATATTAAATTTAGCACTACTATTAACTAGTGCCTTAACTAAGCCTAAATCCTCTACTATAGGCTATACTATTATTAAAATTGGCCTCTTTAGGTAAAGTATATTATAGATCTTTCTAAGCTACTTATTCTCCTTATACTTAACAATTACGGCTATTAGGATAGAGTCTAGTTTTACTAGCCGTTGCTTTTTCCTATAGACTCTAATACTTTCTTAGAATAAAAACGTAGGTCTGGATTTCTCTTCTTCTTACAATTAGAGGCAATATAGCCTTTTTTACTATAGTTTTAGTAAGTAACCTTTAGATTATCTTTATTCTTTTTCTTCTATATTAAGGTAGACTGTTTATAGTTCTTACGCTCCTTTCTACTACGTTTAGCTAGCCTAGCCAAATTAGTAGGAAATATTATTAACTTAGGCCTCTTTAATAAGTTCTTAAACCTATCTTTACTTTTAGTAGACTACTCTTTCTCTTAGTAAATACAATTAGCAATCTCCTCTACCTCTATAAGGGTTTTCCTCTAAGAAGGTAGGTAATATAAAACTTCTCTATATAGTTTATTATTTATAGACACTATAAATTTAGTTACTCTATAATGCTTATTCTACTTTTTAATTTTATCCTATAAAGAAATAAGGTAGTTAAGTAAGTCTATTAAAGACTAACTTACACTTTGGCAGTAGTTCTTTATTATCTTAAACGCTATTTGCTAGCGTTTTTATAGAGTACCTAGAGTATTAAGTATTTGTTTTGTTAATATTTACTAGATAGGGGCCTATTTAGAGTCTGTTCGTTATTATTAGTTAGAATAAAGCTCGAACTAACTTTAAAGGTTCTTAGATAAGTACTATTTACTAAAGGTAACCTTATAATCTTTTATAATAAAGTAAAAAAGTGCTTATAAAAAATAAAACTTATAATTTTATTTCTATTAGTTATAATTATAATAGCTCTTATAGTTATAAGTATATAGTAGAGATAGTTATAGTAAAGTACTTTATTTAGTAGCTATTAGAGATAATAAGACTATAGTGGCTACGTGTAAAATACTAGTAAGCTTATTAAGAGCTACTATATTACTTACTTTATATTATTATTAAATACTCTTAATATGTTATATTTTTTATTATTTTTATTTTTTGTGTGCCTAGTTCTATAGTTCTATAAAATAAGCCACTCTTCTATTAGCTTCTATTATATTTAACTTCTCCTAAGGGGCTCGCGAATCCTTAGGACTATTATTAGTTTCTTATTAGGTAGTCTCTCTAAGTTCTTCTACTTATTCTTCTACTTATCTAATAGCACTAGCTTGCTACTAAGTATTCTTAAATAGGCTGCCTAGCTTTTAGCTTATAGAGGCAAGGCGTTTACTAGACCTATATATTACTATTATTGTAGCGAGAATTCTACTACTGCCTATAAGAGAGTAATTTAAATATAAGGACGCTACTAAAACGCCTAATAGTTAGTAAGTTAAAATAGAATAATATTAAAAGGTAAGTAGTAATAAGACAAATTGCTACCCACTCTTATTTAAAGTAAGAAAAGTTTTTATCCTAACTTTTACTAGACTTAAAGGAGGCATAAGGCCCTATTAGGCTAGCTAAGTAATAAGGAGGCCTTATAACTAAGATAATTCTAGTAGAGTGTAGTTATATAATTTATAATAAGGAGCTACTTATAATTATTAAGGCCTTTAAGAAGTAGTAACTAGAGCTTTTAAATAGCTTACTTATTAATATTATCTTAAATTATAGAATATTAAAATAGTTTATAATAATAAATCAGCTTCACTAATAATAGGCATACAAGGTACAGTTTTTATTTAAGTTTAACTCTAGAATTATATACTGTCTAGGCAAGTAGAGTAGTAAACTAGACTTTTTTATTTATTATCTAGGCAACTTACTACTTAATATTTATAATAATTGCCTTTAGTACTAGTTATAAATAATACTTACTTTTAACTATATTAAATCTACCTTACTAATAGTGATACCTAAACCTATTCTAATAATAATTATATTTTATACTAAGTAACCTACTAAGGGTATATTATACGCTATATACTTAGTTTATATAATAGTAGGTTTAGAAAAATTAGTTATAGCTTTAGTAGTAATACTATACTAATTAAGTAAAAAACTACTATAGATAAAATAGTTAAAAACGTATCTCTAAAGAGTTATAAGGGTTAGCTACTAGGATAAGTAAATAACTTAAATAAGGATCTCTCTATATAGAGTTATATTAAATTAGTTTATTATCTAAAATAAGCAAGTACTAAGAACACTATTCTAGAATAAATTATAGAGACTAAGTAGAATAGTATATAGTATTTGCCTATAGTAGTAATTTATAACTATAGTATTAAGGTTAAACTTTAGAACTACTTAATAGTAAATAAGTTAGTTTATTACTATAACTAGATTTTTATTCTATTTAATAATACTATATATACTAATATTATATAGTTTTATTATAAGCTACTTAAAGTAGGTTATACTAGTAAATATAGTACCTATTATAAAGTAAGCTAGTATTATTACTAGTTTAGTATAATAGATATAGTAGTCTACTACAGGTATAACTATATTATCTATTACTATTTAAAGCTATTTAAGAAATAGAAATAAAGACTTCTCTGCCTACTACCTATACTAAAGCGTTTTAAAAAAAATATCTCTATTAACTTTATTACACTACTACTAGAGTGTATATAAAGTAGAGTTATTTATTAATATATTATAGTTATTATTAATTACTTATTAAAATAATATAAGTATATTATACTAGTATTATTAGATATAAAAGTTATTATTAGGGCCTTTATTAAGTAAATATAGTATAAGAAGAGTTTTCCTAATACTATTATTTCTAACTATAAAGCTTAGTTTATATTCTATTTTTAGAAGAAGCTCTACTATAGTATAGGTATAAGGCCTACACTTATAATAGCTTTTTACCTAAGGAGTAATAGGTAGACTAAAATTATAAACACTATTTTAAAAGCGTACTTATAGTATTATACTAACTATATATAAAATAACTAGGTTAACTAGTTACCTATTACTTAACTTATAATAAACTATAAGAAAAATATATTTACTAGTATTACGCTATTACTTATAACTAAGGGTTACCTACTATAATAGGGTTTTAAGCCTATTATTCTAGTTACTATACTAAAGCGCTATAAGAAATTATAATATAAAAATACCTAGTAGATAGTCTAATATATTAAGAATATTATATATTTTATAAATAAGAATCTAGTTTAGGCTTAGGCTAAAATATAGTTTTATATAAATATAGAGCAATAACCTATGCTAGCGTATAATATTAGGAATATAGTTTACTTTAACACGCGTAATATACTATTACTATAACCTAATAAGAGTCTAAATATTAAGAACTTAAGGCTATTTTCTATTACTAAGGTCTTTAATAACTATATATACTAGCTAGAGCTTCTAACTAGTTACTATAATATTTATTTATAGTTTTATATTTGGCTATTATATAACACCTATAATACTATCTAACTACTTAATAAAAAAGACATAATTATAATAGACGTACCTATTACCCTACTAGTAAGGTTATAGGACTACTTTATTAACTATATAGTTAATAATAAGGTTAACTATTACTATAAGAATTCTTTAATAGGTATATAGAAACTACTTATATATATAAAATTAGGTATAAAAACTCCCTTAAGTAGAATACTAACCCTAAGTAGTAGCCTTATATAGATATATTAGGCTGTAAGAAGACTATTAAGACTTACTACTATAATAATAATAGTAAACTAGGTCTATATAAACTATATAAGAATCTAGTATTATATATGAATTTTATAATTATATATCTAAGAAATAATAAAATAGAAAATCCTAAGCTTTTAGCCCCTACGTCTAAGGCGTAGGATTAAGATATCTCTTAAAATAATATTATACTATATAGCTGCTAGGATAGGCTATAAACTATCTGCTAACTGAATCTATTAAATAACCTTTTTAGGTAATATGTTTCTCTTTAGGCTATGCCTATATTAAGACGCCTAGGTTATTTTATATTTTAGACGTAACTACTATAATATATAAAAGAGAAGCACTTAGTTTACTAGCTTATATTCTAGAAGAGATTATTTATTTAGATATTTTTAAATATTTCTAGATATTTTCTTACTTATTATAATATCTCTTAATAGTCTATAATAGTTTATAATAATCTATAATAAAGTATAAAATAGTTATAGGTCTCTTTAGTCTATTTTACTAGAGCTAAGGCTTTTAAAGAAAAGGGTAATATTAGAGATTAACTATTAGTACTAGTTTAGCCTAACGTACCTCTAGCCATATACGCTAGTCTCTTAGTTAGTACTAGTACGCTCTTAAGCTACTACTATATAGGTAGTATATAGTACCTAGTATTCTTATTATAGTAATTTAACCTATTTAATAATTAAGTCTAATTACTTTTTTATACTAGCTATTATACGCGTATAGTATATTTATAACTTTTAGTACTTCTACTTCTAAATATTCTTACTACTACTAGCAGCTTCTATAGCTTTAGAGCTACTCTACTCTAATTAAAAACTATATAGTTAGGTTAATATATTTTTTTAAAATACTCTTTTATAGTACTAAGAAATATTATATAATATAATTATACCTACGTATAATAAACTAACTAGAATTTTTTTAGCAAACTATATGTTTTTATATAATATTAGAGCTAAGAATATACTTTATTAGTAAAGTTCTAAATAATAAAATATAGTTTTTAATCTAGTCTAAATTTACTAATTTACCTCTAACTATTTTCCTTAATATTTTTACTAAATAGTAACTAAATTAAAAACTAAGGCTACTATTAAAACTATAGGTGCCTATTACTTCTATTGCAACCCTCTTTAGTTTTAAAATAGTACTAGTTATATTAAAAATTTACTAAAACACTCTATTTTTATATACTTTTCTTTCTATTTTTAGACCTTAAAAGAGGAGTTATATAATAGTAACTACTAGTTTTTTTACTAAGAACTTTTTATTACCTTTTCTTTATACTTTATTTTTCTCTATTTATATCTTTTACCTTTCTAAAGGCGCTTTTTCTAGTTAGTGTTAGTATAGTAGTTAGTATAGGCTTATACTCTATACTATCCTCTATATAAAAAAGGGCTCCTTAGGTCCCTTTTTTATCTACTATCTTAGAATAGTATTAATTTAACTAGCTCTTTTAACTATTCTAGCTATTTCTAATAGGTTAGTCTTATAAGGAATTATTTTATTCTTATAGCTTTTTAGTATTATAAAAAGAAACTTTTAGCGGCTATTTTAAACTGCCTAGGATTACTCGCTAACTAAAAAGACTATCCTAAGCGCCTTTATAGCTACTAGGCTTATGCCTTTTAATTCTAATAAAATTCTTACGTAATTTTACTTTCTATAATATAAGTGCCTATTCTTAAGTAGAAGTAGCTTATCTATACTTAGTATAAGTAATTAGCTAAAAATTAAGAGTCTCTTATATAAGACTATTAAGAATATATATAATTTATAAACTATAAAGCTTACTTATATAGTTTATATAATTACTACTAAAAATTAGCTTTTAAAGTATAAAAATAGGCAGCTTAAAAAAACTTTTCTTAATAAAAAGAAATACTACTAGTAGAGTAAAGCTTTATAGCTAAAAGCGCTAGAGAACTATAATAGTAAAGCTATATTTTAGTTACTAGTAAAGGTCTAGAAAGCTTAAGACTTTTAAGCTAAAAAAAAGGTAGAGGAAATAGTAATATAGCTTTAGAAAGATAAAGAGATAAAGCTTTAAAAGGCAGCTTTACTAAAGAAAAAATTATAAAAGAAAGCTATTACTAAAGAAAAGCATACCTAGAAGTTTAAGTAAAAGGCCCTTAAAACTTAAAAAGTATATAAGACCTAGGTGATAGAAAAGTAACTTTATAATAAGCTTAAAGCTTTTAAAAAAAGTAATTAAAGATACTTGAAGCCTACTATATTAAGTATAAAGAATATTAAGAATATATAGCCTAAGTTATTATCTATTAAAAATAAGGTGCCTAATTCTAGCTCCTTAATATATGCCTATAAAATACGCCTCCCCCTTTACTTTTAGTAGCTAATTAGGTGCTAGAATTACTTAATAAGCTCCTCTAATTATTACTTTAGAAAATTTATCAATTTTATAATATATATAGAGCTCTATAGTCTTATTTTTGTAGGTGGCGATTATGCTAAAAACGTGCATTTGGTGGGAACGTGCACTTGCTGACCTAATACGTTACAGGACGTACTCCAGAGGATGGCCGATGGATTGGCTGCGTCTTAGCCGAGTGAGGGGCCGGACAGGAGGGCCCGAGACGATGACTGCATGTGTAATGGGTAATGGGTAGGTCACGAGCACGGGAGAAGGCGGGCGTGGGCTGGGATGACAAAAGTACGACTACACGGGACAAGAGCGGGCTTCTTGTTTGCTTTTGCGTTTCTGTGACGGCTGCACAGAACGAACGACAAACAACCAAAAGCAGGGACATCAGAACATCAGAACAGGGGTCAATTCCGGACTCATGGCGAGTCAGTGCATAGCTGGCAGAAACGGAGAGCCCGGTTTTGCCCGAGCGTTCTTTTCGTGTCCTTTGTAAATGCTGGCTCCTGATTGGTCCCACGCGCCACACCTGTGGCGGCTCAGCTTCACGTAATCGGATGACGCCCTAAACTTTTCACCCTTCCCGACAACTTTTTCTTTCTCCCATCTCACACCCGGCACCACCACTCTACGTCCATACATCACCGCTCCATTACTACTACTACCCTACCTACCTCACAGCTCCTTTAGCTTCTTCTCTATATTCACAATGGGTTTCGAAGAGGGTACGTCTGCATCGCTTCCGCCAACGTCATCCAGCTGTCACGGATCGCCACGTCTCCAAGCCATTGAACCTGCGCGTCGCGTCGAATGCCAGCCTGGGAAGCAGGAGTAGCTGCAGAATGGAAGCTTCCATCTCCCGCTTGCTCTCCGGGCTGGCATCTCGACCTGGCAGCTTTGCGCTCGGTTTCCGATAGAGATGGGCGCAACGGACACTGCGACTCCGCGGACCTGTTTCATCAAAGCAATGGCTAACCCAATCTCTCAGGCGATGCTAAGAAGGGTGCCAACCTCTTCAAGGTACGATCCAGCACAACTGGCCCTCAATGGCTTCGCCGGTGCCACCGGCCGTCCCCGTGCATCTCTGACTTGTAGCAGACACGATGCGCACAGTGCCATACCCTGAAGGAGGGTGAGGGCAACAAGATTGGCCCCAACCTACACGGTCTTTTCGGCCGCAAGTCTGGTCAGGTTGAGGGTTTCTCATACACCGATGCCAACAAGCAGAAGGGCGTTGAATGGAATAACGATACTCTGGTGGGACCATATTCGCTGTCATGCATGTCTGGTACACGACTAACTCGGTGCAGTTCGAGTACCTAGAGAACCCCAAGAAGTACATCCCCGGCACCAAGATGGCCTTCGGTGGTCTCAAGAAGGCCAAGGACCGAAACGACCTCATCACCTTCCTCGCGAACGAGACCAAGTAAACGCATTATGCCATGTGGGCATTGTTCTTCGATTTTTTCTTTGGCTGGCAAAAGCTTTTGCTGCGATTTGTACCACCAGGCAGACATGATAGACGTATGATTAGGGCGGCGTGCACCAATGTTGGGTGTGTTGTATCCATGTAATATATTTTGGGTCTGTTATGCAAGACGGTTTCTCGATTCTAGATGCTGCATAGGGACCGGTCTAGGACTTAGCGGCACTCGAAATACCAATTCTCCTCTTTCTACTGATTTCGCTACGACGAAAAATATAATCGGCTTGCAATACTGCTGTGAGGACATTATGCGTGGAGCTTCACAGGCCAGGTCATTCCCGGTGCCCGAGGTGAGGTGACGGCGCAGCGGGAACCAGGCACCTTGGTGGCTTGCCGAGGGCGTAGTCTCCTGCTGTGATCGGAGGCTGTCGAGCAGACATGTACAGTACAAGCACAGCGGCATTGCTCGTGGGTTGCACGTGGAGAGCATGCGAGGTACACGTAGGAAGACGCGGCGGCTTACAAGATATGGTCGCGTCAGCTGCGGCATTACGTTTGAGCTATCGCGGGAGTGCTTTTTCCTCCCTCGTTCACCTGAAGACTGAAGATATGGATGAATGGACGGATGGACCTCGCCTGCGAAAGTGTGGGGGAAACCGGCTAGGCCTGTTCAATCATCATTCCCTCCGCCGGCAACCCACGTCCAATTGTCTCACGCGTCACCGGCTACAAGCTTCAATTCTCGGCGCTCTCGTGCCTCAGTCCTTGTTGTGGTTCCCTTTCGTCTCAACGTACTCGGGACGTGTTTGTCTACCTCGGCCCCACCTCCCTTTAGTAGCGGGGCGGAAGCAGTTCGGCGAGCTCCAGACTGCTCGTCTCGAACGCATACCTCGACGCACAGCGACTCCAACACCACCTTGGCGACGTCGCAGAGCAGCAGGCCGGGTGGCCTCCAGCAGTTGGCATCATGTCGTGGAAGCGCTCCGAGAGGCTGATGGACACCATCAAGGTGCGCCATCATGGCGAATCTGGTCTTCGCACGTGCTAACAACCGCAGCACTATAGCAACTTCCCGGCGACGAGTGCGTATATCGAAGCTGCAGTTGCGCCGTTTACTAAACGATGAGCAGGCGTCTCTCTTCGGCAGATGGTACAGTTTGGCGAGAAACCGTCTACAGGGACTCTCTTCCGCGCGTCGCAGTTCCTCTCCGAGGAGCTTCCTATACGGTTAGCACACCGCGTGCAAGAGCTCCACGAGCTCCCCGATGGCCTCAATGAGATGCCTTCGATCCAGAGAGTGCGGGACTGGTATGCGCAATCGTTCGATGTACGTACCGCGCTGCGCCGACCGGGCGCCGTTGACTCATCTTGCACAGGAGCTTACCAACCTCCCTCGACCGAACATTGCTTCCGACGTCAAAGACAGACTATTACGACCCGCGAAACGAACAGAGTTGACTTCGAAAGCGACGTGGAATCCGAGCATCAAGCAAGGCCAGTATAGGTCAGCGCCCGAGTACGGCAACGGCAGTGGCAACGGGAATGGCAAAGAGGTCAAGGGCGCCGCCGCCACTCGGAGATACTACGCGGCAGCAGACGATGGGCAGGGGTGGCCGCCAGAGCTGAGCGACTACAATACGAAATTTGCGGAGACGTTGGAGAAGATCAAGAGGCGGCACGATAGCGTTGTCACGACGGTCGCACAGGGCATCCTGGAGTGGAAGCGGAAGAAGCAGCGGATGCAGATTGACCACAACATACAGGCCTTCCTCGACCGCTTCTACATGTCTCGTATTGGCATTCGTATGCTCATCGGGCAGCACATTGCGCTTACGGACCAGCGGCGGCACTCGGACCCGAACTACGTCGGCATCATCTGCACAAAGACCAATGTACACGAACTCGCACAAGAAGCTATAGAAAACGCGCGCTTCGTCTGCGAAGACCACTACGGCCTTTTCGAAGCGCCCAAGGTACAACTCGTTTGCAACCCAGATATCAGTTTCATGTACGTCCCGGGCCATTTGTCGCACATGTTGTTCGAGACGCTCAAGAACTCGCTGCGCGCCGTTGTAGAAACTAGAGGGCAGGATAAAGAGGATTTTCCGGTGACCAAGGTTATCGTAGCCGAGGGCCAGGAAGATATCACAATCAAGATTACGGACGAAGGAGGTGGGATCCCGCGATCGGCTATACCGCTCGTATGGACATACATGTACACGACTGTCGACCAGACACCGAGTCTGGATCCGGACTTCAACAAGAGCGACTTTAAGGCTCCCATGGCTGGTTTTGGATACGGGCTGCCCATTTCAAGACTATACGCGCGGTACTTTGGCGGCGACCTGAAGCTGATTAGTATGGAGGGGTGAGTGTTTCCTCGGTACGTAAGAGCGACATACATACTGACAACAGCCCGCCAGCTACGGCACCGACGTGTATCTGCACCTCAACCGTCTCAGCTCCTCCTCAGAACCTCTGCAATAGCAACTACCGGTCAGGAGAGACGAGTGGACATCGAGCGAGATGATCCGGTCATCTCAAGGATCGACACGTGGTACCATCTATGGCTCTAAATCGTCACGGGCTATGCGGTTGAAATTGAGCAGGCAGGTGGGCATGGAGGTTAGCGAGAGGAGGCAGGTTGGTGATGCGGAGGAGATGTTTTTGGATAGGGGCGCTGGAGCTCCTTGGTGGAGGAATGTGGGCATGGAGGAGGGCATGTAGCGGGTTTTGTGCATGCTAGTTACTAAGTGGTACTTTGGGTTCTGGGGTGGTGCCATAGTAGAGTATTTATCCACCTTTTTTTGGGTTGGTTGGCTGGGTTAATCTTGATGGACTGGGTGGGAATAGCGGTGGAGTAAGTGGTTTACTGTTGTATCTGTCTTGTGTACATAGGCACATGGATTTTTGGGTGTTTTCAAAATGCATCGTTTTGCTTGAGTTGTGCGGGAGAAAAAGCAGAAAAAGACAATGGTTGCATTGGGCGACGTTGAGGTTTCTATGGAGTGAGGAGTTGCAGTTGAAACTTATTTGATGCTGTCTAAGATTACTTTTTTTTGTCATTCGGTGTATTCTTTTCACATGTCAAAGAAGATGGTTTGATATATAGGTACGATAGGACTAAACGCACGTATGTATTCGCGCCCAATGAAAGGAAGAAAGGGTATATCCAGCATATTGCATATCCATATCCGCATCCACCACACCTTCATATCCGCGCAAACCCCTTCCCTGCTCACTTTCTGTGCCTGCCTCACTCATAACCACGCCCCTATCCCCGCTACCAAAATTCCACCCACCAACCCAACTCCCTCCACACATCCAACCCCAAATCCTCCCCTCCTACCAACCCCACCAGTCGGCTTCGGCAACGGCAACGGCGCCAACACCCCCGTCTCCCTCCCTCCTTTCCCTCTCCCCCTCCGCCACCCATCCCCGTCCCTTTCACAACCGTCACCACATCCGTAACCCACGGCACGACACTCCTACTCCCCTGAATAACCGCCACGGTCCCCCCCGCCTCCAGACTAACCACCTCGCCAGAGACCGTAACGGCCGGCCCGCCCGGCACGAGGGTCGCATCTGGAGTGAGGACGTAGGCGCCTGCGGCGTTGGGGGTGAAGGTGGTGGACCAGAGGGTTAGCGGGGCGGGGGCGAGGACGGCGACGGCGGGTGTGGGGTGTAGGGTGAGTGTTTTTGTGATGTGGGTGTTTTGGAGGACGAGGGTGGAGGGGGAGAGGAGGGTGTAGGTTGTGAGGGAGAGGGTTAGTGGGGGCCCGTTTGGGAGGAGGGTGTGCGAGGCGAGGATGTAGAATAAGGGGATTGGGGGGGTGAGCGGAGGGCTAGAGGGTGAGGGGAGGATCGGGGTGAGGGTTTGGCCTGGGGCGAGGGGGATAGGGAGGAAGATGGGTGCGGGGGTTGAACCTGAGGGAGCAGGTTTGATGATGAGGGGGGAGGAACCGGCTGTGATTGTTGCTATGGGGGGATTGTTCACGGGTTGGAGTGGGATTGTACGAGTGCCTCCGATGATGACTTCGGTACGGCCTGCGGACGTTTGTACTACGATGGGTGTACCCCCTACCGTGACGGTCTGGCCTGGTTTGACGCGTGTCGATCCGCCGATTATGAAGTCTCCGCCTGAAGAGCCCGGCTTGACGAGGACATCTGAAGGACCAGGAGCCGGAGGTGCAGCAGTCAGCGTTGCTACCGGGGCGTTTGGTTTCGATTCTTGCTCTTGGGCCGGCGGGAGTGGAAAAGTGGGTACAGAATCCCAACCGGTGGCCGTGACTTCAATAACAGGAGAGCATCCGCGACAGGGAAGTGTGGTGGAGAAGTTGGGTTCTGGGATTTCATGGTGGCCGTCTGGGTCGCCTGGCTCTATTGTAGGTGCTGGTATGGGATGAAGGCCTTCCTCTGTTGAGGTCATGCCTGGCGCTCCGCCGGGGAGCGTTGGAGCCACATTCGTTCCGCTGACGATGATCGTACCGTTTGGTGGAAGAGGGAACATGAAAGTTGGCGAGACGCCAGGGGCTGTTGATCGGGGTATCGAAGGGAGGAGTGAAGAGGGTATCATTTCAGTGACATTGGCGGGTGGTAAAGTCGTTGCGGTCTCTGGTGCGGGTTGATCTGAAGTGGAAGATGCATCTGAAGATGGCTCGTCTGACGAAGGAGGTCCCGACGGAATGAGAGCAGTTCGTATCGGCGAAGAGCGGATCGGCGCGGAGGGTATGAGGATAGTCCCTCCTAAAGTAGGCGCAACGCTTCTAGTCAGGTTCTATGCCTTCAATATCGCCTGAGCGTGGAGTCACGTACTGGGAGCCGAAGGTATTATAGCAAAGCTCGCTGCTTCTATCAATCCTTCGGTCGTTATGGTCGTTATGGCCGTGTACGAGACTGTGATAACGTGTTAGTGAAACAAAGCAAAGCAAAGAAAAGGTGAAACCGCGACTAAAAACATACCTGCTGGAGGCAGCGTGGCAGCAACGTGGACCCATGTCGTCCATATGCATAATGTCCATAGACGCGACTGTCCGCCGTGCCCAAGTCGAGAACGTCGAAAGTGGGACATAACAACGGCGACGATCAAAAAGAGCGACAGCACGATAAAGGAAGCAGCATGAGTAACAACGGGGAAGCAAACCTTCTAAGTCGACCAAGAAGCGGCGTCAACCCGCGTTACCAATCAACAACAAATGTCTTCTCCTTCGCCATTAATCAAATCTTGGTTCCAGAAGACTTCTCCGCATCTCGGGTGCTGCTCGCGCAATTACGCTTCCTCGCGGCTATGCGAACCTCGATCTCTCGAGCCAATGGCGTAGGGAAGGTGCATTGGTTTTGTTTATTAGGCGTGTACCAAGCTTCTGCGTAGCGTCCGTGCCGAGTAGAGTCGTCCCGAATGTCACTGGTGGAGTCGCATAGGATAAATTGCAGGCGAATATATGATACGTCGCTCAAATGCAACGTATACCCTTAGGCGGCCATGTAAGCGAGGTTCTACCCCAGAGGTACTATATGTTGCAGTGAGTGCCAGTGAGGATAGGTCAGAACGCGCGGAGTTTGGGGACAAAAAGGAACGATGGCGGCATAGATGTGGTGTGGTAGTACACTGTACGGCAACGCCGACAGCGTGCGCTTCTTGGTCTAGCGACTTGCAAGTTCGGACTGTACTCTGCTGCAGTCCAATCTTGTGAAAATTGGTCACCATCTGGACTTCTGACCTCAACTCTGGTCTGAACGGCATTGTTACCGTGTAGAGCAGCAGTTTTTGCAGCGTTTGCGAAGTTCGAACTTGAAAGATGCGGAGACCTACCTACCTAGGTAGTTAACGTATTAGGTCAGCAAGTGCACGTTCCCACCAAATGCACGTTTTTGGCATAATCGCCACCTACAAAGATAAGGCTGTAGAGCTCTATATATATTATAAAATTACTAGATTTTCTAAAGTAATAATTAAAGAAGCTTATTAAGTAATTCTAGCACCAAATTAGCTACTAAAAGTAGAGGGGGAGGCGTATTTTACAGGTATGCGTTAAGGGGCTAGAATTAAGCACCCTATTTTTAATAGGTAATAACTTAGGCTGTATATACTTAATATCCCTTATACTTAATATAGTAGGCTTAAGGTATCTCTAATTACCCTTTTTAGAAGCTTTAAGCTTATTATAGAGTTGCTTTTTTATTATTTAAGCCTTATACACTTTCTAAGCTTTAAGGGCTTTTTACTTACGCTTTTAGGTACGCTCCTCTTTAGTAGTAGCTTTATTCTAGCGCCTCTTCTTTAGTAGAGCTGCCTTTTAAAGCTTCTACTACTTTCTAAGCTTTATCTCCTTATCTTTCTAAAGCTATATTACTATCTCTTTTATTTCTTTTTAGCCTAAAAGTTCTAAGCTTTCTAAACCTTTACTAGTAACTAAAATATAACTTTACTATTATAGTTCTTTAGCGCTTTTAGCTATAATGCTTTGCCCTACTAGTAGTGCTTCTTTTTATTAAAAAGAGCCTCTTTAAGCTACCTATTTTTATACTTTCAGAGCTAATTTTTAGTAGTAATTATATAAACTATATAAGTAAGTTTTATAGCCTATAAATTATATATATTCTTAGTAGCCTTATATAAGAGACTCTTAATTTTTAGCTAGTTGCTTACGCTAAGTATAAATAAGTTACTCCTACTTAAGAATAGGCACTTATATTATAAGGAGTAAAATTGTATAAAGATTTTATTAAGATTAAAAAGTATAAGTCTAGTAGCTATAAAGGTGCTTAGAATAGTCTTTTTAATTAGTAAGTAATTCTAGGCAGCTTAAAATAGCTACTAAAAGTCTTTTTTTATAATACTAAATAGCCCTTAGTAACCTTTTATAAAGCGTGCAAGGCTAGTAAAGTATATAGCTACTAAAAGGCTAAACATCTTAATATTAAGTAGCTAAAGTATATAGGTACTATAAGGCAGAAATATAATAAGTATAATTTTATTAGCATTATAGAAATTAATAAATTCTATTATTATATAAGATCTATAGCTGTTAAGGATTAAGAAATAATAAAATATCCTTATCTTTACCTTTATTTTATAGTTAAATACCTACTTAAGCTAGCTAAGACTAATATTATTATTAGTCTAGCCTAATAAAAAGAATATAAAAAAGGCCTAGTAATTTTAAATATTAAAATCCTATAGCTAGGTGTCTTATATATTTCTAGATATAGTTTAGTAAATTAATACTAAAGTAAGTATAGTCCTATTAGCATAAATATAAGCTATTAATATTATTTATTTATAATTACTATATTATAGTATATACTAAGCTTTCCTACTTTTAAAATAGCTATATAAGAAGACTCTCTTTAATTTACTAAGCACTCTAATAAGGAAGCCTTTTTTATCTATATTATAAATATACCGCGTGTTAATATTATATTACTTAATTTTACACTTTAATAGGTTAAAGTATAGCGTATATTTAAAGGCAGAATTAGCTTTATAGCACTAAAAGTTAAGGCTAAAAGTCTATTACAAAATTAAGTTAAGCTTATAGCGCTCTATAAAGCGTATTAGCTACTTTACGCTTAAAGCTCTTTTAGCTATTTTTAATATAAAATTTTATATTATATTAAGCGTAAAAGGTAGCCTATTAGAGCTAAGGTGCTAAATATACTATATAAGGGTCTTTTCTTAAGTATTATTAAGTAATTGTTAATTTTTAGAGTAGGTAGCTATTAATCTAGTAATTCTACACACACGCTATAATAAAGTTAGGTAGTTAATACTAAAGTCTTTTATAATATATATATAATTAGCTTTTTCTAAAGATTCTAGTAATTTAATAGCTGCAAGAGCTGCCTTAATAGCTGCTATATTAGTGGAGATATCGCGTGTTAAAGATTTCGCGATTTTGGTGGGGAGCGTGCATTTGGTGGTCCCGTGCACTTGATGACCTAATACGTTATCGGCGCTACGGACCGCGCAGGGATAGAGACAATCAGCTGGCTGTACATACATACACAGCCTAAGCGCTGCGCTGCGCTGGAAACCTGGAGGCGCACGTGGTGCAAGTTCCGTCGGGACTTCGAGTGCAGCACAACGCATCTTCTGGCGTCACCCTGTCTGGTGTGCTACTGAGATTACTCCACGAGTTTGGTCTTGCGGAAGCGGTAAACTATATCGGTCACTCATGCTGTAAATTAAAAAGACCGAGCACTTTAGTGGTGCCGAGCCCTTTAGCAAGAGACGACGCTTCAGACGGGTTCATGCAAGCTGCAGTCAGCCCCAGGATCTAATAATTGTTCTCTTGCTCAATCTGTACGCGTCAGTGCTACCACGAAGTCTATCCCGCAAATTCCACGAATAGGAAAAATGCACTCGTCATTCACTGAGGGTTTAAGAGGATAATGAGAAATGATCTCACGGTGGTCGCATGATGCTGGACAGAACTTGAGCGTCGCAGCACGTCGTTATTCTTGCCCCCCAAAGAGGTCTACTGGGAATTGCAATTGACGATAAGTTTCTCGTGGCATATGAACCATGGCAAACAATAGAGAGTCGTATATAGAAGTAGAAAACAGGTTGAGAATCCGACAAGCGCTGTTTATTACTTAGACACGTAGGGAATGCCAGCGGCGCAGCTCGCAACTCTAAACAAGGGGGAATGAGGATAGCTGCAGATAGGGGCGACTGATCGGTAATTATCCGTCTGTTGTAGTGATGGTACCATAGTTCAAAAATGGGAGGAGGTATAAGGTGCGAGGAGATTATTCGGGATAATACCGGATCTTGGTCAGATTATCTGCGTGCCTCGGCATGACCATTGCTTTCGCTCCACGACCCTGGCCGCATCTTATCCTCAACGCTCACCAGCATGGCCGACGATAATGCAAATGGCGCATTGCATTACGAGCCAGACGCTAATGCATTTGTTGAATATCAACGCGGAATTTACGCCAATCTTCGAAAGCCGACTTTCTCCACCAGACCTTCGCAATGGGAAGCCCAGGCGCGACGTGTATTACCTGAGCCCAATTTCATGTACATTCATGGCGCCGCTAGCAGCGAATCAACATACGCTTCAAATCTGACAGCCTTTGAACGCTATCGGCTGCGTCCATGGATGCTGGTGCAGTCCACACGTCGGGATCTCTCAGTGGAGATATTCGGACACCGCTACAAGAGCCCATTGCTGGTGGCACCCATAGGAGTCCAAGAAATTGCTCATCATGAAGCCGAAGAAGCGACAGCCCGAGCTTGTTCATCGGTTCAGGTTCCTATGATCTTGTCCACGGCTGCGACGAGATCCATTGAGCAAGTAGCCAAAGCGAACGGCGATGGTGACAGGTGGTTCCAGCTGTACTGGCCGGTACCTCAGGCTGAAGAGTTCACTGCAAGCTTACTTAGCCGTGCTAAAACAAACGGCTTCAAGGTCTTGGTCGTGACTCTCGACACGTTCATGATCGGTTGGAGACCCCGCGACCTCGACGAATCGTACCTCCCTTTTGTGTACGGTCAAGGTTGTCAAGTCGGCTTCTCGGATCCGGTGTTCCAGCGCATGTATGAGAAAATGGAGGCGGAGGATCCGAGGAGCACCACTGAGAAGCTTGGAGATATTTGGGACATACTCAAGCGACCGGGAAGCCTGATTGGAGCCACCAAGGTTCTTTCCAACGTCACGGCTATGAAGAAGGCTCGCCTTTTCACAAACATCACCGCATCGGGGACCTATCGCGAATGGAGCCATTTGAAATCGCTCAGAAAATACTGGGATGGTCCTATCGTACTCAAGGGCATCCAGACACTTGAGGATGCCCATAAAGCTATTGAGTACGGTATGGATGGAATTGTGGTGTCTAATCATGGTGGTCGCCAGCTTGACGGCGCCATTGCCTCCCTCGATGCTTTGGCCGAAATCGGCGCCGACCAGAAGGTCAAAAATTCGGGGTTGACAGTGCTTTTCGACAGTGGAATACGAACAGGGTCCGATGTCCTGAAGGCCATCGCATTGGGCGCTAAAGCTGTTCTAGTTGGTCGTCTTTACATTTATGGACTTGCTATGGGCGGCGAAGCTGGCGTAAAGCATGTGCTTAGTTGCATGTTAGCGGATACCGACAATTCGCTTGCAAATTTGGGGAAGAAAGCCTTGAGCGAGATTAATCGAGGCGACTTACGGGTTATTCAACAGCCAGCGAAGCTATAGCCGACACTACCCGTGCACACGATTTAGCTTTTTCATCTGTTGGGGGTCTGCAAAGTGCAATTGGCGAGCACCTGCTTTATCCTGATTTAATAAGTTACATTTCTCTACATTTCTCCGCACAGGACGTATCGGGGGAGTGGATAATGTTTTGCTTGTATTGACACTACCGAGCAAGACTTATCCGTAACCTGGAATACGTGACTAGCCAATGTGTGCCCTTCCCTATCATCACCAGGGTGTCGGCCTCAGGCCCGATATCTGCGGTCGGCTGTCGGTTTGTTGGGTCTAGGTTTTAGGCTTCACTTCAAGACGTGATCGTGAAATATGCTGGCAACATATTTACAGTTCTAATGAACCACCCCGCTTGTATGTGAACCAGTCTCCCAAGCCCTTCTATATACTGATACGCACTCCTCCATTTTGCAATATCCTTTCTCGAACATATCTTAGCTAAACACTGCCAACCTCACCATATGCAGAGACATCGCAACGGCATCCAGATCGCCGATGTTCAGACCTTAGCAAAGGTAAAATCGAACATCCTCTGCCACATCGCAGGTCCTAACGTACTCGTCGGTGCTGTCCTTGCGCCAATCACATCCGCGTCCATCATCACCCGCTGCACAATAGAGCGGTTTGCAAGCGGAACTAGAAAGGTGGTATATCATAAGCGTTTGGCTCACGCTATGCAGTGCGCATTCTGAACCGACTCACCCCGTGCCCGTAATGGCCAAGTATCGCTTCACGGCCGTGAACGGGTTGCCGTTCACGTGGCTGAGGTCGTAGGAGATGCGGTTACCGTTGCCGGGGGCGATGACATATTCGACCTGATATACATTCTTCATCTGTCGGTTGCGCGAGAGCTTGACGCTGATATCGCAGTCGTCGGCATAGGAAAGCTTTTTTTGCTGGAACACTGTTAGATGCGCGCTTTATACCCGGACAGCAGACGCGACATACCCAGCTCTTGCCATGAGCCTCGATCTTTACGACGGCCGTATTGGGGTGCTTTTTGTCGCAGCTCTGCTTGATGCTCTGGACTGCGTATATGGGGAAGTTGCAGTTGTTTTGGATGTATGATTTGATCGGGGTGCGGAGGATGTGATTGTAGCTTCCAATGTGCGGATCCGTGGTGGTGTTCAGAGGCGCTGCAGAGGCGAGCAGGACCATGAGACTTGAGGCGACTGAGGGTAGTTAGCAGCCGTGAAGACATTGGTGATGTTATGTGTATGCACCAGTGATGAGGATACTAATGAGAGACGTCATGTCTGTCGTATTATCTTCTAGTGAGGTGGCAACACAATATTAAAAGAGCGACTAGATACAGATAAATGCACAGAATAAAGTGGTGGCCAAATGAGTGGTGTCGTGTTGGTTGGCAGAAAATAATGGGACAGTCCATCCGTTTATATACAGAAAAGCAGGGTCGCGCTTTCCTGTTTGGTACTCATTTCCTTTCCCACTCTCAACCATCACTCTGCGAAACCGTCATGTGAATAGCATCGCGCCCGGGCGTTATCGGGCATAATATGCAATCTGTATATGCGGATACTCATTAGAGCGTGTTTGAGGCAAGAGGCTCTTTGGGGCTTATGACGTCGGAGTGAAGTGCGTCTGCTGACGAGACCAACGGAGGTGATATCGCGTACAAATTGCGCTAAAGAGACTTTCGGGGTCGGTTCCGATGTTCGGGGAATTGTGATGAACTGAGTGATTGCTAGCAAGATATTAGATTCCACAATGATTTTCGTTCCTTCGCGAGGCGCAAGAGAGCCGAAAGGGCATATCTTCATATATATTCATGTTGATCGTCTATCTTGCTCTACTACGCCTAGGAAAAGAGAATGAAATCATGATGATTCTGAACAGGTCAAGTAAGTTAACCTGGTTCCTATAATTCTTCCAGTGTATTTATGCAAAGTTGCTAAACGGAAGTCATCTCGTGAGAAATACGAATACAGAAATCATATTTCACGTCAATCCATGTCAAGCAAACCTCTCTTATGTAGGACTGGCGGCGAAAGAGCACCTTGATCGACTGGCTTTACCTATCGTGACTATTTTGGGGACCTGGTAACTGCTTGGTCTTGTCAAGTAAACGTCAAGTGAGGGAACAACGTTAATTGCGATGGAGTAGCTGCTTGTGACTCTCTCACCTCTACTCGGCTAGCTTGCTCGGCCCGCAGCTTTATATATTACTAACGTCCCTTTCCCCGCCTTCTAATCTTCTACCTCCTATTTCTACACCTCTTTAATCTGCTCTATCAATAGTGTTCTATTCCTTTAAGCGGTGGGTGGATCACCGCAAGCACAACCGTACACCTAGAGCATCTGTCGGTCAACAAGCGCTTTCAATCATTACCAATTCTCAACATGGACGATGAGATTTTCAATGAAATAAGCTACACAGATAACGGCAGGACGCGCGCAGAGGATGATAATGACCTCGAGGGCATTCACAAGAGCGCGACAGAAATCATTAACATCAATACGTCGTATCAGCCGGCCTAGGGTCCCGCAGACATGGCACAAAAACACACCATCATCAACTTTTGAAATTTTGAGAAAGTGGTCAAAACTGCCTAGTTTTCTATCTCATTATCTCAGTTTCATCTAAATACCACTCCTAGCCATCTTCAGGCACCGCACGCGTGCGGTGGTTTGATGATAGCAATGGAGACGCCTCAGAGGCCCCCTCTGGGGACCTCTACAGCGACCCGCCCACCAGACCTTGAGTCTGCGCAACAGAATAACCTCCAGCACGCCACAAGGAAGCGCCAACAGTCCGATATTCGCCCTCCTAGACGCCTCTCCTTTGGTGGAGGCGTGCCTGTCCGCCCTGCTGACACAGAAACTGCAGCCAGTGTCCTCAACTCCCACCTTACGGCCCCCGCAAGGCGGCAGAGACCCAGGAAAAGATAGTAATGGCAATAGCTGATGCTGTTGACCACTGCCTCGCCAAATTTAAGCGCCCGGAGGAGCTGGAGGCTGCTATCGCCCTCCGCAACCGCGTTATACAGGCGATGAAAAACTCTACTACTGCGCCAAGCCTTCGCCCCAATCCGGTAAGGACCGGCTACGACTCGACAACCACAGCCTACACTACAGACAGTGACAGCGGCCTTGCCGCCCAGCCTCAGAAGACATGGGCAAGCGTAGCATCCGCCTCCTATCACGGGGACAGCGGGCACACGACAACTGACAGCAGAAGGGCCACAGCCGCTGTTAAGCGACAGCAGCCCCCCAGACAAGCAGCAGACCCACGGATCTTGCTCACTGTCTCGAATCCAGCTAACAGGCTCGGACAGACCTCCGCCTTCGCTGTGCGAAAGGCAATCTGCGACGCTACAGGACTTGATATTAGCGACATCCCCACGGCCACAAGGACCCGAACAGGCTGGGCTATTACGCCAGCCTCCAAGGCTATACGACAACAACTCATGGAACAAGAAAAGAAGGAACCGATGATCCGCTCTTAATGGCGACAGCGCAGAGTTGCCCACACGCTGGACCAACTACGCTGTCCCTGGGGTGCCTAGCAGCTACCACTCGCTGTTAGGACAAGAAGTCCCGTACACCCTAGAAATGATCGCGGAAGAGGCTTTCACGCAGACCTTGACTCGCCCAGTAAACTGCCGGCCCTCTAGGCACGGCCCAAACCAATACGGGCACACTACCTACGTGGTGTCCTTTGAGAAGCCAGTAACACCTTTCCGACTCTTTGGCGTCAGCGACTTATCCCGCGAAATTGTCAAGAAACGCGCAATTGAGCGACACGACCCTGGCTGCCAGGATACTGCAACGCAGCGCGTTGCACCCGCGCGCCCCGCTGCCGCAACTGCGGCATGAAACAGAGCGAGCACGAAGGCCCTATAGGTGACAACTGCGCTCACAAGCTACAGTGCCCTAATTGCCGCGGTCCACACGCCGCCGACGATCCGACCTGCCTGGTAAAGCCCAGGCGAGTGAGCGGCAGGATTATAAGACCTCCCGCCGTGAGCTGGCCACCCTCCGCCGCGCTGGACAAAAGGCCTACGACCAGCTACACAACCCGCAACCCCAACCCGCGCCCACCGCGCAGAGACAAGGCAACGCCGCCAACAGAGAAGGCGCCCCTCCCACCGAGGGCAACGCTCAAACCTAACGAAGAGGACACTGCTCCTACCGGAGACACTGTCCAACAAGCCCCTCAAGAAGAGCCCACAGACCAAGAGAGCCAGGAACGAGTTCCTAGCCCCCGCCCACCAAGAGGACAGCGCTCAAGCCCCTACCCCAATCTTGCGGCACGACAAGCGGCTCGCGCCTCAAGCCGACCAGTCAGACTCACCGCGCCCATAAGCGGCAGCCTTAACCTCGCTGCACTCTCAGCACAAAGCGCGAGACATGCAGACCACACACAGTCCTCCTCACAGGAGGACATGACTATGGACACTCCTCTAATTAATGAGGAACAACCGCCGCAGATACACCCCTCGCAGAGACCCCGATATAAAAGTATGCTGGACTAATGTCGGCAGAAGTGGCCCAGCACACACAGCCGCCCTTGAGATCGCTTTCACAGAGGGCATTGACATTATTTGCATGCAAGAGCCAGCCACCTGGCCCGGCACACGGACTTCGAACCACCCCAGCTATAACCTCCATCCACCGGTGGACGGCTGGACAGCCGGGAGACCTGGGAGGCAGAACGCCCCCGGGTCCTCATCTTCACCCGTAAGGGCAACAGACTAAAGATCACGCCCCGTACCCCGCTGCATAACAGGGACCTGCAGTGGATCGAAGTGAACGGAATCTCCATACTTAACGTTTACCGGGCGCCACAGACTACGCCGGTACTCGACTACATCACCTGCCTCACCCCACCAAACAGGTGCCTGGCAGGAGGTGATCTCAACGCTAACACGACATGTTCGAGCCTGGTGTCACGACCACACAGGGCGGAGCCGAGCTGGCCCAATGGGCTACAGACAGCGGCATGGATTATATAGGCGAACCCGGAATCCCCACCCATAGGGCCGGGCACGTTATAGACCTCTCTTTCTGCAACATCCCCTTCGCGACCACCGCGGTACGAACAGACATGAACTGCGGCTCAGACCATAACACGTTGGTTACTACGATCCCTGGCAGAGGACAGGAGCCCCTTGACCAGTTCCATATAGGGTCCCCACAAAGAAGCTACCGCTATTTGTCGACGCTGTTGCTAACGGAATGAAAGGCGCCCCCCGCTCAGACGGGCCACAGACCTGCGAGCACGTTGACAGGCGCGTCGCTGCCTTAGAAGAAGTCCTCACCAACGCCCTAAAGACGGCAGGTAGAAAGAAGAGAGGGACAGGCCACTCGGCGCCCTGGTGGACAGACGATTGCAAGACAGCCTATCGAGCACACCTCTACTCGCTCGACGGCCACACCGGCCGGGGCCCCTCTGATGAGACACGTACTTTCCTAGCGATAGTCCGCAAGGCAAAGAAGGAGTACTGGCAACACCATAGATAACGCTGAAGGCGACCAGGAACTTTTCCGCATTATTAATTGGCACAAGCTGGAACCCACTAGAACACAGGCACCAATGGTGTTTAGAGGCGCGGAGGCGACTGAAGACAAAGACAAGGCTGAGATGCTACGACAAGCACTTCTCTGCAGATTCACGGCGGAGGACGATCTGCCGGAACCGCCCACCCCACAAGAACACCCTACTATCCCGTGGGACACGTACCTATCGATTGAAGAGACGGAGCGCTGCGTGATTGGGGTCTCCAGCACCTCACCAGGCGCTGATGGCATAACAGTCTGGCTGCTCACAGCATGCTAGAACCACATTAGACAGTACGTTTGCAACATCTACCGCGACCTACTATTGCTTGACCACTACCCAGCCGCCTGGACAGACGGGGAGATTGTTTATCAAGAAACTTGGCAAGAAAGACTACACAATCCCAGGGTCTATGAGACCACTTGCCATGCTGCTCTGCCTCAGCAAGGTTTTGAAAGGGTAATCGCTCGGCGCATAGCCCCTTGGCTGTGCTGCACGGCGTCCTAAGCCCCCAGCACGGGGGGCCCTCCCAAAAAGGTCGGCCATGGACCTAATCACGGCCTTCACCCATGAAGCCGAACTCGCTTTTAGCGAGGGCAAACACGTCACCATGGTAACTATGGATGTACTAGGAGCTTTCGACGCGCTGCTAGTTAACCGGCTACTGCACCGCATGAAACCACTGGCACCAGAAGGTCCTAGTCCTCACACGCAACATCCTCACGAACCGACACATTCTTGTCCGCTACGGCCAACACCGTTCTGGCCGCCACCCAGTGGCCTGCGGCACCCCACAGGGCTCGCCATTCTCCCCCGTTATCTACATGTTATACCTTGCAGAGCTACTGCTCCAGGACACGACTATGCGCTTTGGCTATGCTGACGACATATGCCTCTACAGCGCCTCCCACAGCCTCGACCTTAACGTTGAAATACTTGCTGAACAAGTCCGCAAGATCAACTTATACGGCGCGGACCACAAGATTGCTTTCTCACCAGACAAGCTCGAAATGATCCACCTTACAAGACAGAACGGGACTACGCGCCGCCCTGCGCCGTCGACGATCACCTTACTATTCACCCAATCCTCCCCACAAGTGAGGTACCTGCACTGCGCTGGCTAGCGTATGGTTCGACAGGAAGCTCACCTTTAAGACCCACGTGGCCATACGCGCCGCAAAGACAAGGGTTGTTGCCCACCACATCCGCAGCCTCGCTCGGATCAAACACGGCCCCCCACCGGGGTCTTTGCGCAAAGCGGTGATCTCCTGCGTCCTCCCCCCGACTCCTGTACGGAGCGGAGGCCTGGTACGGAGGAAGAACCAAACCCTCTAGAATCATGCGCCAGTCAAAAGGCGCCGAAGTGAGCACCCGACTGGGTTGGCACATAGAAACACTCGACAAGGTCCTCAGGCAGGCATGCAGAGCCGTTGTTCCGGCCTACCGGACCACACCCACCACCGCTATCTTCAGAGACGCTAGACTCCCCTCAGCAGCAGTAGCCCTAGAAACCTGCAAGTTCCGCTTCGCAGCACACCTGCTAACAATTAACGAAAAGCACCCGCTAACTGCCAGGACTCACCTTCCTACAGTCAGAAGAGGCCGAGGCGCAGGCCTCCCACAGAGAGCCCGCACGAAGGTACAACAACTAGCACAGGTCTTCGACCCGGTACCCCCGACCCGAATTCCGCGCCCCCCACTACTCCCCTGGGAGCCGCGACGACCCCACAGGCCATGTGAATAAGAAGGAAGCCGCCCGCCGCTTTAAGGAGTGGTGGGCCCTTCTCCCGCCAACTGCTATCACCGTCTTCTCCGACGGCTCTGAACAATGGCTTGACGGCGTCAAGCACGTCACATACGGCTACGCTATATACGAAGGGCAGACTCTCACCCTACAGGGCAACGGCTCCCTCAACCCCAGGTCCCACGTCTTCGATGCCGAAGCTGTAGGCGCGTGGCGAGGACTCTCACACACGCTCCGCACGCCGGCCTACCGGCTCAGACGCATATACATGTGCATAGATAGCACCTCTATTATATGGTGCATCAGAGGCAACCCGTCCCCCTCCTCGCAGTGGGCGTTCGTTAGGTGCCAAGAGACAATTAAGAACCTGGACATTACTGTCCGGTGGTCCCCAGGACACTGCAATATAGAGGGAAACGAACGGGCAGACCGGCTAGCAGACAACGCGGCAAGGACCCCTAAACCTCCACACGGCATGGCAACTAAACCCACGGCCTCAGGCCTTAAGTCAGACGTTCGCGCCCTTACTAGGAGCGCAGAGATGGACTGGTGGCGCAAGCACACACCGAATCTGTCCAGGTGGTACATGCAGTGGGACCTCAAGTATCGCCCTGCAAAACAGCCAAAGGAGCTTATCCTCCAACGACCGACGCTTGCAAAGCTACTGTCCATGCGCACCTGCCATGGACACTACGCTTGGTACCACAAGAAGTTCAAACACGACGACGCAGTTACGGGATGTTCCTGCGGGGCAGACCTCGCGCTAGACCACATAGTCCACTGCCCACGAGCGGTCTGGAAGTTCCGCTACTGGCCGAAACGACCCCCTCTCCCTCCTAGCACCACACGGGAGGGCGTTGAATACTTAAAGACCCTTGAGCCTGAAGATGTTTAACTCTTGCTAGAGCTTGCCAACCCCACTAACACTAACAAATAAATGTTGGTTCTATGGACTGCCTACTAAGCCACAGATGCTGGCGGACGCGACAATAACCTGGGACAGCTCCTCCGGCGTCGACTCTGTCTGAGCTCCCAGCAGGGGTGCCTCTCATCCTGACATCTTGCCACGAGGCAACCTCCCCTACGCTCTCCTACTCCTTACCTCTCCTTACTGTCTACACGATCCTTACCTTTCCTATACTAGTTGTACGCTAAGGTCTTGGCACTTTTCAACACAGCTTTGGGGCAGCCGAAGCTGCCCCTGCTTTGGATTGTTATATGTATAATAGCTACACCCCGACATCTCAGCCTATAGGCATGAAGACACGGATTCAGCCCCCGCACGGAGGGGGGCGGACTCTTACGAGCCGCTGCAAGAGACGGCAATAGTTTATAGCATGAATCGCCTTTACCATCTGGCTGGCCCCAGATGGCTACTCGGCGCGTCCCCATGCCCCATGGGAGGCTAGAACCTAGGTTCCTGGACGTTAATCAATACTACTACTACTACTACTACTAGGGTCCCGCAGAAGGCTATCGCGAAAATTTCCAGAATTGGTATGTCAAAGAACTCTCACCAATATGCACAGTGTTGACATATTTACAGGAAGTACGGTATCATTCGCTCGTTTGACCTCAAGGAAACCGACTTCAAGATCGAAGGGGCACACTCCAACCGTGAGAGGCTCTTCCTAGTGCACCACCCCACCAAGTCTCCTAAGCAACTCCTTGGATTCACACGCTTTAAGTTTGACGGTGCAGGCCTCGGAGCATGCGAACTCACCAACTTCAAAGCTTCTCTCCGACGCCGTCATCTCGGCATTGGAGGAACCTCGAAAGCGAACGACAAACAACAGCTTGGACAACACGGTGAAGGCCTTAAGCTTTCTGCTCTGGTCAATCGACAGCATTCACACAACGACGACTTTGTCGTTCGCAGTAGTGGTTGTAGCTGGAGTTTTGGGTGGAATGTGGACAAGAAGCTGAACTGCCGCATCCAACGTATCGAAAAAGATAAGCTGACAATGCTGAAAGAGATCGCCGAGCATAATGATGAGAATGGCATGCCACGCAAGATTGAAGCTCGTCCTTGGGAGGATGTGGAAGTGGTCACGGGTGGATCTCGTCGTTGTCGTTCGTTCATCGGAGATGTGCAAACGACGAAGAAAATTCCTGTCGACCAGTTCGATATGTGGAACAAGGCTATATTGGACATCAACCAGCCGAAAGGTGTCGTGCGCACGGAACACGGAGAGCTCATCATCGACCCAAGCTTCAGAAACAAAATATATCTCCACGGACTTCAGCTGCCCAGCGGAAGCAAGTCTGGTAGGAAATTCAGATATGGATACAATCTCTTCCATACGAGGACTTGCCGAGATAGGGACACCGTGGCGAATCGTTCTTCCGAAGCTCAGATGGTAGCAGCCATATGGGCAGATGCATTACGCGAAGAACACCAAAAGGGCCAAAGCAAGCTTTTGAAAATTTACCTTGAACTTCTCCAGACTAGAATTTCATGCTCTGCAGATGTGCAATGGGCCAGAAAATTCCTTCAAAAAGATATCGCCAAAATGGTATGGGCTCATATGCGGAAGCCTCAGGTCGGCTGGGTAAAAGCACCCTTCTACTATTGTGGTGACCTGGATCAAGTCGTAAGAGAAACACTGTCTCTCTTAGCCATCGCATTATGCTAATATGTCATAGGGGGTCGATATAATTTCTCGCCGCCTGGGACTCCACCCTGTCTCGCTCAGCCAGACGTTTTGGAATATCCTGCGTGAATTAGACCTTTGTCGGACACCAGCTGAGGAATACGCGCACCGCTTCAAAGCTGCAACAAGAGTTGAGCTACAGAACGAGGTTTTCTCCCAGCATGTACTCAAGGCTCTTACAGGCCTGGTCAAATCTAGCCCACAGTTCGGAGCCAAGGATATCGTTCCTGTGAAGGTCAAGGGTTTGGGCGCTGCATATCTTCACGATAATGTCTTCAAGATCTCTGCGGTATATTTCACATATGATGGTGCGCACAAGTATACCTTCTGCGCCGAACAGTGTAAGGGAAAGACAGACTTAACAACAACTTTTGTCTGCGACCACACTGTCCTTTGGCTATGGGATCACATGATATCTTTCATTCGCCATGAAGAGACCGAAGCACTGCATCAAGAGGAATACCTCCGAAGTTGGGCTCGAGCCAAACTACAGCAAATGCCCCGGGGCATTCAGGTTCGGAAGAATCACACTGAAGATGGAATTTCCGTGTCCTGGGTCTCTATGGAATCTCAAATGAGCTCAAATAAGCAGGTGCGGGTAACGCTACATTCTGAACTATGTCAAGATCGACACGATTGGTCCTCTAAAACCATACACAGTTCGGGTAGGTATAGTTAGCTCACTATGGACCTTTTTTCACCTACTAATACGCGTTCAGACATTCGCTGTACTTGTCTTTCCAAAGTCTCGCCCATTCATAACGATAGCGTAACATTCCAGAACATCAGCAAAGAGGTCAATTACTTCCCAATGGTTTCCAGCAACCAAGACAACGCAATATTCGGTTTAGTCAATGGGCAGATACGTATGTCCAACCTTGCATACATTTTGCCACAATCGAAGTCAATGGACTGTAAGTAATCTAATCAATGTGACATTTCCCTTACTTCCCTACACACAGCATATCCTAGCGCCGCCGGTGTCTCCAAGCTCTTCAAAAAGCCATCACCAAATGGCTGGAGTACAGCGCTTGCAACGGTCGATAGTACGCTATCGTGAGGCTTATGGCCATTACTTATCGCTCGTTTTTTGGTGTTGTTATCGATCGATCGCTCAAAATAAGCAGGATTACGTATGATAAGCCGCACTACGGCAGTAAATTACTGTAAGTAGTTTAGCGTACAAATTAGAGTGAATTAAACTCTAGGAAGGCTGCTTCCGCTGCTGTCTGCTCCCTGTCCTTTCGCTTAATTTGATTACTGCGTTTAATGAGAGGACACTCAACTACGCGGTTCTTGAGCTAAGTAGTTCTTCTGTAGTTAGATAGCCTTGATAGTTGATGCTGATAGGCTGTTTTGATTGTTAGTGATAGTGCGTCTAGCTGTACTGAAGCAGCGCTCACACTTACAGCTGGTACTTAGGATGGAAAGGAAATTAATAGCTATTTTGAAAAGTACAGGGTACTTGCTGCGGCTAACTTTTAGCCACTAAAGCTATAGGTTAGCTATTAACTCCTAATAGGCTTTGTCTTTGTTTAGGTCCTTATTAAGATTGTTAATGTACTTGTCTAATTAAGAGCTGCGTTTATGCTGTTTATAGCTATAGTTGCTGTAAAGGTACTCTTAATTAACCTCTATAATAGCTGCAAGCGGATTGTTAGTGTAGCTAGCGGGTAGCTTGCATCTTTGGGGTTGCTCCTTGTTTTGCGTTTTATTTAATAATGCTTTAGTAGTAAGATACTCCTTAAACGTGTTGCGGAGAGAATTGTCAGCCTTCTGCTGCTAATTTTAGTAATCACGCCAGTGAGATTTAAACTAGTTAAGGCGCAGCCTGGGGTGGAGAGCTGTAGCGATAGTATAGAAGCTCAGAGTTAGTTCCATAACAAGCTTCTCCTAGTAGGTGTTGAGCTTCTCTAGGCCATAATTGATAGCTGATTTGAAGTAGCTCTTATTGTTGTCGTCAAACTTCCTAGCCGTAGTGTTGTAGTGCTGCCACAAGGCTTGAAGGTTAATAATAGTTTGCCATAATGAGCTAAAGCCTGACACGCTGTTGCTGCCTTTAAGTGCTTTGCAGAAGTCGTACGGCACCTTTAAAAAGATAATAAGATCGTCAACCTCTAGCCAATCGTTGTCGGAGAGAGCGTCAAGTATAGTGAGAAGCATCACTATTATCGTCGGCATCAAACTCCTTGTTGTTTTTGACAGTTTGTGTGATCACTAAGGAGGTTGTGGAAACCTATTAGGAGGTCTTGTTGATTGTAATCAGCGTCAACGAAGTGAGCAACTACACTTAGGAAGCTAAGATAGTTGGCGGACGTCTAAACGTCAACGCTTATAGCAACCTTTCCAGCAGCTGATTGGATGAGCTGATGTACCTCAGCCTTCCGATCCTCGCACTGCTTCCTGATGTATGACGAGAGTGTGTTTGACGAATTAGGTAAGGCGTGTAACAGCTCCGCACGATTCTAGGTTAACAGGCCTCGGGTTAAAGGGTTTGTAACGTCTTAGAAGCTCAAATCTCTTATAATCGTCCAGTCAACAACTAAGGCTTAGAAGCTACCCTCCTCCCAGGGCATATGTGACGGCTGAGTTGAAGAACTAGGGACGTGCGCAGCAGCTGTGAAGGGGGACTCCGGTAGAGGTATAGGCGTACTGGGGATACGCCAGCCAGTAGATGGATTAATAGAGTGTACTTTCCGCACGTGATCTTGGATGTGTGTAGTGCCGTTGATAGCCATAGCGTTATTAGTTTAACGACTTTGGTAACAAATCTTACATAGCCAAAGCTTAGTAATGCTGTTGTTGTCCTTAGTGTACTGTAGTTAAAGCCCAAAACGCCATATATTAGAGAGCGTACGGCGACCGGATATATAGGCCTTATACCTGACGGCATAGCCTAATTGGGAAGGCTAGAGCCGCTTACCCTTCCGATACACATAGTGGAAATCGACGTCAAACCTCATGCCGCATACAGCTGTCTTATCTGTTGGCAGCGGGTAATCGTGGGTGGGAGGGCCTTTGGGTAACGGTGAAGGTGATGACGATGGAGAGCTAAGACAGATAGTAGATGAGGTTTGAGAGCCAGGTTGGGAGGACGACGATGAGGCTTGAGAGGCTTGAGAGTACTTAGAAGCTCTTATCTTGCTAAGCCTCCGAGAGCTGGGCCTATGGTGGGTTGGTGAAGGTGTTGCTGGCCGCAAGGCATTGTGTGAAGTGTAGTTATTAGCTAAGTATTGACGTATTATTAAGAGATGTGGATGTGTATAGAAGCGTAGACAGCTTTAATCGATTGCGTGGGTGTTCTTTTGGGTGGGTTGACGATTGACGATTGACGACTGACGATTGCCGATTGATTATGGGCGTACGGGCGTTATGGTGTTTGGGGGATGATGCTGGAGGCGTCAACGTCGGCTAGCTGGCTGCTAAGACTCGTAGGCGAGGCCTCGCCTCTATTGGCTAATAAGCGATAGAGGATTAGGCAGCCCTGAGCTATCCTGAGGCTGCTCCTGGGGGAGCAAAGTTGGTGGTTGAGCCGCCTAGGTATAGGTCTATTGCACGCGTCAGCGCTTAAGCATATAGGACACTAAGCTAGTACAAGGTTCTTACGCATACAGATATTGTCTGTGCGCGCTAAAAGAGCAAAAAAACGCGACAATCGCGTTGTGGCGTGTACATGCAAGAGGTGGTAATACTGTTGATCTTGTACGCGAGGTTGGTGTTGAGGCCCGCGGAGTTTACCGGTACCATGTTTCCCCGCTCAACGCACAGACCCCACTCAACGCACAGTTTGAGGATGCCCACTAAGCTAGCGCAGCCGGTTGTGAGACACCCAGGGATATGAGACACCGCGCAGAAATCCTCCACCCCTCAAAAAAATCGCGATATCTCCACATCCACCCTACCAAAATGGCCAATCGTGAGGCAGCAATTCAAGCAGCTATTACCGATCTCAATGCTGGCGTTTTTCCTAGTCAACGAGCTGCTGCAAAGGCACACAACATCCCCCTAGCCACGCTCTCGAGGCGCGTACGCGGTTCACAAAACTGGCAAAACAGCCACGTATACCAGCAACGATTAACTCCACAACAAGAGGACTTCCTTGTACAATGGATACTTGAAGAGGACGCACGCGGGTATCCTCCTTCTCACGCTCGTACACGAGAAATGGCGAATCGAATCCTAAGGATGAACGGCGAGCCCACGTTAGTGGGTAAACACTGGATATCCCACTTCATCAAACGCAACCCACGCGTCGCCTCTATTGTGGGTAGGAAGATTGAGGCTGCAAGAGCTGAGGGAGCAACTCAGGAGGCAATACGCGAGTTTCTTGAGCTCTATGAGCAGCTCCGCGTTAAGCTAAACATACGCAATGAGGATACATGGAATATGGACGAGACTGGCAAGGCCCTAGGTGTATGTGCAAACACCAGAGTACTCGCAGACAGCCAGAAAACAAAGGCTTACTATCAGTCGCCAGAGAATCGCGAGTGGGCGTCGATAATCGAGTGCGTTTCGGCAATGGGCAAGAAGCTGAGGCCTGCGGTTATTTTCAAAGGCAAACACCTACAGAGCACCTGGTTTCCATTAATAATACCTGACTGGCTATACGCAACCTCAGAGAATGGCTGGACATCTAACGCGATTAGCGTTGAGTGGCTGCAACGCGTATTTCTGCCAGAAACTGCGCCCTTGGAGGATCGCTAGAGGATGCTAATTTTGGATGGCCACGGCAGCTATGTAGACCTAGACTTCCTGTGGATCTGCAAGCAGAATAAAGTCAGGCTTCTATTTCTCCCTGCTCACTCATCTCACGTTCTGCAGCCCCTAGATCTCTCTGTTTTCTCAGTAGTAAAACAATTCTATCGCCAGCAGATCCAGGAGTTATCACACCTTGATGATGCTGCCCCAGTTAAAAAGGAACGCTTTATTACTGCCTACCACGTTGCCAGAGAGGGTGCAATCACTGAGAGAGTTCGCGCTGGATGGGCTACTGCAGGCATCTGCCCATTAAACATTGAGCGAGTAATTAACTCATCTCAAGTCGCTCGAAGGCCTGTTACGCCACCTCGCCAGAATCAAGCTCAACAACCAATCGAGAGCTATCTCTCTACCCCCCGCGCCCTCGTGATCTGTTTATAGCTCAGCGAGCGCTTCACAAAGAGCAGAGTATAGGCCGGAAGGTTCACCAACTGTTTGAAAAAGCTGGCAAGGCAATTGCAGTTGCAAATACTCGCTCAGTAGCGCTAGAAGCAGAGAACAAACGATTGCAGAGCCAACTTGAGACTCTTAAGCCTCAAGCACCACGAAAGAGGGTTCGTATGGACCCAAATCAACGCTTTGCCAACGTAGATACGATTAAGATAGCAGTAGAGGCCTCTAAGCTTATAGAGCAACAAAACAATAGTCCTGACAAAGAAAAGGAGGCGGAAAAACTAGCAGCAGAAGTAGCAGCTAAAACTCTGCAATCTATGTGTAGTGAGTGGCAATTGTAATTACGCTGAATCAATTATCGCGATTTTTTGAAGGGTGGAGGATTTCTGCGCGGTGTCTCATATCCCTGGGTGTCTCACAACCGGCTGCGCTAGCTTACTACTACTTTTAAAGCTGTACAGCTCTATATAGATCAAATTATCACGAGATTTTTTGTAGTAGCATTCTTAAAAGTTGTTTTAATCGATTGGCAACGATATATTAGGTGCGATACCTCTGTGGGAGGCGTACTGTACGCGTGCGCGTTGATGGGCCAGATGCCTCTACCACCCCTTCAATGACGGATAGATCCTCAGCATCAGCCTCTAGGTCCTCAATAACATGAGCAGGAGGTGCAGGAGCTGTGAGGCTACGCGCCTTACCCTTTTTAGCTAATTGTATATTATTCTGGAGTTGCTTTTTAGCTGCGTGGGCGAGTAGGGCTTCTTTGCGCTCTGCAGCCTTCTGCTGTTTTTCCTGCAATTTGATCTCCTTTGCAGCTATCCTTATTTCTGCTCTTTGCTGAAGTATAGCCTGTTTCTCCTGCTTTTTCTGCTCCCTAGCTAGCTTATTGCGATCCTTCTGGTGTTGTAGTTCTTCTGCTTTGGCGTCTTTTTGGACTTGTTGATTGCGGGCAGCTTTAACTTTAGATGGCGACTAGAAGACAGCGCCACCAGCGTAATTCTGGGAAGGTTTAAGTAGTAATGCCTTGCCACGCGTACGGCGCTTCTTCTCATTGATAAGGGCGTCTTTAAGGCGGTTGCTTTCATGCTGAAGGAGCTGTTTTTGAGTCGTGATTGCATATATCGTGTGAGAGAGCTGTAAGGCGCGTTTATCGTAGATATCATCAACTACCCGTCGTAGGAGCCGTTCAATCTTGCGCCAGTCGCTTGCAGAGAGTACTGACGACGTACTATCACTGCTTGATGGCCTCTTAGGCTCTGGATCCTTGAATTTCTTCAATATAGCGTTGCTATCTAGTGGAGAGATGCCAGTAACTCTGAATGAGTTAATAATTGTTTCCTTAGCAAACGCGGTCCTATACGCCCTATAGAAGAAGCGGAAGAAGTCGCGCTTAGTAATAGATGTAAGGCCCTGGCTGTTGTATATGAATTGGGAGAGCTCTTTGGTATATGCAGCTGAGAGAGGCTTAAAAAGGCAGACATCTAGAGGCTGCAGCGTATGAGTTGAATGCGGCGGATAGATAGCTAGGAGGATCCTATTTTGATCGCAGAACTCGATAAACTCTATTGTAATATGCGAGCCATGCCTATTAAGAATAAGGAGCCTATAGTCGCGTTTTGCCTTCGTCTTAGTCTCCTCCTGAAAGCACCTCTTAAGCCAGGCAATGCCAAGTTCGTTGTTTGTCCATCCTGAAGGTGATGAGGCGAAGAAGGCGCGGTGCTCTTGAGGATTGAAATCTTGTAGCCATGTGTCCTGGATGTTGCCAGAAGCCGCCTGATATATTAGGGCAGGTTTGAGAGAGCTGCCGTCGGCGCATATACAAGCTATCGTCGTTATCCACTCTCTATTGCCGTCCTGGAGTACCTGCTTGACGCCTCCTTGCTCATATCGCTGTCGAGAGAACACGCGCTTCATTTTTGACACTACCCCGATCAAGAAGCCCTTCTCATCCATATTGTATGTATTTGATGGCGCGATGTCGTACTGCTTGATCTTATCGTCCAAAAGCTTAAAATAGAGGGCGTATTTGAAGGCTGAATCAGCTTTATGGCGCTGGTTATCAATACCAGATGTCCATCGCGATATAAGGTTGATTTGATGCCGCGCAATATAGCGATCAACCCAGTGTTTTCCTGGCTCTTGATGGGCTATTTCTGCTGCGAAATTTCGTATTATCTCTCTTGTAGGAGGTAGGCCTCGTGTACACAGCTTTTCAATGTACTGTAGTAGCTGTTTTTCCTGTGTAGAGTTGAGGAGTCGCTTTTCTTCTGTCCGGGACGCATAGGTGCCCTGCACCCCGCGAAAACGCTTCGAGAGCCGCGACCGCTCAACGCCGTACTCTCGCGCAACCTGAGATATATTAGGACGTTCTCCTAGCTTCAGGGATCTCAAAGCTTGAACAGCTGCGTCAATCGGGTCCATATTGGTAGAGTTATGAGGGTTGAAAGTATAGAGATTTTTGGTGCCAACTGTGCGTTGAGTGGGGTCTGTGCGTTGAGCGGGGAAACATGGTACCGAATTCGGCCACTCAACGCACAGACCCCACTCAACGCACAGTTTGAGGATAGCCACCACTATTACTTTTGAAGCTGCAGAGCTCTATATATATTGTAAAATCACTAGATTTTTTAGAGTAGCATTTGCAGAAGCTTGATAAATCGATTGGCAACGATAAACTACGTGTGATACCTCTGTGGGAGGCGTACTTTGCGAGTGCGCGTTGATGGGCCGGATGCCTCCACCACCCTTCAATAACTAATAATCCTCAACATCAACCTCTAGGTCCTCAATAACATGAGCAGGAGGTGCAGGAGCCTCGAGGCTACGCGCCTTACCCTTTTTGGCCAATTGTATATCAGTCCTGAGTTGCTTTTCAGCTGCGCGCGCAAGTAGATCTTCTTCGCGCTCTGCCGCCTTCTGCTGTTCTTGCAACCTAACCTCTTTTGCAGCCATCCTTTTCTGCGCCCTTTGCTTAAGCATAGCCTGTTTCTCCTGCTTTTTCTGCTCCTTAGCTAGCTTGTCGCGCTCTTTCTGGTGTTGTAGTTCTTCTGCTTTGGCGTCTTTTTCAGCCTGGCGATTGCGGGCAGCCTCAACTTTTAATAGCGACTAGAAGACAGCGCCGCCAGCGTAATTCTCAGAGGGTTCAAGTAGTAATGCCTTGCCACGCTTACGGCGCTTCTTCTCATTAAAAAGGGCATCTCTAAGGCGATCGTTTTCGTGCTGGACGAGCTGTTTCTGAGTCGCTATTGCGTGTATTGTGTGAGACAGCTACAAGACGCGTTTATCATTAAGATCCTCAACTACCTGTCGTAGAAGTCCTTCAATTTTACGCCAATCGCTTGCAGAGAGTACTGACGACGTGCTATCGCTGCTTGATAGCCTCTTAGGCTCTAGATCCTTAAATTTCTTCAATATAGCGTTGCTATTCAGCGAAGAGATGCCAGTAACTTTGAAGGCGTTAATAATTGTTTCTTTGGCGAATGCAACTCTGTATGCCTTATAGAAGAAGCGGAAGAAGTCGCGCTTAGTGATAGATGTGAGTCCTTAGCTATTGTACATGAATTCGGAGAGCTCTTTTGTATATGCAGCTGAAAGAGCTTAAAAAGGCAGACATCTAGAGGCTAGCGTATGAGTTGAATGCGGCGGGTAGATAGCTAGGAGGATTCGATTTTGATTGAAGAACTCGATAAAACTCCATAGTAACGTGAGCCATGCCCATCAAGAATTAGGAGTCGATAGTCGCGCTTTGCCTTCTTCTTAGTCTCCTCTTGAAAGCACCTCTTAAGCCAGGCAATCCCAAGTTCGTTGTTTGTCCATCCAGATGGTGATGAGGCGAAAAAGGCCTGGTGCTCTTGAGGATTGAAATCTTGTAGCCATGTGTCCTGGATGTTGCCAGAAGCCGCCTGATATATTAGGGCAGGTTTGAGAGAGCTGCGTCGGCGCATATACAAGCTATCGTCGTTATCCACTCTCTATTGCCGTCCTGGAGTACCTGCTTGACGCCTCCTTGCTCATATCGCGGTCGAGAGAACACGCGCTTCATTTTTGACACTACCCGATCAAGAAGCCCTTCTCATCCATATTGTATATTTGACGGTGCGATGTTGTACTGCTTGATCTTATCGTCTAAAAGCTTGAAATAGAGGGCGTATTTGAAGGCTGAATCGGCTTTGTAGCGCTGGCTATCGATGCCAGATGTCCATCGCGATATAAGGTCAATTTGATGCCGCGCAATGTAGCGATTAACCCAGTGATTTCCTGGCTCTTGATGTGCTATTTCTCCAGCGAAATTTCGTATCATCTCTCTCGTAGGGGGTAGGCCTTGTACACACAGCTTATCAATGTACTGTAGTAGCTGTTTTTCCTGTGTATTGTTGAGGAGTCGCTTTTTTTCGGCCCGAGTTGCATAGGTGCCCTGAACCCCTCGATAGCGCTTCGAGAGCCGCGACCGCTCAACGCCGTACTCCCGAGCAACCTGGGATATATTAGGACGTTCTCCTAGCTCCAGGGATTTTAAAGCTTCAACAGCTGCGTCGATCGGGTCCATATTGGTGGAGTTATGAGGTGTTGAAAATATACGATTTTTAGTGTTAACTGTGCGTTGAGTGGGGTCTGTGCGTTGAGTGGCCGAATACGGTACCCTATAAAAGCCGCAGAGCCGCACTATACCTAATTAGGCCATAACACCACTAAAGTATCGCGATTATTACAGTACTACGGTAGGCCTCACTACTATCGATCGACTACGGTATCGCCTGCCTTGTCTACTATCGATCGATTGAACACGTGACGATAGATGATAGATAGTACCGACGATAGTACGGACCGTTGCAAGCGCTGACTGGAGTAAGTTCCCCTGCGCCCAGACTTGTCAATAAACAAAACAAACAAAATTTGAGGCTCTGAATTTGTTTGTTTGACGACTTTCTTGGTGTTGTAGTTTGTTTGTTTGATTTGATGGAGCTATAGAGGCGCTTTTTATTTGATTGTTTGTTTGATTTTGAGTACTTTAAGAGGACTGTGAAAGAGACTCTGGTGGTGTTATAGGCGGCGGCTCCTCCCACTCATGTATGCTAAACTGTTCGTTGAGCTTATTGTCATCGTACGTTGCCACCACCTTTGCGCTTGGAGGTTTAAAACCTGCTCGAATCCATCGTTGAGTACAAATTAAAGCAGCCAATAGTTGGCTGCCCATTTTGCGTCTCTGTGGCTCAAGTACGTCGCCAGTACCCGAGAAGACTCGCTCACAGTCAGCGCTGGAGGCAGGGATAGTTAACACGTCCAGCGCCAATCGTGACAAATTGGGATACCTCGGCTTGAGCTGGTACCAGTATTGGACAGCTGTACAGCCAGTTTTGTACTGTTCTGATGTCCATGTTGGCTCTCTAAGCCAGCTCTCGTACTCATCCGCCACCCCTATTATCTCGTCGCTGTTGTCAAGTACCGAATCGATCGCGTCGTCAAAGCTGCTCATCGCGTGTTTAGGCGCAGTTGTTATTGTTGTTGCTGTCGCTAGGGCGGGCTTGTAACGAGCCCAAAGCTGCTCGAAGCTCGCGTGCGTAGCTTGTAACTGTGCGGGCTTCTCACGCCAGAAACGTTTAAAGTAGTTCTTGAAGCGTGGGTGGAGTGCCGTGGCAGTGTAGTAGACGGGGATTTTGAGGAGTTTATTAAGGTACTTGCTCGCCTTCTTGAGCGCAGCACGTACGTTGATAGCGACGTGATCTTCTGGCGCCTCGTCTGGCAGGTAATTGACGCTTTCAAACAGTCTAAGGCGGGCATCTAGGTCAGCAATAAGAGACTCAAACACAGGGATAACCTCGTATAACGCGCCGTGAGTGCCAGCTTTGCCGCGACCTTGCAAGCGATTAGTTGCGGACTTCAGCGGCTCAAGCACCTCAATGTACTCGGTAATCACCGCCCAGTCTGCAGCTGCAAGCCCGCCTGATCGCATCCACTGCGGCACAATAGGCGGCTTAGTGTTGTTGCTTTTGGCAAGCTCGTCAGCGTGCTCAGTCTCTTGTATGTGGTAGGAGGAGTAGCTGTTGATGGCGTGTTGTAGCTCAACACCGCGCTTAAAGCAGTCATGATAGCTGTTCCAACGCGTAACTCCAGGCTTGAAAGGCTCACGGCGTCTTGCTGTAGCGCCAGCAGGCATCTCAACTGCTTCGCTGTTCTGACAATCCTCAAATATACCCCATTGTTTTGGCGTGTTAATGTAGTTAACAATATCAAGAAACACGCCAAGCGGACCATCTTTCCGCCATTGCTTCATATAAAACTCCTCTTCGTTGTAGTGTTCAGGCTCGTTATCAAAGGCGTCGGAGTCAGTGCCAAACATAATAGTTTGCCCAACGAGGTTGAGTATGTGGCAAGCGCAGCGGAGGCGTCGATCGTTGGCGATAAAGCCGTACATTGTGCCGAGTTTATTAACTGCAGTATCGTTGTTGTAGGCGTTGTCAAGCACGAAATAGCCCAAATTGCTGCTAGAAATCTCAAAGTAGCGTAGGATTCGTACGACAGCTTCCGCGATCGCTGAGCCTGTGTGCGCACCAACCAGCTGCGGCAAGGCGATGGGAAGGTCAACTATATTGCCTTGAGAGTCAGCGTAGTGCGCACAAATTGCAAAGAAGCCGCGCTTCCCCCCCTTGGTAGTCCAGCCGTCAAAGCTTATGTGTATTTTGCTAGAGGCCTCAGACAAGGCGCGCTTGACTTGAGGTTGTAGCCAGCTGTAAAGCCTCATCACGAACCTCGAAACGCTGTTGTGAGACCTCCATAGCGCCGCCTCTGCCTCTGGGTTGGCGAACCTGATCATCGCGCGGAAGGACTCAGTCTCAAACTCGCGTAATGGCCTGTTGTTGTTGACGAGCCATAACACTGCAGCTTGCCTGAAGCCTTGTACGTCCAAGTTACCCAGCTCCTGCGTTGCATCTTGGCTTAATGTGACCCCGTTTTCTTCCGCCCATCGCAGCGACTTCTGGCCAGGTTCGAGCGGCCTCTTGTGTACGATAGTGCCTTGTTTGGTGAGCCGATGGCCGGGAAGGTCTTGCTTCAAATGGTTGTTGGCGGCTGTAGTTGACAGAGTGGTCTGGTGTAGGCCGCCCTTCTTTCTGTTGATGTGACAGTGCTTGTATTGGAAGTAGATCTTCTCAGGGTTAGTACCAAGCTTTCGAAGGCGATAGCCGTGCCTAAAGACCTAGCTGATGTTGCCTGTGGGTGTGGATAGAGGCATATTGAAGCCCAGCAGGCGCTTCAAGTTAAGGCCTTCGTAGTTGGTAAAGTCAACACTAGGCGCAGCGTCCTCCTCCACTAAAGCCTCTGTGGCAGCATTACTAAACGCGCGCGGCGGCTTAGTAGCTATAGGCGGCTTATAGCCACTAACAGCAACTCCCAAGCTGGCTCATCGGCCTGTAAGGCTTGTAGTATAGGCCGTGGTGATGGCCTCCGGGCGCGCTCCTCTAGCTCGGTTGGTGGCTCTATTGAGCGCGGCTCTAGAGTACTTTCAAGCACCTCAATAGGCGGCTCCGGCTCGTCAACTACCTCAATAGACGGCTGGGTTGGCGGAGGAGTAAGCGGCCGCTGGCTATCCATAAGGCGCTGGCTGGGTTTCGGCGCACGTTGGGAACGTTTGGGCATAGGTTCGGATGCCTCAGCAGGCTCGCGGCTTCGTTTTGGGGGCATGGTAAGCGTGAAGGTAAGCAAAGGCGCGAAAAAGTAAGCTGTAGGCGCAGGCAAGTAAGCCAAAGTATAGTGGGTGTGTAAGCGTTGACGCGCAAGGTACGCGGAAAGTACGCGGTCGGCTAGCCAACATTACCACTTCATGCCAAGGCGTACTGCGCGACGCTCTGCAGCCCGCAACAATAGAGATATAGTAAAACAGGCGACAGGAATTAATTTAGCAACATTGATTTAATAGTTTAACTTATAGAAGACAAGATTTATTGCGTGGTTATAGCAAACGATTTTTAAGAGTAGTAACTAGGTTCAGAATATATAAACATAACTTAGGCTTCGCTGCAACAGCGCAAACTCACTTTGCTACAATACCTCAACACTATAATATTAGCTTATTTAGATTATTATATATATATTTATTGTTTTAACAGCTTATTACCTACGTAAAGAAAGAGGAGGAACAGAGGATAGGAGGTGCTAAAGCCGAATAGCAATTCATGTATATCAGTTGCTGGCGGCCAGTGGAAGCACACATCCGTTATGCGGGCTTTTTTTACGCAGGTACAATCCACTTAAGAAGCTCCGTTTTTTGCTCTGTTTACTATAGGAATACCTATATAATTGCAGCGTTGGGAAAGTTATTGTTACATCAACACTAAGAATATATCACTAACTCTAGGGTACCTTATCATTACAGTATGCTAAGCGATTCAAACAAACTTCAAATTTTTTGACTGCAATTGCCTCTTTTGTTTGTTTGACCTATCAAAATTGCAGCAGCAGCTTTTTGTTTGGTTGACGTTGTCAATTCAAACAAAATTCAAACAAAATATTGAGGCATGTTTGGTTGTTGACAACCCTGCCTGCGCCTCTCTCAGTGCATGATTAACTCAAGTTATTGATCATCAAAAGCTAACTCAGACATAGGATCAACGCCCTATAACTCCTTCTTCAAAGATGGCTTCCCGTACACCCATACCTGGATATCCGGAGAGCAGGCCGGCACCGAGCTGCTTATCGCAAGGCCTAAACCGAATTCTATTCAGATGAACGTCAAACGTGTCTTGGAGGACGATGGGTCAGACCATCCAATCAAGAGTCAAAGACTAGAAAGCCTCGTGTTTGACCCATTCCTATGGTTATTTGGTCAGTGATAGGGGTTCTCGAGCAGTTACGTTTGATGATGATGTGGAATTGATCTTCAAGGACGAAATGGGGACAAGCAAGGGCGACAAGCAAGGGCGACAAGCAATGGTGACAAGCAATGGCATTACTTCCAGTATGCGATTTAGATTTCCTAGAGGGTTCCACCATCATTCACGGCGTCCGGAAATACCACGCGGAGAGCACGAAAGGTTTACCAGCGTCAATGATGGCTCTGTGGCTTTTTAAAGGCTTACTGTTCGGAGAATAGTGTATTGGCAATTACCGACTTCTTCTCAAAGGCTTAACATCATCCCTCTTTGCCGAATCCCAACATATCCCCCCCTGAAAGTATCGAGTACTATTTTTTTGGGGGGCAATTGCTTCTATCTACATACTTCCTTTTTCTGCAGACCGATAGCTGCGAGCCAGTTATTTGAGCTGCCCGTATATTTTCGAAAAGAAGGGCAAGGAAAATGATATCCTGGACATAGTAGTGGGCTCAGGTGGCGGCAACAGCATATATAACACATAGAAGCATATTGGGTTGTCTGCAAGCTTTTCTTGCGGAATCTACATATCTTTGTGACCACATTCTCGGCTTCAGTCGAAGTTCTTCGTGACAATACTCAGGGCTTCGATTGAAGTGGCACCTGACCCCTGTTTACCGAGTGAGAGTATGTCCGAAACTACACTGATTCTGAAAAAAGTGCAGAATTTGCGAACTTGTGAGACCATGGGCGATATGCGCGACAAGCTGATAGCTGCGTAGTTTTCAGGCACACGAACACTACAGTAACACAGCCTAATGCGCGAGGATCACTGTTTATTATAATCATGTAGAAACACCAAACCCGGTAAAATCTAGAAACACGATCATGGAATCCACTGGAAAAACGAATATATTTAATTGTTAATTGTAAGAATACCACTGCATGTTTTCCACCAGATGATGTCGGGATGACCTCCTTTCCCTAGCCCGATGCGGCTAGCGGCTGAGTTGGAGTTCTCTGTTCTGTGTAGAACGTACCTGTGTAGTGACCCCTGAAAATCCACGTAGGTCGCGCACGAGCCGCACACTCCAGCTGCGACTTGCGTCCAGGTCGCTTCTTAGAGCGCAACTTAAAACCCGAGTATTTAAAATTTCTACTCCCCCTCTGCCATGTCCCGCCCAAGCATTTCCTTCCTCTCCGCCTTCTAAAATCCCGAAATTTCTAATACCCACAATGAATTCCCTCCAAGCCACCCCGCCCCACTGGTCCCGTCAAGACATCCTCGCGCTCCTCCAACTCCTCACCATGCTCATAATCGCCCTCCTCCGAGCACTCTGGCACCTACTGGACTCGCGAACCCCCCACGGTGAACCACACCAATGTTGGCACAGTCGAGACTTTCCGCTAACACACGTCATAAAATCAGAAACCACTCCTCGCCCACCAACTCCCGCTTCATCACAACACGAACCAAAAAGCCGCCGCCCAGCCAGCCCGTGACTGACACCCCCCCCACACGACTCAGACAGAACCACGGTAAAGAAATAAACATGGCCAACAAAAATTCAATGAATACCATCTACGTTGATAGCCAGTTCTGCAACAAGAATAGTTATGCCTATGCCTAGAGTATCGGTGCTCTTTGTTAACTGCCCATCATCTCCTTGCCCCTTGTACCTGGCCCTCGTCTCTTTACCCCTCTCCTCTATACCTTTCCTTTCCCTTTTATACCCCTTTCCTCTACACCCTTCTCTCTTATCCTCCCTTTTTCGATATTTCCTCTACATTTCTCCTTTACCCTTCTCCTCGGCTTCTTTTCTCTGCCTCTCTCTCTCCTCTATAACCCTCTCTGTTATCTCTCTCCTCCACCCCTACCCTCCACCTCTATTCCCTCCCATCATTCAACCCTGAGTTTTAACCTCCACAAGCACCTTCCTTCACCCTCCGACACGATAAACCAAATACTCATCCGCAAGAACTGAAAAAAAAGATACCTTCACACACACACGCGCGCGCGCAAGAATCGCCTTATTGTTAAAAAACATATTCGTCCCATCTCATCGTCCTATCTCATGCAGAAAAGTCAAGGATAGGACGACGCGCGCTAGGCCTTAGTTCCAAGCAGACAGACAGACAAACAGACAGACAGGCAGGCCAAACCAGTCTCTCCAACACCTGTACCATCTCCATGCAAGTCATGCTAAAAAAAAACCACAAGCATACCCCAAATACGTCACCATCATACCCGCATAGCATAACACATTCATACCAGTACATTTCCCACCAACTCCCTCTCCCTCCCAACTTTCTTCCCCCCCTCCCCAACCCCTCAAGCCACACCCTGCACTCCCACACCCCCCTGCCCCAACCCCAACCCCAAATTCAAATTCAACCCCGCGCCCCCCCTCCTCGCCCCGACAAACCCCTGCCTCTGCCTCCCCGTCCTCCCCCTCCCCAACCAATTATACTTCAACTCCCTCGTCAACCTCCCCATCTTCTCCTGCGCCTCGTCGCCCGACTGCAAGCTCACCAAGACACTAACACACTGCAGCATCCTCCCCACCGTCTCCGTGACTTTGGCCGAGTCCATAGGCTGCGCGCGGAGAGACGGCGGAACGTGCTGCCCCGGTTGGAGAAGAGTAGATGGGTTCGAGTGCACAGAGTGCGCGGAGAAGGAGCCGGCCGAGGTGTTTGAGGTGGCGCGGGAGCGGTTCGACGAGGGGAAGGTGGACGATGTCATGCTGGTTGTGGATTCAAGGTAGCCGCCTGAGCTGTGCGATGTGGATTGGAGACTGCCCATTGGGACAGTATTCTGTGATCCTGCCGTTCCTGGGCGGGCATCTGGGATGGGGGAGGGTGATTCGAGCCCAGCGTTGAGGTTGTCTAGAGAGAGGCGAGAGAAGATGGCCATGAGGGTATCGTAGCGGGGTAGGATGACAATGTCGCGGAACATGAGGAGCGTCATGCGGCGGACTTCGAGTTCACCTAGGATAGGTATGTTTTTGTTGTCAGGTGACTTGGTGTTCATTTCGTCCGGTAAAAGCACACCCCAGAAGTCAGCAGCCGCTGTTGCTGACATGATGCCCGAGCCACGGAATTCCAGGTCCAGAGGTAAGAAGACAGCTTGTATAAAGGGAAGGATGGTCGTGAAGACCACGATCCACATTTCAACCAGGTGCGGTATCAGGCGGTCATCGGGAACGGGTCTTAGCGTCTGATCTAGCGAGCCGAAGCCGGTCGTAAGCAGTTCGTTAAGATCTTCGATGAGGATAATAGGTGAACGCTTCTGTATACAGCGCATTATATGAATATTGACAAGCCCGTTGAAATCCTCGACCGGCGGCCGCGGATCCTCGCCTGCAAATATCAACAACACATGCGCTTTCAACAAGGGCCAAGCATCGTCGGGCGCCATGCCTGGCAAGTTGAACGAGTTTCCAAGGTTAAGCATCGCATCACTATGCTGCGAAAGTGCAGAACCAGGCGAAGGCCCAATAGTGCTCAGGGGCGTGGTGTTCATGCTGTTCATAGACGGCCATTCTGAGCGGTCTGTGCTGAGAGACTGTTTGCGATCTCGGAACGCGGGCTCGAGCTGGGTATCTAGGTAAGCAGCAGCTTTCTCTTCTTTCTTTGCCCGTCTCAAATGACGTCCCCCATGTCTCAGGTCCAGCCCAGTCACAGATCCAGCGAACGTGCTCCCAGGGCCGGGTGACGCAGGTGCAGCAAACGAATATAGCGGCTGAGGCAAGTTCGGATCCGCTAGTCGAGAGGTGCTGCTCGCCGAAGACAACGGAAGGGCGTGCTCATCCTTGTCCTTGAGCTTGTTCTTTTGCCGCGACAAGAAGTGATGTTTGTGCTTGTCCTTCTCATGCACAGTCGGAAGATAACCCTCGTTTCGCGGGACCAGAGTCGAAGTCGAACCATTGGCCGACGAATACAGGGATGCACCACTACTGATGCTCGGTTCCACCAGGCTAGTGGTAGACTGGTTCATCATGCGATTCAGCGCCTGTGAACTGTGAATGCCGATTCCAATCTTGCCGGGCGACGGGAGTGGTGTGTGCTTCGCCTCGGTGCTCCTCTCCGTCTTGATGTTCTTTGGCTTCGAGAACAGCTTCATTTTGCTCTTCTCCTTCGTTTTAGGAAGCTGTCCCGGCTCCGGTGTCGAGGGCTTCGGGGAGGCGTGCTCCTGCGGCTGCTGTATAGCAGGCGAGTTTGCGGGACTCCGCGGATAGGCTGCGTTGGCAGCCGTTGCTGCTGCCATTCTGCTCCCGCCCGCCAGTCCGTTCTGGTATGTCATGCCATTCGTCTTGAAGGTCATCATGCCCGGACCCGGCATGGGCGGGGGACTCGAGGGCCCCCGTCCCGCCGGCACCGAGCCGCCGGGTTCTGGTATCGTCGTCGAGCGCTTCCGCATGTGGTTGGAGTTCTGGGCGTGCATGGCGGTCTGGGCGGCGATGCGCGAGGCATCGAGGTTCGACATGCTGGCCTGGTTGGAGGGCAGGCTGGGTTCGAAGTAGCCCTGGGAACGTTGTCGCGGACGGTGGCCTAGCTGTGCGCCGGTGCGGATCTGCGCCTCGGCTGCAGTGACATTGTCGTCGCGCGGAGGAGGGGCAGGGCGCGAGTAGTTGGGCGTGGGGTCGCTCTTCTGCGGTGAAGTGACGGGGCGCGGCGGCAGCGGAGAGCGGCGCTGCAGCGTGACTTGCGAGCTGTCGCTGTCCGAGTCGTCGAAGGGAGCGGGCCGCTGGACGGTGGGCGTCTGCGGGGGTGGAGAGGAGGGCATGGCGGCCGTGTGCGACGGCGCGGCCTGTGGTGGCCGGGTTGCCAATACGGCACTACCCTATAAGGGTGTGGGTGTACGCGTACAGGAGGGGGCGTGGCTCAGGGCGTGTGGCTATCGGGCGGGGTCGGGCATGGCCAGCATGGCTGACGGAGGGTGTCGAGTGTGGCGTGGGAGACATACGGGAGAGATGCTTGCGACGTTGGCCTGGCCCGTCGACGGTAGCCGCTTCTAGATGCCATCGAGTGATCGACGCGTAGGGCTGCGCCAGTCCCCCACTTCTCCAACCACCTCACCTCCCCTCCCACACCAACAATGCCCCCCCTAGCCGCCACCTACACCAGCCCCACGACCACCACGACCACCACGACCACAACCACCACCCCTCAAACACTCACCCACGCCCTGCCCTCCCTCCCCGCCGCCCCCTCAGTCACAGACCGCACATCCTACCTCAACGCCCTCCAAGCCGCCACCAAAGCCCTGCAAGCCGACATCAATGCCCTCCTGACGCAGAAAATGGACGAGGACAAAGCCGCTGGTGCAGAAAAAGGGAATGATGCGCGGGAAGAGGAGAATTACGGCGAGGACGTTGGGGATGCGGATTGAGTTTGTTGAATTGGGTTGATGATGACACCCTCCAAGTCACAAACAGATACAACTTTCCAAACACACCCACAACCTCCAACTGGGTATCAACAAATGACAACTCTACTACAAAACTACCAGTCCCACACCCAACCCAAGCTTGCTTCCCCCCAACCCACTACCTCCACGCACTCGCCTTCCTCCCTACACTCCCCCTCAAACACCCCGAATGCACCACACTATTATCCGGATAAACCCTAATCGCACTCCCCCCAAACCTCTTATGACAAACCGCACAATGTCTATCCTCATCAATAACCACCCTCCTATTCAGCCCCCCGGCACATGTCTCCCCCTCGCATCCACCTTCCCCTCACCCAGCAGCACTGCAGCCTCGACCTCGACCTTCTCCACGCCGCGCAGTCGCGCCACGATGCGCTCTTCGTTCATGACAGAGTTGGCGTTGCGGATGCGGCCTAGGAAGTACGACTCCAAGTCTTTGACGGGTAGAGTGGAGGGACGAGGTCGAGCGTTGTGTTGGCGGGGAGGCGGGCGCCGTGGCTGAGGAGGCCGAGGGCGGGCGGCCAGTTGGGCTTGTGGGGGTGCGGCGGCGTGAGGTAGAGGGAGAGAAGGATGTGGTAGATGGAAGGTTCTTCGTCGTCGTAGTTGGCCGTCGCTGCCGCTCTTGACGGAGGAGGGGATGACATGGTCGGAGAGGAAGGTTGGGCTGTTGAGAGGTACGTTTGATTGCAGTATCTAGGACCGTCAGTATCGCACATGCAAATAAATTCCCAAACCACTCACTCTTCGGCCTTTGTGTAGTCTTTCATATCAAAGACATAGATCTGCAATGCCTGCTTGTGATTACCCATCTTGCTGAGCACGATAGCCCGGGCCTCATAGAAACCCGCGTCATCCGGCGACAATTGCCTAAACACGCGCATAGTATTGTAATTCGTGCTCGTCTTGAGGAACGTCTGCAGCCGGTCCCGCCATCGTTCTCTTTCTTCGTCATTTTCAAAGTCATGAGCCCTGAGCCTCTCCAAAAACAAGTCGACCAACTTTTGGTGGAACTCCGGCGTGAGATCGTTCAATTCTTCGATAATGTGCTCGAGATACTTCACAGCAAGCTTGGCATCAATCTTCTCGAGAAAGTCGACCACTCGATCTCGAGGCAGCGTTTCGGCATTCTCAGTATCTGCAAGAAAGACTTCCATGCCCAACTTGGGATCTATCCGCAAGGGCCACTCTGCGAACTCAAGTATCAAGTCAATCATCTCTGGCGGCAGTTGTTGTAGATACCCTACTGTTCGCTGAGGTCCTTGAAGCGACGAGGAAACCTCTTCATCTGCTTCGTTCTTCCCAAATTTCTCTAGCTCCAACGCTTGACGATGAAGCTTCTTGCCATGCAAGAAGTCGATCAAGTCCGCATATCGACCGGTTTCGTAAAGCTTCTCTTGAACGACGTCCGGCTCGCAAAAATTGGGGAGTCGGAACAGCGGACCGGCCAGACCAGGGCTCGCAAGCATATAAGCCCGGAAGAGTGTAGTGTCGACTAATTGTGCCACTTTCAGAAGCTCGGCAGCCCAGTCGATATCCCCAGCCTGACCCGATGTGTGGATGAAATAGTGAAATGGCGGCTTGTACTCTTCTGTTTGGCTTTCGCTTGGCTGGGGTAGAGGCTCTTTGAGCGAGCCGTCAATGTCGACATAACGCTTTATCTGAACACGGCACTGTGCAAGGTATGATTGCAGAGCGTGCACCGCAAGCTTCAACTCTTTGCCCTCGAGGTTCCTGTCCGGAAGTATGGTTTCTGACGTCTTCCCTTTGATGCTCATAGTGTCGGCTGCGTCGTCCTTGGCGTCCTTGATTGAAGATCTAATAGACGCAGCATCAGAGTCCACCTTCTTATGTCCCACCAATCTCCCCATCATGGAGCGTCCAATGGTGCTGACGGGAGTGGAAGGTGCTTCCTTGCTTTCAGCAGGAGCCTTGTCTGCGTTCAGTTCTTCCTCATCTACAACACTGTCTGCGTCCTTGATGCTTTCGATCGACGAGAAGTTTCCGGCAACAGACTTCGGGTAGAGCGCAATAACTCGCTCTGGCGGCGCTTTTGCATCGGTGAAAAGATCCATGGCTTCGCGAAACTTGCGCAAGTCGAATAAAGCTTGCGCCTTGAGCATCGTAATCTCCCTGATCCTACCTTCCTTGTCGTGGAGCAGGGTATGTTCAAGCATCTTCAGTAGACTGAGCGCCTCATCGTATCGACCGTTAACGACAAGCTCATCGATCTGGGACTCATAGTTCTGCGCGCCCATTCTCCAAATGCATCGATCGCTCCCAACAAGGAAGCCTTTGCCGGCATGCGCCAAGCTGATATTGGGCTGCGGAACATGGAGGAAGTTCGCGTTCGGAAGGGCAATAGTTTGCAGCAGGTTGAGCGTATCCGGGTTCCTAACCTCGAGTCCGCCTTTCGACGGTGGCTGTAGCGAGAGCATGTACGGATACGAATAGGCAAGGCTCTCCGGTGCAGATGGCCATGGCACCTGTCGCTTGTCCAGCGCATTCCCATCTGTATCGACAAACAAGCTGTTAACGTCCTTAACCAACAGCATTTCCCCCTCGTTTAGCCGTGTAGCTAGCGGCTTCGGCACCCAGCTTCCCATGCCCATGTACCCCATGCCCGACGAAGACACAGCACCGAACCTTGTGCCACCCTGCCCACCGGCCTCGGACAATGCGCCCGGCTTGACGATGTCCTGAATCTCCTGACTCTCGACATTGACCAAGACGAAGCCAGGATCCATACCCGCAACGATCTTAGTCGCTGTCGCCCAAGTCAGGCTCTTGACGGATGCAACGAGCGTGACCTCGGCCGCGTCTCCGCTCAACTCCATATCCTGCCACGTCCATAGTATAATCTTCCTCTTGACCGCCACAGCCACCCTGCTCACAATAGATGGAATACCCGTGCTACCATCCTTCACGATGTTGCTTGTCACGGCGAACGTCGTGGCGCCCCTGGTCCTCTCCAGCTTCTCCAGCAGCGCATACGTCTGCAGATCGTACACGGAGACATGTCCGTCCGACAGCGACAGTAGAATATTCGCTTCCTTGATGATAGCTAGCTGTTGTATTGAGCGGCGAGCAAACTTCTCCTCCTCGCGCAGCAGGTCCACCGGCTTGATCTTGGGTGTCTGCGCATCGGGCTGCTCGCCGTTCTGTTCGCCATGCGTCGCAGGTTGTTCGTCTTCTTCGGTCGTCTCGTTGACGCGGTAGATGCGGAGGGAGCCTGTGTTTAGGCCGACAAGGACTCTGTTGCCTGCATGCCATCAGTCTCCGGATAGAAGGCGAGGGCGGCTGCATACCGTATGCGAGGATGGATTCGATCTTGGACTTGTCGCGCTGCTTCAGCTCGATAATCGGCCGAGCCGTGAAAGCGGACAGCATGTTGGAGACACTAGAGTGTAGTCGATCATCACGCTATGATTCCGTTGTGAGCGACCATGATGCGGCTGGGAAGAGCTCCATGGAAGCTGCAGATGGGCCACGCTGCATCATCATTGCCAGCCGGCTCGCGGCTGGTCCGAGCTCCCACGTGCTAGTGACCATGCAGGTGCAGGTGAACCGACTGTCTGAATCTTTAAAGCTGTTTTGACCCTGTAGAACTTTCACTCCGTTTTCACCGAATCGATGATGAGCGCAACCTTTCAATCACACCTCCACAGCACTAAAACCATGGGAAGGATGTCGTCGATTATCTATCGACGGCCTCAACCACCTACAACCACCCTACTATCCAATCCAATCCACCCAACAAATCCACATCCTCCCCAAGAAACAAATCCCCTCCAAAAGAGCGACTCAGGTCAGCACGAAACCCACGCGCCATACGACCTAACCAACCACCACGCACTCCCCCACCCGTGATATCAACCATCTTCCCACAAATCCACAACGCGTTCCGGCAAAAAAGAGCACAGAATCAACACAAGCGGCGCTCAAGCGCAAAAAACCAACCCTTCATCCAGGGGACGAGGATTCCTTCAAAAAAAAAAAAAACCAGGCCAACACAAGCCAAAAAAAAAACCTCTGTCGACTTCCTGCTCACTAACACACGTACTGCACGCTAACCCCGTGTCCTGCGCGCAAGGGGGGAGGCACCGTGTGAGGAGGAAGTATACGGACGCTTGTTACCGATCAGAACTGCATCCAGCACAAAACGACTTCCCCCAGCGACGGCCACAGCCGGGTCCGAAGATGCAGCCGAGAAGGGCCGGTGAGTTAACGGAAGGTGTGCATGGAGAGGCGAAATAGAGCGATTATACCCAATATATCCGGCCGTCACGGCACCACGGCAAACTGCGCGCCGATTGCAGCCTTGACTGCAGCGTCACACAGGGGCTCGCGGCCAACCGGGCAAGCCACGGGGAGGCGGGGAGCGCGCGTGCGGGCTGCAGAAGGGAAACCGGGGAGTTTGGGGTGCGGGAGAGGGCGAGAGGGAAAGGGACTCGGGAACAGACAGACCAAAGGAGATATACACAGACCTCATTGCGATAGATAGTATGGGGAGAGATGGACTTTGAAAAATCTCTTGGAACAAGAGTGTAAATGACTTGACATGAGATATATAGAAAAGTATCAAAACGCTCCAAGTAAATGCAATGAGGGGAAATCAATCCAACGCCAAAAAGCACAAGAACAGAGCAACAATGCAAAGCGTATAAACCAAAAGGAGATACATGGCGACACCCTCGCTCGTCGAGTGCAAGCACTACAAGGCGTTGCTGAGGGGCCAGATTAGATAATTAAAATGTATTGCAAAAAACACTAGTTTAAGTTCGTCTGTCAGAGAGGAGCAAGCTCCGTCAACCTGGCAGATATATTCTCGAGAGCAAGGCATCATCAGAGAAAGGGACCTCAAGGTCCAAAGTACGTAACCTGAGCAATTACGTCTCGTCGCAGGTCGATATGGCAACCCGTGTTACTTCTGAGACTCAGAACGCAAGCGTAAAGGTCAGAGAAGAACGTGGATTATCGACATTACAGTCTGTCCGCGAACGGATCCGGACTCTTCATGCGTCGTGGGGGATCAGCGAATGGATTTGGCTTTGGCTTTTCGTCGAGAGGAGAGGGGTCGTCGAATTGTCCATGGCTGCTAGTGCGGAAATGGCCGGGGCGCGCCGAGTCATTGATTGTACGAGCTTCTACTTGGCCAACCTTTTCTGAATCGGATTCAGGTTCGTTCAGACCATATAGCTGAAAAGCTCGGGGCTGCAGAGTGTACGGTGCAGCCTTGTTGACGGGGTACTCGTACGGCGGCGCCGCATCGGAGGGATACTCGCGGGTCTGTTGAGGAGCGCTATCAATGACCGGGTCGATGACATACGCTGTGCTTTGTGAAGCATCGCGGCGGGCAAAGTGAGTGCAAGCGTAGATGAGGCCGCCAAGTGCGATAGCAAACCAGATGAGCAAGATGGCGAGCGAGATCAAGGCCTCGGTCAGAATGCCACTAAGGAGCTTGTCGATGACGAAGTTGATAGCTTCGGTAACTTCGTCCCTAGCTTTGCCGTTGGGGTTGGCGAGTAGTTCGGCAGCGGAGCTAGAGTCGTTCAGCTTAGCAAGCGTTCCGAGAGACATGGTGTCATTATTCACGCCAGGGAAATTGACATGGGCGTGATCATGGACCCATGTAAGGCCCTTCTGGATGCCGGCAATCTTGAGGCCAATAAGGCAGTTGAGCACTTCTTTGATGGGGTCGTAGAGAACCGTGCCAGCGAAAGTTTCGTTGAGCACATCGGACATCTTGTCGACGAAGCCGTTCAGTGTACCGTTGACTGCGGATGTTGTTGTGTTCACCCAGCCGAGAATGTCGTCGTTGATTTTGGAGTCGAGATCACCAACGGCGCCGTTTACACCGCCAGCCCACGACATGGAAGCGTTGTTCAACGAAGTGACCACCTTCTCGGCGAACCCGGCGACTTGGTCTGTGAGTTCTGGAACTTTCTCTTGCATTCCCCTGACCAGCAACCATTGACAGAAGCAGGAGAAGCCTGCGATTGCCAGGGAAATTAGAAAGAGCATCGGAACAGAAGTTGCATAAGCCCAGGCCCAGCGCGCAATCTCCTGACGACGCGCAGAGCCGAAGCGGCGGCCGAACCACAGTCCAATGCCAGAGGATGTCGGGCGAGAGGCAAGGTAAACAACATCCATGGGCTGGTGTCCCTTTTCGAAGAGTTCAGCACGTTCCTCCATCCGGCGGTATCGTCCAATTTCCATCCAGGCCATTGGAAACATAACAAGAACCGCTAGGGCAATAAGAACGCCGAGGGCGACCTTCTTGGCTGTGTAAGCCATGACGAGAAGGTCATCGAAGAAACTGTTGATGGAGTTGCCTTCAGAGCAGAAATTCAGCTTCTCTTTTTGGGGTATGGGGAGACGATCGCGGTCAAAGGTGAAATTTTCCATGCCCTGAATTAGCTTCTTGACCTCTTGGAAAGGGAGACGGATGATGTTGTCGGTGAAATTCTGCACGTCTTCGAAAGTCGGGATCGAGTCGTTGAGCTTCTTAAGCCCTTCTTGCAGTTGTGGCGGTGCCTCGAGCGATTTGAGCTTGTTCATTTGATCGTCGAGGTTGATCTCTGGCTTGTCGAAATCGGGTCCGAACGGAAAGTTGATCTTCTTTATGATGTCGTTGATACCGTCGGTGGCTTTCTTGGTAGCATCACTCACGCCGTTTGTGACGTCTTCAATAGTCTCGTTCAAATTCTTGGAGATGGCTTCTCCAATTTCGGCTGCAGCATGAAGACTACCACTGACGGCAAGGGTAATGAGGCAGAGGTACGTGCCTGTCATCATGTGAACCACGAAGATGACGATTTCTTCAACTCCAGTGACGCTAAGTTCCAGCATCTTGACCAGACCGTGCACAGCTTTTTCGATGCTGGCGGAGGTCATTTCGTTGACGCCGTCGGCCATGAAGTGGGGCATGGACGCCATGGAGCTGCCCATGTTCTCGACTTGGTTGCATGCGCTGAGTGCTTCTCTACGAGCTGAGCTCAGGCTCGAGTTGGTGCTCGCGATTGCGAAGAGAAGGCGAACGAGGACGAGGAGGAGGAGGATGGTCCAGCGGTTGATCCATATCTGCGAGAGTCTAGCTCGAAGGCCGAGGTGTGGTTTGAGGTATGGTGTTTGGTTTAGCGGAGGTCGTGGTGTTTCTTGTGGGGCGTAGTTGCCTCGCATCTCATAATCGCCAGCGGACAGAGTTGGAGGTACAGCCGGGAAGGGTTGCTGTTGGTTCGCCGTGGAAGCCATAGCGAACGTGGATGGCTGCGAAGGCGAGGTGTGGTTGTGGGGTTAGGGAAACGGCAGATGAACGGCAGGCAACCAGCGCCAGGCAGCTGCGTTGAATATGATGCGAATATGCAGAGGTGCGATAGAGGAGCGAAGTATCTGCCAGAGATGGGTATCGTAGAGGAAGGGTACGGTTGAAGGTGGAGTATGGATTACAGGCCAAGGTGGAACAATAAGAGCAATAGCACAATAAAGAAAGTGAATGAAACCCGAACGCTCCAGACAATGCAACAAAGAAAGGTGACGCAGGCAGATAGTGAAAGCACGATATGGGAGAAAGGGTGCGGGGAATGTATGACTTTAGTGCATTCACGCCCGCGTAGTGATTCAAACGGACAGCAAGCAGTACGTACCGCGAGAAAGCGCAGGACGGAGCACAGGCCTCGCTGCAAGCGCCAATGGCACGGCAGAGGACGGCCTGCTCGACCAGTTTGTCCAGCAGCATATCCAGTACGTTGCGGCTCTGTTGTGGATCTGCGAGATCCGGTTAGGTGGGCGGCCCAGATAGGCGCCCGTGGGAGGTGGGAAAAGCTCCTAGCGACCAGTCATTCGCATGGCAGGCGGTCGGGCTGGAGAAGGCCCAGACAAGGCGCCAGGACAGTCTTCGCGCGGCGGCGACTGTTATTTTGAGCTCTTTGTGCTCGACTGGTTGTCGCGGCTCGTCTGGGCGGGCGTCCGTTGTTCACCGGCTTGCGCCCACGGGCTGCCGCTGGCGCGCAGAGGAGGCCGGCGAGGCCTCGTGACGGACCAGCGCGTCGCAGGTGGGATCGTCGTCGAGCGCAAGGGAACACACCTCTGGGGTCGGTCGGTCGTAGGCAGAGGAGGCTCGAAGCCGGAACACATGGCGGCCGCCGCCATTACGTAGGCAGGCCTCGCCGCCGCAGGGCTGCTGCGGCGGTCTGCCGTCGCTGGTCGCTGGTGCCGCACCTTCCCTGTTTCTGCATGTCTATGCACGTCGAGAGCCGACGTCATCGTCTTCGGACGCAGGATGCTTCGTTGAGTATTTCCATGTATCTGCATACAGTGTCTACCAAGTGCCGTCCACTCTGCGTTATGGAGACGAGACCCCGTTTCCCTTCCCGGAGCCTCTGTTGGCGCTCGACCCGCTGTCGTGACGCTGGCAAAAGGCGCCCGGATGCCCAGCCGAGCTAACGGGTTGCCGCCGCACGCTGGACGCAGGCCGCTGTGACCCAACCAAGTGCTTACCAAGCGCCTGTTTCAAACAAACCAGACGTCCGACCTCCATCCCATCTCCATTCCGATGATATCCCTCCGTGCCCTCCTCCGTCATGCCCACCACACCGCCAGCGCCCGTGGCTCCGTTTCGAAATGCTGTTTGTGACTGTGTCAGCCTCTATATCGTGCGAGGGCTGGCCACCGTGGAGAGGCCACCCCGTGCCTGGGGCACTGCCCAGGTGGCTGGTCTTCCAGCTCTGCAATTCACTCATTATCTGCATCGTAGCTAACTAGTCCAGGTACAATATTCACATCCAGCTCGGGCTGCCCTGACGTGACCCTCGTACATGTTACCGCTTGCTCTGGATCCCTCTGGCCCATTCTCATACTCCAAACACCATGGTCATGAAGACTGTCAGTACACACAGCAGACCCAGCTTCGACTTGCATTTCCAGGACACATGCTCAGGCTGGATAATTATTCATCTATGACGCTTGCCTGCCTTCTTCTCAACGGTTCCTGCCTGGTATATATTGTGTGATCCTGGAGCGCGAACCTAACCACCATGCCCGGTGTTGAGAGGAGATGGAGACCCCGCCACCGCAACGCCCATTGCACGCTTTTGACCAAAAGCCTGCAGCCGAGGCTTGACCCGCCATGTTACACCCCGACGAGGGTGGGGAGTAGAAATGTAATGGACGGAGGGGGTTCGTTAGCTAAGACCACTCTACAGGCCGTACGTAGTCTTAGCTGATAACCCCCTCCCACGTCGCCTTCCCATGTAGCCTTCTCCATATCCGCGACCTGGGCCTGGTGGTCTTCTTTGAACGTGCGCCGTCTGTACTACGCAGCTATCCTGTTCGGGTGCGCCTCCGGCTTCCTCAAGTGAACGTCAGGAGTGAATTCAACAATTATTCCTTTCCTTGTGCGGGCACGCCAGGGAAAGATGCCTCCACTTGTCTTGTTCGTTGCTTGGGCTCAACGCGTATTTTGCTTTGGTTACTCGACCAGCGCAGGGTCCAAAGCTTATTTGCGGACAGTCATTGTGGGCAACCGTGCCCAAGGTCGCGATAGCTTTCACCAGACCCCTCTGTCGGGCTGCAGCCTGGCTTTTTTTCACCCATCTTCTCGTTGATCTCTTGCTTATATTCGCTCTCCTTCTCGACACCCCCGCTTCGACGTTATTTCTACACTCAACTCGATTGTCCGCAACCGCTCGCCGTCAACCTTCGTCGTATCGTCGCCGAACAGCAGAGTGCTGTTTTTTTACGCATACGGAACCCAATCGCTCGTCTTTCGTACTTATTGCGACCGTCGCTTCGTCTTGGATATAGAGGGTAGAGCATATCGCTAGGATTGGACCGTTAAAAGAACAGGTCACCCGAGCGCACCCCGCCGCCTGGCTCTCACAAGTCGCCGCCTGACAGATCTGTAAGTCTCTCACTTACACCAGGTGAGCTCCTTCTATTGTCCTCATTCAGGACCTTAGTCGCCGCTTGCCTGGCCCTCTTATTGTCTGCACTAGTCTACGCTAGGTAGTATATATATTGACCATTGGTAGCCGTTACTTCCTCAATCATATCGGTACTCGCGGAAGCTCTCAAACGCGCAGGAGATCAATCACTACATGAGATAAAGGTGGTCCTAGTAGGTATGTCACAGCTTTACAACTATTTCACAATTCTTCCTGTGGCTCTCCGCAGGAAGATTTTGTGGAATCCCCCATTTTCCAGCAAGATCGCCTAAGCAAACAGCTTCCTCCAAAACAGCTTGGCAGAAGGGTTTTTCAGGGAACCTGCGGGTCTTGACGCACTTCATCTGGGACGTGGTACATACGTTTGGGTGCGTTTGTCTGCCCCTCAACCCGCCCTCACGCTTTCCACTCCCATTCGTCAATGTCTCTACGGTCATTTCCGAATTGCGATATAGGAGGCCCTGGTCATATTTCTCATTACTTAACAGCTGCGGGGTACCGCCACTTGTTCTGATTTTGGGGGGAAGCTGCACGCTGGGCCATTACAGTGTCATTCTCTGGACGTCACTAACGAACACTACCAGCAGCACCGAACTCCAAGCTTCTCAGCTGAGTACCCTCCCAATAGCTCCGAGAGCTTCACTGCCCTACATTCCAAGTGCGATTCGAGTTGCTCGTCAAATCCTCTCCTACGCGGTTGATTCCGATCCTCATCCTCAGAACACTTGCCACAGTGTCCGAGAGAAGGTGATTTGCACAGCTCATCTCTCAACGACCCACTCCCCGAAGCCTCACCCCCTCCATACCGAACAATCCTTGAATGGCGAATCGTGAGCACAACGACGGCGGAGTAGATCTGCGGGGCAGGAAGTCACCATACTCGTCGTCTTCGGAGGGTAGCGGAACACTCCAGGGCGATAGTTCCATTGAGCCCCGCGTTGCAGATGCCGGTGGTATCACCTCTCCCATCAGCTCGACAGCTGAGGACATCTCGATGATCACCAATTCTCGCTTCTTCAAGCCTGGAGCACCCTTCCTCGTCGATTCTAGCCCGCCGGATGCTAGGTTCAGTTCCGAACAATCCAGCCCGCCGCACCTCGCGAGCCGATGCGTCTAACGAGGTCTCGCAATGGCCCCGGTACAAACCCGTTCTCGGGCGGCGGGTATCGTAGCTCGCGCACCTGGGTGGCACCCGAGGCCCAGCACAACCAGGAATTTCTCATCATCCGCAACTCTATGCGTCGCCTCTTCAAACACAGCGATGTGGCAAAGTGGAAGCTACAAGACTATACCGCTCATCGCGAGGCCATGCTCGCATCCAAGAAGGAGGCACTCGCAAAGTCACTGAAGCAGAAGGAGCTTGAGCGCGAGCTCAGGATGCCTCAGACTGACGCCAAGGTAGGTGGGTCGCTCGAGAAGCTCATTCCCGGAGGCAAGAACCTCCGTATGCAGGGCAATTATTCGCGTGTCCTCGGTCTGAAGACCATCTGGTGCCATGACTGGATGAACGGCAAGGACGACGAGATTGCTCCCTGGCCTTCGTTCGCAGAGATGAAGTGGGAGGGCGACGACCGCGCAAAGACAAATTGCGGCCGCTATCTTCCCCTCCCCCGCGAGCCTGGCGCACCGGGCATCCAGTGGGGCCAGCTTCAAGTCGTCGAGCAATACCCGCTCGACAGGGTCCAGTGCATCCCGACCATGGAGGACATCTACCTCCCCGTCGACGAGATCGAGGATGACGACATTCCCAAGCTCCTAAACAAGGACCTCCTCGACGCCATTGACGCCTACCTGGAGTCCTAGGACCGACCCGCCACACCACACCCGTACCTCTGCTCACGACCACCAGCAACCCGAACCAAGCATGCTCTTTCGCTTGTCTTACGCATCGATTTCCTGAACGCAGCCCGCGACTACCTCGACCATCAAAAAAAAGACAGAAACAAATGACAACGTGCTACATCTACTTGTCACCAAAGCCTTGACTCGTTAGCCGACGGCAATCGGTGTGTAACACTATGTGGAAGATACCATGTACTTGGGCGTGTTGGCGGTACGGTGTGGTGTGGCGTGCGTCCGCTGTCTTTGCCTCGGAACCACATGGCACGTTTCCCTCTCCCCTTGACTTCCCTTTCATTCATCCATCCAGCTCTTTTCTTTACTTACCCTGGCTTTCCGGCTTTTCCTTTGCTTATCCCGTGGCTGGAATGGTTGGTGGCTCTTTCTTTCTTTTTCCTTTGTATTCTACGATACCCCCTGGCATGTTTGGTTTTTTCTTCTTAGCTGGATATGAGAACGTTGGGTCTTGGGCACAGACAAAGTTTCGACAAAGGTACCGACGAAGTTTTCGACCAGGTTGCCGACACAGTTTTCATGGAGCCCCTACCTACGGGCTACGGGGCTGAAGTCTTTGCGACATGGTTCGACTCGGCTCGGTTTGGCTCGGTTCGATGATTTGAGCTTTTTTTTCATCAGCTCAATTATGTACATCATGACTTCAGATTGCAAGTCAAGCCAAGTCGATAAAATAAAATACATCTATATTCCAAATCATCTGCACGAGTGAAGGAACAAGTGATGTATTGACCTCTCTGTCTTTCTTTCTCTCTTTCTTCTCCGCCCCGCCCAGCGATCTATTTATTACAACACCATAGCACCGTACAGCACACCACAGCACGAGCACATGCTGAAAAAGCATCCTGTCGTCTACCTTGTACAGTCTGCGGGTGGAGGGTATGCGGGTTTTATTATATCGAATCAAGTGGATCGTGCATAGACACGTAGCTTATTCATATCCTCCCTTTGAGTGCGTTGTTTAGGTGCTTGTGCTTGTACTTGCGCTTGTTCGTGTGCTAGTTTGGTGAGGGTAGTGCGTTTGGTTATGTTAGAATAGGAATAAAACACAGTGTAGATGTAGATGCGGGTGCAGAAGTGGAGATGGATGGGTAGATGGTAGGATACAAGGAGCAAGGAAGGCTGGCTCTCTTGTCCTTTGTGCTTGTCCTTGGCCTATTGCTCTGACACAATTACAGGGTCTACGAGATAAGGCGTCTACTCGTCGACGCGGGATGGACTTGTAGAGCGAGGGATAGAGGTGGAGGTGATCGATGGGGTCGTTTGTTTGCTGGATGGAGTGCGGTGCGGTGCGGATGGTGCGGTGTTGTAAGTCGCATATCGGCCGAAAAAAAATTCGGCTCCTCCTCTCCGACAAACATGCTGGTCGTCACACTGTGAGGTTTGAGGCTGATTTTTGGGAGGATGGAGAGTGGGATGGGTTTGCGGAGGTTGGTCGGCGGTTGGGGGTGGTAGCTTGTGTGGGGGAGGGCTGATGGAAGGAGGAGATGGGTTGGAGGGTGGTGTGGTGCTGTGGAGGGTTTGGTTGGTGGTGTCGTTCATGCATACGGGGGAGAAACGCGGTGGGGGTTGTGGAGGATGATTGGCATGAGGATGTCGTTGTTAGAGACGTTGGCGGGGGTTTTTGTCTCACGGTACCTTTTCGAATCACGAGAATGACGGCGGGTTCTTTGAAAGATTGCATGAGAGACCTTTTTCGGGTGCCGCGGGACCTGGATGCGCTGTACGGATGGCTGGGAAGACTAAATGCTGCTGAAGTGAACATCCTGTAGATGCTGACAGTTGGGATCCTTCCGCTCAAGCGCAATAAATTTAGGTTGTGGGGATGGTTTGCGTGTTTGGAAACGTTGAGGCATCGAGATGGGGTTGACTGTGAGCAGGTGGGGATGAATGGATGGATGAATGAGTCAAGACAACGAGGCATCAAGACATCAAGTCATAGAGACACCAAGGTATCAGGTCGTTAAGGCAGTAAGACATTGAGACATCAAGGTATCAAGATGCCAAGGCATCACGACAACAAGGCATCAAGACAACAAAGACATCAAAACACCACGAAGATTTTCAGAGCATCGATGATGTAAAAGGAAAAAGCTTTTGTATAAAGTACATGTCATGACCAATGTCTGTCCGAGCCTCTCACAACCAACCTCGTACAAGCCGAACCATCTACCCAGATCATCAAAGAGACAAGATGATCTGAGACACGCAAGTAAGTGTACAAAGTGAGAGAATGTACAAAGACCAAACCAGAGACAAGGCAAACCAAGAACCCAAAAACCATCCTACAAACTTCTCAAACCACCGAATTGACCATGCCGATATCCTCCTCAATCCATCAGTCCACCACCAAAGGCAGACTCGAAGCCTTCGAGAAGGCCCTCATCTCGGAGCCTCTCCGTCACCATCTTCTTCTCCTGCACCCTCATCTTTGTGATCCTGCCATCCTTTACCCTGCTCTTCCTCTCCAGCAGGCTCTCACCACCCCGTCCGCCGGCTTTGGCACCTCCCCAGCGCTTCTTGTTCTCCGGGCGCTCCGGCCGGACACCTTTCTCGAGTTCGGAGATGACGGCGACGTCGTGCTCATCGCGGCCAACGACGATACAATAGAAGGGGTGTTCGGGCACCGCGAAGGCAGGCATCGTCTTTCGGTGACCAGTGGTCCCGCAAAGGGTGCAACTGAAGTCGCCGGAAAGAACTACCACGACAAACAAAGTTAGCAAACCTACCAATGAAAGGGAGGAACAGAAAGACTTACGATCCGGTTGCGGGCGCAGGGCCGCATCCTGCGCCGGCCAGATCTTGGACAAGATGTCGAGGTGTATACCCGTCACCTGTTCGGCAATGTGTGGGTCCTGGCCCTCCATAATTGCGTGGGCGCAGTTGACAGCATGACGAGTTGCTGATCGAATTTTCTCAATCGTCGGCATGTAAGTAGCTAGTACTGGCCCGGAGACGATGGGTGTCTCTACCGTCTCCGGGCCGCAGTTCGTGGCGCAAGGCTCTGCGTCGCGAGCGACGACCACCAAGTGACCACAGGTGAGTTTGTGGGTGCGAGACCCGGCCGGGTAGCAAGGCCGGGTCTCCATCTGTGCGTTGGTGGCGAGAGGTCGCCACGGAGCCCATGGCTCCTTCGTGGTCGTGATACTGAAGTATCGATTCTGTGACTTTTTGCGGTGCAAATGGAGGTGCATTTGCTGGGGAGAAGGTGTAAGAGGAGTGCGGATGGAAGGCCAGTTGTGGGCAGCGGGGAGAGGCCTTATATAGGCGAGAGGATCCCGGCCCGTGAGCTGGGTTATTCCGGCAAGTGGGAGTGTAGGTGAAGAAGAGATTGTAGGTAGAGCGGAGGTGAAGGGAGGACCGGGTTGGGTTGACTCAGCAATGGAGTTAGCCGGCGGATGGGAGATCGAAGGTGGGGAGAAGGTAGATTGAGAGAGCATGGGCAAAGAGGGGAATTGATTGAAGTTAGACATCTTGGATGATATGGTAGTGTGAGAAGTGTGTATATGGAGGTCTCTGGGGGACTTTGGTGTAAAGAATAGAGTATGAGAGACTTCTGTGAGGATGAATAAGAGAAGACTCTGGAGGAAGAATGTACGATTATATATCCCTCTATGCAAACGACTTGATCATTAGGCCAAAAGCCGGAACCGGCGCCTGGTCTTCTGAGGCTGATAGAGCGATTGCATCTTCGTACGCATCGGGTCATGCTTTGGGACCGAATAATCAATACCTGTTTGCAATCTAGCGTGTCTCCGTGCTCGTGGCACGGTGAGGGAGCAGGTTCGGTCAAGAAGGACTGTTTGCCGTCGGTTCACGAGGATGATACGTTCACGAGGATACACTCAGGACTCGACCCAATGCAGGACTCGGGCAAAGGATTTCGTGTCTGATACTAAGACCTGATAGTTAACAATAGACTATGGAAACTGTATTTATACTTTCTATTATATAGCTAGACATAACTCTCTATAACTTTATACGCATTTTAGAAGTTCACAATTCACACATAACGTTAAACTAATTCATGTCTAATACTAAGGCCTGATAGCTAACAGTAGACTATAGAAACTGCATTTATACTTTCTATTATGTAGCTAGACATAACTCTCTATGACTTTGTTCGCATTTTAGAAGTTTACAATTCAGACCGCATGTATGACGTCAGGGGCTAATTCCAATTCGACCAATAGCAACCTTTGCAGCCCTGCTCAACCCACTCCCAGGCCTCGCCCTCCAATCAATCCCCTCCCTGGCCCTCTTAAAAGCCTCCCCCACCTCCTCGGCAATCTCGCTACACATTCCGCTTGCTCTCTCCAGATCCCCTGCCGCAAACAAGTTCTCACCGAGAGTGAGGTGCGCTAGTCCAAGCACATACCAACTCCTGCCCCTCTCCTTATCGGTGAACCACTCTGCTCTGTTTGGTGGTATCAGTTCAGCGGGCAGGGAGCGGAACCAAGGGTTTGATGTCGGAGATGGAGACTCGGTAGCCAGGCTAACGGCATGCGAGGCAGCGGTTTCGGCGGCGAGCAGATCGTTTGCTGCTTGCTTTCGTGTTTCGGAAAGCATAGAGGCGGAGGTGAGCCAATTAGGAGTGGAAATGAGGGCTGCGTGCTTGGAGTGCAGCGTTGTCGCGAGGGTAATTTCAGTTCGCCAGCGGAGATGCTGGATGGACCTTGTGAACGACTCTGGCTGAGAGTGCAATGTTTCTGCACGAGTAAGATACCCGTAGGTCAGGGAGATGATGGCGGCTTGGGCGTGTTGAGCCGCCGAGTCGTACTCTTTCTTCTCTCGTGCTTCGACAGCTCGGTCGGTCATGTCGCTCACAGTACTGAGCCAGGCATCGGCCTCGAAACTAACGGCCATCATCGTACTCTGCAGCCCCTCCGCGTAACCGGGAATCAAGTTCCCCTTTTCGACAGTGACGGTGCCGATATTGGTGAGAAGTCGGAAAAGCTCCAGCAAATCCCCTTGCACTCTGGCAGTTTCTAACCCGTATGTATTCACGACCGCCAAAAACAGTGAATGTCCCTGCGCCCATCTGCCGGATGCACGACTCGCTTGCTCCATGAAATGTATCAGCCTTGGTAGATACTGCGCCGGGAAGATGACGCTCGCCCTCTTCTCCGCACTATTTTTCTCGACAACAGTCAATTTCATTGCGTGCGCCTTACACGCCTCCACGGCCTCTACCTCGGCAACCGAGAACAGCATACCCGAGTCCTCCAACATGGTCTTCGCATGCCGCGCATCCTTGGAATAAACCTCGAACTTGACAAACAGATTTTTCGAGTAGAAGAAGTGGCGAGTCTCCTGCGAGATCTGCTTGTTGACGTAAAAGAGCGAGGTTTGAACAGGAAAGGGAGGACGCGAGGCCTTGAAGCGCAGGACGGAGTCTTTGATGGTGTGGGTGTAGGAGACATTGGGCTTGCCGACATTGACGAGTTCGGTGTCGAGGACATGGGCGTAGATTTTGTTGCGTACGGATGCGGGGAGGTCGGTTAGGCCTAGATTCTTGCGGGTCAGGGGTTCGAGATGGGTTGCTGAGAGCTTGGAGGGGAGCTCGGCGGCGGCGTCCATGGAGTCGCGCTTTCCTGGGGAGTCCGCTTCGACCATTTTGGAACAATGAAGAGCTGAATTTGGTGTCAGCGTCGTTGCACGATGACAGTCGCGTACTCATTCCAGCAACCTCCAGGGACTTGGGAGCGAACGAACCCAATGATGAGAACAAGACCAGATCACTTACTATCAGAGAGAATACTGTAATAGAGATCGGATTAAAATTTACCACAGCAGTAAGCTCGTTGGGACGACTCGAGAGACATTACGTGGGGTTTTATAGCTGCGCCATCTTTGAGGTGCGGGGAAGATCTCCACATATGCACAGAACCCGGGATCCGACACTAAGACGCATGCCCCTCGCAGAACCGCCCAGAATGGGCACAGTAATTATAGAATTGGATGTAGCCTCCATTGACCCAGAGTGGAGTATCTAGGCAATACTTGCTACCTCCTGAAAGTGTCGTAGAGATGTTCACCTTACTCCACAAACGCCGTGTAGATCTGGAGCCCCTTTGTAGCCTTAAACTCGGTGTCCACACCCTGTCCGACAAAGAAGATGTATCCATCGCTGAGTTTATGCTCCTTTCTATTTGCCTTGAGTAATCCCTCGCCTTCGGTGACGATAAAGATTGACGGCCCATCGATCGCTTCGATCGTCTCGTCCTCCCCATCCTTGAGCTCAATCGACAGCACGTTGAACTCGCTCAACGGAGGAGCAACGACCTGCGTCTTCCCATTCTTTGAGCGATCGAATGACTTGGCGGAAGCATACACTCCTTGGGGGAGTGGGGTGTGAAAGTTAAAGTTGAAATGAACATGTCAACGGAATTGCGGTCGGCGCGGGGACAGAAACCGGTGTTCAGGACGTTGTTGGAGCGCGCCGTACACTCGATGATATCACCAGAGAGGTAGGCGTGTATGCCATCAACGGGAATGTAGATACTCTCGCCTTTCTTGAGTTGCAGGTAGTTCATTGTAATCAACGCCACTACAACACCGTTATCCGTCTTGTCGTACTGCTTAGACAGACGAGGAATCAATTCTGGAATATAAGAGTGGTCGCCAAACTGCTCTTTCGGGAGTTCGAGCAGTGCATCGTTGGTCTTCTTGATCGCTTCGTCGGACGCCTGAAGCATGGTCTTGACGACATGCTTGAGCGTCTGATCGTCGAAGTGGGACTTCTGGACGGAAGGTAGGAACGCCTTCAATGGCTCCAGCTGCATTAGCCGTGCGATATCACCAAGGGGCTTGAAGCCGCAGAACGCTTTGAAGTCGGACAGAGCGAGCGCAATTTCCGGCTTGTGGTTGGGGTCAGTAAATTGGTCGGGGTCGCGGCTGTGAAGCTTGGCGGCAAGATCTTTATTCTGGGAACGATTTAGTGGTAGTGGTTGCATATGAAGAAGTAAGACATACGGGGTGCAGCTGCAGCGGAAGAGCTTTCGCTATTGACAACGCTTTCGGGAGGAAAGGTATCTTGGTGTGGTTGAACTTGATGATCGTGTTTTGACCGATGAGTTCTTCTGCGTTCTTGTCCAGAACCTCTTGTAGGTCTTGTCCAGTTTCGAGAACGTAGGAGGGCAAATCAGGATAGGTGCCCATCCACCTGGTACTTGTTAGCGCATGATAGTTGATTTGATCAGGATCTGACGTACATCTCAGCGTAGGCGCTGTCCTCGTCGATCTTGAAGTTGCCTTTGCTGCAGTCCCGCGTACTACCGCGGATGCATATACTGTTTGGCTTATCGTGCAGATGGTTCGTGATCAACGTGATATACAGTAGAAGGTAGCTGAAAACGAGGCCACCCTGCCCGACAGCAGACGGTTCGTTCTGCTCGTGGCGGAGGTGTCTGGTGGTCGGGTAACGTTACGGGGTATCGAGTAGCTGGCTTTGAGCGTGCTCCAGCCATTCAATCGCATGGTATCTATCTGGACGACCATGATGGCTACAGTTTCCGTGAAAAGGATGTCGCATCAAGACGATACTGCGATGAAAGGAGACCAGATGCATGCAAGGGTGCAGCCTTGGGAACGTGGGCAGGGGTGTGTGCTTGGCAACCTTCTCACCCAGACTGCGATAATCGTCCTAATTTTCGCCCTCGCGCGCTCTCGAAATCCGCATTGCGCCTGCTGATGCCCCCCCAGACCGTCGGCCGTCCCCCAAGCATGACTCTGAAATAAGCGCGTCGCCCCGATCTCTCGCCCCTCGCCCCGTCTCCCGCTGCCATCCCTCGTTTGTCTCCACCAGGCCGAGCCTCTGATCTGGCCTCCCTGGCCGCCTCCATCGAGCCCATTCCCGACCCTCGACCATGCACTTCGCCATGCCGCCGCGCAAGACGTCGCGGCCCCCACCGTACGCCGCCCGCAACCAGAGCGCGATAGCCATACCGCCGGCGCTGAAGAACCTGCTGCGAAGAGACAAGCTGCGGACCATAGTGCTGGGCCTGCTGGGCTTCCTGACCGTGGTATGGCTGTTGCGGAGAACCGGCAGCGGCGACGTGGGCGCGAAAATCCCCAAGGTGGCAATAGGCTCGGGGCCGCCCGTGGTCGTTGTCACGACCATAGACCCCAAGGCGGATGCGGCATGGGTGCGCAACATCAGGAAGAACAGGGAGGACTACGCGGAGAAGCATGGTGCGCTCGACACCCCGAAGACACGGGCATACATTCGCTCCTACTGATGCGCTGCAGGCTACCTGACATTCTTCCCCGACAATAACCGATACCCCCTCAACAACGCTCCCCTCACATGGAGCAAAGTGCCCGCGCTACGGCACGCCATGACACTCCACCCAGGCTCGACCTTCTTCTGGTATCTGGACAGCTCCGCGCTGATCATGAACCCCGACATCAATCTACAATCGCACATATTGAACCCCTCCCGTCTCGAGAAGCTGATGATGACGAATGAACCCGTGGTCCCGCCGGACAGCGTCATCAAGACCTTCAGCAACCTAAAGGGCGACCGGATAGACTTGGTGGTAACGCAAGACAAGGAGGGCCTGACGCCCACGAGCATCATCGTGAGGAACGGAGAGTGGGCCAAATACTTCCTGGACGCATGGTTCGACCCCATCTACCGGAGCTATAACTTCCAGAAGGCAGAGTCGCATGCGCTGGAGCACATCGTGCAGTACGCATTCATACCCACTCATTCATGACGACAAGATGCTAATACTCGGCAGATGGCACGGCACGATCCTCGCCAAGCTGGCCCTCATCCCCCAAAACCTCCTCAATTCGTACGCCACCGGCCCCGCAAACCCCAAATTTGCAAAATACAAGGCAGGCGACCTTGTCGCAAACTTCCCCGGCTGCGTGAGACCCGATAAGCCCGACTGCGCCAAAGAGCATGAGGCCTACTTCGACATGCTCGAGGGGAACGGCGCGGACGATGACTAAGTCTGCATTCCGGACAACGATAAGCCGGTGGCCACGAGGTAATCTCGTGCGTCAAAACATGCAAGGCACGAGGCGCACAGCTGGCGCCACGATGCCACGGAGGAGCCTCTTCGCATAACACCTTGTTGTAGACGCGGGCATGGAAGATCGAGCACATTGTGCTAGGCGTACAGGCGTTGGTGACGCATTTGGAATCGTGCCTTGTTACACCAGCCACGTCCTAGAGCGACGCGCGGGGCACGATTTCTGTTTCAATATGAGGGGGAAGGGTTAGCATCCATGGGTCATGTAGTCGATATTGCTTAGGACAAAGTCAGTCATCTCTAGACATGGTCGCAACACGGAGACAGTATTTATGTATTTTCGGTGGTGTTAATTAAACATGAGGGAGTTACAAGGTATCTATCCTACGCTGTGCTATATACAAATAATTTACAACGCTTCTTTTTGGGGACAAAGAACAAACATATAACCCACCAATTTGCCGTGCGTGACATGTATCGTACAAGAAGGTACATAGGCGTGCGTGCCATGCAAAGAAGTACTTACAACAGGGGTATTAAGAAGAACCCAGTGGTTTTCTCTGCGCCTTCACACTCTTCATACTGCGTCTCGGCCGCGCCGACCTCTCACGACTACTAATCTGCTTAGGCCCACTAACCGCACTCGCACACATGGGCATCCTACAGCCGACGAATTTCCCCAGCGGACTAAACACCTCGACCTCGGGGAACTCGACGACATCCTCCCTGTCCTCGTCGTCGACGCGCCGTCTGACAAACGTCTCGCCTCGCAATTTCGCCTCGTGCTTCATACGCAGCTCCTCCTGTGCGCGCCGCTGTGCCGCGTACTTTGCTTTCTGCAGCGCGTTTGGGTCCTTTTTGAGCATGCCAGGGGCTTTCCAGCCCTGGGGACGGCGGATTTGGGCGCTGATCTCGAGCCAGCCGACGCCTTCGATGAGGATGTCTGTGCCGAAGACGCGGAAGGGGAGGTTCTCGGGGCGTAATTTGGCGGCTACGGCGCTGGTGAGCGGCCCAGCGAGTTTCTTGGTCACGTCCCATTTGAGCTTGAATCGGCCTGCCGAGTGCATCTTGGAGCCGACGTCGTCGGCGAGTATCGAGGTGATGTTGCGGTCGCTGGCTTGGGCTTGGACGCTGGCGGCTTTGTCTGTGCGCGTTACGTGAGGTTCGAGGGGGACGAAGGGGTGGATGATGAAAATGAGGTCCTGGGTTACGGGGGTGATGCGGATGAGGCCGCCACTTAGAATGAGCGATTGACCTGGTTTGAGGACGTAGCGTTGGGCGGTAATGCGGCTTTTCATTATGAGATCGTCCTGTGCTTTTGGCTGGACGAAAGTCTCGAGACCGGGGCTCGTGCGCGCGAGCCCAGGCATGTCGACGAGTTCGCCTCGATTGCGGCCAAAGGGGATGCGGATTGGGGAGGCGGTCGTGCCCGGGAGGGAGGACGCGATGGGAAGGACGGGGTAGGGCGTATAGGGTTGTGCGGGCGGGAGCAGGGCGTCAGGATCGAGCTCGCTGTCCTCCTCGTCTAGTTCGTTCTCAGGCTCGGGGGGTTTATGCTGGTGCTCTCTTGGGAGGGCGTCCTTGCGCTCGAGTTCGGCGTCTTCTTCGGCGAGTTGCTGCTGTACTGCGACAAGCTCGTCCAGCGACTTTGCGTTCTTGACCATGGCTTCTCGCTCAGCGGCACTGCGAATCTTCCGTACATCCTGGTAATCTGCACCTCTACCTTTCGGGAAGACCACCTCGAAAAGATTTGACTTTCCGACATTGACTTTGCCCACCATCCAGCCTGCGCCCCCCCTCTCCCATATATCGTCTTTGACTTGCTTCGTCCACCAACCCCTTTTTGCGCTCACCAATCTCACGTTGCCCAGCCGTGCCTGTTCATTCCTTCTTCCCAGAGCATCTCGAAGTACCTCCTGCATATACGGCATGAGGGCATCTACCTGCTCCTTCTTCGGCGCCAGTAGGTCCGCGCGTGTGATCACGAAGCTGACTTCAGCAATGCGATCATTTGCCACCCATCCCTTGTGTTTCGCTCGTCGATTCTTCGTTCGCAATTTAGGTATTCGTAGGGACGACTGGAGTGTGGGTACAAGTGAGAGCGGGAAATCGGCGGCATCAACTACATGGTAGATGTGGTTCCGACGGTGCGGGGATTCGGCGATGGTCTGCTGGATAGATTCGACCGAGGGGTGGTAGATGGGCGTCCCTACGCGATGATGCAGGAGATTGTGACATCGATCGCACACAGGCGTTTCTGGGGCTCCGGTGTCGACGGTGTTGCCAGCTTCCAGCACTTCGCGCTCCAATCCGATCTCCTCAAGCAGCTTCGGGTCGACTTGCTTCAGCGCCCTGGTATAGATGTCGTCCTCCTTCTGCTCTGACGGTTTCACTTCGGGGTCGTATTCGAGATACTGTATGACGGCTTTCCTGTCCAGGTGGTAGAAGCCTGCCTCCTCTTTGTCGTAGATCTGGGTCGGAGCGCCGCATCCCGGGCAGGATCGAGGGAGCTGTCTACGGATACGATTTGCGGTTCGCGGTTGCTTGGGTGGGAACTCCGTTTGAGCTTCTCCAGGCACGGCAATAGCAGGCCGCTGAGACACTCGCCTGAACGCAGAGAACTTCCTCGATGGCCGTTGCGTTTCCGAGCAGCGAACTAAATGCGCTTCCGGATGTCTGGAAAGCGCAGGGCACAGAAAAGCTGGTAGCGAGGCTTGCAGTGCATGCTGGTCATAGTTCACAAGCCGCCGAGTCTGCCGGAGAGCAGGGCGCATGTCGTCGGAGTTGGCTTTGCAGCACTCGACATGATCCAAACCTTTTGGACGGATCCTCCAAGAATAAACGGCGCTAGGACGCCCAGGGGCTAGGCCTCGGCAACGGGGAAACTGCAGCGTGAGTCGAGTCGCCGCTTCCCTCTAGGCCCTTAGCGTGTGGTGGCCCTAGCTTCCCCTCACGCTTGCGCTTGCACCAAAAACAAAACGTGGAGCAGCAGCTGGCGGAGATCGTCTCAGGCCATCTCGCGTTCCAACACTCCTCACTCCCTCCTCTGTCACTCATCCCTTCCTCATCATCATCACCCCCTACAACACTGCACATCCATCATGCTCGCCTCATCGCGGACCGCTTTGCGTCAAGCTGCGTCCAAGCAGTTCACCGTCAAGGCCGGAGCCAGGGCGGTCTCTGCCTGGTCGCAAGTGCCTCAAGGTCCTCCAGTAAGTTGAAAAACAGCACGACAAGAGCAATTGGCAAGAACATGGGCTAATTGGTGTACAGGATGTAAGTTGCGACCCATCCACAGCTGCCGACAATTACTTACCGCTCCTTTGCCTTCGATCAGGCCATTCTTGGTGAGTGGAGCTGCTTTCCCCCTAGATGCATCTCATTGACTTTGTACAGGTATCACCGAAGCTTTCAAGGCCGACAGCAACCCGGAGAAGATCAACTTGGGTTCGTCCGCGTGGCGCTAGCGAACGAGGGCACTGGGAGCTGACATGCGCAGGTGTGGGCGCCTATCGGGATGATAAGGGCAAACCGTTCGTGTTGCCTTCCGTGAGGCAAGCTGAGAAGAAGATTGTTGAGTCTTTGCTGGACAAGGAGTATGCTGGAATCACCGGTGTGCCGGCATTCACCAAGGCTGCTCTGCAGTTGGCTTACGGCCCTGACTCTGCACCCATCAAAGAGGAACGTGTTGCCATCACCCAGTCCATCTCCGGTACCGGCGCTCTGCGCATCGGCGGTGCCTTCCTCGAGCGCTTCTATCCAGGTGCAAAGACCATCTACATCCCTACCCCGTCGTGGGCGAACCACAACGCCGTTTTCAAGGATTGCGGTTTGAAGGTCGAGAAGTACCGATACTACAACAAGGACACCATTGGCCTTGATTTCGATGGCCTCGTTGCCGATATTAAGGCCATGCCCAAGGGCAGCATCGTTTTGCTGCACGCTTGCGCTCACAACCCTACTGGTGTCGATCCCACCGAGGACCAGTGGGTGCAGATCGCCAATGCTGTGAAGGAGGGCGAGCACTTCCCATTCTTCGACATGGCTTACCAGGGCTTTGCCAGCGGCAACACTGACACGGACGCCTTCGCTCTTCGTCACTTTATCAAGGAGGGTCTCCGCCCGGTGCTCGCTCAGAGCTTCGCAAAGAACATGGTATGTTAGGACTTGCCAATGGACATCTGGAAGCATTGACATTGACTATCTTATAGGGCCTCTACGGCGAGCGTGTCGGCGCCTTCTCCGTTGTCTGCGAGTCTGCTGAGGAGAAGAAACGCGTTGATTCACAGATCAAAATTCTTGTGCGACCGTTGTACTCCAATCCCCCGGTTCACGGTGCTCGCATCGCGTCCGAGATCTTAAACGATCCCTCGCTGAACAAGCAGTGGTTGGGCGAGGTCAAGGACATGGCCGACCGCATCATCACCATGCGTGCTCTCCTCAAGGAGAACTTGGAGAAGCTCGGCAGCAAGCACGACTGGAGCCACATCACGTCCCAGATTGGCATGTTCGCGTATACTGGTCTTAAGCCTGAGCAAATGGATGTTCTGGCTAAGGAGGCGAGTTTCTAAAACCCCAAGATTCGCGGGCTATCGCTGACTTATTGAATAGCACTCCGTCTATGCTACCAAGGACGGCAGAATCTCCGTTGCCGGTATCACGAGCGGTAACGTCAAGCGCCTTGCCGAGTCCATCTATAAGGTTACTGGTTAGATGCGAGAAACCCTCGGCCTTTACTGGGTACTGACTGCGGGTTTGAAATTTCGGCGGAGCATTGGCATTGGCATGGCGTACTGTACACTGTACTTTTCATGTTCCAGTACCTCATACACGGCTAGACTGTACATTGAAATGAAGCTTCTATCACCCCACGGTCTCATCCATGTTACTGGAGACAGAAAAAATTATGTCTAGCGTACCTTGACGGGTGACCGGACCTATCACCCATGTTTCCTCGAGCTTTGACTCTCATCCCGGTCCCGTCCGTCCTGGTCGAATGATGCCCGGGCACTTCGTTTACCGTGTCGATCATTGCCTTTTTGAGTATATATGATACTGTAGAGTCGCGTGTGCCAGAAAACAAACAGCATTACCTTTGTGGGACGCACACGGTGGGTTGCAAGGAATCGTCGCGTCTGCTGGCTCTGTAAAGCAAAGGGCGTGCCGTGGTTGCCTGGTTTTGTGCAGAAAGAAAAGTTTGTGCCCCTCTTCAAGAGTAGGCTACCCCTCCTTTCCAACCCACTTCACACCGAGCGTTCCGATCGGCGGGGTGTATGTTACATCACGAAGCACGGTTCCACGAAGATCACGTCGTTTCGGGAAGTTGAGTACTGCCCGGAGCACGCCCGAGGTACATTTGTTGCCCTGCAGATTGAATGCTGCAGGTGGGTCCAGCGTTGCCTTGGTATATGCATGATGTAGGATTATGCGACATATGACGGAAACGAGTCACTGTAGTTGCTGCAGTGGTTATACCGAACTTATCCCGAATATCAGATGGATACACTGGGGCCACGAGGAAGCGGGCGAGTCGGGCTAGCCATCTAGGGTGAGTCGCCGTGCAAGTGTGGTTGGAACTTTGGGACAAGGGCGGCCAGCAACACCCACAAGGCCGGGATCTATGCGGTCATATGCAAGGTGACGACAGGGCCTGCGCCGTGACGTAGGGTGCGAGAACCCTGCAGCCACGGCGAGCATCCTCCATACAAAACCACCCTCAATGCTAAAAGAGGGTCGCCGTGGACCATGTTGTCTTACCTTTCCAACACCAGCAGGCGAGCAACAGCATTTCGAACGCTTCCAGGCCCTCTTGGCGTCGTCTCTTTATCCCTTTCTATCCCAGTTTTCGCGTGCCTCCTCCACCTTCTTCCGGCGGGACAAAGACGGTCGCGTAGCCCGCCAGCCGCACCATGAAACCGCACCACACGGCCTGCCATGTGCGCTGGGTTTGTTCGTGAGTGTTGGCTGTATTGTTCTCTGGCGTTTCTGAGCGGGTGGCTGGTGCTGGGTCAGTGTCCTGGCGCTCCACGACGAGGGCAGGACGGCACGCTGGTGGGCTCAGGCAAGGCGGTTGACGTCGGACTGACCCCGCCAAAGTATGCCATGTCTATCACCACTGCCCCTCATTTCAGGGATAGTGATGAGTACCGGTAGCTAGACGCAATTTCTCCAGCCGCGGTGCCGTGTAGGAACGGATCCCCGTGACAATCGCTGCACAACGCCGCTTCTTCTGATCTCCTCTCACCGACTATCCCAGGCTTGCTCGACAGCTGGCGGGACAAGCACTTGTGTAGTCACGCTCGCTTTCGGCACCGTTCTCCGGGGCGCGTGGGCGCGCCCTGAAGGCCGCCAGCCGGGGGTTAAAATAGGCCTTCCGGCACTTTTCCTTCTCACTCCCCCACAGTAGCGCACTAATACCTCTTCATCTTCTATTCGACTCCCGCACGTTCGCACTGTGCTTACGCAGCCCTGTTCCCATCAGGCCTCGTCGGCATCTTCACGCGGGCCGAGCCTTGTTCGTCGTCATTGATACGCCAGTCCCAAACGGGTGCGCGCAGTGAATCGCGCCGGACCCGCAGCTACTAGGTACTGGTACTGACGCGACAAATTTCTGCGGGGCAGACGTGTTACACTACTACACCACTCCTCGACAACTCTACACGGCCACCGCAAGGCACGCAGCGCGCGATATTGCTGTTAGTGCAGAAGCAATCTTATTGACGAAGTTTCTCAGCATAGCGTGCCACGGACAAATATGGCTAGAGCAGAATCGGCGAAGGACGATGCGGGCGACAGGGTTTGTGCCCCTCCATCTTTCCAACCACACACCTGCCCCCCCTCGTGCTTGCGCTACCTGCGACGGCACGTTTCCCTATACCTATTTCTTTTGCTCCCTTCACGCGGCACGACTTCTCTGCGTGCAGTGGCTAATTTAGCAGCCGAACGAGGAGGACATCATGTCTATCCCCGGCGCCAAAGACAGCATCGATGAGGCCACATTCGAGCAGATCCTCGAGATGGATGAGGACGAGGAAGAGAGAGAGTTCTCCAAGAGCATCGTCTACGACTTCTTCACGCAGGCTGAGAGCACCTTCGACAAGATGAACACCAACCTGTGAGTGCCCGCTCAGCACTGCGCGCCCTGGCCCCTGCTGCCCTGCTCGCAGAGCTGGCAGGCGACGCATGTCTACACGAGCTGACTCGATGCAGTGAGAAAAAAGATCTCAAGACTCTCTCCGAACTCGGCCACTTCCTCAAGGGCTCCTCCGCTACGCTCGGCCTTAGCAAGGTGAAAGACTCATGCGAGAAGATCCAGAACTTTGGCCAGAAGAAGGACGAGACGGGCGTCAAGGACATCTCAGAGGACGAGGGCCTGTCGAAGCTGAAGACGACCATCGCGCAGGCAAAGCAGGAGTTCCACGACGTGGAGAAGGTCCTCAAGAAATTCTACAATGACGAGTCTTGATGGACTGCACAACCGATACCCAACGATCTCCTACGACTTTTAGAACCTAGTTCCAGCACAATGGGGCAATGCAAGCGCGCAGCCGCCCATGCACCAAGGCCTGGAGGCGCGTTGCTGCTATACGAGGGGCTGTCGCCAGACCCCGCCTTGTCTCGGCAAAAGCATTCTCTTCACACTGCGTCGAATACCTTCTTTCTTCACTCTTCCTTGGTTACTGGATACCAGGGGTTTGAATACCGCCCACATCGCTCCCATGATTGGGGCCGTCTGTCTTCTGTGTGCATTGCTTGCGAGGAATGAGGGGTTCTCTCTATAGCCACCGCCGTCATGAAATGCCAAGTTCAATAGAGTTACAACTGTGCCCTCCCCCGCTTCGAAGTTAGTAGAAGACGAACTCCGACGTGATGATCATTCCAGCCCTACCTTGAGCCGATCTCTCGCCCTTTCAGCGCAAGCGCGCGGCCGCATTGACACGTGCGCGTTTCCTGCGACTACGCTGGGGTACGTCATAGCGCACAGGCGTGATTGGCTACCTCGGTATGCAGATTTTCGAGACTACAGGGCAACATCGTGGGCTTCCATATTAGTTGTCGTGGTAAAGTTGCTCGTATCTTTGGGTCTTTGTTCTCTATCAACATTGAATTGTTGTGGTTTCAGTCAACTGGCGGTGTGATGACATCGTCCGGTCACACGTTCCAAGTTTCTTCGATTGGGTGCCGGACTCCGGGCGTTCCTTCCCTATGATCATCATTCCATCATCCGGGGAAGTTGCGCTCAAACAATCTGTAGCAAGATATTCTGTAGCACTCAAGCTTCGCCCTACTATCCCGCAACCGGTCTACCTGTACCCCTCAATCAGGCAGCCAAAAGCCGGCAGGTTTTTGTCCGCACTTGACCTACTGCATTCTCCACCCCGGCAGTGCTTCCACGCTTCCACAGTCGTCATGGGCAAGAGCAAAGGCAGGGGTGTGTACAATGAGTTTCTAGACGGCGAGAAGCTGCGGGACAACACCGAGGTGCGGACTTCCTTGCAACATGCTTCGTCTCTCAGCGCCAGGTGTCACCACCAACGCAACGAGCCAGGAAAGGGAGAGGCAAGAAAGGAAAAGGCGGACCAAAGAAACCGCAATTGACTCACTTCTTGTGCCTACCACTTGTCAACGAAAAGAGCCAACCACAGATGGAAAGAGAGCTGGAGAAACTGAAGGAAGAGCTAGGGAGCATGGGACTTGTGCCATTGCAAGCTGTCAGACCAGTCGGCACGCTGCATCTCACCCTGGGCGTCATGTCCCTTGATGCCGACCAATTAGAAGCCGCGAAGCAGTATTTACAAGAGCTGGATCTGCAGAGGTTACTGCGTGACATTACTGCGCAGGCTATGGCCGAGAAAGCAGCCCAGGAGGGCACCGTCTCGGAGAATCTGAGTGCTTACGCCATGCCTGATGCAGAGGCTTTGACTATCCAGCTCAGGGGCTTGGTCCCAATGCAAGCGCCGCAGAAAACAAGTATTCTGTATGCGGAGCCGACGGATGGAACGGAGAGATTGCTGCGCTTTGGAGAGAAGTTGAAGCATCTGTTTACGAGGGATGGGTTCATGGTCGAGGACAAGAGGTCGTTGAGATTGCATGCTACAATCATCAATACGATATATGCGAAGCCAAAACGGGGTGGGACGATGGCAGACGGACAATCTGCCAGCGGAGGTGTTGACGGGGCAGGGACTGTAAATCAAGGAGACGGCATGGAGCAGCATGACGATGGCGCTTCGACGGCTGCTTCTACGCAAGACGGGCACGAAGAAATAACGACTGCACCGCCTGATCCCTCGACTGCAGAGACCGAAGTGAAAGCAGTCGCAAATCTCGATGGGACGGATGGTCATGGTCCGAACGCGAAGAGCTGGCTACGCTTCGACGCGAGGGAGTTGATTGGTCGATTTAGAGAGGTCGTCTGGGCTGAGGACGTGAGGATCGACAGGGTGCAGATATGTAAGATGGGTGCAAAGAAGATATTCGCCGACGGTGGCGAACTCGTGGGGGAGGAGTATGAGGTCGTGAGTGAGAAGGTTATGGGCACGTAATGGGGTTGAAGACCCTACGATGGGTATCTTGCCTCTTTCTTTCAGGTCATGACTGGCCATGCTGCGCCGAACCGGGGGCTATGCAAGTTTATCTTCATGTTAGATCCAGACTAGGTCCGACGAATCAGTACACACATTTGTAGGGTAACTATACATATGTACCTTTGGTGACCAAGATCACACCAACATACACAACAATACCTAACCAGCACCAGCCTATCCATCCCATCCCTATCACTCACCCCTCTCTAACCCCTCTATATCCCTCTCCAACCTCTCAATCTCCCCCGAAAGCACCCCCTTCCTCCTCGCCAACTCCCTCATCCCCTTCTCCCCCGCCCTCCCATACAACTCCAACGCCCTCCTCGCCAACCCCTCCCTATCCCGCAACCTGACCTCACTACTCCCCTGCTCCTCCCTAAACCTTTTCAATGCGCCCACAAACTCGGCCGGCGGCGGATGCGCATGCGTATGCATCTTCGCCTGGAGCCCGAGCACCAAAGCGCGCGCATGCAAGTAGTCTGCGCGGGATTTGGTAGCGCGCGACAAGGCGCCGTGCTGCGTGAGTTCGAGGATGCGGATCCCGGTTTCGAGGAGGGTGCGGTGGAGCGCGAGGACTGCGTGCGTGGTATTTGCTAGTTCGAGTTTCTGGGCTGATAGTTCGGCGGGGAGGGCGCGCGTTGCGGAGTGTCGTAGTTGCTCTGCTGCTGCGCGCAGTCCGGCTATTGAGGGTGGGGTCGTTGGGTTTGCTATTTTGCAGAGGAGGGTGGCGAGGGTGGTGAGTTGGGTGGAGAGGGCGGAGGCGATGATGTCCATGTTTGAGAGGAAGGTTTGCGTGTCGCCGGTTAGGATGGCGCGGTCTGTGGGGGGGATGCGGTGGGTTAGGAGGGCGGTGTGAGGTCGATTGTTGGGTGGAGGGATGGGGGGAGCGTGGGGCAGCGGGAGGGGAGGGTGGAGAGGGTGGAGAGGAGGAGGGTGGTTGTGTGGGTTTTTGTCCGATGGGTTGTGAGGTTCTAGGGTGGGTGGTTAGTGGATGATCTGGAATGTTTGTTTTGGGAGATTCATATAATGAGAGGTGGAGAGAGGACGGGCTTGGCAGAAGATATTGGTGGTGAGAATCGCTGATGATTCGGGATAATCGTGGTAAAACAGTATTGAAAGGAAATTTTTACGCTGAAATAGACTGGGAAAATGGAAGCCATTTGTCAAGAAATCTATGTGGGAAAAGCTGTGGCATACCCGTCTTATCTCATCATGCACACGCTGCTTCTTGGTGTCGCGCGTCGAGCCATCTGGGTTGAGCTTTCGGGTGCAGAGGTCTTTGTAGAGTATTTCGAAGTTGGGGTTCCGCTGTAGAACGGTAGGGTCAACCGGCGGGAGCATTTCAGTTGATTATTTGTGTCTTGGGTGCTTTTGCTTGTGTGCGATGTGAGAATGCAAGGGAGGTGAGTAGTTGTGTTTGGTTCGAAGTGGAGCTATACCGGTTGTGACTTAGCTCACTTGGCATGCTCATCTCCCCCATAGCTTTCTTCATTCTGGTGTTCTTCGCCATCCTTTTTTCATCTACTCCGTCATCAAGATCCTTAACGCGCCTTTTCATTAAAACGCAACATTACTTCTAGTGACTTCACTGGCACGTACTATTTCGTAACCTTCAATAAGCCTTGCAACATATTTATCTCATGAATTCCCCTCATCACTCTACATCCCTTTGCGCGTCAATGCTGTCGTGTTTATTAGGTGGTCTCCTTACCTAGGTAGCCGTATATGGTTTCTGAATATATGTATCACACTAACTATGAATACTGTAGCTCTTCCTAGAATATGAGGCCCAATGATGTTTAATTGCGAATATAATCTAAGCAGATATATTAGTTTCTAGATAATAACCGTTGGCGATCTAGATGGAGAGTTGTGACACGAAGAAATTACGTCTAACGCGAAGGTCCATTTCCGGATTGACAGGGCCTTAGACCTTTTATAGGATGCATCCCTCCTATGAGGTTTGCAGTTATACTTCGACACAGGTAGGAGTGGTGAATGATTACCTAGGTACACATTGTTCACTCATCAAGCCAAATCGACCAGTTGATCTTGCATGTCCGACCGTGAAGCGACACGGGCCGATAAAGAGTACTCCGAAAGCTGATGAAAACATCAGTACGGATGAAGACAAGGCAACTCGAGGTTGAGGAGCCCCTATTCGGTATCGGTGACCATCGACGCGGTGGTACGGGCTCCGTAAACGTTCGATCTCAGACAGAGCAAGGGTTTTGAGTAGGGCAATCTGTCACGAGTATCGAACTTCATGATTCCGCACCATCTCGGTCACTCACGTCTGCCTTTGCTTTCTTTTGCTGCCTTCGTCGCTCTTTCCGCGTTGTTGCAGCCAGTTCTCCCCGGAATCTCTGTCTTACTTTCGACTTTTCTTCCTCATTCAACCGGTTCTTGGTCCCTGGATCACGACCGTTGATATGCATCTGCTTCATCGGCAGTCGATTCTGGTGCATCCATGTCGTGAGATGCTCTTTGATCACCGGGCCCCAAACACCTTCTCCGGCGTCGAGATCCGCATATGTCACAGCCGTCAAGCAACCCTGTGCGACAGTACGATCCCTTGTTGTAAAGTCGGCCTGTCGTGTTCGCACCAGTTCTGCCATTGTCGCCAGGCTCCCACATGAGATCCCAAGATCATACGCGAAGCTCCTGACGTAGAATCCCGAACTCACTGTAAGCCGTATTCTCACAGCAGGCGCACTCGCTGGAGCATTATCGCCAGGCCATTTATACTCGTGTTCCCCTGCTCCCAACCACTCAAGCACCTCACACTCATCAACGCACACCTCTCTATCCGCCAATGCTCTCGGTAACTCCTTCCCCGCCCTCAAATATTCGCACGCCTTTATCCCATCAATCTTAAGCGCCGAATACGCCGGCGGCATCTGTCGAAATGTTCCCCTGAATGCATCCAACTTCTCTCTGGCCATCTCTTCATTTACATGACTGCAATCCTGCTCCTTAACGACCTCGCCATCAACGTCGTATGTATCCGTGCTCTTACCAAACAAAACGACAGTCTCATATGTCTTGGTGCAACCAAGGTAGTTCTGAAGTGATTTTGTGCCGCGGCCGATGCCGACGATGAGAATGCCGGAGGCGAGCGGGTCGAGTGTACCGCCGTGACCCATGCGGAAGAAGCGGCCGGAGCTTTCTTCGTCTTTCTTCTTCTTAGGAGGTGTTTGCACGGAGGTTTGCTCTTCTCTTTTTTGTCGGGTTGCGGCGAGCAGAGGAGCGAAGAGGGTGGATGTTGAAAATATGTGCTGGAGATCTAGAAGCACTTGGGCGGAAGAGGTTCCCGAGGGCTTTGATATAGCTAGCCATGCTCGTCAGTTCGTTTTGCACTCTAGCATGCTCAAAGATCACGTGATTGGAGATTTGAGTGAATCCGTACCGAAAACTCCCTCAACCATCTCAGAGCTAGCTCCGTCAGCCATCCTGGAGGACTCACGCACAAGATATTTGAAATTTTTCAGTGATTGGTGCGTTACGGCAGCAGATATTTAATACTGTAGTAGTGTGTGTGCTACTGGTACATATGTAAGAATTTGACGTGAACGATGTGGATAATGGTCCGTGCGTCTGCGACGTCCTCGGGCACACACCAGCCTTGTCAACGCGTCAGAGCAGAAAACCCTTCACACCTCTCGCTTTGCACCCGTCTTATCTAGCGCAACTCCAAAATGATCTCAATCGTAGGCTAGAGATGGCAAAATAGATGGAAATCGCCGTTCGCATGCGTTCAGTGGCACTCATCGTAAGGCTAAGCCAGGGGTCCTAGTTTCCGACACCCCCGTGTTTCGGACAGCCCCACAACTGCGCCTCCTCATCATGCACTACAACCGAATATAAGTTCTTAAAAATTCAATTCTTCATTAATTTCAATTCATCTTTTTGCATTATTTTTTCTATCTTCTAATAGCTAGATATACAAAGGGCGACGTCCAAAATGCACTCGCAGACCTCGAATCTAGGGTCGCTTTAGCTACTGCTGCTGCTCGGCATAGGATACCACAGAACACTCTTCGCGGCCGCTTTAATAGTGCCTAACCTTACTATCACGCTCACAACAGTGAACAGCGGCTTACAACTGTTTAAGAAGAGCATCTAGAGCACTGGATTCTCTAGCAGGAGGCCCTTAGTTACGCGCTAACGCATGCGCAAGTGCGAGCCATCGCAACTAGCGTGCTTAAGCAAGAGGGTGACTACAGGAACCTAGGGAGGAAGTGGTCTAATCACTTTTTGCGGCGCCACCTAGCTATTAAGACAAAGTTAGGCTGCTGGACTAACTGGGAACGCATAAATGCAGCTACTCTAGATAATATTAGGCACTTGTTCGACCTGTACGGGACCGTGAGCTGGATTCCCCCCCGACGGAGGTACAACGCCGACGAGGGCGGCATTATGGAAGGCCAGGGTATTAATGGGCTTGTCATTGGCTCCTCGCAGGAAAATCCAAACTCTATACTAGTTAAGATAGTAAATGCCCGTACTTAGACCTCTATAATAGAGTGTATCTCCGCGCTTAGTGTCGCTCTAGACCCCCTTGTTATCTTTAAGGCCAAAAGCATCTAGGAGCAGTGGTTTAAGCGGGAGTTTTTGGCTTAATATCCTAGCTGGCATGTTACCTCTCGCAAAATAGATAGACGAGCAACGAAATTGCTGTTAAGTGGTGTTCTTGCCCCAGACTAAGCCTGACGATCTATCTAAGGCACGGTTGCTTATTGTCGACAGTTATGGCAGTCATACCTTAGACGAATTTATAACTACATATTACCTAAATAATATTTACTTGCTCTTTTTGCCTGCCTATACTTTATATATACTCTAGCCTTTAGATCTTAGTTATTTCTTAAGTCTAAAGGCAGTGTATCGGCGGTTCCTTGGCGAGCATACAGCTCTGACAGATGCAACGAAGGTTAGGAAGGCCAGATTTCTTGAATTTTATGCAGAAGCGCGTAAAATCGGTCTTCGAGAGCAGTGCGTACGAGCTGGGTGGAAGGCGACAGGGCTGTATCCTAAGAGCGTGGATAAGCCCTTGGGTTCTCGGTGGGTCGTAGTGCGCCAACGGCCGTTGACACCCCCTCTTCTACTATAGATATTAGGACGCTAAAACGCAGTGGCGACATTGTGAAGCTATTTTCTAGGAAGAACAGCTTTAGCTACACAACGATATATTTGGCTTACTGCCACAGCGCTAGACCGTATTGCAATAGAGGTCTCTATAAAGGATCGTGAGATTACTTCCTTGCGCGAGCATGTTAAGCAAGCAAATCTACTAAAACGCCGCAAAGTCGCAATTAATCTAAACAATCGCTTCGCGAGTCTTGCAGAGGTTCTCTCTTAGACTAATTAGGAGCCCTCCTAACGTGTTTGCAAGGCGAGAAGCCCAACGTAGGAGGTGGAGGAGAGTTGCTCTAAAGAGGAAGCGGAGCAGGCATTAGTTTGACGTTCGGCACGGGATCGACGACTAATATAACGGTATCTTACCTGTGATTTAAGTGTAGACGAAGAAAGCGATTAAAGCTCTTTAAATGTAGTTTATTTTGTGTTTTTAGAGATTTATTTGACAAAGTTGTGAACACATTCGTAACTAGGGTGGTGACGGCGGCGGGGCTTTGCAGGGTGTCGGAAACACGGGGCTGTCGGAAACTAGGACCCTTGGCTTACCATGGGTGCGGGGTCAATGCGCGCCGAGCCTCAATGCGCGCTCAACACCAAACCAGCTCAGCTAAACTTGAAGCTGCAGAGCTCCCTACAATTGCTATTATTATAAGAATTTCTGGTGATAAGGTCTATGAATCTTAATAATTAATTATAGCTATAAAAATCTACTCGGAGTTCTAATATTCCGGCCCCGGCGCGACTGAGGCTATAGAGGCTGTGATGCAGCACCTGAGGCCTCAGCAGCATCTATAGCCTTATTAATAAGCTTTTTTTCCCTTATGCCCTGCTTAGGTAGCCTTAATGCCTTTTTGCTACCTTTCTTAGCTATTTTTATACAATTCTTGTAGTGTTGCTGAGCCCTGCGAGCCTGCTACTTCTAGGCTCGCTCAGCTGCCTAATCCGCCTTTGCCTTCGCTCAAGCTGCCTGAGCCTCAGCCCTCGCAACGCGCTTCTCTTGGAGTAGTCTAGCCTTCAGCTGCTAGCTAGCCCTCCGAGCCTCAGCTGCCTCAGTTTTTTGGAGTACTAGCTGCTCTGCCTCGGCCTCTTTTTGCTGTAGACGATCACGTGCCTCCTGCACCTTCCTTAGGGACCAGAAAACAGCACCCCCTGAGTACTCAGTAGGCTGGTTATCCAGCAAAGGCTTGCCACGCTTCCTACGCCTCTTCTCATTGCCTAGTGCTGCTCTTAGTCCCTTATTTTTATGCTGTAGTAGCTGTTTTTGTACGGCAATTAAGTGCACTGTTCGGCTCAGCTTCTTTGCCTTATTACTATTCCCTATATCTACTGCAGCCTTTAGGAGCCGGTCAATTTTCCTCTAGTCAGACGCGCTAAGTACTAAGGTTAAGCTTTCTCTTAATTCCCGCTTGGGTAGGCTAGTCTTAGTGAATCTCTTAAGTATAACCTTTAGGTTAAGTGGTGCTATACCAGTAGCCTTAAAGGCCTTAATAATTAATGGCTTCCTAAACAAGCTACCCTAAGCCCTCTAGAATAGGCTAAAGAAGTCTCTTTTTGCGATTGACAATAGTCCCTGGCACCTATATAGGAAGGCTGAGAGCTCAGCTGAGTAGGTAGTGGAGAGAGGCTTAAACATAACAACGTTAAGCGGCTGCAGCGTATGCGTCAAATAAGGCGGAAATATAGCTAGGAGTATCCTATTCTAGTCACAGTAATTAATAAAATCCATAGTAAGGTGGGATCCATAGCCGTTAAGGATAAGTAGTCGGTAGGAGCGTCCAGCTTTCTCCTTAGTACAGCGATCGAACACCTGCTTAAGCCACGCGAGGCCTATCTCGTTATTTGTCCAGCCAGAAGGCGATGAGGTGATAAAGGCTGAGTGTTCCTGAGGGTTGATTTCTTCAACCCAGCTTGATTGTAGGCTACCTGAGGCAGCCTGATAGATGAGGGCTGGATCTAGAGCCGATCCGTCGGCGCATATGCAGGCTAGGAGCGAAATCCACTCACGGCTACCATCCTGAATAGCCTGCCTCACCTCCTTGCTCTCGTACAGCTGCCTACTAAAGATCCGCTTTGAGCGAGTAGTAATGCCTAGTAGGATGCCTTTTTCGTCCATATTGTACGTGTGCTGAGGCTCGATATCGTATTGGCTAATTTTCTGCTGTAGTAGGTCGAAATATAGGCTGTACTTTGTCTCTAAGTTGGCTTTATGGCGATTGCTGTCCATTCCAGCTGTCCATCTTAAAACTAGATCAATACTGTGTCGCTTGACGAACTAATCAACCCAGTACATGCTAACGCTCGTTTTGGCTATACAGGCTGCAAAGTTCTAGATTATTTGCCGTGTAGGTAATAGGCCTCGCTAAGTGAGTTTTTTAATATAGCGTATAAGCTCCTGCTCCTGTTAAGGGCGAAGTTTTCGTCAGTTGATTCCCTCAGCTGTACGCGACTGCGTTACAGCCTGGTGTCTCCGGGTGAGCGTAGAGCGTACAACGCTATGCTCCTTCGCGATTTTTGTATAGTTGATAGAGTCTCCAGGTTCTTGCGATTGTATCGCTTCAAGCGCAGCCTCAATTGACCCCATATTGGTAGCGATAGGTGGTGTTGAAGCTTGAGGTGTTTTCGTGTTGAGCGCGCATTGAGGCTCGGCGCGCATTGACCCCGCACCCATGGTACCTACGCAATATGAATGCACACAGGCGATCAATGCGCCCTTCAGTATACACGAGAACATTAGTACCCCATGATATAGTACTAGGATAAGTATTTGAGTACTGTGTGTTACCGAAGAAATTTACTGCCGCACAAGTCAACTACAGCTCAGGCTTGGAAGGAACAAGACTAACCTGCGTCACTTTTGAAATATGGACAGACAACTAGTGGCTCTGCAACGATATACCCCCAAGACATCACACAGAAGACTACCGTGGACCAGTAATACCAGTTCATTGTTCGCGAGATATGCCAAACGAGTGGCCGCATGAATGCTAGAAAGCACCCCTTGACAGCGAAAGTGGCCGTCCATATTAGTACCAGCAATGGATACACGCTATTCCGGAGCAGAAACAGTTCGCCATGGTCGGCAAGGATATAGGGTAGAATTTTCGGGACGAGTGATGCAGCCGAGTGCATGTAAAGAAAGTAGCAGATGTGGTACGAGAGCCCCGTGGCTGCGCATAAACAAGCAGCGGCAATAAGTAGGAATCCGTCATCGAGGCGGAGGCGATTTTGGTATTTGATCCGTATAACGATCCGCGCAACGAAGCAGCAAAGCGCTACTCCGGTCAATATTCCAAGAGTCACCTATATGCTGTTAGGCCCATTTACTAGGCAAGTACCTCGAAATCATACCATGTATCACTTACCTTGAAAGCCATGTGGATTCGACCAGACGACTCGATAAGTCTTTCAGCCTCCTGACTGTCCATATGGACGTACATGTTGCTGCGTGGGATCTGAGCGAATGTGCTCAGAAATTGAGGAAATGAGCTTCAATGGCAAAATTTTAAGGCAGCTAATGAGGCTAATTAACCCTCTGGTATGCTTACATGGCTATAGTCCCCTCTAAGGCAACTCGGGTGCCGCTCTAGGCTGGACGAATAAGAACTTGACAGTTGAGGGGCTTACTGTTACACAAGTTTCGCATTCGTGTATCCTCGTTCTCGTACTCCTCGATTTTGGCCCCATAAATACGACTGTGGCAATGGGTAACCGTAGTGGGGTTAGGTGCACCTCGGGGGCGAAAAGTCCTCGATGGCAATTAGTAACACAAATGGATACGTGGCAAGGGACAAACATCTAACAACCCATTTGAGAGTTCTGGTCCAGAAGGCTGCTTAAATATATCCCACAGTGCGCCGACGAATATATTTAAGCTCATAGCTTTGTCGCTTTTCCAAATTTCTGGACAAAAGAGTTTGAATGGCCGTATATTCCATTCAGTGGCGGCTTACGACAACGGCCCGCCCGACCCTTTGCGAAACGCCCGATATCACGCACACATGGATTGATACCGAGAATTTTTGACTACAAGATATTAGAGAAAGGTAGAAACCGTAACGTTGGGGAGAATTTCGCCTGTAAGAAATTTGGCAGTGGTGTACCGCATCTAGGATTGCTGAAGAAGATAAGGATGGTGTACGAAAACCGCATCGCGAAGTTAAAGGAACTGTGGACTGTGTAAAAGCCAAATGAACAGTTCCTGATGACATTAGACGAGATGTGCGTACGATAAACTTGAATGTAGAATGCTTGCTCACGTAAGATACTCCGTATTCACGGTCAACTTGTTCCGTGTTGGTCACGCGAATCGTTCCTTCCAGGCAATAATTATCTTCAGCCTCCATCATTCAAGAGTCACTAAGTGACACTGTCACATCTATGGGTATGGAGCAAGTCAGATTGTTCCTAATCATCCCACCAATAGTTTCGCCGATGTCTCACCTGCATGTTCATCACCTATGGAGGAACAAGGCCACTGTCTGAGTTGTATGTGTTGGTGGCGCGGGAAAGGGTATGGTCGCATGCGCCCTCGCAGCTGAGGTGGATGCCGGATCTAAGGTTTTCGATTTTGCCAGCCGTGAGCGGAGTATTCAGTCGAGAATATGCTGTGGTTAAAGACGGGCTACATGAGTAGTCGTGAATTGGGAAGTCGAGTTGAACATTGAAGTCAGTATCGGACCAGATGTAACAGCGACTGCATTATTAGTCACATAGATCGAACGGAATTGATCTTCTCAAGTTTATCCTTCCGTTATTTTGTTATCGCTGCACAGTGTTCGTGGGATATCTACGTTTCCGCATGCATGCCACGTCCAGTTATCGTGCAGCATCCCACTGAGCATGTTTGACGTTCCATTTCAGTGTTGTGAATTTGGGCCGGTGTCGACGTATAAATGTGTATTCGCAGGACGCTAGGTTCTAGCAGCCTTAGTATCTGCACGGGTTGATTCCTGTTGCTTCAATGTCCAAGCTGTCCCCAAAATATTGTTCTAGCATAGTAGGAAGTGAAACTATGTTCGAGGTTGAAATACTTACGTTCTAATGTCTGGACGAATTACGCGTACCGTGGGGTAATCACATGCAATACTACATGCATATTACAATTGCCAATCATATTATCGTCTTCTCACCGGTCACCTGCATGTCTGTCATCATCAACATCTCCACCCGCACATGCAAAACTCTCAACCAACACCCTCACGGACCTCCACCATCAACGATTCAAAACTCACTTCCATCAGACCAGCATTACAACAAGCATTAAACACTATCTCCAATCCTAAGAACATGTCCCCCATAACCCCTCACAAAACACTCGTCCTCTTCGAAAGTTTATAATACTGCCTCTGCGCCTTCGTATGCCCATCTTCAAGCTCTAACTCCGACGCCACAACACTCGCCGGCCTCATTGTCTGCTGTTGGTCCTGCTTCCCTCCAAGATTAAGTCCTCGCTGTCTCAGCTTCTGAATAGCCCCCGAGACCCCAGCCGCCATGCCTGCAAAGAAGCCTGCACGGTTTGCATTTTCTGGTCGTGGGGGGAGAGGCGCCTCGTGCGCATGAGGATGCGCGCGTTCCATGTGTTCGCTATGTTCGTCGATGGCTTTCTGCCCGGGTTCCATGAAGAGATGGTCTCCCTCCGAGTTCACGAACCAGTTGACGACGTATTGCTTGCCGCCTGGACCGCCACCGCAGGAGCCGGCGAATAATTGCGATGGAGGCGAGTTGACCGCGAGGGCGAATAGGTTGGGCGGTTCGGAGAAGTCGGTAACGAGTCCTTTGTGGAACAGGAAGTAGGCGAGCACGAGTATGTTCATGAGAAACACGAGGAACAGGATTATCATCCAGCCTTTGGAGACATTGTCTACGCCACCAGAAGCATACTGCTGTGCTTTGACTGAGGCGTTGAAGTATTGCGTGGTATATTCCGGGAGCAATTTTCGATCGGTGGTGTAGTTCTGAGTAGTGTCAGCAAGGCCAGGTAGAATAGAGGCCAAGTAGAATAGGCTAGAACTAATACAGCAGCTGCGAGGAAGCGAGATGAAAGACGTACCCAAAACATAGTATACGGTGAGTCAATCGCACTCATTAGAAGCGTACCTGAAAGAGCATTAGCATGCTCTACAACTCAAAAGCTGACTTGCACTTACAGCCAGCCATTACGGCAAGGGCTTCTGCCGGACTGGGAAGTGCCGGATGGAGATCGAATTCGCCTTTTTCGTTCTCTTTAATCATCAGTTGTGTGAGGAGCCGCGAGTTGCTCGCATCGGCGTCCATGATGCCAGTGTTAAGCGACATGCTGTTTGACCAGTCGAACGCCACATCCCTCCAATCAGTTACACTGACGCTTTCAGGTTCGCTCGCGTTGCTTCTGATGTAAGCCATGTCGGGATCTCTGTCCTCACACAAAGCCTCGATCGAACCACCGGAACCAGTGGCATTGTATTGTGTGGTACATTTCGATGTCAACGTGACGTGGATCTTGCACAGCGCATACGTGCCGTTCATTTGTGTCCCGTCGCCCATGTTTCCCACCAGAGCCAAGAAAGTAAATGGAGTCTCGACCCCAAGACAAGCTAGTGTGGTTCAATATCGTATTGAACATCTTTGGTAATCTCCCGAACACAGGTGGGTAATCCAACAGTGTCTTGTTGTCCTTCTTGGTCCAGCCAAACAGCTCATCTACGACTGTTTCATTCGTGGTTGTGGCGTTGTCTCGAACGATGTCCCAGTTGCTTATGTTTACACTTTCACTGTTTGGCCATTTGTCGTAGATGATGGGCGCCATCTCTTCCTCGTTCAAATTCGCACACAAAACATTCAGCACTGGACTGGGAACGCTGGCCCTGAGACTGTAAGTGCCTTCGGAGTTGAGCTCTTCGGGCTGCATGATGTCGTTCTCTCCGTAACGTGCGGCCGACAATACACCGGCGTGCGGCATGGCGAGCGAAACCTTATTAATAGCACGGCCATGCTTTTTGGACTCTTTGACTGTATCTACAACATTGATCCATTGGCCGGTAACCGTGGTGTTCTCATGCAGTAGACCGAAGCCAGGTGGGCGGCGATGCTGATCCGAGGTGCCATTGCCGAAACGGTTCCATTGCTTCCAAGCAGAGAGATATCGCTGGTAGTTGTAATACCCCTGGCCAGCATGCTCCAGCTGTAAACAAGTACTACCGGCGTTTTCGGGGTCCATAGCATGGGTTATTGGCGTTTCGCAGATCGTTTTGATGTATAACACGTTCGCGAAACCGGTCTTGACCCGACCAGCCATAACCATGGGAGTAAACTTCCCCCCGTCCTTGAGCATTGGTTGGACTGTAGCTAAGTAAGTACCACTCCACAGGGCTTCAAACAAGACATACCTAGAGCGGTGGCAGCGGAAGAGTAGAACGTGGCTAAAATCGCGCTCAGTAGACTCAAAAAGCCTAGTATCGAGAGACCTGCATACTTCGCAGTTTCCCAGTGAGTAATAAGGGTGCCTGGTTGGACAACCCATCGCCACATGCTCAGTTCGGACAGTGTGACACCGCGACCGTGATCCTTCATGAACGCCCTCCTACTTAGTACCTGACCAAGAAACGCAACAAACGACGTGACGAACGACAGCTCGATCAGTTTCGCCATAACAGTGGTGAGCAGAATTGCGTCGGACGGCTTGAATGAGCCATGGCTGGTGATCTGGCGCCCATATCGAGGGGCTCTCAATGCAAGGCCCAAAAAGATACCAGAGAAAATAGTGGAGAATAGACATATTGTCACGATGCTGATCGAAACCCACGTGAACCGTTGATGGTAGAAGGGCCTCTCAGTCGGGCAATCGTGATGGGTCGGATGGAAGTCCGCTACGTCTCTTAGCAAGGCTCGTCACACGATGACATGACCGACTTACTCTGGTATGCAGACTTGACAGAAGGGGCCCCTAGCTCTCCAATATTGTTCATCATTATTGAGACTGGTGGTGCTTTCTCCTGCATGCTTCCGCGCCCCTCGTCTGAACGACTCATAATCTCCACTCACACTCTTTGGGCTGAATCGCTCGCGCCTCAGATCGGGAGTGCTCTCGGCCGAGTGGTGTGGAAAGCCGCCGAGAAAGGGATCGCCGGTATTGGGAGGAGAGAGCGCAGGGCTCTTTATTGAAGGGCTTCGCGCGGTCGAGGGAAGCGGTCGTCTAGGAATGGACTGCACCGATACTCTTTTGCTAGGCGCCGGCGGGGCCGTCGCGATGCCTAACCCGCTTGTTGATCGCCGACGGAAGCTATCTGCAACATCTTCCTCCTCTTCCTCGACGACTGTAGGCGGTGTGCGCTCGACTGCCGTGGCATCGCTCGCCAACCGAGTGTATCCAGGTCGCGAGAAGCGTGGGCTCAATGGCGGCGAAACTTGTGTAATCAGGGTAAATCCGAGCGAGCTCGAATTCGAAGTGAAGCCGAGCGATGGCAGGGCAGGCGTGTTCGTGGTGGTATCAGAGAGGTCGGTGGTGGATTCGTCGATTAGCGGTTGGCGGTCGGCCATATTCCATGGGGCTACGGCGGCCGGTCGTTGTAGCTTCCCTCCGACGACGACAGCAACTCCCTACCTATGTGGATGCGTACCTGTGCGTATCCTGGTGCACCGCTGGCTGGCTGACGGCCGAGGGACGATTGGTACTTTGCGACGCGACGAAAGCCTCGAATGCGGAAACGAGCGAGGGCGGGCGAAGATGGAAAAGAGCGGGCGGGTCGCTGATAAGGCACGAGGAAATATTGGCCTCACAGGCCAGGCTCTTACAAACCGCAGGCGTTTGGGGGCTTCCTCTGCTGCCGCCCATCTTCCCGCCAGCTCTCGATGTGGCGTGGCGTAGTTGGGTTGGCCCCCAAACTCCCCGCCGTACGCTACCAAGAGGCGCAAGACGTGAGCACAGTACGACTCTCATCTGTCTTTGTTACCTTGTAGGTACGCCCTGCGGGAGTCAGCTGGCCTCGTGGTTCGTCTGCCTGTTCGTTCGCAGTTTCGTTCCACGGCTTCGCGCTAACGTGTCCGTGCGCGTGATGCGCGGGCAACACCAAAACGCCCTACTTTCAATACGCGACAACTTCATCAATATGGATCCAATTCAAGCGGCGATTGATGATATTGAATCAATAGAGCCAGGCGAAACTTTCTCGTACACAAAAACTGCTGCTAAATATGTTGTTGTACGGTCTACATTGATCCGAAGGCATCAAGGGATAACGCGTCCTACACAAGTCAAGAACTCTAGCCAGCAAAAGCTCACCCCGCAGCAAGAGCAGGAGCTTGTACGATATATCAAAAGACTCACAGAGAGACATACACCTCCTACTAGAGAGATAATACAGAACTTTGCCTCTGCAATAGCAAAAGAGCCAGTCAGCGAGAGCTGGGTTACCCGCTTTATCAACCGACACAGCATTCATCTCATCTCACAATAGACAGTCAGCATGGACAGCAATCGCCACAAAGCTGATTCAGTGGATAAATATCGCCTCTATTTCCACCTTCTACACAGCTAGATCGATCAATATCAGATAGATCCTCGTCATACCTACAATATGGATAAGAAGGCTTCCTAATTGGTATCGTTGGCAGATCAAAGAGGATATTCGGCAGACGAATGTGGGAGAAGAAGGAGGTTAGGGCATCACTCCAGGATGGCAATCGCGCGTGGATCACGCTCCTGGCATGTATCTGCGCTGATAGATCAGCTCTGCCACCAAGCCTCATCTATGAGGCTGCCAACAAGGGCATCCAATCAAGCTAGGTAGAGGATATCAAGGCAGGAGATCATGAAGTCTTTATTACCTCATCATCCTCTAGCTAGACGAACAACGATATCGGGCTTGCCTGGCTTAAACAGGTGTTTAATCGCTGTACAAGAGAGAAGACCCAACAATCACATCAACTCCTAATCCTAGATGGCCACGGCTCCCACATCACTATGGACTTTATCGACTACTGTGATCGGAATAAGATCCTGCTTGCCGTCCTGCCTCCTCATTCAACTCATACGCTTCAGCCACTTAACGTTGCGATGTTCAAGCCTCTATCAACAGCCTACTCAACAGAACTGTCAACACACCTCCATAGAAGTCAGGGTCTAGCTTCTATCACCAAAGGCGACTTCTTCCCCCTATTCTGGAATGCGTGGAAGGCTTCCTTCAAGGAATCAACGATCCTTAGCTCTTTTAGGGCAACAGGCATATCACCACCTGATCCGAATATAATCCTTGATAGATTCACCAAATCTCACAATTTAAGAGAAAGCTCTCTATCATCACTTAGCGATCATGATTAGAGAAAGGTGGATAGGCTTATACGCTCTGCGGTCAAGGATCAGAGTAGTAGAGATACACAGAAGCTTCGTCGATCGCTCCACCACCTATCTGTCTAAAATGAGCTACTCAAGCATAAGATAGATGGGATTAAGCAGGCACTATCTATTAAGGAGAAGCGCAGAAAGAAGGGCAAGACTATAGATCTCCAACAGCGTCAGGAGTATCATAGTGGAGCAGTCTTCTGGTCACCAAGGAAGCTAAGGGAGGCACGTGTTCGTCAATCTATCAAGGAGCAGGAGGAGAAGCAGCAGCAGCTTCAAAAAGCAGAGACAGCAAAGCTAAAGAAGGCAGCTAAGTTATATAAGGAGAAGATCCAGCAGGAGAAGCGTGTTGCGCGAGAGGCAGCTAAGGAGGCAAAAGAGAAAGAGAGAGCTAAAAAGGCAGCTCAGCGCGCTGCCCAGAAGTCTGCCTACAACGCAGAAACGGCTCTACAACTATCCCAAAAAGGCAAAAGAAAGGCCTCTCAGCCATCTCTACAGAGCAGAAAGCGTCAGAAACGTGTTATTAATGCTGCAAATGTTGGGGAGGCCTCAGAGGGCGTATCTGCTGCCCCAACCAAATCTACACGCCGCGGCCGCAACGTTAAGCTTCCAGATAGATTTAAATAGTGCAAATAAATTGCAGCTATTAACTTACTACCCTACAAGAAAATCTCGTAATAATATTGATCGTAGGTGGTTCTATAGCCTCGTTTTCAATAGAGCGTTTTTGGTGTTGCCCGCGCATCACGCGCACGGACACGTTACTGTACCGTGGGTCACCACCTCGTGCACGGCCCCACCTCGTGCACGGCCAACACCAAATCTCCCGCACTTTCAGAATCGCTTTACACCACCAATATACACCCAATGGAGGCTGCCCTAGAGTCGTTAAAATCGCTGAAGCTTGGAGAGAAGCCTAATTATACTCAGACTGCGAAAAAGTACGGTGTTGATCGAACGTTGCTGTCGAAGCGTCACCGCGGGGTTATCGGCAGCTATGCGGAGAAAGTCGATAATATGCGCCTTCTCAACTCTACACAGGAAACTGAGCTCGTACAATATATTGATAAGCTCTGTGTACGAGGGCTACCACCTACAAGGGAGATGATACGGAATTTCGCAGCAGAAATAGCAGGAAAAGAGCCAGGAAAAACCTGGGTTGATCGCTTTATTGCGCGGCATCACATTGAGCTTGTATCTCGATGGGCATCCGGCATCGATTCCACACGCCACAGAGCTGACTCTGCCTTCAAATACGCCCTATATTTTAAGCTCCTAGACCAGAAGATAACTCAGTACGATATCGAGGCTCGCAATATCTACAATATGGATGAGAAGGGCTTCTTGATTGGTGTGCTGTCAAAAATGAAGCGCGTGTTCTCCCGCCATCGATATGATCACGGAGGCGTGAAACAAGCACTCCAGGACGGCAACAGGGAGTGGATAACTACGATAGCCTGTATTTGCGCCGACGGCAGCTATCTCACGCCTGCGCTGATTTATCAGGCTGTTTCTGGCAAGATACAAGACTCATAGCTTCAAGATTTCGACCCTGCAGAGCACAAAACCTTCTTCGCCTCATCGCCCAGTGGATGGACCAACAACAAGCTAGGGCTCGCATGGCTTGAACAGGTGTTCAATCGCGAAACAAAGCAAAGGCAAGACGATCATATCGTCTACTCATCCTTGACGGCCATGGCTCACATATATCGATGGAGTTTATCAAGTTTTGCGACGACAATCGGATTCTTCTGGCCATCTATCCTCCCCACGCTACCCACACCTTGCAGCCGCTCGACGTCTGCCTTTTCAAGCCTCTATCAACTGCCTACTCAAACGAGCTCTCCGAGTTCATGTATAGCTGCCAGGGCATCTCCGCGATTACAAAAGAGACTTCTTCCGCTTGTTCTATAAGGCCTGGCATACAACGTTTAAGGAAAAGACGATCTTAACGGCTTTTCAAGTCACAGGGCTTTCGCCGTTAGACCCAGAGGCTATACTTAAGAAGTTTAAAATAGAGGAGACTGAGAGGCCCTCATCAAGCGATAGTACTACTTCCGTACTCAGCGCTTCAGATTGGAGAAAGATTGAGCGATTACTGCGCCAGGTAGTGGAGGATATCTACGATCGACGCTCCCAACAGCTAAGCCAGACGATTCACGTGATGGCTGTACAAAAACAGCTCCTCCAGCATGAAAACGAGCGACTCAGAGGGGCCTTTGTCAATGAGAAGAAGCGCCGTCAACGTGGCAGGCCTCTATTACTTAAGGCACCGCAGGAGTATAATGGTGGAGCTATATTCTGGTCGCCATCCAAAGTCAAGGACGCCCGCGATCGCCAAGCACAAAAGGATGCCGACGAGCAGCTACTACAACAACAGAAGTCCGAGGAGATCAAGCGTAGGGAGCAGCAGAAGCAGGAGAAGGCTACCATGCTTGAAGAGAGGCAGCGCATGAGAGAGGTGGCCAAAGAAATACGCCTTCAAGAACAGCGCGAGAAGGCCGTGCAGCGCGAAGAAGCTAGGATCGCGCGCGAAGCCAAAAAGCAACTCCAACAAGATATACAATTCTCCAAAAAGGGTAATAGACGCCGTCAAAAGGCCTTTGCACCACCTCCTCAAGTCGCTGAGGAGACAGAGGATGTTGGTGTGGATATATCATCTGTAGTTGATGTGGTGCCTACACCCGGCCCTGCCACGCGCACCCGCAAAGTACGCCTCCCACAGAGGTATCGCACGTAGTTTATCGTTACCAATCAATCAAATAGGTCCTTAAAAGCCCTCCACTAAAAAATCTCGCGATAATACAATATATATGCGACTCTACAGCTGCAAAAGTTGTGGGTGTGGGCATCTGGAAACCGTGCACCAGGTGGGGCCGTGCACCAGGTGGTGACCCACGGTACCGTGCACGGACGCGCAACGCCCGCCGAACACCAAAACCCTAGACGAAACCCAAACTTCAACACCTCATAACTCCACCACTATGGCTCCAATCGATGATGCGATTGCAGCAATCGAAGCGCTCGAACCAGGAGAACAGTTCTCATACCAGATAATTGCTAACCAGTTCCATGTGAACCGAAGTACACTAAGCCAAAGACACCAAGGCTGTCAGCGCCCACAGGCAGCCAAAGAACGCGATCAACAAAACCTCAGCCAACAACAAGAGTTAGAGCTCGTACACTATATTAAAGACCTTACAAAAAGAGGGCTGCCTCCTACAAAAGAGATAATACAAAATTTCGCATCCCAGATAGCCAACAAGCGCGTAAGCGAGAGGTAGGTAACGCGCTTTCTTAACCAACACGGCCACCATCTCATCTCAAAATAGACATCTGGAATTAACTCCCTCCGCCACAACGCTAATTCAAACGTTAAGTATAAGCTATACTTTAACTTGCTACATCAGAAGATAAAGCAGTACAACATACAGCCGCGCCACACCTACAATATGGACAAGAAGGGCTTTATAATAGGTATAACAAGACGCTTAAAACAAGTGTTTAACCGTCAGATATAGGAGCGCAAAGAGGTGCAAGCGTCACTCCAAGATAGTTCTCAAGAATAGATCACCCTCTTAGCAGCCGTCTACGCTAATAGGGAGGCTCTGCCGCCAGGTCTCATCTATCAGTCGGCGAACAGCTCACTGCAGGCAGCTTAGGTGAACACTATTAAAGCTGGGCAACACGACGTCTTTGTGGCTTCATCTCCATCTAGATAGACGAATAACAACATTAGTTTGGCGTGGCTAGAGCAGGTCTTTAATCGCTGCACGAAGCAGAAAGCGCGTCATAGGAGAGACTAGCGTCTCCTTTTACTTAACGGCCATAGCAGTCACCTTATAAAGGAGTTTATTGACTACTGCGACTCCTATTACATACTCCTAGCCGTATTTCCCCCTCACTCTACCTATACGCTTCAACCTCTTAACGTTGTTATATTTAAACTTCTCTCTACTACCTACTCTAAGGAGCTCTCCACCCACCTCTAGAGGAGCCAAGGGCTAGTACCAGTTAAGAAGGGAGACTTCTTCCCGCTGTTCTAGGGAGCGTAGGAGACCTCCTTTAAGACAGAGACCATCCTCAAGTCCTGTAAAGCTGCTAGTATATAGCCTATAGACCCAGAGGTTATACTCAAACGCTTCGCAGACGATGCCTTAGAGCAGCAAAACAACGGTGAAGGACGGTCCTCAGCGCTTACCAACAATAACTGGCGCCAGATGGAGCGTCTCGTACGCTCTGCAGTAAAGGATACCACCGCAGAAGAGTTAAAGTCGCTCTCCCAAACGCTCCACAAACTCTAAGTACAAAATAAGCTGCTACACCATAAGAACGATAGCTTAAGGGAGGCTCTTACTGCTAAGAAGAAGCACAAGAAGCGCGGCAAACCTCTTGACTTGCAGCAGCGCCAGGAGTACCACGGTGGTGCTGTCTTCTGGTCTCCGCGCAAGATCAGAGAGGCACGTGCACGAGAGACAGTGAAGCAGAGGGAAGAGCATGACGGGCAGCTTGCAAAGGCTAACAGGAAGGAGCTTCAAGCTGCTGCTAAGCTACTCCGAGAGCAGGAGGCAGAGGAGAGGCGTGTGGCGAGAGAGGCAGCCAAGGTGGTGGGGGAGGAGGAGAAGGCTGACAAGGCAGCTGAACGCGAGCGCCAGAAGGCAGCTCGCAACGCTGAAAAAGCTATACAACTGTCCCAAAAGGGCAAGCGCAAGGCCTCAAAAGCCTCTACTCAAGCCAACAAGCGTCAGAAACAACATAGTGCTGGTGCAGCTGCTAAGGAGGCATCACAGGCTGCACCAGCTGCCCCAGCTTTCATCACCCGCCGCGGCCGCAACGTTACACTTCCCGGTAGATTTAGATAGTACAAATTAATCGCAAGCATCTAATTACTACTCTACAAAATCTTGTAATAATAACTATTGTAGATGGCTTAATAACTTCATCTTTAAAGTGGTGAGCATGTTATTCGGCGGGCGTTGCGCGTCCCCGGGCGTTGCGCGTCCGTGCACGGTAGGTTCGCGAAGCAAAGCTGGAAAAACAAATGTGTGAACGAGCAAAGTGAATACTGCATGCGCGCGGCGAGGCCCGACCCCAGCTCCGTAATTTAACGGAGGATTTGTGCTTTACTAGATCCGGATTGATGTTTGCCTTCTAGCCATCCAGGTGCTCTGCTTTGCGGTCAAGTAGAAGGAATAGAGTCACTCCTGTGCGATGAAGAGTGGCCCCGTATCGTGGCATCTCAAAACACATAAACTTCGTAGACGTTTTTATCACTTCGCAGATGCCAAATCCTAGGATGCGCACGCTATCTCGCTAAGAAAAATGCAGCCCGATTGTACGTTGAAGGAGAAGGGGGCGGCGTAGTCGGTACCTAACTCTGTGCTCTGGGGTGTTACCCGAACGAGCGCGGTGTTATGACAGGAAGGACTATTATATCCTCAAAGCTGTGGTACTTTCTCGAACCAAGCACGGGAAATGCGAGATTAGGAGGACTCCTTGGAGGCGCACTGTTATGTGGAGCCGGGCATCTCCCAGCAACATTCGCGTGACAAATGGCAGCAAGATGAGACGAGACTGCACTCAGAACAAGGCTGGAGCGCTTGGTCAACTCGTATCTTGATTATTGGCAGAGCCTAGACACATATTTCCTTATCGTTCACAGTCTCGGGCGTTCTGTTCGACGCATGCTTCTTTGCCTTCGATGTTTGCTTCCCAAAGTCAGCCTTACCCCGCTGTCCAACGACCACTACCGGTACGCGTAACGACCAGCCCTCCTAGCACACGTGCCCGCAAACATGGACGCCCGAGTGCTGCATTCCCCCAGCGATGATCATTGTGGCGTGTCGCTGTCCCATGTCGGCCAACTAGTTGGGCCACTCATGCCAGCCTTCTGTACACCATCACGCGTCTAATCCGGCAAACGGCTTGTAACGACCCTAGTCTTTGACGACGGCGGCTGCCGTAGCAAGTTTGTCCTAGATTGGAAGCTATAAGTGCCAGCTTGTTTTCCCATAACTCCGCAAAGTTCGGCCTACTCTAGAATCGAGTATAAAACACCTCCGAAGCACTCCACCCTACCAAGTACGATCCACCATGTCAACGGATTCAGAATCAGCACGTCGGACCGCAGAGGCTCGCGCCGCCGTGACAGCCTCGCTCGCCTCGGTCGGGAGCTCGGTCGACAATGAGATGCGTACACGAGCGGCAGATCTCCATATGAATTCCGAATCGATCGCAAAACAAGAGAAGGAGCTGGCCAAGCAGACGGCCGCGCTTGCCAAGCAGAGCGCACAATGGCAGAAGCTCGCCGACACCAGCACGAAGAAGCTCAACGAGATTGGGGATATCCAAAACTGGGCGGAGATGATCGAGCGAGATTTATTGGTGCTAGAGGAAACGTTGCGAATGGTCGATGGCGAGGCTGACGCTGATACCGCGAGTGGTACCAACGGCTCAACGTCTTGAGACACCTGAATCCGAGGATGGGAGAAACGAATGCTCTTTTCTTTCCCGACAAGCGCGTGTAATATCATATTCGATGATGCGAGGCGTAATAGATCCGATCCGCAGTGGTTACTAATTCGCTCATGCTTCGGCTCTCCACTGTGCAGTGAGGTCGATCCTAATCGCGCCCTTTTTTTACGTACTTTGGCTGTTAAGTCTCATAATCTGTGAAAAGTTAAGCCGACTATAAACGGATATGAATGGATGAATCAAGCCGTGAACTGTGCCCGTACGTGTTCCTTGGGATTTTTGCATCGTTTCCTAGCATACCTTCTGTAAGGCTGCACTTTACCTAAGCGTGCACAGACCTCATCGCGCCTTCCGACGTAGCCACTGACGGTGCTTTCCTCGCGCGGCACTTGCAGCTCCATCGCCGTCAACAAGACCTTTCACCCACACCCCACGTCATTCAGGCCGTCAGCCTGCGTCTTTGGCCTTCTTCCACGCTGCCAAAACACGCCGCAAGAACAGCAAGAACCACGCCTGCACCGTGGTTTCCTGCAAGGCTGCACCATTCACCTGCCCGCCTTGACGAAGAGCCTTGGACCTTCTTCACCTGCCCGCCTTGCGCCCCGCCTTCACCTCCCCGTCGCGGAACCTGCGGACGCCCACTATAAACACCCGCCGCCACTTGCTGCTGCCCACAGGCAACCCGCACCCCAAACTCTAGCAATCAACCCGCCGACCGACCTTGCACGCAAACAGATCTTTATCGCCGCCGGCCAACCAACAGCCTCTACCCGGCATACTTGCGCGCATTAGAGTCAGCCTACGATTGCCTGAGAAGGTCGTACATGTGGGAGGCTCGGCTTCCGAGCGCCCGGAGGAGCCATGAAGATCAAGAAGCAGGCTACATCGCGGCATGAGTCCACTCTGGTAAGAACACTTCCGCCCGCCCGAGCATGTATGCTAATCGTGCCAGTCTTCGATGATATCAGAATTTGTCAAAGCGACAGAATCGATACCCCTCTACCAGCTACCCGCCCACCTGGCCTCGTTTCCCAAGCTATGGCCCTTTCCGCGCGGTGATACCTACCACTGGATCCCAGTGCTGAATCGATTCGATCGCATACTGGAGCTATTCATTCAGGAATATGGACTGGCAGATGGTCCCCAGACACGTGCGTTCCAGCGACATCTGCTGCTCAAGGGTGACGCAGAGGAAAACAAGTCTGTCGAGCCGACGCCAGCCGACATCCTGGACAAGCTACACATCGCCGAGGATGGCGATCGCGAGCTCATCGAGCAGATTCTGAGCTTCACTCGATTGTTGCTAGAGAACTGCGGAAACCGAAGTCTCTACTCGAGCAGTGGCCACCTGGACAAGCTACTGAACTCTACCTCAATCTCTCTGTTGAAAGCGACGCTTCGTCTGAGCCTCCGCCTCTCTCAACGTTATTACTCCGCTCGCTCGCGACTCGCACCGGCATCGCTACACCCCACGCTGTTAGCTAGCCACTACAACATCAGCCTCGAGAAGATGCAGAAGTTAGCTGCCCCGTTTCCAAAGGGACCGACAACCACACCGCCGCCTTTTGCTACACCGGCCGGCAAGGGCAAGGAAAAGATGTCGGGTGACCGCCGCAATGAGACCGATAGAGTGCATGCTGCCGACATAGTCGGTCTGTTTGCATTGTCAGAAGCGTCACTGAGGCAAGAGTTTGGAGGTGTCTCGATATCCTACTACGAGCCATCGTCAACATCTGACGACAACAAGACGTCCACCGAGACTCCTGCCACACCTGGCCCCTCTACGCCCACGCCAGTGCGCCGGACTTCTAATATGGGCCCTCAGCAGACCCCCCACCAGTCGCGTGATGGTGCGTCGATAGAATCTCCGGTTACGCCCGCCTTCACACCAGGAGACCCGGGTATTCCTCGACCAACCGGAGCCAAATCCTTCGAGAGATCGCCCGAAGCCCTAGTAACTTCCGACATTCACAACCTCGTCAAACAAGGGCTTCAGGAATTACCCGAAAGCGTGCATTATGAGCTTCTTCACAAAATGCGATCGGTAAAGATGATCGTAGACGGTAAAACTGGCCGTGAGGACGCTGTCGCCATTCGCATGCTCGCCATTGCTAATCTAGCCTACGTCTATGGCGAGAAAGACTTCCAAGCGCGGATTGGCCAGCAGGACGCAGATGAGCCCCGCCGCTTGCAATGGGCCTACCAATTGTCCGAACTTGTACATCCACCAAGTAACGGCGATCAGGCTGTGTCCGTCGAGCTGCAGACTTATGCTCTCAATGCGCTTGAAGCTTTGGCTAAGCATAAATCTAAGGCTCCAGATATCAACACAGCTCTCAATGTCAATGTCAACCACGGTGTGCTGTTCTACATTGTCCGCAAACTCGTCGCCGAACTGGCTGTGGAAGACAATGCCGAAGAGAACCTCCAGCAAGAGGAGTGGCGAGAAGCGCTATTCTCTCTTCTCAACACTCTGCCAACCTCGCAAGCGCGGACTGGCGACGGCATGGTCTCTGCTGGCCTTTTGGAAATCTTAGTCGATGTGTTGAAGCTTCGGACAGCCAAGGCCGAACGTAACCACCCAAAGATCCTCAACTTCCTCGACACGTTTGTCTACAACCTCCGCGAGGCGTTTCAGGCGTTGGTCGATGCCAAAGGCCCAGATATCATTGCGGATCTAGTTCTGTACGAAGTGACTACATCTCAGAAGCTCGCCGAAGAGGGTAAGGGCATTCCTAAGGAGTACAAAACACAGCTCACCGACTATCAAATTCCTTTTCATCACCAGCAAACTATCCGCTGGCTGTTCAAGTTCATGAGCCATATGATGACTCATAGCGGGGGCAGTTTTGATCGACACATGCGGAACCTGATCGATTCGAGTCCTCTCCAACACGGACTTAAGATAGTTCTGTCTAATGCCAGCGTCTACGGCTCAACCGTGTGGAGTATGGGCGTCAACATTTTGACTACGTTCATTCATAACGAGCCAACGAGCTATTCGGTGATCAATGATGCCGGTCTCAGCACTGCACTGCTCGAGACTGTGTCCGGGGAAAAGATAGTCGAAAATTCATCAGAGGCGACCGACAAGGGCGCAGCTTCGTCAGACGAGAGCGAATCGCCGCCACATCCTGCTCGGGTGTATCCGCCACGTGACGCAACACACCGCTTGCCTCC